>JAHHFK020002600.1:0-600000 GCA_024533555.2 Aedes koreicus | reverse complement strand
TACTTCAAGCGCAATCACGAACCATTCGATTCGGGACGGGGCCAAGAAATGTCTTCAAGGTAAAGAAGGTGCCTAACTGAACCGCTAAGCAGAATACGATGGCCAAAACCCGCGCCAGGAAGCTGTATCGCAAGGGTTTGTTGCAGCCGAAAAGCATCGTAAACGACGACGAGACGTACAATCAAGCGAACACCAAGCATATCCCGGTCCTGGAGTTTTCCGTTGGCATGTCCCGTCTGGATGTTTCGGAGAAGCTCCGGAAGAAGAAGGTCGACAAATTTGCCAAGAAGTTCTTGGGGTGGCGGGTGATCTGGTAAATTCAGCAAGCCGTATATAACAACCAGCACCATTAACGGCCAAATATATAAAGAAGAATGCTTCCAGAAGCGCCTGCTGCCCTTTCTCCGGTCAACACGAGGGAGACACTCTGTTTTAGCCGTATCTGGCATCGTGCCATTACGCGAAACCGGTGATGGAGTTGTACGAGACCAACGAAAATGTTCTTGTGTCGAAGGAGGTAAATCTGCAAAACTCGCCAGAACTTTGCCCAATAGGAAAATTCTGGACGATTATGAAGGACAAGCTCCGGAAAACAGGGAAGATCTTCAAAAACGACAAGGATTTGAAGAAAGAGTGGATTAAAGTTTGTAAGAAAGATTGGTAGCGTTAATCCCAGGTGCAAGCATTTAGCTTAGGAGAGGAGGTTGAATAAACCAATTATGCAAAAACATTGCTTATCATTCTTGTCTGTTGCATATTTGTTTGAGTATAATCTGTAGTTTAAAAGAAGGGAAATAGAGAATCGTCATGTTTTCGACCAAAATCGATATATAAAGTGTACTAAAGTGCTTTTAACCGGGTTTTACAAACGGGTGTGGCAAAATTTTAGCATTCCCATTCAATTTTGCAGGCATCGTTTGATGAAATCCATTTGATGTATAATATATTACAAAAACCAGTCTTCAAATAAAACCAGATTTGTGCTCAGATTGGTAATTTTGTTCTGGGTAGTATTTCTTGGATGCTTTAAGAATAACTTTGAGAAGGTTCCAGAATTGTTTTGGAATGTTTTCGAAATGTTCCGAAACACTTTAAGTTTAGTTAGTTCTGTAATGCTTCATTGATTGTTCAAGGATGCCTCCAGGATTGCTTTTAAAGGCTTTTTGAAAAGCTCTAGAATGCATCCAGAATAATTCTGACATACCTTCATAATTGCTCAGGGGTGCTCTCAGAGAAGCTTCAAGAAAAAAAATGTCATAAAAAGAATATCTGATAAATTCTGGTGAATCACCATGGGTATTCAGTTCGGATAGCTGCATAAGTTTTGTTTACCCATTCATCGCCTTTTTTTTTCAGTATAAATAATTGATTCCAGAAAACTATTTCATTCAACCAGATTCCAAATAAACTCATTCATTCCCAGTTGCATGCCAACAGGAAACGTCAGATAGTAAAAAAGTAGCAGAAGAAAAACACTTTTAAAAATATAGGCTCTAATAATCTGTAGCAGACTCAATAGTTCCTCAAATTTCCCTACACCGAAGGATGTCTTGGATCATCAATAAACTGCTCAGCATGGTTGACTAGGCACTATTTTTTTTTAATTCGCGGTTCACTTCTTCCAACATGTTACCCGTCTGTCATGTCCGTTTGTCAAGAAGTCCAAAGCGTGGTGTAATAAAACCAAAATTGGGCGTTTTTTTGGTTACTTTGGTTAACATAATTGATTTATAAAACCAACCATTAAAGACGACAAAGCTTTGTTTCACAAGGAATTCTTAACAACAACCTGCAGGGATCCTTAACAATAATAGCAGTTTATGTTGAAAAGGCCGGATTGCAGTTTGACCTTAAATCAAGAAAGGCATGATCTAATCGTTGCTATTAATATGCAAAGGGTATGCATAATCCAGGTTCAAGTTCATGATGTCTTGGAAGGTGCCCAATTTATTGCACCTTGTCAAACAAATGTCGATATTAATCGAACAATACATCAAATGAGCCAGATACAAGACGTTTTCAGAAACCAAATAAAGAGTGGATTTAGAGCAAACTCTCTTGAAGATTTGTGGAGAGCGAATCTTATTGGGTAGAGTGTAGGAAAGCACCTTATAAATTCCAAAAACACCTTGTAAGTGCGTTTCAAAACTCACTTTTGACGTTATTTCCTAGTACTTTATTAAAACTAGTCAGTTAGTTCAGGTGCACGATAAGCAAGCATCGTGCAATGAAAACATTATAGCAATTACACTCCTCAGGAAAGAAAATGTACAGTTCTCCGACGAGTTGTACCACTAGGTCAACAGCATGACCAGACAACTGCTAATGAGTTCCACAGCTAAACATGCTGCTTCAGGAGGTACCTACAAATGCTTTGACATACACAGCAACGGTCTGTCTAGAAGAGGACAAAAAAGTGCATGGTCTTCTTCCTCTTTAGCATTTTAAGCTTATTGCTTTCACAATTAGCTTATTGCTTGCTCTAAACTTAGTGTTCTAAATGCACTTCCGCAGTTATTAATTGCATGCTTTCGATGCCAAGTACCATTTTGGCATTAGTATGATTGTGTGGCAAGTACTAACATACGCTATGCCCGGGGAGTCGAGAAATTTTCCTTAACGAAAAATGCCTAGACCAGACCGGGAATCGAACCCAGCCATGGTGTTGCTTTGTAGCTGTGCCTTTACCGACTGAGCTAAGGGAGGAGTACATGGTCTTAGAAAGTCCAAAATTTGATGAATAAATACGGAATCTCAACAGCATTTAGCTCCGACCTCGTTCTTGGTGACGGCAATTGCATTATATTGTTACAATGTAGACTCATTTTCGATGTTCATGGATTCAATCTGCGTCTGGGGTGCTTTCCAGATGTCGTTCAATTTCTTGTGGAATTCTGCCGTAGATGAGCATTTCTACAGTGCTGTCCAGAATGAATTCAGGAGCGTTGATTCTCCTTTATTGTTTCACTTGAAGTTCATCGTAGAAATTGTTTCATACTTTGTTGTTGTCTGTTCGGGCCACAGTGGATTAAAACTACCAGTGAAAAACTGAGTAATCTGCGCTTATTCACAGTTGACCTGATTAGGCAGGATTATTCTTAAAATCACCTCCGCCTTCAACAATGTGAGATAACTAAAACAAAACTTCTTTGAAGGCTAAACTACTGAAACTCGCACTACAATGTTTATGGGAGCGACGTAATATATTTATTTCCTTTTATTATGCGCAGGCCATTCAGGGCCGTTTTTGAAATTTAACATTGTTGCCAGAACAAAGATTTCCCCCAATTAATATTTCAGTTAATTTTCATAAGTAATCTATCCCATAACTAATGGACTTCACTTTCAATAGCTCACTCTCACTGCTCAACAATTACCAACTAAAACCTCTCCTGTTGTTAAAAAACTAGCATTACCTCATCTTCCACGCGTGTGTGCAATCAAAACTCCGAGTCAAGTTCATAGTCACTTTCACGGCAATTCGCCATCAACGCGCAAGTTTTCAAGCGCGAGCGAAATAATGAAATAGCCACCTATCTCCATTAATTAAGGTGTTGACAGGCTGATTTGACAGAGTCCCTCTTATTTTTCGACAAGTATATTAATAACACTTGCATGAATTTGAGCACTCAGCTCGAACGTCGCCCATCATCCAACCATAATGAACTATCTGAATTCATATGTTTGTAAGTCTCAGGTGATCACTCAAGCGACGCATTTTAAAAGAGCATGCTGTGCCATTGACTCCGTAAACGTCACTCGACTGTTCAACTTTAAATCGATTCTAAAAGCTCGTTGACGTCAAACTGTCCTAAATTAATTAGTAACGGTTTCGGCGAGATAAAATTCAACCAACGCCAAGATCCATCTAAGAAATGGCCCCATTCTGAACCACCCCGGATCTGGGCTTGCAACGAGTTTTCCTGCGTCATCCCGTCGACTCTCGCGCTCGCGTCCGCTGTGTGAAAACTTTTGTTTTCCCTCGTTTGATTTTTATTCTCCAGCTCCAATTCGCTGCAAATAAATCATTTTGTTTACCAACAGTTGTTCTCGACACTGGTTTTTCATCTTGTTTTGCCGGCCGATGATTTCAGTCCTAGTGTTTGTGTTGTGATTCAAACCAGAGGCAAGCTCTGTAAAAATGCCATGGGGTCCTGCCCAACTTTTACACGGAACTTTCTCCGACATCCCCACCCCACAACGCTTTCTCCGTCCCACGGTAAATGAAACTAATGAAACTTTAAACCCGAGAAAACTCGCCTTTCGGCACATTTCCACACTAACATTACCATTGCAGCATTTCCTTATTCCAAACCATTCCGGCGCCTTTGTGAAAATCGCATAACAAAATATATTCCTATTCCTGCTTTCACGAATACGCCACCAACCTTCTCGAACCCTACCCCCACCTCAAGCCATTCCGTTGGTTACTAACAATGCAACCGGAGGAATGGCGGACTGTCAAACTATTTCAACGTCAATCGGAGCACCTCTCCCCTTCCCACCCGTCGATGTTTTTCACCCTGTGAAAATGGACCAACCTTGGATGATTGTGGTGCCGTCAGTGACTCGATGACTGCTGCTAGTGCTGCTGTCGCCGAGGAAAAAAGTAATAACATGCAAATTGAGTTTGAAACTCATTCCGTGTGCTTTAGTCATTACATGGATTTCCTTTCGCTTTTCTCGCGCTCGGCACACAACTAGTCGGGATTTTTGCAATCGTTTCCTGATGGTGCTTCGGTTTGGCATCATCGGTTTTGAGAAATGAAACCCGAAAGATTAGTCAAAACTAGACGTGAACTTGGGTAGCTAACTGTTCCGACTGCAAGCTGTGCGTCGTTAAAGTGGGGGAAATGGTGGATTGTATGTTTCTGGAATTTGAGATTTGAAAAGCGAAAGGTTGGGATCGAGCTCGCCGTATGAGTAAGCAGGTACAATTGGCTGAGTGGTTCTGAATTGATATAAAGTGGACACGTACCAAACTTGAATATTGTTGTTAAATGTTATCCAGTCGCAATCCTATTTGCAAGACATGAATGTGATTATAAGAGGTATTCAAATAACAAGATAATTGAAGTTCGAATTATATTTTCAATAGTGGTTTTCAGAGCAGAAACACATTTTTCGGGTAGAAAATCCTATAAGCGCATATCCAATTGTATTTTTTTTAAACCGATTCAAATCAAGAAATAACAGAAATTAGTAGTTGGTAGGTTTACCATTTTCAGATTTGTTTCATAAATCCGTCTTGGCATTGAGCCAATGAGATTTTCCAACAATTCCGATGGAATTTTCTTACGCATGTTTGAGGCTTATGAATTGTTCCAATCTGCCGGCCAACACTGTAATCTCTTCTCGCCAGCGTTCATCAAATATTTAGGATTAGATCCGGACTATGAGCTGGCCAGTTCATAACCTGGATGTATCTTTTGAAAACAAGCCACACATTTCTTGCTCACGTGAAAAGCAGCGTTATGTTGTTGAAAGATGAAGTCGTTGTCCATAATATCCTCAACGGAATGAGAACACCGTCCAGTAGCCCACTAAGCTCTCCGAATTCATTCTGCTAGAACTGTGGCAATGGGAGTTTCACCTCTTTGCGAAAAAGCAGCCCACACCATAGGACTGCTTCCTCCGAAATTTCTGCTCAACTTTTCCTGGGAATTGTTCTGAAGGTCATGCTAATAATAAGGGCAGTAGTCAGTACCATCGGGATTAAACTTTATTTCGTCAGAAAAAAAATCACTTCATCCAATCCATGTGCTGATTTGCTAAATCTAATACCGCTTGAATGTGCTTCGGAGTGAGGTTAAGTTTTTTGGCTATTTTCTAGTAACCATATTTCCAGATCCTCGCAAAGTTTGAGTTACACGTCTCTTTGTTATGAGAAGGCTCAGCTCCTGTTTTATTTTCGAAGTATTGAACTTTTCAGTCTCGCCAAGTTGCATGATACGGTTCCGTTCTCGATTGGAAATTTGGAGTTGCCCTTGTTTTTCTTCCGGATGCCATGTTTTTTTACATTTCTTCAGGAAATGTCTTATCACTGTTACTCCTCTATTGAACCTGTTGGCCATTTTTCAGTTATTTAAACGATATTCTTCAATTTGAGGACGTCACTGTGTTTCGTACATGAACGTTACTTTCGAAATTGTGCATGAAACCCGTCAATAAAACACTATATTGCTATGCAGGTTATGGTTTACATACGAGTTCTTACAACCACATCATGACACGCATGACAGATAGTCAATTTTATATTGTGTGGACTAGATGTTGATTCTTGTCCCCAAATTTGGAACATGGCCAAAAACTACAATGACTTAAAGAATTATGAAAACATTGAATTATTTAGAAAAAAATCGGTGCGCTTATAGGAATTTCATGAACTGTAATTGTAGGTTATGTGTGCCAGTTTGGGCCCCAGGTTCTTGCTTTGGCCAACCCTCTGAAAAAAAAAGTTTATCGTGCATTTTAGGACAGAATTAAATCGTTGATATGCAAATTAACAGTCTTTACACATTTAAGGAACTTTTGGAAACGTGGTATATCATCAAAACATGCCCAGAATAGGGAGATGGACACTACGATAATGACAGCAAAACAATCCGTACGTAATTCAACAAAAACGATTGTAAATAATAGATAATAGAGTAATACATACAGAAAAAAAAAAACAGTTCATTGAGATGTTAATCATTCTTTCTGTAAAATTATCGAACTTTCTATGGTACACTCGCCATCAGATTCCGTACGGTATCCTCAGATACTCTAGTGGTGGTAGTTGTCCATCTTCTCTTGATATCGTCGATCACATTTGCTTTCTTCTTAGTTTCAAGAGTTTCCGCTTACCCAGAGCCCAGTATTTTTCTATCGGGAGAAGTTCTGGACAGTTAGGCGGATTGGCTATTTTTGGCACGTATTTGACCATTTATACCTTATACTATTCCAGAACGGATTTTGCATACTGAAAAGAGACCAAATCAGGCCAAAGCAGAGCTGGAGAGTTGTGGCTTCTTATAAACGGCAGCAAACCGTCTTTCTCATACATATCCTTGCTGATAGTGCCGATGTACATGATTTTTGTTTTTTTGATTTTTGACCACAACTACATATGGCCTACCGTTCCAAATACTTCTTGGGGGATTCCGACACATTCTTTGTCCGGAAATTTTTGACAACGGCATTTATTTGCATTGCGGTATAAAAAGCAAGAACCGGAAGCTGTTGAAAGTCTTCGAGCACATCTGTTTCGTTTTCAATTATGGTACAAGATTTTTTTTGCAAAAAAAAAGTATAAAGCTTCTTAGTACTACTTTTTTCTGTGAAATTTTGCTTGTCATCACGGTTGGAAACCTTTTACACTTTGTAAGCCTTCATTCTATGCCTCTGCTTTACTTTTTGCACAAATGATTTTGATTTTCGATCTTTACGAGCCACATTTTGCACAGAAAGGTTGGATTTTTTTCTCAATAATGGAACTCAACTTCTTGTCAATTTGGCGGGAGCATAGCTACTTTTCGGTAAGTTCCGCTTCCAACTTTCCGATCCTCATGCATGCGCTGGTCAAATAATTAGCAAACTCTGAACGCGATACTTTTTGGTAATTTTAGTTTCTAGCCAAGTTTTTGTACCGACAACGTCGGATTTTGCTATCGTTTGTACAAAATGCGTTAGCTCACTTCCACTTGATTTGACGCCATTTTACCAAATGCAACAAGAATGTATATATATATTACACCAATAAATAAAGAAGAGAGTTTCAGCTGTTATATAAGTGGAATGTTTCAGCGATCCGTGAAATAATTCAAAATCTAAACTGCATGAAAAGTGTACAAAATTTAACCTGGTCAGGCTTTTGATGATTTTTTGGAAAATCTTTTTATTAATTTCGGGTTCTCTAAATCTGTATTCTACACTTAAATTCTCATTCTTCTTTAGCATTTCAAGCTTATTGCTTTCACAATTAGCTTATTGCTTGCTCTCAACTTAGTGTTCTAAATGCACTTCCACAGTTATTAATTGGGAGCTTTCGATGCCAAGTACAATTTTTGCATTAGTATGATTGTGTGGCAAGTACTTAATTCCTTAACGAAAAATTCCTGGACCAGACCGGGAATCGAACCCAGTCATCCGCCTCCAGCATGGTGTTGCTTTGTAGCTGCGGCTTTACCCACAGAGCTAAGGGAGGACCCACTTAAATTCTCATATGATGTGTAATTCTTACACATTGTGTATAACATCATCGGATATTTCACAAAAAAACCATTTACTTTGAAATGGCCCGACATTATTCAAATGTTCAGTTTATTGGAACTTAGCAAAACAAAATCAAATTGCTTTGAAGATAATGACATCAGTTAGCAAAATTTTATGACCGTCTGCTTAAAAGTTTGTTGTTAAAATATATGCTACTGAATGCCTGTTGAATACAGTTTGCAGTAAAATCTTCTCAATCATTTCCAGAAACATGTTAAATCATTCAATGTCATATGCTGAAGTCCCATTTGAAGTGTTAGTGATTTCTTTCACAGGAAATGTTCCACGCTCCATTTAAAATGCAGTCCAAAACGATTAATATAACCTTGCAAATCAATGTTTTATGGTAGTCTTTCTTCATTTCTTAAACTTTTCTTTTTGTTTTGGGATGAAAATGAAAAAAATTGCTCCATAATTGCCCAGTACTTCTAACCAGGCCAAAGGTCAAGTGTATTTGGCGGATTAGGATATTTCAGTACAAAATGATCATTATTTTCCTTATAACAATGTATGACGTACACCACGAATGCCAATTCCGCGTCCATGAGGCCAATTTCGTCCAAAAAGTCGTTGGAAATTGTGTGACGTCAAAATGGAGAACTTTTGGCACAGCTTGCTGCTATTTTCTCATAACGTTGTGATGAATGTAATAGTTCAATGGTAATATTTAAAATAAAAACAACAGTAAAGGTCCGGATCGTGTTCAAAAGAAATTTCTTTTTCTATCCCAAACCCATTTCCAATTCCATTTACTGAAACGGAAAAGTAAAGAATCGAAAAGAAATTTCTGCAGCAGTACGCACCTGAAAAGAACGAAAACTAAAATTGGAATTTGTAAGGTTCCCACGCAAACTAATGAGAGCTGTCATTTTTACTTTCGGAAAAATGTTCCGCTCGATTATTCCGTATGTGAAGGTGACATTTCGTTCCATGCAGATCAATTGTCAAAATTCCGCTTGGTAATTTAGAACAAAATTCCGTAACCTCTCTACTTTTTAAGTCGATACTGGCCTTATGCTGTTTGAATGTTCAAAAACTAATGCATATTGTTAAATACATTTTGTTTGAGTGATTCGCTATTAACGTGATAATAACCCGTAGGAAGGTTATTTACGCAGAAGCGTGTTGAAACCAAATCGTAGAAGGTGGATGTGCTTAGCGCATGCAGGGATGCCATATTTACAGACATGTCTGTAAATTTGCAGACTTTTCATTTGAGTTGCAGACTTTTTAAACGATGCAGACAATAAGCAGACATTTTATCTATGTTGCAGACTTTTACAGGCATCTGAAATATTTTTTAAAATTTAAAATAAAGGTATTCTCTGAAGTTTGGGATTTAAAACGTACGAGGATCTGAACAGTATAGTAAATACGGTAAGAACCAAAGATGTGCAAAAAAAAACACCACCCCCCCCAAGAGAGACTATTAATAAATCGCGATAGTCGTTCGGCAGGCTGTGAAGTTGAACAGAAGTAGTTTGAAATTTGTGCGAAGGGCTTTTTTCAGTATAGTATTGTATAGTAAGATACAGTTAGAAAACAAGATTAAGATAGAAGCTTTGTCTGAAATATTTCAAATTATAACGTATGTGCATCGCGCACGAGCAGAATGTTCACCAATCGTTGTGTTTAAAAGTAAAATAAAAATTGACCACCCGATTTAATTGGCCGCCCTGCCATGGCGGAGGCATACAAGCAACTGCTTTATTGTTAACAATATCGGCGACAACCTAAATAGGCACACTAAAGCCACAGTAGCTGCCTGACTGGAAGGGTAGGGCATGTATAATGGACGTGTGCACAAACACAAAAAAGCGCCGACACCCCCACTATCACCCCCCCACAAAACATTCCCAACCTTTCTTTCCCTCCAACACACCCACCCCATCCAACCTTTACCCACCCCACCCAACCACCCAAAAAACCCCACAACCAACCCCAAAACCAATGAGTGGGTTTAAAAAAATCTCTATTTCTTTTACTAGAATTTCTGAAATACTGCGTAAAATCCACATCCTTGAGATATGCAAAATGCTCTAGCCTTAAAGACACGTACACGAAAACTATAACAAAAATATTTGAGAAACATTTGTTTGGAAAAATCTAGAAGAATGCACCTTTTGCATGAATGCCGATAACATATATTTTTTTTCTTAAAACCCCCGGGTTTTTTTTTTTAATTTGTCAAGATATCGAAGATACTCTAGTTGATAGTCTCGACTTAAACTATAAAAAAACCTTTTTACCTGAAATATTTTTTCAATTTCCTTATTCCCCAATTTCATAACAATAATGTTTCCAATTGTGATGTTTTTTTTTGCATTCATGAATTAAAAATAAAAATTAAGAATTCTACTATGGTTATTTTGCTATGCAAAGGATACTGTGTCTCGTAAGTCATTGTAATTGGTTATATTTAATGAGGTTATGGCGCAAATGCTACAGGTAAAATGGTGTTATAGTTCGCATGCTTCAGAGCTGCTGAAAGTGTCACATTTTAAAAATATTAAACAATAGTGTTAGATTGCATACAATCCAAGAAGTAGATACAGAAATGTATACATCATCACCATATAGAGTTCGTATGTATAATAATAATCTTATCAACATCCGAATACCTACTTATAAGCGTAAAAAAACGGAATTGATTCAGAAGTTAAAATTTATGACAATATGAATTTTAGGTCAACGTGGCCCCAAAATTACATACATCGTTAGTTCAGTCAAGTTCAATAAACTACCTCAATATGCTGTTCAGTTCTATTATTTCATGTGTTTTCATGAGAATGCTACACCACATGCAAGAAAGAAAAAAAAAACATCCCATTTAACGCCGGCAACCGCCGAAGTGAACGATTTAAATAAATTGCGAGTCCTCCGGCCGTGTCAAAGATCATCGCTGAAAGTGTTGATCGGAATCGTGCCCATAAAGCGCCGGCGCACGAAGGCATATCGTGATGGTGTGGGTATCTTGCCATCGCATGCCGCTCGTATTGCGTTCGACAATTGCGTCATCATCGAGAACGGAGAACGGTGGCTGCTCTTTCCGTCGGCGGCCGTGGTGGTTTGAAGCGTTGATTACGCGTTCAATTAGAGAAAAGCCAGAAAATGACACCGAATGGCGAGTACTCTGCGCATACTCCCGATGCGATGTTTGCTTGGGCGGATCTGCTGACGGCGTGGGTGGAAATGACTGAATCTTGTCGGTCGCTTATTTCATTTCGGTTGGTGTGAATTAAATTAATGACTTGGAATAGAACGATGTCTCTCTGGTGAGCAGTTCGTTTTGGGTAACATTTCCAGCTCGCGATCACATGCTGAACGAACATCTGCTAGAGTCGTCAGGGGACCAAATTCAAAGTCAAAAATAGTCACCTTCAGCCGCGCCACTTATGATGCCGTTGAGCCAGACTGATGGATTTAGATAAAGTAGATTGTACTAATTCCCTCGTTTGGTATCTCCGGCCACACGAAGGTGACTTGGCGGAAAGAGAAACCGACTAACTGACCATGTGACAGAGACTGTCTTAGGGTGGCCTTACTCGCATCAATCAAATGTCTGTCGAATGGGAGAACGGTCTACGCCGCCATAGGCGAAGGGAGATTCCTAATATGGAAGACGGAGGAAAGTGAAAGTCTTGACTGGTTTCACGGTGCACCGCAGCAGAGTAAGTGGATGAATTACGATGTGTTGAATCACGCTGTTGCCCTTTTGCTACGGGGAAGCCTTATAAGGAGTGTACAGGGTTGAACTCAGATCAATTTCAACGAGCAGGCATTACATCATCGGCAACAACTTTTATACGAACGTTGATCCCGATTTAATATTCCACATAATGTCAATAACCCTGCTTATTGACACAGTTTGACAAATATCGACTTCACACCGCAAGTCTCTTCAAACAACCCACGTCCGCTCGAGGCCGTTGACCGTTCTGCCAAGAAATTCTCATGATATCCAAACACCAACTCATTACATATTTCTTTAAAACGTCTCCTACCAGTGCGAACAAAACACTTTGGCAAGCAGATCAAACAACTCCACCTTCGTGAGTCGCGTCATTGTCTTGGTTGGCTTCTAGGTGCTGCGATTGGAACTGACCACGAATCGAACGTGATCAACACGCCCACGAAAACCGAACAAGAAAATCGTTTCGCGACAATGACGATGACGACGACGGTGCGGCGACGACGATCAGCACGCTGCTGACTGGCTGCAAATGTCATCGACTTCTACCGCTGCTGCTGCAGCACTCTCACCCACACCTATACCCATATGTGGATTGTTTAATTTTTTTTCTATATTATTCATATAAGTAGGTTTGTATCAATAGAACAAGCAACCAGCACGCGGTCAACATGTTTTGGCGAAAATCGTGAACTCGCACGTACGAACGATTTGTTTGTTCACTTTTCCCCGTGCCTCTCCGCAATACGAACAACATTTGAAACATGGCACAGGGGGCACAGTCGCATTTGCTGCGTAACCAGAGTACTTCCCAGGTGGTGACAACGGAAAGGGAAGGCAAGTTGTACGCACCAAATCTCGGAATTATGCTCCAACTGTTTACCAGCACAATATTTAACTTCATGCTTCGGGATGGCAAACGTGGCATTCGGCATGGTTTTGGGAGTAGGCCAATTGGACGCTGGGAATGATCTGTGGCCAGTCAGGACCTGCACCGGTGGTCGACCTTTAGTAAATTGGATCAATTTCGCTGAAAATGGCGCTTTGCACTCTGAATGCAGTTCATAATTGCACCATATGAGGGCGATTATGGCACTTTTGTGCGCCATGTGGTGCGGTGACGATCGAAGATTGTCGCGCGCCACTGGTTTTCTCACCGCAAGAGACGAGTCGTGTCGTCGTCGTTTGGAGACGGTATTACGAACAGTGGGGTGCTTGTTGCCGGCATGATGCATATGGGAACCGGTTGAGGGATTTTTGGAGCATGAGAAATGAGGAATGAGTGTAAAGCGCGTAGACTGGTTTTAGTACGGCGAATGAGTTCATCGTACGCGCCGAACATGATTACGTATTTGGTGCCACCGATTGTCGGGTGACTGAATAACTGCAGCAGCACTGAATTTTTTAATGAGAGGAAGGGTTGAAATGCAAAAGGTCGATGATTATTAAAAATGTTAAACTTAAAATAACATGATCAACAGGAACTGACAACTAACGTCGTAGGATGGGATGAATTAATCGGATAAATATAACGATTTCAAGCCTTGATTGAATTTAAAATTGACTAAATGAATAACTATTGAACACTACAAAGGACAATACGTGCATTCGATTTAATTCTCTAACAACCTCTGTTCCAGGTATGAGTTGAAACATTTGCTGTCAACCTGCACATCGTTACAAAGAAAGCCAGAAATTTGGTTTATGTTATCATGGTAAACCAGAGATTGTCGTTAGTTGAGTTATAGAATCGATCAACAATTTAAATCCCTCTTCTCGTATTACGCACGAATTTTCCTAATACTTCGGGAAAAGATTTCTTTATTTTCAAAAGCTTGTTTTAATTAGAAATTTAAGAAAAGATTGTCCAAAGTCTCGGCCTATAATAACAGCTCAGTCTGTAAGATTAATGAAGTATGTAAAAAACTTTTTTCACCCCATACGCTAGTTCAGTATTTTACTAAATGTTGCTCAAATAATCGGGCCAATATTAATATAAATGGTTGAATAACGTGATTAAATTGTTGTGCATGATTATTTTCATAAATTTGTCTCTCAATGTATTGCTCTATCTTAAAAACCTAAGACGTGAGAGCATTTAATATCATTTCACTATGACAGTGAATATAAGTGTGAATATACCCTTAAAAATGGTTTCAATCAGTTCTGATCGACTCTCAAGCAGGGCTCAAATGTCATTTTGAAAAAAAGCTCCTATTTTTTCGTCATGATAGAACGTAACACGGAAAAAAATCCATGCCCAGATCCGTGAACGGCAGTCATGAATTCGAGAACAAGCAAAAATACACCGTAAACTCATTCACGTAATCGGGAACTAGTTCACGTTTTTGGGCAAAAATCATGAAAACGTGAACTAGTTCACGGTCCGTTTTCATTTTCGTGAACGCTTTTTTTTCTGTGAATAGTGTGTTGGCAATCAGAATTACAGGCATTTTTAATGGATTATTTATTGATATTTTTGTTACTTTTAACGCATACCAGTAAATGCATTGTTCACTCGGTTGGTTAAAGCGTTCCATAAAGACTAGTTAGAAATTTTAAAGTTAAAATTCTATGAGAAAAAATATCATGACTTCATAATGGTTGAAGAATGACAAGCGAGTTTCTTCTCGTGATAGGGAAATAACCAGTTTTTTCATTGCCGCATGACAGCCGTAAGGCTTGCCAGTGCTGCTCTAAAGTGTAGTTTCAAAAATTGTTTGTTTTCCAAATGACGTCAACCATCATTACACCTGGTGAGGAACCCCAACGGCATCCTCACGGTTGGTTTAAATGAGTTCAAAAAGACATTCAATTGAACACGCTACCAAAAAATCAAGTTGATTTTTGTGCCCTGAAACTGACACATGAAAGCGTCTCTTGGAAAATAAGAATGAGATGAAAGAGACGAAAAAATTCATTCAATTAAACACACCTATTGCCGAGTTGCTAATGTTTCGATTTTGGGAGACATTTTACATGAAATCTTTGTTGCCGTTCTCCGAGTTTTGTTAAAGATGAAGTACGGCTCGTGTAAAATTAATAATTTCCAAGCGTGAAGAAAAGAAAATTGTTTGTTTTCCTTATGAAGCAAACTGTTATCACATTTTTCGAGTGGCCCTCAAAAGTATCGTAACTGTCGGTTTCAATCGGTTCGAATCGTTTATCAAGCATTGTTTTCTCTTCTTGGTTTTCCGTATAAGAAACCACCATCACAATTTGTCAGTGGGATCAACAGCATCTTCACTGTTGTTTCAAGTTGGTTCAAATCGAATCTCAATTTTAGTTTAACAATGGTTTGTTTTTGCATTTATGTAAGCCACAAGAATACTTCGTGGGTGGCAAAACTAGCATCGTTTCTGTTGTTAAAACATAATATATGTATAATAATCTGAAAACAAACATTATCAACGTACCGTTTACCAAAACCAACCCTTCTGCCAACCCAATCGGTTTATCCAACATCTCAGTGATTTCTCGTGGAAGTGCAGAGGATTAACCAGCTTCCAAAGAAGCTTTATTATTTGAGCTAGACGAGGCTGGGTTTTCGGACGAGGCTTGTGCCGGTATTGCCTCATGTTTGGATCCCCAGGTTTTGCAGTTTTAAGATGTTTGTATTTTCCTTTCTCATTTATTTAATAATTTCAGCGCGCTTTGCAGCATTGAAGGCTCAATTTGTTTCATTATTTTAGCTTAACATTTGCTCATAATTGTACTTCTTTCATATAATATTTGCGTGCGCTTATATATAAGCCATTTATTTCAGAAATCATCAAACCAGGCTTGTCGATCACTGAAATTGCTATCTATGATATGTAACTTTTGAAAAACTTTTGAAAACATGTCTTAAACAAAGATCTATTGCTTTTAAGAAAAAAGAACATTATATCTTTTTTTTATTAAAATTTTATCTATGATATTTGTAATAATCTTCTCTGTTTTTCAGCTTTTCCATGATTATTATGCTTTTATTGAAAACCTAATTTTTCTTTTCAGTAACAACCCAGGTAACCAATAAGCATTAGCATATGCAGTAAATCAACCCTAAATCTACATTTCAGATGCTACAAGCATTATAATAGCATTATATCAGCATCTTGGATGCTATCTGTTGGAAAGTTGAATTTCAAATGCTATTTAAATGCTTGTAGCCTGTAATAAGCATTTCGAATGCAAAATAGCATTAATGAAGCATTATCATAGCATTGCAGTAAAGCAGCCGTATATTGGGCCAAAAGCGGCATTTATGTTGCATTTAAGGCGACTTAATTGCTTCATAGGCTGCCGTTAAGACACTTTGGAACTTATTGGTTACCTGGAAAATCATTGGATGTCATAAATCCCTAAAACTTAAACATATTTCATTCTTTTACGTCAAAATTAATATAATCTGGGTAGGGAAGGGCACCCGTTTGAAGCGAATTGAATAGGGGAAAGTCGGAATGCCAACTCTCCCGTTCATAGCAGCTTGTGGATAGAGGGCTCTCTTCCCCACTCATTGAGGCATCCCCTTGTTAGATAGCTCACAATTTTTACTAATTGTTAAATCTTGTTGTTAGAAGGAGACTCTTTATAACCCCTTGGATACGTATGGACGATGTTCATACAACTCCATGATGATGACAATCACTGGTTATTAAAGCTTGATCAAGGTAATCAGAAAATACCGTTGCTGCCGGACTTAGTTTATGTGCTTAAATTTGTGGTAATACATATCATAACACATTTCCCGGTCTAACGATGCAAGCAATTTTCGTTTTGTTACATTTGACTTTATTCTTCAACATAGTTTCTCTCAAGAGCGATACACTCACCTGTTCCCTTCTTGTAGAACGATTTAGTTTTTGCCTCAAAATAGGCGTTTGTTTCGTCGATTACCTCTTGATTCGAGCGATATCTTTTTCCAGCGAGCATTTTTTAAGGTCTTCCAAATCTGGCGAATACGGTGGGTGTGGAAGCAACTCGAAAAGTAATTCGTGCAATTTAGCCACTTGTGACGCGGTACGTTGTCTTGGTGGAAAAGAACTCTTTTCTTCTGCATATGAGGAGAATTTTTTGGGAATTCTTAGTTCAATTGAACCAGTTGGCCCATGTAGCGATCGCCATTGATCGTCTGGCCCTTTTCAAGGCAATCGATGAACAAAGTTCCATGTGTATCCCAAAAAAAAACGGACGCCATAACTTTTCCAGCTGATTGTTGCGATTTCAGCCGCTTTGGGCGAGGTTCACCGGCTGCTGTCCACTCAGCTGCCTGCCGATTTGACTCAGAAGTGTAGTAGTGCATCCATATTTCGTTCTTCAAACACGACTCGGAATCTTCGAATCGTTGGTTTTTTTGGTCCACTGTGAGCTAACACGGCACCCATTTAGGAAATAGCTTTCTCATGGACAAATGTTCATGCAAAATAAAGCTTAAGCATTCCTTTGAGATCTTCAAAGTGTCAGTTATCTCCTACAACTTCACTTTACGGTTTGCCAAAACGATTTTGTGGACTTTTTTTTATGTTTTCCGGTGTGACCACCTCTTTTGGCCGACCAGACAGTGGCGCATCATCGGTGTCTTTACAAACGCGTTTAAACTTAATACCAGTCAATGATGGTGGATTTTCCTGGTTCATAGTTTGGATAACACTTATTAAGCCAAGTTTTTGCTTCAATGGTAATTTTACCCATAAAAAAAACAATGTTTAATTGTCACGCGAAACTCTTTCCTATCCATCGTCTTGAAAATCACTTAAGCAGCGTGACTAAAACCACTGTAGCTTCTGAACTAATAGTCGGAATGCCGTAAAATTTTGACAGCTATCTTTTGAAGGTTGGTACTTTCTAAAAAAGTATTTATTTTCTATTTGTGGTGCCGCCTGGGTGTCCGCCCTGGAATTTTTCAGCCGATACATATTATTTCATCACCAGTTTTTTTACATTGAAGCTGTATGTTTGTACCAAGCCTCATATGTTGGTTCTCTGTGTTATAACAGCTAATCAAGCAATAACGGAGTAGCAACCTCGGGCGGTCCGTCATGCTCATGCTCATGCGCGTTACAGAGCAATAAAGACGGGTAAAGCAACGAAGCAGGAAATCCAGAACAAATCCATTCTGAAGGTTTGATGCATCAAGTAGGTTTATCTGTTATAATTGAAAAAAACTAAAACAGGTCACATACAGAGGGGATGCCAGTAGATTCCATCCAAAACGAAAGCTGCTCGTGAAGAAGCGGTATTGCGTATTCACTGTGAAAGGAAATGTTGAAGCCAAAAACTGTGACGTCGACTCGGTGGTCACTTTGCACATTGTACGTAGAGCGCGATTTCTTTCTTTAACGTGATATGGGATCAAGTCCCTATCACTTCGTAGTTTTCTGACCACAAACGTCAAATACTATGAGGAATTCAGGCTTGAAATTTTCAAGAATCGTTTGCTTCACTGGAGCATCCATTGGTCAGCAATTTGAGCGTTCTATGTTTTGTTTTTTTGTGGTTTTTAGTCTCAAAAACGTGAAGTGATAGTTAACCTAACCTATTGTTGGTATGGAGAAAGGGGAGTCCATATGATCCTTAACGGGACAAAACGACGGAAGCTTTTTTAAATATTTTAGACTGCCGGTGACACGATGACAGTTAGGAAAGAGAAATAATGTGCAAAGTGGGTTGCTCCGATCTGGAAGATAGCAATCGTGGTATTCACAACTTAGTCAAGAAACTCGATTATCAATCAGTATAACAAATTGCGAAATATTTTTATCAAACGAACCAATTTTCAAACTTTTTCGAAGCCCTAGAAGAAAATATCCGTGTGACAGTAAAAACTGCTTGTGGTCCATTATTGGAACATACTTGCGGGTAGCAACCACAAATCGGTAGATGGGATTATGTTATCATTTGAAACTTATGCCAAAACAACTCGGTTCATTAAAATTCTAAATAACTTCGGGTTATTTTGTGTCAACAATAAACCTACTCATTTTAACCCTGGTGGAAGTTCATTAATTGATCTTCTTTTTTTTCTTTAGCATTTCAAGCGTATTGCTTTCACAATTAGCTTATTGCTTGCTCTAAACTTAGTGTTCTAAATGCACTTCCACAGTTATTAATTGAATGCTTTCGATGCCAAGTACCATTTTTGCATTAGTATGATTGTGTGGCAAGTGCAATCATACGCTATTCCTCAACGAAAAATTCCTAGACCAGACCGGGAATCGAACCCCCTTTCTTTTCCCTGGCCTTTAGCTAATGATAACAAATGATACCTGTCGTGACCTGACCGAAGTTTTCAGCTCGATAATGTTGTCGTTGCTGTTGCTGCTGTGCCTTTACTGTTTATAGCCAACGCCATCAGTCAAGCGTTGCGTTGGTTTTGTTTGTTTTACGAAGTGAAGAGAATTTCGCAAAGCATACTACAAGTTTTATTTCCTTTTACGCTAAGTTGATTATACTCAAATCGAATAATCATTTTATCAAATCGAAAGGTTAATTATTACTCTTAAATCCTGCAAAGCATCTTAACATTTTCTTCACACAAACTCTGTATACTACAATACCCATTTTGTTCTTAATTTCAACCAAGTTTCAGTCCCAGGTTTCTCTCAACATGATATGATTTTCTCATCACTCAACTTAGCTAAGGGTAGATCGTCCGAAAATGTTTAGAGATTTAAATGTTTTGGATTGGTCTTTACTTTATAGTATTACTGGAACTGATCTGGATATTGATTTCTTTAAAAGTCACATTACTCAAATTTATGAAAGCTTTGTTCCTTTCATTGTTTATAAATGATTTACCATCAGTGTTGAAATTTTTGTCATATTCCTATGTTTGCTGATGATGTTCAATTGTACATACGTTCCACAGATGCAAATTAAGAAAATTTAGCACAACTTGTTAACTCTGATCTGGAAAGAATTGCTTCCCATAAATTCGTCAAAAACCAAAGCCATCTTCATTTCTCATTTTACCTGATTTAATTATAAACAATGAGATATTAGAGTATGTCGACAAAGCCTGCAATCTCGGTGTAATTTTGCAAACTAATCTTGAATAGAATTCCAAAATACATGCACAATGTGGTAAAATCTACGCAGTCTTACGACATTTACGACTAAGTGCAGCATTGCTTCCTGTTTCCAATAAACTTAAGACTTTTAAATCTCTTTCGCTACCGTATTTTTCCTACGGATCTGACTTAATTTTGAATGCGTCTGCCGCTGCCTACGAGCGACTGAGAGTATCGTTAAGCCACTGTATTCGTTGGGTTTTCAATTTATCTAGATTCTGCAGCGTAACACACTTGCAGCGGCAACTGCTGGGATGTTCTTTTTTATAGTTTCTTCAAAATTTGTTGCCGTGTCACTTTATTTAGAATTATCCATGATGGTCTATACTATCTTTTTGATAAGTTGCAGCTGTTCAGAAGCACAAGAGTTTGTCACTTTGTCCGCATACATCATAACTCCTCTCATTATAGCTATACCTTCTTTGTACGTGCAATTATATTGTGGAATCTGCTTCAACCTGATATTAAATCTTTTCATACAGCAGCAAGATTCCGTTGTGAATGTTTGGGCTGGCTCAATAAAGGGAATTAGCATGACTGAGTTGAGCATTGAATGATTGAAAGGGCTTTACATATTTTATTTAGTTCAGTTATTTTGTATATATGATTGCTTTTTCTTGCCTTTTTCACACTGAATTCGTAGAATGTGGTTGAACACCGAGAATTCTTTTTGTAGAAATTTATAAGGACAAACCCATATACATCAAGTATAATTAATAAATACAAATACAAAATACAAACTATTAGTGAGATCGTTTCTTTATTCCATATTTTATGTAAAAAAACGGTGATATCCGCCGTTTGTGACTTTAATAATAAGCTATTGCTATTTGAGCTACAATAACGTGGTATTGCAAGACATAAAGGTTCTTTCAATTGATTTCTATAAATTTTAGGAGAGGTTTCGAATATAAACCTCAATTAAGATTCTATTGCATAGAACGAACAGTAATATCTCACCAAGATTATTCCAATACAACTCAAAGTGCACTGGAGGATTATTATCCACAACCAACAAATGTGTACAGTAAGACTTTCAAATTACTACCAGAGTTAGTTAAATGAACCAAATAAAATTCTAGAGAACGCATAGAGCCTCATGGTCAGTGCTGTTGAATTACAGTGGCCCTTTATACTTCCAAATAATATTCCTTGAATAACAAAACCTCAAGCTCCCTTCTAAAATCATCGCTGTTACAGTAAAACATTGCAACTTGATTCCATTCTACAACAGCTTTCTTTATTAGAAGCTTCACTGAACAAAATTAGAGCACAAAAAACTGCCCTTTTTCAACTCAAACCCAATCAACAGTTTCATAAATTAATAAAAGATCCCATTTCGCATGCTTTTGAATAATCAAATGCAAACTAATCAAATTTCTTCCATATGACCTAATTTGCTTCTTCACAAGCAGCAACGTAACGAAAAGTGCAACGTTCCAGCTATTCTATCATCCAATTCCCATGAACTGTGTGGCTATTTTTGTAGCACTCAAACGAATCGCTGACTGACCGGTTGACAGTACGGGGCATACCTGCCGTTATCTTCACTATTCTCGTCCGAAAATTGCATGTAACTTAGACAACTAGCGCGGACAAAGGTCCATATATAACAAAAGTGGACCACCGATGATCGATTATACCGCTTTCGTGCAAAGTTTGCTTTCTATTTCATTGGTCTTCTTTGGATCAGTTGGGCTCTGTTGGGAACTGGCATCGTCAGATCGACCGGCGGAATCCAAAGCATACGAAATTGTGCCGACGAAGAATAGCGTGCCTGAATTGGATTAAGCTTTTTTTGGGAACTGAACCGATTTGAGCAAACATCATGCTCTGCACTGACAGTTGGTTGGCGGCGGTATTTTCTCTGCACAATGGAAGTTGCAGGGTGGTAAGTGGGAGGCTTGCTGCGCGGGTGGAACAACAGTGAAACAATCAAATTCATTTGACTTTGCCTCTGACCAAGTCTCAATGGGGATGGCATTGCGCTACGGTTTATCCGACCGGGGCGTAGCTGTGTTGGTCATCATCGTCGTCGTCGTCGTCGTCGTTGATAGTCAAGCAGTCGGTGGGTGGTAGGTGGTGTTGTAAAATAGGGTAGCTATTTTGTGTTCCAACGAACACTGAGCTGGGAGAACAATATAGAGCAGAAATAATCGTTACAGTAAACACAGCTGGATGGCAGAAAGGATAGAGAGTCAGATAATTGGTTAGACATTGTATTTCACTCAGCTCAACCAATATACCGACTGGCTCTGTTTGCTTAAGGCAAAGCTTGTCGATTTCATTCCGTTCAACGTCGTCGGTGTCTCCGCCTTCTTCCACAATACTGTCGCTTCGGAACGGGAGTCTAATCAGGCAGGCAGCTACAGCTTTATTCTATGCTTTATCGTTTATCGCTATTCATAGCATTGCGGCTTGATTATCGCTGGGTAAAAGTTTTTTCAACCGGCTTTCCTCGCATTACCATAGCAATTTCCCCCGGAATCGACCAGGAAGCTCATAATATTAGCATTCGCGAAAACATTTACAAATTAATAGCAGTTAAGATCTTTGGACCAAAAAACACACAACACACATAGAAACTCTCATTAACGACTTGGGTTCCGATGGCCAACCCGGTGCCAGTGAGGAGGCAGAGAATCCGAGAGCCATTAAACTTTTGTAATAGCATTTTCCCCGTGGTCCATTCGGCTGACGCTCCACATGTAGGCTATCTGCTTCGAACCGGACGGCGCAGAAGGGTTCATAGTCCAAACCGGGTCAGCTCACTGTTTTAATAGCGCACTTAAATTATAATGAGCACTAATTACCAGCACCTGAAAAAGCATTTTCGTTTTGGTAGTGACATAGGATAAACTAACAAGAGCATCAAGCATTTTCGGCAAGATTGTAAAACAAAACGATGCGATTTAGCGTGATGATGAGCTGTGCCGTTATGCTGCGTTTACGTGGATCAATCTTGCCTTAATTATCACACCAGTCAGTTAACGAAAAAGTCATTCATTGACTGTAGTAAAAGTTCAAGTGCCGAAATAAACCTTAATTTTCCCGCCTGTCCGAAGCATGCTGGGCAAAATGATCGAAACCCCGAAAATCTAGCTGAAGGGTGGTGTGAGGTTAACCCTTTTTTACCCCTCGACGGCAAGCATTTTTATCAGATCACGGTTATCAGCTCCGAGGACAGCATAAAAAGAACGTGCGTGCATTGGGCTGTGTATGTGTGTGAAATCGTGCGTGCAAGTGTACGGAAATGAAGCGCAATGACGTTTTTGCTTTTCGCGTGTTTGAAATATGAAGAGGAAAAATCGTGCACGCAATGCCAGGAAATGCGTGACGGCAGGTGGCAAGTGCGAAGGGTGTGCGTCAAACGTCAATTGGGTGTTCTAAAGAATGTAGGGTGCGAAAGAAAAAAAAAATGAAAAACCGGGGAACGCTGAAGGTCTCTTCGCAACCGTTGAAAAAAAAACTTCGCAACTGTGTGCGTGCGATGATGGCTCGTTAAGGTGCTTCGACACACGGGGATTAGGTGGGAAAGTTTACCTTTAAAGGTGAGTGAAATTATGGGAAGGGCAGTGCGATAATCGCATTTTGTTCGTGTGGTAAATTTTGAAATAGAGAGCTCACGAAAAAACAACAGGATGAAATAATTACTAATTTGATGGATTATGGAAATTAACCTACAGGCATCATCAAAATATGAATGTTCGTATTTTGGCATTCAACCAGTTTTGCCAGTACAATAAGAAATTCGGTAATACAAGTAACCCCCTGGAATCTCTCGGCTTTATATCAACCAGCTGGGCTGATTTTTGGCAGGTGATAAGCTTAAAGCAAAGAGAAAAAACGTGCAAAAATTTGCGAAGGATGGATTATATTATTCATGTGACGCATTAAATTGCATGATTATTATGCCAGGCCGCTCTGTAACAACGAACCTTCTGAACTTCACTAGTACCTGTATTACGCAGATTGAAGCTGAAAATCAAGTGGATGCCGCCTAGATGCAAGAGAGCAACTTGTGCTATGGCTGGAAAGCCATTTGACGGGCCGTGTTCTGAGCGTAAAGCTTGATTCAGCTATTTCCAGTACGTTCAATCATAATTCCGGTGTACCACAAGGCAGTAACCTGGGCCGCTTGCTATTTCCGCTGTTCTTCAACGGTGTTGCTTTGTTGCTAGGATCGAACTACGTACTCATATATGCAGACGATTTGAAAATCTACCTGGCGGTGAGGTCTATTGAGGACTGCTACCGGCTACAGGAGCCGCTAGATGTTTGCCACCTGGTGTAGGATGACTAAACTCGTGATAAGCATTACCAAATGTGTTGCTATCACGTTCTACCGATCAATGCGTCCTATTACTATCAACTACCAAATTGATGGGAATGCCCTCGAGCGCGTTGATCAAGTCAGTGATTTGGGTGTGATACTGAAAATTTAATCAGCTCAATTAATCAAGGAATCAAGCATCAAGGAAGCTTCATGACAACTGGGATTCATCGTTAAAATCTCCTGCGATGTCACCGATTCAAAGCACTCTTTTATGCACTTGTGCGACCGATTCTTGGAATTGCTGCGGTAATTTAGACTCTGTATCAATTGTCGTGGGACCGTAGAATTGAAAGTGTTCAACGTAGATTTATACGCACTGCACTCAGAAGCCTACCCTGGCATGATCCTCCAGATCTCCCTCGGTATCCCGAACGATTAAGATTCAGAACGATATTTTGGCATCCTTAGTCTTGTTTGTCACGAAAACCTGGGTTATGTCCACAGATGGCAATACCTTGCCAGATCATATGCTTTCCTGCGAATTTATTGGCAAAAATGAATTTACATTTGCTAGGAACATCACTTCGACCAGTAGCTTTATAGAACTTTTGTTCGAGAAGGTGGCCATAATCCACCTTCACGTACGTTTCGTCGTCCTAGAGGATGTAGTCTTCGTACGAGCCTCAGTCTACCACTTCCGTGCATGTTTTTAAGCCACCAATATCTGCCTCAGTGTCCTGTTTGGTTGCTTACTGGCCCGAAAAGATCAAAATCCTTCTCGCAGACGAATGCTTCTGACGGTGCTTTGGCTGGCATTGAATTTTTTTTTGCGATATCATAATCCGACAAATGCAACTTCCGCTCCTTAAAGCTCGATTCAAAGTAAATCTGGACGCACGGCTTAATACACCAATGGTTGGAACAAAAAACGTTTGACAGGCATTTGTTGATGTTTCATTGACGAAGAAACTTTCTCGATTGATCGACGCATCTCGAAATTACGGATCATGGAACTTGAGAAAAGAAAATTAATTGTGCACAAACATCTGGAGAATCCTTCGTGGTCTGCCTCAAAAATAGCAAGAGTGTTCAAATTCCCAAAGTCTTATAATCAAACGTTACAAGGATACTCTGAGTGTGGATAGAGCACAGCGCATCTATCATAAAAGTGGCACTAGGGACAAAGAGCTGAGGAGAAAGGTGTTGAGGTACGTGAAAGGCAACCCAGCTGTCTCCATACGTGATTTGGCAAAGAAATACGATTCCAACTTTTCCACCGTGCGGAACATCCTTTCAAGAGAAGGATATAAGTCTTTTTGTGCCAGTAAACATCCGAATCGCTCCCTGAAACAAAATTTAGTGGCCAAAAAGCGAGCACGATTACTATACGAACGAGTTTTGACGAAATTTAATGGCTGTAATTTAATGGATGATAAAACATATGTCAAAATGGATTATAAACAAATCCCCGGACGAAAGTTTTACCTGACAACTGATCGTGGGGATGTCCCTCCAGGTATAAATTTGTTTTTAATGATAAGTTTGCTCGGAAACTAATGATTTGACAAGGAATCTGCAGTTGTGGCCTTAAAACCAAGGTTTTCATCACATCTCACATATTGACGTTGAAGGTTTACATTAAAGAGTGTCTGAAAAAGTGGATTTTACCCTTCATTCGGCAACACAAGACCAACGTTGTGTTTTGGCCGGATCTAGCCAGCTGCCACTACTCTAAGGAGGAACTAGAATGGCATGCTGAAAACAATGTTAATTTCGTCGCCAAAGAGATTAATCCTCTGAATTGGCCTGAATTCAGACCGATCGAAAAATATTAGGCAATTGTCAAGCGAAAACTTTGAGGATGCGGTAAAGAAGTGACAAATGCAAATCACATGCGTTTAAGGTGGAATAAGTTCGCCGGTACAGTGTCACCAGCGACTGTGCAGATCATGATGGCATCGATCACAAGTAAAGTTCGACAGTTCGTTCGAAACGGTGAAGTGTAATAACTAGTTATATATCGTTTGAAATAAATACCCTTTTGTTTGACGTTTTGATCAACGGTGTATGTTGTTTAATTCTTGAGTTATGAACACTTGAATGCGTCCAAATTTACTTTGAATATGGCTATAGTTTTACTACGATGCTTGCTATGATCAAGCCGATTGATTTTATGCCGCTCAGGAAAATATTTAAGAATGCTGCACACGGTTCCAATGACTTCGCAATTTTTGAACCTGACTACGTCAGATTTTCGCAGTGGGTGTCCAAAATTAATATTCTGTTGACGGCTTCTATCAAGTTTAATTTAACATTGAAACACAATTAATCATGACGAACTTCAGCACTGAAAGAAGAAACATTTCAAAACAAACTGCTGTCAAAACATGCTAGTGATTTCAAGATACAGGTCTTATTGTAAAATATTATTCGAGAGAAATAATTATCTCCGTCAATTTCGATATTTTTGGTTCGCTTATGCCTAGTAATGTAGTTAGATCAAATTGTAGTCGTTTTAGACTTTTTATTCGAAGGTGGAATTACTCAAATTTGAGTAAAGCTGTTTGGTATTGGCGAGTTGACAAATCAACAATATTCAACATGAGTTAAACAAATGTTGATGAATTGTTGTTAAGCAATCGCAACAAGATTTGTTCAAATTTTTGTTGCTCCACTTTTTGAGAAAAGCGTCTCTATTTTAGGTTGAGTAATGCAGCCGTGCAGTCGATGCTCCATAGGAAAAGAAATATTTTATTTCATTGAAATTTAGTAAACAACAGTATAGTAACGTTTATATAATAAATAACGACGTGTATTGATGATTATTCTAGCTTATTGTAAGTTTTTATTATTTATCCATTTTTTTCCAATTCCTGCTGGGAGACTTATATGTACTCGCAACTAACAAAACAGCGCCATCTATTTGAGAAAAAGCCATATTAAATATAGGGCAATTCTCTGTGGGCTTCGTGATCGGTCTCAGCCGACATTTAGGCGTATTGTTAGTACCACGAGGTGAAAGTTTTATTCGCACTCCAGTCGGATGGATCCTTTTGCAACTCGAAAACTTCCCTTCTGGTCCCTTGGGTGTTGTGTGTTGTCCGTTGTCGAACCTCAAGCGTTTCAGTCTGTACAACCTCTGGTTGAAGACGGAGTCAGTTGTTCTTTAATAACAAGACCCTACTCGCTCGTTCAGATCTACTCTAAATAGAGTAACTTTCACTCAGTCTCGTATTTCCATGCTTAATTTCTAATACTGAGTAAACTGAGTATCCTAAAACTAGGAAACTAAGGAAATGCTACTCTGATTGTAAAAGTGCTGTACTTATAAAAATAGAGTAATTTTAATAAAGCAGTTCAAAGCAAAAAACGTGGTTCAATTCAACCGATTGTGCCGAAAGGAAATTTAGCGGCGACTTGTGTGGCCATAAGTGAGAATTGAAAGCTGCTGTTAAAGGGCATAAAATAAGGGTTCAGAGTGCAATGAGAAACAAAAGCAATGCACAATGGAGGAAATGCAGTGTGGTGAACCATTATCAGACTGTGGAGTAGAAAGTTCTGCCTATTCGTTCAAAAACTCTACTGTTTAACAAACGATTTTCAATGTAATAAAACAATTCACCTCTGCTATTCTATCTATTAACCAAAATGTATTTACAATCGTTATTGTTTTGTCTTCCACAGCATCTAGAGAATTCTATTTTACTCCAAAATGATAATATAACTCTCACAATTGGAAATCAAAGTAGAAGATTCAATGCTGCAAGAAGAGCTATACATCTGCCTAACGAAAACTAGGAGAAATCGTTCTTCAAAATTTCACTCAGTTTAAAGTTTGTAAAGTTTTTAACCCTTAAATGCGCAATGTTGCTTTCAAACAACATACCGGAAAATGCTTAAAAATAAATTAATTCTATTCTTTTTGGGGAAATAATCCAGTGAAATTGTTATATAGACTTTGATGAAGCAGTCGTGTGAACTGGAAGCACTGTATCCAAGCATTTTGTTAGTTTAACAGCAGTGAACGTGTTTGAAAATGACATTTATTTGTATGATAATCCTTTAGTATCGTGCGCATTTAAGGGTTAAGCGTTGTTGATTAACTGGTTGTATAGGAAGTCATTATTGGTATCTCTATTATAAAGACCCTTCTTGCTTGTAATTATAGCTTATCGCCCAATTCTTCTATTTTCTGGTTTCAATTTTCTATTCAACGACTCCAAACCCATATGCACCGTTGCTGAAGTTCAAAATAGTCGCCATTGTCTGAAGTTCAAAATAGTCAAACCATTGTCCATCGAAAGAATGATATATCTGCCAATAATGCCATTCACAATAAATGATAAAATATTAAGTTATCCTAAACAACCTCTCCCAAACTTTTGCGTAAATTAAATGAAGTGAATGTTATTTATACATGTTCCAAAAACAAGCAAAATAGCTACCCAATTTGTTGTATTTTTAAATTACAGAATTAAAAACACTCCGTTGGGGCGCAGCGGGTTTTAATGGAAATGAGTAGCTTTTACGCAGATTGTTCGATCATCTAAAATTAGATACGGAGTAATGTTAACTCTAATTTTGATAAGTGACCTAGTTGATCAAAAATGAGTAACCCTATAGCTACTCTAATTAGGGTTGTTCCACTTTTAACAAAACTGAGTCGTTTTCTACGCAGTTTTGGGTAACTACAAACGAGCGTGTATGTCTTCTCATGTACACAGGTTAACATTCCGACGGATATTATTCCAAGGTTGATTGTGATAACTTTTCGTTCGCAAGTTTACAGTTCCTGTGGAATCAAATATGCATGTTTTATGTTGTTACGATTGTTGCGAGTGGCGCAAGAGATATCTATTAATCTTGTACGAGGTAAACGAACAAATTTCCGGAACCAGAGGACTGCAAACAATGCAGAGGGTTCTATGCCACAGAATAGTATTCGAGTGTCAATCGTACAAGGGAATCGTAAAGCGATTTTAAACAATAGACGTCGGCTAAGTTTTTGGCTATCCTTAATGTTCTGGACGCTTTTTCAAAAGCACATGTTGTCTGAACGCTAGCTGCAAAACTAAGCTTACACACAGGTCTTTTATCTGATTGACGCGTTTGATTTTTGAGTAAAGCAGGCTTTGAAGAATATATCAATTAGTAATCGAGTGGATTCAAACAAAGATGTTAAGGTCATCTGCATGTGACAGGAGGACCTTTGATAACTAAATGCACGTCGTTGAAGTAGAAAGGAGAAGTAGAAAAATTTACGATCTCAGTGGCTTCCCTGAGGTAAAGCTGACGTGGCGAAGAAATTGTCTGATCTGCAATCTCCGACCACAACGATTAGTTCACGGACAGTAGTATAAGAACGGAACCAACCCAAGACATTACCACTTACACCAAGCCTGCCAAATGTGGCACAGCTATGGTAAGATTCAGCATATTGAATGCCGCAGACGAGTCACTATATATAACATCTGTTTGAAGCCTTTCGATGATTTGTCCGTAATATATACCGTCTGCGACGAGGAAGCAATGTTTTCATAACCACCACTTTGAAAAGCTTCGACATAGCGCTTCACAGTTTTATAATTTCTCGATAGTAATCCACAGCTCGTTTGCGAATGTAACAAGCTACCAATGCCCTTCTTAAGAAATACGGATGCAGCACCATCGGATCCTGGGTTGGAAGTTAACTTGAGTAAAGATGCGGCCTTGGAAATCATCCCTGTGTTGAAATCAATTGCACCTAGCGTTTATCCATTTTCCGGAACATTGCTGGCCGGAAGAGTAACACGATCGTCACTTAATGTCTCATCTGTGAACATACTGGCAAACATGTTGGAGAACTTACGAAAATAGTCCTGAGGGGTGATAACTTCTTCCCCTTTCAATTCCTTAGACAACTTACGGAACTTGAGGACTTTTCGTTTTCTCGGCAAACTAAGCAGATTCTACTCTTTTATAAGTATTGTTTCAGTATCGTGCACATACCTGACGTTTTTAATTGTTTACATTTAACTGCTCGATCTACTAGATCGCTAGAATGATCCATAATAGCTTGAAAGTGTTTTTAAAAAGCGCTCATCTTCTCAAGTGTTTGTGTCGGCAGTTTCCAGTTTATTCGGCTAACGGCACCAACCACCAACACAAGGAATAACATTTCCCTAGCGTGATGGTGATGCTACTTTCCGTGAAGGTGCTGAGAGTTTTGAGAAATTTAAGTTTGAATCTTACTTCCCCTCTTTGTTTACAACATCAGATACGCCTGTTTGAAAAAGTACTCGAGATTCATTCAAAGGAAATTGTGTCATGAGATGGCTCATTAGCTAAACGGAAATAATATTGAACCTAGATATCATATAAATATTATCAGTAAAGTGTTTTGATGGGACAATACTCTGAGTTAAAGTTATCTAAATTGATTGTTGAGAATATTCAAACGTGCTGAGGTAAACATTTTCCTTTATTTGATTGGTACGATCAATCACACTCCATGGAAGGAATCGAAAGACATTGTACAACTCAAATCATTCCTAGACCAAAGACGGTGAAAAGAGAGACCCACACAGTACAATTCCCAACTTCCAACATGAACCTTGTTAATTAATGAACGATATTATTCTTGAGTTGAAGTATTCGAAATGGTGTCACTCTGGGCACAAATAAAAACATGCTAAAAAGAAACCTCCAACATGAAATGCAAAACATTTCCATGTACCACCTAAACGCAGCGCTAATTTTGGTTAGAATAAATTATCTTTTAAATGTTGCTCCCGCGCCATGGTCCAACTGCGTTAGAAACGGGGACACCCACCAAAATCCCAAACGATCATAAATAGCGTCCGAACCGTTGTATTAATGGCAGAAGCCATTAGTCACTTTTTTTCTCAAATGAAATTAATTAAAACACGCTTCAAACAGCGCATGAAATAAGCCGAGTGTTCCGTTCGAAAGGCGCTCATTCGTCCAACTTTGATCGTCGTCACCACCACCACACATACACACTGACAGACACACGCGGAAGTATGTTTACGGAACGGGAGCGCATCACCCTCCCTGAGAAAAATAGCGAATCGACCAAAAATGAAAATCTGTATTACAATAACTCGCCAACGACGGAATTGAGAAACCCAGCAACAATCAACCTCGTGGTGCTCCGTTGCCGTTTGGTCGTTTTTGGTGCTGTTGTTTACGTTTCTCAATAATGAGGAAAAAAAAATCTCCGAACGCGTGTGTTCAACACACAACCGGGGGAGATGGCCAATAAATGTTCTTCTTGCCACCCACGCTCAAATCCGAGCTGAAAGATGATGTATGCCCTCCGTCCTGCCAGTTGTCGTCGGAGTGCGGATCACCCATATGCCTACACAGGAACCTTCACATGGCGATGGATTTTTCTGTTGGATTGCCGTGTGCTCCTCCACGGTTTGCTGGCCAAGTGACTGGCAGCCACAAGTGGTCACCGTACGATTGCTTGTAAGCAGGTTTATCGAGACGAAAAAGTTCCCGGGGTAAAAATGAAAAACGTGCGTTGGGTGCCGGCGATGAAGTGGGATGGTAACGCGAGATTCCGATGGCATAAGAGATTGCCTCCGAACCGCACTCGGTACTCTGTAGGACCGGGGCTTCTGCGGCTGATGGAAATAATGGAGTGTGTTTTTGTTGGCATTGTTTTCGTTGGACTCTGCTCGATTGGTAGCGCTAGGAAGCGGATTACGCGAAAAGGTTGAAGTTCCAGAGGTTTTGGACACAATTTACAACGCTGGATCGTGTGTTAAGAGGTATTTATTTTGACAGATGGTTGAATTTGGAAATGGGTTTTTCGATTGCTTTGTTTTTTTTTCATTTCGTTTTGTGAAACATAGTTGAATGAATACAGGAAATACACCGCAACTGGATTGCATGAAACATAATTGAAAAAGTTGCTATCAGAAAATTTCAACATGGTTGCTTAGATAATGCGTTGCGTGCCGGACATCTTGATTTTTTGACGTAGATTGTGCCTTGCTTGAAGAGAAATCGTCATGAAAAGTGATGAGATCTAGACTCGTGATTCAAAAAGACGAAGGTAACATTGAGAGACCAAACATCAAACTCGTTCTCTTTCGTTAGTTGAAGCATCATTATAAAACATCTAATAGTTCCTTACTAATATTTCTAAAAATATTAGTACTGGTTGTCAAGCTGTGCAAAAATATGCCAATGGTTTCACTCAAAATAATCCGGAAACATTTATAGCGCTGCCATTGTACACATTCAATTTACCTCGGCAAAATCTCCAACAGCCGATCAACTCAGCAGTTTCGTTTGCTGATATTTTTGTCAAGTTTTTGTTTATTAGCTGATTTTCGGCAAACATTTTATTTGTTCGCTGATTCCAGGTAATTGATTTGCTTTATTTTTCTTCATTTTTCTTTATCGAAAAATATACGACCAGATTTTTTTAATTTTTTCATATTTGACGTGGTCCAAAAATTGCTTTATTTTTTTAAATGCATTTTTTCCAAAAAATTATAACTAGGCCGATTTTGTCAATCAAAAACGCATATTAAAGGTATTTAAATATAATATTTATAAAAATATTTTAAAAATATACCTAAATAATTGCTATATTTATTATAAAAACATGGATTTTATAAAAAATATTTATGGTTTTCATGGACCAGATTAAAAAATGCCGATTTTGAAGGAACTCAGTTTTATAAACCTCACCGTTTATGGTGCCTTTGGTCACGAATGTTTCACTACGTTTGCCACAAGTAGCCAAATCTAGTACTTCGATGCCAATTTTAACAGCTCCTTACGTTTGAAACAGTCATCAGCAGCAAACTTGTCCTTACCCGTGAAATACTCCTGTCGCGGCAACTGCTTAAAATACGCTTTGATTTAGGTACCCTCCTCAATGACGCAGCACCGGCATTTCTTTAATAGCCTCGTGTTGAGTTTCCGGGCATGCGTTCTGGCAACACTCTGCTTGCGTTCTTCCCGATTTGGGAAGTTTTGCACATTGTACGTTTTAATTCTGGATCGTTTCTTGACCGTCTGGACGAAACTTTTCAATGATCAAGTTTTTTTTTGGCCAAGTCACGCGTCTAAACGCTTGGGTTTTGCCTAGAATGTGCAATCAGCGTTCTGTCGGTAGTTTTGCGCGTTTTTCCAGCTTATCTTTCAGATTCTCGCTTGTGGTCCACAGTCATCCGTTCCTGCAACCTTTGGATTTGGCCCAGGGGCCTCATTGCGCATTTGAAATAGAAAGAAAATTCTCATTTCGAGCCTGACAAATGCAAAACCTCGAACCCGGAAATTTTTCGTTTTCTACGATAAGAAATATATCGGAAGTAAGTTACATTTTCGTTGTACGCACGTATTTGTGAAAGTTTGAATGTGGCAATCGCAGCATGCTCTTCTTTTATTTTTTTGCTTGTTTGCACGGTTTAAATTCTTCATTTCCAGAATGTTACGCATTGAAAATTAAGAGAAAATTCAGATTAAGGACACATAGTTAAGTGAAAAGGCTGTAATTATGCGAAATATGGTCAAATGCCTTGAAATTTGTCAAGCGAGTGTAAAATCTACATAAACAAGTTTTGGGAACTCTATTCTTTGGATGAACTGCCAGAAAATGGCAGAACACCCGGATATTCCATCCTTTAACTACAACAAAGAGTAATATCTCTTATTAGAAAGCAGTATCATGTAATGGAACAACCTAAAGACCTATACAAAGTGTAAATGGATAATCGTGAGTTTTTCTGCGACCATACACATGCATTTTGGACATAAAACCCCTTTCAGTTCAGTCGATTCAAGTTGAGAAATTTGGTCGAAAAGTGCTACCAGCAATATGTTACTTCGGTTCAACCAGTCTACCAGTATTTACACTGACGGAACTACAAATCTTTCAACGATCTGAGTCTCTGCAGACGAGGTAGCTGCTTTCATATGAGAAGCATAGTACCTCTCCACAGTTTTGGCTGGATTTCAGCGTCGGCGTACTACGCCAAAACAACTCTCAATTGGCTCACATCAATCCACTAAATTTCTTTCAGCTTCGACCCATCGAACGGTACTGGGCAATTGTGAAAAAAAAAACTGGTCAAAAAGCTGTTAATATGCAGTATCTCAAAAACAATTCGGCTAAAGTATCCAAAAATGCGATGAAATACTTATCCGGAACTTAAGGAAAAATGTTTGATCAAAAATTTGAAAATTCGTGAAGGATTAATATAAATTTCTTCTGTTCTTCAGCGTTCTTTGTTTAGAATAAAACATCATTTTTTATACGGTTTGAAAGCAATATATGTGGATAACTTATTTTCAACACAGTCTTTAGTCCATAGGTGAAACAAAAATGAAAAATCAACAAGTGAGTAAAAATTAAGCAAATGCAGGTTGATTTTCTTAAGGAATATCGTTTCATTCTTTCTGTTTCTACCTAGAACAACAACATATTAGATCATATAAGAAGGTGGCGACATATGTACAATGGACTTTTTAAATTTTTTTCAATAGATTTGATATCTATTAACCTTCCTAAGATATTGGAGTCAATTTTGACCCATGGCGCAACTTCAATGTACGCTATCTTTATTTATTTTTAAACCAATCGGGCTGAAATTTACTGGCTTTTAATATTTTACGGAATTCTTCATTTTTGCATAAAACACATTTTTTTGAAAATCAGTTTAAGGTGGTTGTACAAAAAAAGTGACACATAGGGTCAATATTGACCCGGATTTCAACCCTTCGTAGAATTTCGGAATTTTAACTTAGAGTCAATATTAATGCACCATTTGAAAGGTTCTGGTCTCAAAAAAGCATTGAAACAAAAACTTTAATCTTTAGTTGGGCTGTGTAAACAGAAATGCATATAAAACATTCCACACTTATTATAGGGAATTAGCGTCTTGAAAACAGTTTCTCAGTGCTTAACGAATCGTATTTTGATATTATCATATTAGTTCCAAATCGTGCTGTAGAGATGGCGCTGTAGTCTATCTTTACTAAATGAAGCTTAAGAGAGTTGCCGTCTTGGGAAAATTTGTTTGAAATGTAAAATATAGTCATTTGACAATATAAGATTAGTGCCATATTTTGCCGCAGCGACGGCGCTACAGTTTATCTTTGTCAAATGAAGTTTTAGAGAGTTGCCGTCTGGGATAAATTTAATGACAATTTAAAATGTACTCACTTGACATTATCATATTAGTTCCAAATTGCGCCACAAAGCTGGCGCTGCAGTCTACTTTTGCCAAATAAGGCTCTAGAGAGTTTCCGTCTTCAGCAAATTTGTTGAGAATGTAAAATAAAGACATTTGAAAAAATTACATTAGTGGCAGATCATACCACAGAGGTGGCGCTACAGCTTATCTTTACCAAATGGAGCTCTAACGAGTTGCTGTCTTCGAAAAAGTTTATCATTATATCATTTGTCGTCTTTTGAGACCATCAGATTAGTTTAAAATCTTGCATCAGAGATGGCGCTGCAGTCTATCTATGATAATGTCAAAAGTCGACAAATGACATACTGAAAAACTTTGCCGAAGACGGCAACTCGGTACCGCTTCATTTGGAAAAGATAGACTACAGCGCCATCTCTGTGGCAAGATCTGAAACTAATCTGATAAAGACAAATGTCGACAAATGACATAATGAAGAACTTTTCCGAAGACAGCAACTCTCTAGCGCTTCATTTGGCAAAGATAGAGTACAGCGCCATCTCTGCTGCATGATCTGGAACTAATATGATGATGTCAAAAGACGACAAATGACATACTGAGAAACTTTGTCGAGGAAGGCAACTCTCTATAACTAGTCTGGAATTATTTGTATGCAATTCTGTTCAGACATCGAAATCAAAACTTCCTTCCCTTTGTAGCAGATTCCCGGTGGCCAATGTAACTACACACTACCAAAATGTCATGTAAATTTCTGTCCCCTGAGACCGACACATGCAAGCGTCCTTTAGCACACAAGAATGAGTTGAATGAGATCAGAAAATAAATTCAATCAAACACATCTTTTGTCGAATTGCGTATTTTTCAGTTCAGGAGACATAATTTTACACGAAATCTTTCTTTACGTTCCCCGACTTTTTACAAACAAGAATTATGTCTCGTGTAAAATTCATAATTTTTAAGTGTGTAGGTTTCTCTAGCACCTATGCATTTTTGAGACCATAACCTTTCAAATGGGGTACAAACATTGTGTCTAGGTTGAAGTTTCATATTTCTAGCATCGGTTGAAATCCGGGCCAATATTCACCCTAATGTTTTATGTGTCAGTTTTTTTAATACCCGAGGAAGGTTAACTTCACGAATGGATCAATCCTTTTTGGCTCACATACAATTGTATGAAATTGCCCGAAAAAAGAAGAATGATTATAATTTCCATTTAATTCCAACTACCTTTATTGCTTATCTTGACAGATACGCGTATTTCGTCTACAATGTGCAGACTTCTTCAGTGTCGTGTGCAGTCGAGTATTAGTACACGACACTGAAGAAGTCTGCACATTGTAGACAAATACGCGTATCTGTCAAGATAAGCAATAAAGGTAGTTGGAATTAAATGGAAATTACTAATCATTCTTCTTATTTTCTAGTTGTATGAAATTGTTTGAAATTGTTTCGTTCGTAGAGACCTCAACTTGGCGTCCAGAACGTTTGGCATCTTCCGTGCTTATACGGCCACAACAAAATTCAGTAAACAACTTATTTACCATTGATGGTCCAGAGTTCCCATAGTATTTATCAAGCCTTGCTTTGAGTGATGGTTTTCTTTCGAAAATGTGTACACGAAACTCACTTTTTTCCATTTTATTCACAAACCACGTCGTAGTCTCTTATCAAGGGCTATCAAACACAAGCCAATTGACACAATTTGTTCAAAGTTTGACAGGCGCAAACTGACAGTTGCTTGCCGGCAGGAGCAGTATTGTCTTTTCAGTTAGGTGGCGGAAAATTAAAAAAATCAAGAAGCTATTGACCCACCCTCTGATTTTGATTATTTCTAGGTCTGCATGGTCTGAAAGACCTACAAAAGGATTTGAGTTTGAGCATTTGTCAAAACAATTCTGTTGAAACAGCTAAGCCGACCTAAACATCGAACCGTCCCCTCAATATGCCGACCGCAACGAGTCCCATTCAGATTTCCACCAACCCATTACCATCGGCAGTGTGACGGATAAATTCAATCTTTCCCATCAAAAGTAACCATTCCAAACACTCGATATCCAGTTGCCTTAAAAGCCGCCACCAACAACAAAAACAATAGCCAACGGTGAGCAACGGAGTCGCCAGGCAATCCAGTTCGATTTTCTCCTCATGGGTTTTCCATTCATGAAATTTTGGATTGCCAAGCAGTTGACGTCGTTGTTGTTTCATTTTTTTGCAACATTACCGATTGATGTCCTAGTCTGCATCGCTTTTCCATTCAAACGACTACGTTCAATCGAGGCTGTACTTTTATCTCCCGCATCAGCCAGGACTCACTCTGCTTCATGATTTTTTCCTTGCCATTGTTGATGTTGTTGGGTGTAATGGTTGGTAGTAGATTGTACACAACTTCGAAGCAATAGCCGCCGTTTTCGATATGTTTCTGGTCGCCTTTTGTTGTTGTTTTTTATGTTACTTTTCCACCATTCGGTTTCGTACAGCTTCACAAAGTGGGTGGGCCTGTGGTGGGGGTTCTGGGAAATATGTCTGTCAATATGGTTGACTTTAACGTGCTTTTGCTTGGGTGAGCTGGTTTTTGCTCCATCTGCTCTTCGGTTGATTTATAATCTCTGTTATACTTTGTGATTGCCGCTGACACAACCAACCAAATACGATGATCACCAACCAGCGGAATACCGAGTACGATCCCAGCCGATAAGGTTAACGTTGGCTACAAGATGACGACTTTGGTTGGGCGGTCAAGCTATGAAAGCGTGCAACTGACAATTATTGCATTTTGGGGTGAGGGTTTTTTTTTTATTCGGGGTTGTGCAATTGTTTCGAAATCTGAGTTGTTACGTCGTTACGGAGGTGGGTTTCTGTTTTGACGTTGGGTTGAGTTAACGAGATTGGTTTACATTGAAGCTTTTCATAGAAACGACGACCTATTGTTACGCTTTCGTTTGCTTACGGATTTTTTCTTCATTTGAACTGTGGGAGCTGTTGGTTGAGTGATTGACAAAAAACGTGATTGTCGAAGCCAACAAATTGTGTACGAACAGTTGTTTAATGGGTTTTGAAGAATAATTCATGAAATGCAAAGCAAAGTCGTAAAGTCCGAACTATTTAATTGTATTACGAAAAAGTTAAACTTGCATTGCAAAACGATAAAGTTCACCGACTTGCAGTGAACCGTGTGATACAACCTACCAATAAACACCACCGATCATCCGCCAGAGTGAGGTAGAAAGAGCTGCCATTTTACACCCCAGAAACATCGCTATATTTAATTCGATCTATACACTCATCGTTCCCTCGTACGTATTGGTAAAACGGCGTGCATTCAGCATTCGAATGCAGCACACATCAAATCCTGAAGCCGGTCGCGTGGATTGCACGTTCAAATTGCAACCAACCCTTGCTGCCGGTGGGGAAAGCCGCCTGCATGTCAATATCCCAGAGCAATTCGACCTACACTCTCAATTGCACTATTCCCCGCTCTTGTTCTAGCTATCTCTCTCTCACACGCTTCATCCATCCCCCGGATCATGCACGACTCTTAAAGTGCATGCACATCGAAGTGAAAGGCTGCCTCCCACTCACACACAGCAGCGCTGCACGACATTGCATAGAGCGGTAAACATATTGATTTCCTGTGAAAATTCACCTACAACCGGGTGAATTTACACCATCAGCAACTCTTTATTGAATACGGTAGCAGCGCACCAATACTGCCAAGAACAAATTATAGTTTGAATTTTCTTTTGGAAAAATGCAATGCTAAAAGAGACAGCCTGACTAATGCACGGTGGCTGAGAGAGTTTCCCGGTAAAAATCATATATATTACCGTTAATTACGCTAATATTGATCACTTGTTTGAATATTTATTGAATGCTTTGTTTATTAAGACTAGCTTCACATGTTCCTCATCCCAAAACATAATTAAAATTACATAAGATATAAATTTCTTGTCGTGTAAATCAATAAATCACTGAAATGCATGTGCAAGTAGATGCAACTGCAAAAATAATGGATATATGATATGATGTGAAATATTGTCTTGTGATGCACTATCAGAAATAGGTCATGCGGATTTAATTTTATGGGTTGAAACACTCAACATTACACGACAGTGAACTGAAATATAAATGCGCGACTCATTTCTATGCACAGCTCGAAAAAGTAGTGTGAATTTCTGTTCAATAGCACGTAAAAGGAGCGTCACGAAACAGACAAATTAACATCATAAATCGTGTAAAGTTTTGGGACATTTCATTCATTGTGGATAATTTTGTTTAAAAAAGCTTTTCTTTATTATAACTATTTCATGCAAGTTGCTGCTTCATGTGGAAGGAAATACGATTTTACATGGTCTAATATTTATATCATAATGAAAATTCAGATTTTTTTTTCTGTGTGCCTTCTACCGCCAGTATAGTAGTTTTCAACAGCAAAAAGTCATTCATTGTACGGCATTGACAACGCATTATGACTAAAATATTATTTTTTCATTACTTTAAAACATTAAATAGTTTCAACAAAATTATCATCGATTTTTTTAATACTATAAACTTACGTATGCCTCCAAATTAAACATAAAGGAAATCTTAGATGGACCGTTGTTATTTTTTAATCAACTTCTCTAAAAGAATGCATGAATAATACGGTTCTTGGGTTTAAATTCTGAACATTTAATTTGAATCACAAATTATTTATACCATATTTCGCAAACATCCCAAAACTATTAAAAAACAGCTGGAGTTAAAGAACGTTTGCTTAAAACCGACAAAACACTGGGAAAATCGGCTGTTCGAAATTTCATGTGTGGAATGCATAGGAAGCTGCTAGCATTCGGGATCGGTGATAAAATTCAATGAAACAGATTTTATAAATCATAACGCATTAGTAGGATTTCATTTCCTGAAAATTTCATGAAAATACGATGATTGGTTTAATTTTGGTGAGTTAATAAGTGTGTGCCAATTCGATCGAATACACCCTTTAGTTGATGATTGTGAAATTGGAGCCCAAAAGTTCGATGTCTCACAAAAAAAAAACAAGATTTGCAACCATGATTAGGATCATGGCCGACGGCGAGACGGATATTGACCAACCGTTCAGCCACTTCAACAGATAAAAAAGGATGCAATCAAAACCCTACACAATTGGATATTATGAATTTTACTCGAGACGTAATTCATGTTTGTAAATAGTCGGGGAACGTAAACAATGATTTCATGTAAAATTACGTCTCCTAAAACTGTCACATACGCAAGTGGATAAAAAATGTGTTTGATTGAATTTATTTTCTCATCTCTTTGAACTTATGTACTAAAGAACGCTTGCATGTGTCGGTCTCAAGACACCGAAATTACATTTTAGTAGTGTGTGCAGTTGCTTCGATTGTCGAGGCACTCAGCGGTGAAGCAATCGAGACAAATGAATATGTTTTACACCAATCAGTGTGCAACCACACACTTGCATGGCTTCGTTTATTTCATAGAACGCTTTGTCGAAGAAGAAGGACAAACTTGATGAGAGGGAGATCGGAGTTCGGAGACCTTATGATTGCTTCGACGGTCAAGGCACTAAGCGGTACAGTGATGAAGACAAATGAACTCGTTTTCGATGAATCTGTCGCTCGCACACAGTTGCATGGCTTCGTTTAATTCGGAAAACGCTTGTAACGCAAGTTGGCTGCAAGTGCTGGACTAAGGTGAGTTTTTTCGCCGTTCTAACGGCTGTCAAAAGGGTTAGTATGATGGCCTATCAACTTTCTAACTTTCCTTCGCTCTTTCCCTATAGTGCAAGACTACCACAGATCGACCAACACTGTTGGAATGAATTTTTATCATACCGAACGTCTTTTTCTCCACCTTTAGTAATAAAGTTCGCGGACGAGCATTTTACCAGTTTCGGACCTTGAAAAAATAGATTTGGGTTTGCAATCGGAGGTGTATTTTGATTAACTCTTCTTATCGCTCGGGTAATTTTTCAAACTCTTACACAGAGCAGGCGGCCACTTACAGTACATGAGAATTGTATTCAAATCTTAGCTAACACGCTCTCTTTTTCTCATCTGTGTTATCGGTGTTCAGAAATAACCTACATGTTTATGAATAGTATTGTTTATACTAACAAGGCCAATGGTTTTTATGTGGGCGTAACTAATATAAATTTACTTCGTTGAGAAATTTGATGGCTGCTGGGAAATTATAGTATGGATTTGTCGTTAATTATGTAAAATCAAATGACAAGGCCAGTGAGTGTCCAAAACATAGGAACTTCAGAGACTATGCCTGTATGCCTGAAGCCCAACATGAGACAAGAAAGAAACCAAAAAGAGACAAAAAAGGAAATTAACACTGACAAGCAAGCGGCTAAAAAAAAATCTATTCTAACGAATAGGGGAAGGTGCTCTAATGTGGGTCTATGGATCTAGGATTCGGCCAATGCTTAAAATTCGAAGTAAATATTAATTTACTATTTTTACCCTGAAAGTCAAAAATATACAGAAGTATTGTCTCACTGACACATCAATATGAAGAAAAATTAAAGACAGGCAATTTTTAACGATAGGCCGAGTTCTAGATCCTTAGACCCACATTTGAGCACTTTCCTCTATATTGCTTGGATTCAATTCAAATCATTTTCTGACCATCCGTGACTCCATGGGAACCTGCTCCAGAAGGGCCGTTCCAGGATCAAGTCACCAGATTGTCATCATACGGAAATCACACTCACTCCTGTGTATTCATTCCACGACTTTTAGTAGCTTTACTGACGATTTTCTATTCAAATCATTTATAAGTATCATTTATAAGTATGGTTCCGGAAATCCGATTTTCCCGGAGACGGATGATGCTCAATCAGTTAAGGGAAAGTAGCTAAGTTTCTGAATCCAAAGCTGCTAAAATATTTCAAATCGGTAAGACATTTCCATGGTAATATTCATTTTAGATCCGTGGGTAGGCAAGCTACTCCAAAAAAATGTTAGTTGACTAAGATATAACTAACAATGTTCTACTGCATTGAAAATTTGGATTACGGTAGCTTCCCTTTAACTTTGAAAGCATATTAAAACATGTTGGGGAATAACTATACAGTTTGAACGAAACATGTGATTTTCTGCGTTATCTAATGCACATAAAGCGAACACTAGATTTGGCAGAAACTAATGGGATATTTTATGTAAAATTAAGCCAGATAACGCCTGAATCTAGTCTGTTGTATGAAAGATTGCAAACGTTGTTGTATGGCGCATGAAAGATTACAAACAATTTCGTTGTTTACGATTCTTTTGGCTTGGAATTAAACGATGGGAAACTTTTTACACGCCTGTTAAAATTCATTATTTTTTTCTGTGTAACTTTGGGAGCAAATTGAAGCATGTTGGGAAATAAAACATTGAAGCCAAGTCATTAAATAATTCTTGAAGGGTACATACGCCTTGAAAAGTATCTCGAGAAATTTTCATGGATCTCCTTGCTTTTTTTATGGAACCATGGAATCAGAACCAGGAACCAAAAAGTACCAAAACAATCGTCGGAGTAGAAGTGTCGTGCCAAAATGAAGACCCGAACGTTGTACAACCGTATTTTGTACAATACCTTGTCGGACGACGAAACGAACGTGAAAGAGGATTCCAGAACACTGCCTGGACCTGATTTTTACACCAATACAGTTGGGGAGAGTGTCCCAATTGCAGATACGGCTGTTGCAACTCGAAAATTCGGTGAGAAGATGCTCGTTTGCAAGCAATTTGTACATGTTGTTTGCAATCTTCCATTTTTTTACCCAAAAGGAACAATAAATGCTGAAATTTATCGAAACAAGTCGTTGCTTCAACTATTTCGGAAGCATGAGATTCCTCCTCTAGAGTGGTTTCTTATAACAACGTTGATTTCGTTGAAAAAGATATTAACCCACCAAACTGTCCCCAACTGCGGCCGATCAAATGCTACTAGGCAATCGTCAAGCGAAACCTCAAAAAGGCAGATGCAGTGGTGACCCGCAACATGTCAGACTATAAGAAAAACTGGTAAGCAGCGTCCAGGAGGTGCACAAAAACCACGGTGCAGAACCCAATGGACGGTATGAATACTAAAGAACAATCATATTAACGAAACATATTAAAACTTGTTAAGCTGTAATAAAATACATTGCTATGTTAATTTGCGAATTGTCTTAAATTTTATTTCATCTTTTGAATGTTTAAAACTATTTTCGATACTCCTTATCCTTTATCTATATTGTGGTACACTTTACGAGTGCAAAAAATAAGAGCGGCACTAAAAGTGGTCAGTCAGTTTTTGAACGCAGTAACCCAACTCCTTGCTGGATTTTTAAAATTATTACATCAGTCGAATACATATATTTCCAGCATTTTATTGTATATGTCGAAACTGTTGGTATTACCTTTTGCAATTTTTTTTATAAAGTCTATTTAAGAAAAAGTCTGTCTTATAATCGTAAATGATTTCAAGCGATATTTCGTAGGTGTTTTAGGAGGGATATAAAAATAGAACAGAAATTTATGAAATCCATTTTTTTCCTTGACTTGATATAAGGTGTATACTAACAAGTTATCGTTATAAATAAATAAAAAAGTTACAAAATTATCGATACTGAAACTAACTGTCGTACCAAATAGCAAAGTGACCGGATGGACAGTAAATATTGACTCCATCAAATCGGCTGCTACTTCGGAGTTGTGGTTTGAATGTAGAAGAATCTATTTTGTTTTCTAATAAAATCTGATTTTTATTTTTCATAAAATCACCGTCAAATGAGTCTATCATACGGTTGGAGTTTGATCATTTTGTACCCTGTCGATCTATAGAAGTACACATTTAGAAAGTAATGTTGCAATTCGTACAGTCCCACGGAGCTGTGCTAGAAAGCCTTTTTTTGTTGGAACTAACTACGTGAAAAAAGACCAAAAACGAGGCAAAAAACGAGCAACAAATGTCAGATGATACTCTGCTACTTATCAGATTCAAAATATGTACCAAAAGACAATTTAAATGAAAAGACAATTTAAACGAAAAATGGCTTAAGAGACCATTTTGTTAGAAAAAGTTACTTTAGAGACTTTTAAGAGACAAGCATTAAAATTGTGACTAAGTCTCTAAAACTGCAATCTGCACTGTAATTATAAGAATTGCTACTAAAAACTGGTATGCATAAATAATTTGTTGCCGACTTGTTAGCCAAACGCAGTCTTTTAATTGTTTGAAACTGTAGGCAAAACGAAGAAATTTTGGTCCTGCGATTTCTATCATACGCGTTCGCGTAAAGTGTTCCTGTACACGGTTGCTAGTGTGCAATATTCAACCCGGATAAAAATAACCATACAATTACAAAACAATAATATAAAATAACATTAAAATCTATTTCCAACCATAAATCTTATTGTACATGAATCAGATAAGTGAAAAATGCATATTGTCTTTACAATAGAATTACAATTCACTCCATATGCTAAGATTTTCAACAATTGAGAAACAACACAATTAATAGTAATTTACTCAAATTTGTTCGGAAAAAAAATATTTTTTTTATAGTTAAGATACATAACAACCCCCCTTTTCTACTGTCGATGCCTCAATTTACATTAGATTCTATTGTCGAAACAATAAATCCTGTTATCATCTTATCGTTGTGAATTGTACAAACTATAGATTCTATTGTATGGCTACAATACATGTAATTGTTAACCTATGAGAATTTTTTTTTCGAGAACATTTAGCAGGAGGCGATGGTTCTGCAAAAAATGTACATTTACAACCACTGATCACATTGAAAATGATGCCAAATTTTGACATTAACATAGTTGATATGCATCACAATTAATATATTTCCTCAAAGAAGAGCTAATATTCTACCCACAAATACATGGGAGCATCCTTGGGAGCCCTTCCTGATATCTCATTTAACCTATCAAAACCGAATCGCACTCCATTCCTACTTACTAACACCGTTTGACGACCTATTTACGTTTCTCCCCCCTATGACCCAATAATAAACACCCGAGACAGCAATCGGATGGGCGGGCGCGTGCTGTTTCCCAGTCTTCTTCCCCGAAAATCTATTTATAAACAACGATCTCCACACGTCAGCGCTCAAAGCACGCGGTGGTGGCCGGGTAGGTGCGATGCATCAAACATCTCCTGCCGTCTCTATTTTGCATTCCACCGTAATCGGAAGGTCGAGCTGTGCCAACGAACCAGCAGATGGAGCAATAGGTAACCCTACATGATACGTGAATTGCTTCTTCCTGGAGGAATCGGTTAAGCAGGTTCCATTCGACGAGGGAGTCTCCGCAGTGAAAGTGGAATGTAGCACATCGTTTTTTTTTTCTTCGCTTGCGTCTTCATGCCGATTCGGTGCAGATTTCTCAATCTTCGCAAAATCTCGATTTCCTTGAACGGCAACGAATGGCGCCGGTGCTGGTGGCTGCAGTCGGTTCTATTGAAGCATTGCAAGGAAGGAGGGGGGGGTGTAACTAAATCAGCCGACGAGGTAATAAAATGGGTGGAAAAATTGCCAGATAATGTTTACTTAAGATTAAACTGGAATGGCTGCCACGATCTGCCGTTACGATTTGCATGCCTTGCCGCTAGAGACGTTGCTAGCTGCTCGGATCTACAACGTTCATACATGCTGCTGCTTCTAGGCAAAGATGATGCTGATGGGAGAAGATATATGTGCACCGAATTCGAGTGCTGAGTTGAAAGTTGAGCAGTTGCTAGCGCGAATTGATGGAGCTTGTTAGGAATTTGGAACCAAGATGCGAAATCAGCGGTGCGGAGAAGGGCATGATTTAGGGTTAGCAGGTTTGCCATTTCATTGGCTAATCTCATTCCCATTTCAACGGATTTATCGAGGATTGATGTATCCGGTTGAATTTCAACGATCAAGTGCGGTGTGTTCGAGCTGAATTACTCGCTACAGTTTTGTTGCTTTGTGATCGAGAGATTGAATTAGCAATTAATGATAGTGATAGGGGATCAGTTAAAAAATTGCGAATTATTGCAATCACTGAGTTCTTACTGAGCCTTAAAGCTACAAGATGATTGGTTGTTTATGACTGTCATATGAAAAGGTTGTGAACCACATACATGTAATTTACAAATTTACAAAAAATATATTAGCAGCATTCAGTTGGTTGAAGTCATCTATTTTATGTACGAACTAAGAAGAGTCTTGAACGAGTACTTCGTCTGTATTTCTAGATTGAAATAGCAAGAATTTACATTTGTAACACTAGAAACGCGGAAGATGTGAGAACACTGTTTTATGTGTACGGTGCTTCACAGAATTCTTTGTTTTTTTAAGGTATAATCTCGAGGTGTATGGCTTCAATTCGATGCCTCTATCCATCAAACGAGCAGCTACACATACCGATTTTAAAAGACAATGTATTTCAAACGTCAATGGCAGCTTCTTAACAGATACGCTGTTGCATTTTCACTCTTTAGTTGTCAAGTTTGTATCTTGGCGGAGTAATAACAAAGGATATCTTGTAGATAACTGTTTTGTATTTTGAAACAAATTACAAAGCTGCACAGAAAAAGTAATGAATTTTAACAGGCGCGTAAAATTTCCCCTCGTTTAATTCCAAGCCAAAAGAGGCGTTAACCAACAAAACCTTTCATGCGCATACAACAATGTTTGCAATCTTTCATACAACAGGTTAGATTCAGGCGTTATCTGGCTTAGTTTACATAATATCCCATTATTTTCTGCCAAATCCAGCAATCCCTTTATTTGCATTATATAACGCAGAAAATTCAGTGTTTCTTTTTATCTGTGTAATGCAGTCTTAGGGATTTTTTTTTGGATAAGAAGTGAATGTCCGAAATGTCTTGAAAATGCGGTTGTTGCTTATAGTTTTTGAAATTTCGTTGCGAAATTGGTAATGTTCTGTATCTTGTCAGTACCTTTGCCCATCACACTCTTAAAAATAATGAAACACGCCAAAAAAATTGATATTTATATGAAATGTTCTAATTATGTGGGCTATGCTCACGAAAATTTGAACTTGAAATCTACGGCGTTTTTAAATTTGGATTGATTTAGATTCTGTCAACTATTTCGTATGACCACATGGTTAACTGGAAAACTGAAGAAATATTCGTGTCCAATCCATTTATTAGATGGCATTTACATGCGATATGATATTTGCTTGTCTGGTGGAAATGCAATTATTCGAATAACATTTTATATATACTGCTGTAGTCAATAGTGTCGACTCACTTCGTAAAGTATTGCAACACACTTGCATCACCTCCAATAAGTATCGACTGACCTTTAACGAGGTAAATTCACAATATTACCTGATCCTAGAAAGTTTGAACCTTCAGCAGACTTGTTCAGAAGGTCAAAAGCTTCCGGAAAGTGGAAAGTTCGACTCGAATTTTATTCATTATATGGCGCTTGTGAGTACGTAAAAGAGAGCATGTCTGAAAGATTTTATATATTATTTCCGACCACTTAGAAAGTGCAAAACTGCAGGCAAGTTGTTCATGAGGACTTTTGAAAAGTGAAGAGTATGGTTCGGAATTCAGTCACTGCATGACGCTAGTGGGCATGGAAAAACTAGAATGTTTGAACGAGTTTATATAGTGATCCAGACAACCTAAAAATTTGGAATCTTGAGCAAAGTTTTTCAGAAGGTTTAGAACTTCCGGATGGTGGAGAGTATGGCTCGGAATTCGGTCACTACGTGGCCATCGACATAACAGAGTATTTTCATTGACTTAATATTGTGATGCCAACCACCTAGAAAGATCGTACCATCAGGAAAGTTGTTAATAGTATGGTTCGTAATTCGGTCACACCGTGGTGCTAGTGGGCATGAAAAAGAGAAAACTTCTGATGAAGTTTATATAATGATCCCGACCACCAAGAAAGTTCAAACCTTCAGTAAAGTTGTTCCGAAGTTCAAGGACTTTCGGGAGAGTATGGTTCAGAGTTCAGTCACTTCGGGGCACAGGTGGGCGTGAAAACGATTTTTTGAGCAAGTTTATATATTGATACTAAGCACCTACCTCTAACAACTTCCTGTATTGACTTTGTATTTATATTCCGCAATTAATTTGGATCCAAGATTATTCGTAACGATGGGCAACTATCAGAGATAAAAAAAATAACACTTTTGGGAAGAACAAATGTTTAAGTCTATGCTCGTCCATATCTCACTCTTGTTTTGGATTGGCACGCCACTTGTAGTTAGCGAGAGGCGTGTAATTATCATGCAAAGTTTTGAAAGTGAATATCAACTGAATCACCATTGAATCACTTGAATGTGCGGTGCCTCAGTCCTGAAAACATTGGAAACACCTGAAAATGAAGTGTATCAGTCCTGAAAAGTTTGGATTCATTTCAATACGAAGCGAACTGTATCTGCAAAGTGTGAAATCAAAAAAATATTATGTGAGCCAGTACTGAATAACTTTTATATTAAGTAAGTGAATCCCTAAAAAAAAATTAGAGTCCACTCTAGAAAGTTTTAATCACTTGAAAATAACGCAATTCAGTCCTAGAAAGTGTATAATGACTTGAAGGCGAAGTGAATTGAATGTTAATATTTAAAAAAAAAACATAAACATAGGTGATTTAGTTTTAAATCACTTGAAAACAAAGTGAGTTAATCTTGAAAGGTTGGAATAATTTGAATATGCAGAATAACTTGAAATCACTATATTGTCAGCCTTGTAAAGTTTTGAGTCAGATATGTAAATATGAGGTGAGTCAACCTTAAATCACCTTAATACTACGTTATTTAGTCTTCTAGAATTTCTAAATCAGCCCTGAAATTTTTAAAATTACTTGAATATGAAGTATGATAGTCCTGGATTGGAACCGCTTGAATATGATGCGACGTAGTCCTAAATAGGCTGGAACCACTTGAATACGAAGTAAAACATATTAAGTATTGAAATTTTTAAGTTCTCAAGAATCTGAAGACAGACACTTGAATATGAAATGAATTAAACCTGAGATATTTAGAATTACTAGAGTAAAAGATAGGAACAATTTTAATATGAAGTGAGCTAGCCCTAAAACGTTTGGAATAACTTAAATACGAAATGAATCATACTAATACTGCCTAATGAGGGTTCGTATCAATATGAGTTAATCCTGAATGACTTGAATATAAAGTTAGTCTATCCAAAATAAATGGTAAAGTTTGAAATCACTTATATATGAAGTATCCTCAAAAGTGTGGAAAAAGTTGATAAGACCTTAACATTTTGAAAAAAAAAACACAGATATGAGTTGAGTCGATTTGGAACTATTTAAAAATGATGTTGTGGCCTCCCTTAGCTCAGTCGGTAGGCGCAGCTTTTTTTGCAAAATCATGCTAGAGACGGGTGGGAAAATTATTCGACTTCCGATCGAAATCTCAGTTAATAACTGTGGAAGTGTTTAAGAATACTTGAACTAGAAAATTGAGAGTAGGAAAAAGTCGTTCAAAGAGCTTAAACGTCAAGAAGAAGAAAAATGAAGCAAAAATTACTCAGGTAACCAATAAGCATTACCATATGCAATAAATCAATAAATAAAGTTATCCGCATTTCAGAGGCTACAAGCATTATTTTATCATTACATAAGCACCAGATCTGCTGTAAAGTAGCATTTTAAATGCTATTTAAATTCTCTTTGTTAAATAAGCACTTCGAATGCAAAACAACCTTAACAACGCATTGTCGTAGCATAGCAGTAAAACTGAACTGCTTTGCTGAAGGTCCTAGGTGGTCACGATATAATGTTCGAAAATGTTCTCTTTTAAATGCACAATAGCGCGATCTAGTGACAGAACCTTACTAACCATACAGAACCATAGCCGAACCATAGCCGAACCATACTCTCTACCTTCCGAAAGTCCTTGACTTTGTGAACAACTTTGCTGAAATTAACATTTTTGCAGGTAATCGAGGTTTCAAGAATACTATCATAAATTCTACTCGTCTAGGTGAGTCGATTTTTGAGGGTTTTTAAGTGTGTGTTGCAATACTTTTTGTAGTGAGTCGATCCTTTTGACTGGTAGTGAATATAGTATTTTTCTACAGGAAATGGTATTCATATTGAAGGTAACTTTTCAAAACTTACTATTGTTCGGCTCAACTGCCTAGTTTGGATAAGATTGTTTCGACATGTAAAAGACGCTTACCTGCAATGAGAAGATCGAAAAAAAATTATCAGAATACATTTGAAAATTCTGTGTTGCAAGGATAAACATGATAAGTAGGATAAACATGATAATCAAATAATATCATCTTCATATATTAAGAATTTTAAAAACATCCAAATATGAACCACCTAAGAAATGTACTCACCGTTTCACTCCCGACAACCTCCAAACCTCTTCATTGGAACCTTTTCACTTGGACCAGCATCTGATCTAATCGAAAACCTCTACAAAACTGAATGATTCCGTAAAATTCCCATCCCTTCCCGTCTCCTGGCAAAAACGGCAAAAACGTTACAAATCAAGCATTCTAAACAATGGCCAGTTCGGTTGAAAGATCTTCACCCCGAAAATCAACGCATCAAACCGGACCACGCAGCAGCCGTCAGAGCAGTGCAGTAAGTGTCCATCCATCTCATTCGGTCCACCCTTGCGGCTATTGTTGTTCGGAAAAATTTACCGGTTAGACGATTAATCCTCGCTCTCAGCTCTGTCGTCATTTTCCCAGGCAACCAGCATCCACTCATCAACCCTTTTGGTCGGTGATCTGTCCTAGCCCGCTTGGAAGTTATAAAAAATCACGCAAAATGCGCAGGTATGTACCGGTTTCTCAAACGAAAAGCAAAAAACGACCATCACCTTACGAAACTGCTGATGAAAAAAAAAACCGTACCGTCCAAGGCACCTAATTTTTTATACATTTTACTATAAAGCAAGCAGGAGAAAATATATTCATAATTTCATTTTATTAGGCTACTTCTTCGCCGGGTATGGTCGTTCGAGTTTTTTTTTTCGTTCCTTTTACCGGTCCTGCCCAACCTAAGTGCGGGATTGGAGAAAGAGAGAGAGGTTGTCTTGTCATGCTCTTTGGCTTTGGGCCGGTTATTTTCTGCAAATTGAACCACATTCAGACTCCGTCGTCGCACTTGGGTCTGTGAACCTACTGCTGCTTCCTGTGTGCAAAACTCGGACAAAGACTCGGAGGTTGCGCGGTACCGTCAGTGGATGGGTTTGGGCAGGGGAAAGGATAAATATTCCAAATTTTATACGATCTAACACGTCGGTGATAGTCTGAGTGTGAGTGTGAATGGGTGCGCTGCGCTCATACTGGAGTGGTGTTAGCAAGAATGTGGCCTACACCATTCAAGCCGGTCATCCAGCCAGGGCAAATTTAACCGGAGCTTTTGGCCGTTGTTGGCGGCATGTGTCAGTGTATAAGTTTAATTAGTGGTTTAATGTTTTCATTAGGGTTATTAAAGAAAAGTTTTTATGACATTCGGTCATGAGCAGATGGTGCCTACTTTCACTCTTATCGTGTCGTTTGCCCGGATCGACCGGGGTTGGAAGATGAGCAAATGAAGAGGCATTTTATGAAGCCATGCCAGGAACAGCAACGTCATAACCCTTTTGGCTTCTTCCCGGTACAGTGACCACCGTCAGTAGGCAAATTGAGTCCTGGTTGCAGATGATGCTCATACAATGAACGAAGATAGTGGGGGTGAGCAATTTGTTATTGCTTTATTTTTGCACGTGGTAGTTCAAGTTGTGCTCATATGTTGACGTCTGTTTGGAAATGATTACACAAACAAGTACTCATGAATAATTTTCCATATCGTTTCGAATCTGCTTTTTAGAGCAAATTGTTTCAATAACGACCCGACATTTTCCAGCTGCTAATTGTACGTTCCACCTATTATGAAAGTAGCCCCGATAATTGACTACTCCGCAAAACAAGCCACTTTCGCACCCGCCAGCCTTGATTCCATTAGAAGCCGCTATCAAATTAGAGCCCACCAAGCTAGCAACTTCGTCACGCGTTTCAGTATCGCCGCACGGAAGCACGAGGTCACCGTTCCACCCACGCCTGCAACCCTTCAGCTCAACAACTCAACATTCTCTTTCGATAGATCTTTCAGCTCCATCGCAACTCACCGCTTGGTATCTACAGTTTAGGTGCTGGCCCTACGGGGCCGATTCAGCGGTCCATCGAAGTGGAACGGCGGCGGCGGCAGTCCTCACCTTTGCGAAAAAAAGAGCCAAACGACCCAACGCTAAAACAATACATATTATCGCAACGACATAAATTAAAACCGTTGATGCGAAAAGTTGACTCGTGCGACATTGTGCTCATTTTCCTAACCACCTTCCCAACCGCACTATCGAGTACCCGTGCGTTCAAAGGGAACAGTGGCGTTCGTGGTGGCGATGTAAGAGGGGGTCGTTTCCTGCTACATAAACCCAAAGTCGGAAGCTCCTACCACTGGCCCGCAAGTTTGACGGCGGAACGGTACCAGTCCCCATTACCCTCCAGTTCCGAAAGAGGATAATAACCTACCGAGCCCAAATTTTGCGTGTGCTATGTTCGCTCTTTTCACCGACGACGCCAGGAAGACGACCTCATGTTGACGTGGCGAAAATTTTGAGCTCATTGACAGGCGCGACCCAATTTTGCTGATTCGGATGGTTTGCTTCTGTTCGAAGTCTTTTGCTGCCTGCGTGCCTTCGGGGTTTGATTGAGTTAAACGATGGAGCTTGAATGGCGAAAATCATAAATGGAAGATGTTTAATTTGCGTGATGTGAAGTCTTCACTTTTGATTGAAGTCTTCATCTTTGAAAACGAGAGTTGTCAAAGGCTCGAGCGCTTAAATTATAAGTTTTACTGAATGAGATAGAGAGAGAAAAAGAGAGAGATGTGTATAGAGAGAGTTCTAATTGAATGATCTATCATCGTTATTTGGTCTGCTCTTTCGGGCACTGTATCGTAAAATAACATTGTTGTAAACTAGTTTTACCGAAAACGACCAAATGCAATTCGACGCATTTGTTTGTCTCCAACTAATCGTTAGATTCTCTAAGAATTAAAGTTTTAAAATATTCCTGACGTTATGCCACCAAAGTAGTAAAGGGTGAGTTGATAATTATTGCGACCCTTTAGATTGATTGGTAAATCAGCTATGGTTATCGAAATACACACACATTTCTACAGTAGTTCAGAGTGTGTATTTATTTCAGCTTACAAACGTCGGTTAGATTTTAGGATGTGTTTGAGTAAAATGCTTGAGATACACGATTGACGCCCAGTATCAGAGCCTGTACAGTCGTTTCTGGTACGTTTTTCTTAGTTTTTTTCGACTTCCTCATCATGTCCTTTTTAGACTTTCGTCTTTTTTGTTTTGGTCTTCCGAAGTTCGCGCTTCATGCTGGCTCAAAAATGGCAAAAGCTGTTTTTGGAGGCACTCAGTTTTGAGGATCTTTCCGCTTATGGTGCCTTTAATAAGGAATGGTTCACTCCATTTGTCACAAATGCATATGGCCTGCTAAATCAAAGCGAGTTTCTACAGCTTCCTTACCCGTGAAATATTCCTGTGCAACTGCTCAAAATCCACTTTGATGTAGGTCTTATCATCAGTGATCCAACACCGGTTTTTCGTTAGCAGCTTTATGTAGAGTCTCCGGGCACGCGTTTTGACAATACTCTTCTGGCTTTCGTCCCGATTTGGGAAGTTCTGCACTTTGTACGTTTTCAATCCGGATCGTTTCTTGGCTCACTGAACGAAACTTTGGGAAACATCGTGTTTTTTGGCCAAGTCCCGCATCGAAATGTTCGGATTTCGCTTGGATTGAGCTCTCTCGGTCTACGCGTTATTCCCGGTTTTTGTCCAGCTTATGGCATGTGGTCTGCCGTCATCCATTCACGGAACCTTTGGATTTTGCTCAGGATTTTGCTTTTGGGTGTGCGAAATCCTTTCGTGAACGATTCACTGATTTTCTTCCATATCGGCCGGAATGTCATTGAAACTGTGCATTTCAACGGATGTAAACAATACACTCTTAAGAGAAACTGGGCAAAATTACACGAGTTTGAAAATGTCGCAACAATTATCGACTCACCCTTTAACTAACCTGATTTAACATTATCTGAGCTGACTCTCAAGCATGCACAAAAAAAAGCTTTCTGTTCTGTTTCAAGAACTTTTATTCGGGAAGCTATATTTCCACATTTCCACTCCCATCAACATGGGAGTTTACTAATCGCTTTGAATTGTTAGTTGGGTTATAACGTATCAGGTGTTAAAATAGTGTTATATTCTGGGTTATTTTAAATTTAAGCACGAGGATTTACTCTATCATACCTATCTGCAAACATCAGGTCCACAAATTTACAAAAAAATTTTTTTTTTTTCCCCATACAACACCAAAGGAGAGAAAAAAAAAAAAAAAAAAAATTTATCTTTAAAAAAAAAAGAAAAAAAAAACCCGGTTCATACAAAAAAAAACGAAATTTTGGGGTCTTGGTTTAAAACACAAGCCTCTTACATGACCAATTTTAATGAAGGAATCAATATTATTTGAAAGGACCTCAAGGAAAAAAAAAAAACCGTTTCCACAACGGGGAGACATAGGGGGCCCTCCCTCCCAAAATTTTAAACCCAAATTTTTCAGGATGCATTCGAATCCCATGTATATTTCCTCCTAGCAGGGCGTCGTTTCTTTGGGCATAAAGCTTGCTTCAGATAGAATTGGAACAAAAACAATAGCCTGTATTTCAGTTATTTATTATTGAATTCAAGATCTTTTTTTATACAAATGTAGCGTTTTCTTCATACTTTTAAGAAAAAATACGGATAAAATTATTCGTCACGGTTTCGAAGGAATTCTCGAATTTTTCCTGTAACACGGCTCATTAGGCGGCGCACACCTTCTTCGTCCATCGTTTTAGCTATCTTATTCCACCATGTCTTCATCTGATTGATGTCTTTGACAACCTTTCCCTTTGCCTTGAGTCTCCTCTTCATGATTGCCCAGTATTTCTTAATAGGGCGGAACTGGGGGCAGTTGGGTGGGTTAAGGTTTTTCGGAACAACCTGGACCCCTTTCTCTGCATACCATTCTTGAACGACTTTGCTGTAATGACAGCTTGCCAAATCTGGCCAAAACATTACGGAATGGTCGTGGGATCGAATGAACGGCAAAATTCGTTTTTGGAGACACTCTTTTTGGTATAGTTCCGACGTCATTGTCTTATTTGTAACGAAAACTTTCGTTTTTTTTGCCACAGCTGCAAATGCCCAGCCAAATCATGAATTTTCGTGCAAATTTGTCGGCAAAAATAAATTTAAATTTGGCTGGAACATACCCCCGAGCCGTTGCCAAGTAAAATTTTTGACCTGGGATTTGCCCAAAGTCAGACTTGACATAGGTTTCATCGTCCATCAGAAGACACCCGTCGAACTTGGTCAGCACCTGGTCGTATAGCTTCCGAGCACGGATTTTGGCCACACTATTCTGTTTTATGATCCGATTTGGCTGTTTGCTAGCTCGATACAACTTGATTCCTTCCCGGAGTCGAGTTCTCCTCACAGTATTATGGGCAGCACCGAATTTTCTGGACAAATCACGATCCGACAGATTGGGATTCTTCTTAATCGTCTTCAAAATCTTACCATGCAGTTTCCGGTCGACAGTTCCACTCCGACGATTGGCTTGAGGCTTCCGAATCGTCGTCAATGTTTCCTTATACCGTTTGATAACGCGCCATACGGTATTTCTGGGCAATTTCAGCTGTTTAGCTAGCCTAGATGCAGACCACAATGGATTTTCCAAATAACTGTGCACAATTTTTTCCTTCCTTTCGGCTTCCATGTTGATTGTTTACAAAGTACAGTCGATTTGCGGAATGTCAAAATGACATTCGTGAAGCTGACAAAATTTCCGACACGTGGGCGCCAAGAACTTCCAAATCCGTCCACCAGGAGCGCCACAATATGAGCAAAAGTTTGTTCCAATTCTAAATGAAGCAAGCCTTACATATACACACCACAAAATTACAACACACCCCCACGCAGAAAGCGAGCATACTATTATACTACACACAAAAAAAACAACCCCCCCCCCCCCCCCCCACAAAAAAAAAAACCTTCAACACGTATACATTTGTTTTATCCTCACACCCTCATGAGGGGGGGGGGGGGGGGGGGCGCCCCCCCGCGCCCCCCAGAAATGAAGAACCCCTCTAACGCCAAAACAAACAACAACGGGGGGGGGGCCAACCGGCGCGGGACCCCCCGGGAGAAGGCAAACGCCGTCGATCCCCCGGGGATAGTGCCCCCCCCCCAGCCTCCAAATCCGGTCCTGGCCCTGGCTTTTTCGATCGGAGGAGGGGCCATATGGCGCGAGGTTCGCCAGGTACAGTAAGTGGTCGGGTAGGGAAATCGCGGACGATCTGGATCGACCACCAGACGTCCCGAACCCCGGTTGGATCCAGGAGTATCTCGATCGAATCAGCGTCAGATCGGCAAAGCAAACTACTAAAGGCCTATATAGTTAGACATTTTTTTTCGGCTGGGTACATTTTCCTCTGCGACCAGTTAGACATAGTGGGTGCGTAAAGCACACTAGTCCCCTCCTTGAAGTAATATGAAAAGGTTGTTCCGGGGAGGGCCGGCTCGAGGCACGAGTGGGTTTTAAGTGAGTCGAGGAGTTGGCGCCCTCATCCCCGCACCCTGAGTTCTTCAGGAGTCTGTTAGCAGATTTTCCATCCCGTCCAAAAAAAAAAACAAAAAAAAGGTTGCTCATGTCCCAACCGACAGAAAAACTCTCACGCAAGAAAACCTGTATACAAGTAGGAAACGTTTGTGTTCCCGCCAAGAAAAGTGGACAACAAATGAATGCATTAACTTTCTTAGCTCCGTCACCTATACACATATAAGTATACAAATGTATAGTCGCCTCCCGCAGAATCCCATCCAATTTCCGACTCCAGATGTCTATTGCATGAGTTCTCGGAGTTCTCATCAAATCAACACATCCCTCCCACACAGAAAAAAAAGCGTTCCCGAAAATGAAAACGGACCGTCAACTAGTTCACGTTTTCAGATTTTTTCCCTTAAAACGTTATTTAGTTCATGATAACGTGATTCAGTTCACGGTGTGATTTTTGCTTGTTCTCGAATTCATGACTGCAGTTCACGAATCTGGGTACGGATTTTTTTTTCCGTGATCCCTGCTGATCATAAGGAACTGGTCAGGTGTTGAGCAAAGAAAACGATGGATGAAGAGCCTGTAACACCCAAGGCCGCCCTTCTGGCGCTTTCATCGTCTCTTGAACAGCCAATCCAGGAGAGTGTATGGTCTGATACTATGCTATGCTATGAACGGAAAAAAAATCAGTGCCCACCCCCCCCCCTAACCCGAACAAAAACAAAAACACACCGTACACAATCACCCGCACACGAAAAAAAGATCACGTTTTTAAAAAAAAAAAACAAAAATAAGCAAAATTTCACCCTGTTCACTTTTTGTTTTGCATTTTTTTTTCTCTGTTCTATCACTATCAAAAAAGAAAAAAAAAAAAAGATTTTTTAAATACCAATCAAGGCAAAATTTTTTATACTTATCAAATATACTCAACTGGAAGGGTCCACAGTTGGTGATGCAATTTTCTAAGCGCGTGGTATTCGGTGGTTGATAATCAACACACTGAAGTACATACGAAAACGGTTATGTGACTACCTGCCAAATTGTATGGTAAGGTTTGAATAAAAAGGTTACTCTAGATCATGAACAAGGAGAGACGCATATTTGCTATGGCAGAACAAAATATTCAGATAAATAAACGATGCTATATCTGAGAATGGATGTACAAATATAGAAATGATGTTCTAAACTTTTCAGGCTATATCAGGACGATTCAGGAAGCCCTTGCACTCGGTTTAGTGTGTCGAAAGGGTTCAACAGGTGTTTTTGTGATTAATATGTTAACATAGGAAGAATATTATAGTTTGTCCTAGTAGGTTGCGGATACTTTTAGTTGCTTTGTCTTATAGCTTCAATTGTCATTATGATACCTTCTTCGCCTCTGGTGATTTGGACGTGTCTGGTGCCTTGAATGCAGGAGGTTGCAACGGAGTCTGTGATGGGGTTTTGCACTTATTATTGATTGTATTTTTCACTACCGATTTGCAAATGGACATTTTACCAAACTCGAGCGGATTGATCTCATGCAGCGCTGTATACATTTAGCTAGTGTCTGATTTTACAGTTCAATCATTGTCATTACTTTATTATTACTCACAATATTATTATAATTGACAGTTTTTATTCTATTGAGTTCACTTCAAAGATGCGGTTATAAAACCAGCATCAAGCAGCAAATAGTGACCAATAAATAAGAGTAAAATAAAATGATTAAATTTGAATGGATTTAACAAACTTTTGCAGGATTCCTCAAATCGAGATTTTGGTGAATTGCAGCTATCGCTGAAAACGAACGAAAACGTGCTTAAGCGCGGAACCACAGAACTCTACACTTTAACACTCTACAACATTTCTTGCATTTCAGGATCAACCGGAGGAAGATCATATATAATAGATACGAATGCTTGTAGTAATTTTCATTTACATAAATATATACACTATTATATAAATATTTAATGGGAACGGGAGGGACCATCAGGGCACCCGATTGAAGCACTCTGGATGGGGAGAGTGGGAATGCCAACTCCCCATTGATAACAGTTTGTGAATAGAGGGCGGGCTCTTCTCCCCGCCCATTGGGGCATCCTCATGTTAGATAGCTCGCTCTTATGACCAATTGTTCAATCTTGTTGTTGGAAGGAGATTCTTTTATCCCTGTGGATACGTATAGGTGATGTTGCCTATCGATCCATCCAACCCTTTTTGGCCCTTCATACAATGGCATGATTAGGATAATCAGTGGTTATTAAAGCTTGATCAAGTCTAACAGAGAGGAGAGCCCATTGCTGTCGGACTTAGTTTCCGTGCTACAATGGGTGGTAGTACATATCATACATCATCATACAAAAAAAAAAAAAAAAAAAAAAAAAACCAAAAAAAAAAAAAAAAAAAAAAAAAACCAAAAAAAAAAAAAAAGTTCAATTCAAATATTTGAACAGACGTATCTGATTTTGTAAACAAGAGGGGAAGAAATATTCAAACGAAAATTTCTCAAAACTCCAAACACCCCCATGGAAACTAGCAAAGCCTTTCCAGCCGAAATGACCTACCGACCAACTTCGAGTGTCTTCGATTTATTTGAAAAATTTGTATACACGTTTTACCCACAAAAGTAAGAAGGGCGTAGAATTTTGAATACCACTGCAATTAATAATTTGTAGCTCGAAAACCTTTGGTTGTACAAAAAAAAAACTGCCTAAGAACAAGTTTTGGCCCTATGTGTGAAAGTTGTGAAAAAATATACACTGAGAAAAAAAATTCAAATTTACATGAAAACCTAAATATCTCACAAACAATTGTTTGATTTTCTTTTATTATGAAAATTTGAAGTTGTTATGCTGTTTAAAAGATTTCTTTATCATTTGTTTAAAAGATTTCAGGATAGAAAAAAGTTTCTAAAACATCAACTTTTGGTGCATTTCTCAAAATTTTTGTTCTGATGATATAATTTGATTTTTGAAGCAACTTGAAATTTTTAAGCTACTGGTAATGATCTCTGTAGGAGCATCCGTTCTCGAGATATTTCCGATTTAATTTTAACATATTCGAATAATATTCGAAAATACGACCTTTTCAAAATTATTAGCGTTTCACCAGTAACCACAAAACATTTTTCGAAATGTTCGTTAGGTTTTCTACAGCCCACTTTTTGACAGCAAGACGATTGTATGAACGGTTCAAAAGATATGAAGTGAAATGTTTCAAACAGTATTTTTAAAATTTTCGTTTAACATATATACCTATTTTGCTTCTTATTGTATACTTTATACATTGTGTGTAAAAACATAAAGCTCTAACGTCAGTTTTGAAGAAAACTTCAGAGTGGAGAGATCTGAAGTGAAAAAAGTGTCTCTAAGGACAACTTTTATTTGTATTTCCTAATTATTATGCGCATACTAAGGTACATATCAGCGCCAACATTAGATTAGGGCTTATCTGCTTTTGTAAACAATGGCTTTCGTAGTCACTATCTCTTGAACAAAAGATCGCAAATACAAATTAAGAACTCTTTAAGGTGATATATTTAATTTGATGAAATTGTATTCAACTTCCGATAAATTCTCAGACAAAGTGTTAGTTTACAAAAGCAGATTCGCCCTAATCAAATGTGGCACTGATATATTGTTTCTAAATTTAGATTAGTTTAAATAAGTTCACTTTCATTTTAAATGTTTATATATATAATATGAAGGCTTGATGCTACATCGTTTGAAAACAATGTTGCCTCTATCTGATGATCTGAACGCGGAACAAAAGACTGATATTTTTGTGTACCAGTAATCATTTTAGTTTGCTGAAAGATATTGCTCCATTCTGTAACTCCTTGTTCATAGTCTTCATAAGATACATTACAAAATGACATTTTCGTTAAGCAATCATTATTTTTCTGATAGGCCGCATCATATAATTCTTTTGCGTTTGTTATTATTTGTTATTTGTTTAAACCGTCAGTAATATTCAAATATTTTCTCCGAGGATAGTGAACCTGCTTCAGTTTTGATGATGATACCGGTGAAACGTTGATTCCAGCTATATCTTTGTTAAACAACTCGATATTATGCGCTCTGGAGAATTCCTGTTGCAAGCTTTCTTGAGAAGATGATGTGATGGATGTAGCCGAAGGTATTTCCTCCACAGCGTACCTTGATGTAGATTGTTGAAGCTCCGGAACGGGGTTGGGTGGTTGCTCATCGATATCATACTCAGTTTCTGCGTGTTTCACTTTGTTTAAATGTAATCAACACGAATCACAGATTGATAAAGACGTATCCAACGGAATCCGGCAGTTCATTAATATTAGCCCTTGACTGTGTTTTAGGAAAGGGTTTGCAACACTTCACCTTGTTGAATTTCATTCATCAACGGACGAGTTTTTCAAGCTACTGAGAGCCTTTGATGCTAAAATTCGGGCAGGCGGTAAGTTGGTCCAACATTTGAACAAAACAGATTTTAAACTGTAGAGGACCGATAGCACTGACGTCATTGGCAAAATATCCTTTCCTGGTTTTGTTGTGTATATGTGACAGTTATGTACCCGGCATGTTCGTGTGTGAGAGAGCAAGACGAACAGTAGCGCTATGCATCCTCTATAGATTATAATCTGTTTTATTTGAACCGTTTATTCAATCATCTTGCGGTCCAAGAGAGAGTAGCGTAAAATTTATTATACATTTCGAAAAACCAACTCTTGTTGTTGAAGAATCTGGAAAAACTTATGAAGAGGTCGTATTTTCGAAAACTATTCGAGTATGATAAAATTAAATCTCGAGAACTGATGCTCTTACGAAGGTCATTATCATGGAGATGAAATTTTGTTTAATATTTCAAAAATCAGATTATATCATCAAAATACGTTTATTCCAGCAAATATTAAAATTTTGAGAAATGCACTGAAAGTTGATGTACTAAAAACTTTTTTTTGACATTTTTCCATCCTGGAATCTTCGCTTAAATTTGCGTAATAACTTCAAGTTTTTACAACTAGAAAATAAAAAAATCAAAAAATTGTTTTTTGAGATATTTAAATTTTCATGTTATTTGTCGATTTTTTTCCGAATTTTTTTTTCTCGGTGTATATTTTTTTACAACCTTCACACATAGGGTCACAACTTGTTGTTAGACAGTTTTTTTGTACAACCAAAGGGTTTCAAGCTATAAATTATTAATTGAAGTGCTATTCAAAATGCTTACGCCCTTTTTAAAACTGACTCTTGAGTCACAAAAATCTATGTTAGTGCGGAAAATGCTCAGTCTCCTAAGCCAAACGCGTATGCAAAGTTACATTCAAATAAAAAAATATCGAAAATAATGTTCCACATTTCCAGGTCATTTCGGCTGGAAACGCTCAACAGTACCATTTCCCTAGCATGTTAGAGAAATGTTATTTCTTGTGCTTGGTGGTTGGTGGCCCTAGTTTGCATGAGAGTGAGTTCGAAGGGTTTCAAGAATTTAACGTTTGAATCTTTCTTCCCCGCTTTGTTTCCAAGTCAGATATGTCTGTTTGAATAAGTTGTCGAGATTTCTTTGTAAGGGAACTAAGGATTCTATGGTTACTATACCAACGATTGCAGGTTGATGTCATTCCGGAGATAGAATTTGCTTATTATTATGTCAGTGAGAAATTTTATGAAACAATTATTACTTAGTAATTTCATGTTTCGAAATATTAAGGAGAGTGTCCATGCAGTAATGTTATCCAGTATAGTTGCTGCTTATTAAATTTGACAATAACCTTAGAATAAACATGGAAATGAGTTGTTGGATCTGCGGTATAGATCAATCCCATTCCAGCTCCCGGATTGAATCTGTTAAATTAAACTGAAATGGTGAATTATAGATAACAGTGTGGATATAGGTATTCTTGCAAATAATTAAAATTGTATAGCTTCACGGTTTTTCTGAAGTATTGAACACCAATACCAAAAACTGTGAGCATATTCCATTTAATCATTAAAATGAACTCCCTGGCCAATTTAAAACCACATCCGAGAAAAAAAAAGAAGCTATATCTCTCCTGATCGTTGATTGATCCAAACGTAACATCAAGCATAATATACCTTTCCTTTTTTCGAATGTGTGTGCGTGCTTGCCTCTTATTTCGGGACCCCTTTCGAGGAAGCAGACCTTCACATTTCTTTTTGTTCAATCGGAACCATAGAAGAAAGGACTCTGCTCGCTGATCCGCACCAAAGAAACGAAAACGGCAATTGTCTAAACACCAAACGGAAGAAAAGGAGCGAAACTGAACCAGGCCATTTTGCCAATCAGTTTATCATCCGCTCGTTCCTATTGGCCGATTTTAGGATCCCTTTCTTGGGATGGGTGCGATACACGGTTACGTATTTGGGCAGGACCGATGGCACACGTTTGCCTCTCCTTTCTTGTTCTCTGTTCTTCGTTCCCTGTACGATGATGAAATCACCAACCACCAATACCATCCTGAAAAATCAAGGCTTTCTTCACCTTGACGAATGCGCTCGTCTCAGAATGATGAATTCAATTTTCACCTTAATGCAGAGGCGAGATCGTTTTTTATCTCACTCAGCCACTGCTTCTCATTTACTTTTATACCAGACGGTAATCTGTAATTCAAACCATCGTAGAAAAGTTCAAGGATCTTCTAATTTGAGAGTCCAAAACCTCGTGTGCCGTTCGTTCGAAATAGTGACTGGACAAAATTGTTTTGAGTAAACAACATCAATTTTACTTTGTAATTTTGGTGGGATTCGGGGGAAATCAACTTTGACTTTTCGATCTGAATTTGGGTGCGGGGTTTTTTTTATGCTGCCATTCGTTCTGCGAACCCTCCTCTCTTTCCGGCAGATTCCAGCAGATTATGGTCGTCGCCAGAAAGAAAACTGGAACGTCACGTAATTCATAGCGAAAAGTAAAATTTATTATTTCTGTTCAAGTTTTTTTTTGTCCTCCCCTCCTTAATTCCAACGACTACCGAAACAACTGAATGACGGTGGCGACGGCGACGCGGACGATGGTGCGGTTCGAGTCAAGGCAAGGGCTTCGCAGTTGATGTTTTTTTCCTCAGGCATCATTACCCGTCAGAATGGGAAACAAAAGGAGTGGGATTTTGTTTTTCGTCTGCTGCCACTGGCAGTGGGTAGACCAGGGAAGGGGGGAGAGGGTCAATTGTCCTTATAGAGTGCACGCATCAAAACAACCACATTTACACACAGAATTGCGTTAGGGCTGCTGCTGTCCAGTGCCTTGTGGTAAGGGTATGCATAATTTTGATGGTTTTGCTGAAACTCTTCCGAATTAATTTAAATTTAAAAAAGGATTTGGTGTTTGGAGTAGAGAGCGTTTTTCAAAGTATCGGAAGTTGGAAGGTAAGTGGAAGCACTAGAAATGCAGCAAACACCCTTCTTTTTGAGTGGGATTGCAAAGTAGTAGATGAGGGTGCATTCCTGGGACATTGATCCCTATTTGAAAGTTGTTAATTCTGTTGAAACGTTGTCGTCAGTGCATTGGTGGATGAGAGTAGGTGCCAGGGGATATTCAACTGCTATTATTGCACCAGAACGATGAAAGTTACACCTTGGGTAGATCGATTTCGGACTGTTCAAATAGGTAGAATAAATTACTGGAAGGTTAGAAATGAGTCGTGAGTTGACTGCAGCGAACAGCACGCGTTGACTTTAAAATCCTACATATGATTTATTTTAAAAGGTTGGATTGATGCACGGAAAAAAATCCGTGCCCGAATCCGTGAACGGCAGTAATGAATTAGAGAACAAGCAAAAATACACCGTGAACTGATTCACGTAATCGGGAACTAGATCACGTTTTTGGGTAAAAATCATGAAAACGTGAACGGTCCGTTTTCATTTTCGTTAACGCTTTTGTTTCTGTGTGTGAATTTTAAAAAATCTGAATAATGATTTTATCGAACCGGAAAACGTGCGTCCTGAGTCGATTGGTGCTTTACAATCGCTTAGCCTACAATCCCGTCTCATTTAGTCTGGTAACCGTGAGGTAAGAGTTACAACCCTGGATAGAATTTAAAATAACGTTAAACTCAACCAATTTTTTGTAGGTAGAAACAGAAAGATTTACAATTGTACCTTATAATGATTCCAGTAGAGATCTAGGTAAATTTAGCATATATATAAAAAATCGCAAAAAAAAGGAATTGCACGTGAAGTTTAAGGGACCGAGGATATATCAAATATTACTTGGTAACAAGTAAATAAATATTTAAAAAATAACCACGAATGTTGTTCTATTGTATCTAACGTCATGAAATTTTCGAGGCACATCCCATAAAAATAGGAACTCTTTAATTGGTTCAGCGAAATATACTGGGAACATTAATTTAGTTTTTCAACAGACATTTTTCTAGACATTTTGAGCATTTCATGTAACAAAAGTTAAATAATTCCCATTGAAAACTCAAAGGGCCAGTGCTGTTGGAGTTATTATTCGCAATTATTCATTACATTTCATTTTATTGGTGTAATCATTCACCTAAATCTGGTTTCTCTGCAACTGTCGAACATTATTTTGTCAAAACCTCGTTTACAACATTTTGCCAATGTACTCGGTTCATAACTGCTTCTCTCCAATCTCATTGCCGACCCACACTCATTAGATCTTGCTGCATCTGATCCGCCCACCTTTCTCGCTGCACTCCACGTCTTCTTCTACAGGCCGGATTGGAGACATACACCATCTTTGCAGGGTTGTTGTCCGGCATTTTTGCAACATGCCCTGCCCAACGTATCCTTCCAACTTTTGCTTCTTTCTTTTTGTTGGCTCGTGGTTCATCAATTGCCGCCACACACCGTTCTCATGCGTACCGCCAAGGATGGCGACGTTCGAAAAAACCAAGTGCTTGCAAGTTCTCCTCGAGAATTGTCCACGTCTCATGCCCGTAGAGAACCATCGGTCACATCAGAGTTTTATACATGGTACATTATATGGTACACAAAATGGTCTTCAAAATTCATTTTCAGTCGGATTTTCTTCCATCTTTCAGGGACTAAACTACAATAGTGGTCCGAGTCGATGTTAGCGCCACGATAGGTTCTGACGTCGATTATGTCGAAGAAATTCCGTCGATCAATCAGAACGTGGTCGATTTGCAATTCTATCTGCTGCGGCAATCTCCAGGTGTATTTATACTGCATTCTTGGAGGCGGCGAATTCAATAAGTCTTAGGCCGTTGTCGTTTGTCCACTGGTGAGCGCTGAACATTCCAATGGACGATGGCTTAGGCAGTGGTCATATTCATGTTCTAGCAGCGTGTAAAAATCATCCTTATCATCATCAGTGTTTTGGAATGCGAATTGAAGAACCGACCCTGGATCCTGCTCACTCTTTTGTTGAACGGCCACCACCCAATCACCCGCTTCTGCATTTCGGTCATTACTATGAACGGTGTTGGGATGATAATCTCTAAACGTACGCACGATGGCTCCTTTCCAACACGCTTCCCGCTGCGCTACGATGCCAAACTTGCAATCCTTCAGTGCATCCAAAAAGTATGCGGGTGCTTCCGAAGATTTTGAGGGACCTGCAGTTCTAAGCATCGAATTTCAATCGCTATTCTTGTTTTGTCGCTGTGGTCTTCCCCGATTGTTTCGGTCCGTATTCTGCTGTTGACGCTCCTGTGCTCGCTTGTTTTTCGGCTGGCTTGCAAGGCCTGACGCCAACTCCCTAGCTTTCCGAAGATCCATAGAGTACACTTGAATTTATAGTCCGACGCTGACAAATAGATGGTGATTTAGCCACCCCTGACACAATCGCTGTTTTGAACCACTTCTTAGATGGAGAACAGACGCTCGGAAGTTGTCAAAGTTCGAAATTGATTGAGCTCAAATTTTGGGAGAATAGTCAAGACCTGATGTAGATTCGATTGAGCGGGATGAAACTCAATCAATACTTTGAACCACCCTAATGCGTATATTTCAAGAAACTTTACAAAGCATTCTTTCTTCTAATGTTTTAGCATTTTTGTTATTATTGAGAGCTTGGAATATCAACTACCATTTTTGCATTGTTGTGACTACGTGGCAAGTACAGTTATAACCTATTAATTATCGAAAAATTGCTAGACTAGACTGAAAACCGAACCCAGCTACCTCCAGCATGGTGTTGTTTTGACTGAGCTATGGGAGGACCAATTAAGGATTACCTAAAATGCTTTAAAATTCAAATAAATAAGTTAACGTGTATCATGTCCATAGATCTCTATGAATAAGCCCAAGACAACTCAAATGCACGTTTATTGAAGTTGTTTTCCCGATATACAAACATATATCTAAGCAAACAAATCGTATAGAATGCAAAAATATGGCTTATACTTACAAAGGTAGAGGTAATATACGTGCAAATTCCTTTGTTTTCTTAAACGAGTTGTTTTGACATGGTATGCGATTTAAACTATAATAACAAATTCGATTTGAAAAGTCTAACGATGTAATTCCGATTTAGTTTGTGACGCAGTTCGATACATAAATGACACATCGTGTGTTAGTCGAAAATTTGCACTGTTCACGATTTAACTCAAACATAATACGATTAAGGCCACAATTATATGCGATTTTGACTTAAAATGTAGGAATATAATATACTATTGAACCATGTTATACGACTTATGGTTGTTTAGGTTTTCACCAAAGATGTACTCTTATGCTAACCTAGCTGATTCTTACGGTGGTTTCTTTTCAGAATGCACACTACACCACCATACGAATTTAGACGAAGAGAAACATTTTCAGCATACGTCTGAAAATTTATGGCAAACTTGTTTTCTTCAAAGTAGTCCCTTAAAGTGAGGTCCTTTTTTTGGTTATGATGAAGTTATTATTTTATTTAAATAGCCATACATCGTATTTACGATATGACTTCATCTACAACATTTTGCCAATATACTCGGTCTATGGCTGCCTCTCTCCAACCTCGTTGACGACCCACACTCGCCCGATCCTGTTGCACCTGGTCCGCCCATCGTGCTCGCTGTGCCCCACGCCTTCTTGTACCGGCCGGATTCGAGGCGAACACCATTTTTGCAGGGTTGTTGTCCGGCATTCTCGCAACATGCCCTGCCCACCGTATCTTTCCAGCCTTCGCGACCTTCTGAATGCTGGGTTCACCGTAGAGTTCAGCGAGCTCGTGGTTCCATCTTCGCCGCCACACTCCATCCTCCTGTACGCCGCCAAAGATGGTCCTAAGCACCCGGCGTTCGAAAACACCAAGTGCTTGCAGGTCCTCCTCGAGCATCGTCTACGTCTCGTGCCCGTAGAGAACAACCGGTCTTATCAGCGTTTTGTACATGGTACATTTAGTGCGGGGGTGAATCTTTCTTGACCGCAAGTTCTTCTGGAGCCCGTAGTAGGCACGACTTCCACTGATGATGCGTCTTCGGATTTCACGGCTGTTGTCGTTGTCAGCCGTAAGCAAGGATCCAAGGTAGATGAATTCTTCCACCACCTCGAATGTATCCCCGTCTATCGTAACACTGCTGCCTAGGCGGTCCCTGTCGCGCTCGGTACCTCCTGCTAGCATGTACTTTGTTTTCGACACATTCACCTCCAGTCCGACTTTCGCAGCTTCACGTTTTAGGCGAGTGTACATTTCTGCCACCGTTTCAAATCTTCTGCCGACAATGTTCATGTCATCCGCAAAACAAACGAACTGACCGGATCGAGTGAAAATCGTACCCCGGCTGTTGAGCCCGGCTCTCCGCATGACACCTTCTAGCACAATGTTGAACAACAGGCACGAAAGTCCATCACCTTGACGTAGTCCCCGGCGTGATTCAAACGAGCTGGAATGTTCGCCCGAAATCTTCACGCAGTTTCGCACACCGTCCATCGTAGCTTTAATCAGTCTAGTGAGCTTCCCAGGAAAGCCGTTCTCGTCCATAATCTTCCATATTATGATGAAGTTGGTGTTCATATAAATCAAAAATCTAATTTGCAGAAATAAATCAAAATATTCTTTAAAAAAATGGTAAAATAATTCATTGTGGGCAACTTTCGATTTGGAATTGCTGTAGTTTCTCAAACGACCGAATTTGGTAAATTTTTAGCAGTTGCAATTTGGCTTAATGACCCTTGATCTTTTTTAATGAATCATCCATTAAACGTTAATCAAAAAGAATTTGTCAATCATCACTCTTATAATTATTATCTTTTGGTCTAAAATGCATGTTTTGTTAAAAGGCCCACACTATCCCAACAATGTCTATTAACCCCGAATAAGAAAATGATAGTTTTGGTTTTAAAGATTGTAAATAAATTCTATAATGAAGACTTAGGACAACTAATTTCAAGAAAACATGTGTACATCATCATACAATTACACTTTTGGGGAAAAGGGATTGAATCGAAAATGAACTGGCAACGCATATGAAGCGCTCACACATACACGCGTTAGGCTATCGGTCTGGGCCTACTAATATTCGACGCGTTCACCTGTCAACAACTTGCTCAGCTTCTGAATTTTCGGTAAACAGTGATCATTTTCGAGATGCCGCGAATCGAAAAGAGTATTAAAATTCACGTGGCTTCGTGAGAAGAATGTCTCGTTGAACAAAATAGCGAAACGGAATTCATCACTACAGCATAAAATCTATCATCAACAAGTTTTGGCAACACTACTCGTACGATAAGCTGCCAAGTAGAGGAAGAAATCCATGTCCGGGTGACCCAACATTTATTCATTAAGTAGTCAACCTCATTCTTCGGAACGGATAAATGTCGATTCGGGATTTGACCAAAAAGGATGATACCTCCGTCGGAATGGTGCAAGAATCAAGAAGCGCAACAAGTTGAAATCGCAAAAAAAAACAAAACAAAGGGCAAAAATCCAGGCCAAAAACCAGAGCCAGAAAAGTATACAACCGATTTTTTGCAATGACGTTTTGATCGATGACGAAACATATGTAAAAGAGAACTCCAGAACACTTCCAGGACTGCAATTTCACTCCAAGGTCATTGGCAAAGATGTGAGCATCTCTGGAAAGTCGTTCGAGGTGGAAAAATTTGCTAGAAGGTTCTCGTATGACGGGCAATTTGTTCCTGTGGCTCCAAGTCATCGATTTTATGCACTTAAGGTACGATCAAAGCCGAAGTTTACCGTTCTTTCCTCTATAATGGCCTGATTTGGCGTCAATCAATTACGTCAAAACCACAGTACAATGGATGCAAGAAAATGGCAAGATTTCGTTGAGATAGACATCAATTCTGTGCTGAGCATCGTGGAGTCAGATCTCAGCTTTATGATTCCCTTCGGGCTCGAGGTAGACAACCTGATGTACCGGTTCGAGACATCTTGGCTGTACGCGATCTGGAGTTCATGAAACTTATATACGTGTTTTTGAGTAATATAAGTATAAAATTGTTGTTTGATTAACCTTTGTGTTTAGTTTAAATTATTTTTGTTTAGTTTTACTTATTTTTGTTCTTTTTTTTTTATCGAAAATAAAAGTTGCATAGTCTAAAGTAGACGATTTAGAATTAAAAATATGTGTGTTATGTAAAGCATACTTTAAATTCCCGCCCATTTTCTCATCCGGTTAATTGTCCCAAGTTACACATCTTCATGCTTTTATTCTGAGCAAGCTTCTATGTAACCAAATATAGTCATATAACATTATTTTTAACCGTTATAAAACTTGTGTGTTGCTTGGGGTTCTCTTATCAACCTCGAGAAGACCGCGAGTAATCGGTTCTTCCCCACTCACATTAGTTTTAAGATAACTGATGTATATAGAAATGAAAACTTGGCTCTGTAAAGTTGATTAGATTGAGCCTGTACAAATAAATGAAATTGTTCAAAAAAATACATCAATCCTCCCAATTGTCCACAGCTTCGTCGAATCGAACGTTACAGGGCTATCGCCAAGTGCAACTTCAAGAGGAGTGCTAAGGAATGGTTTCGGTCTGCGGCTTCCAGATAATGTGACAAAACTGCTGTCTGAAATCCTATGGGGAGGTAGCTCATCAAATCTTTACTATCCTATCGCAGCCAGGGAAGCAGAGTGATTTGCAGTTCCATGTTCCGAGTTTCCAATCGTTGTCCTTATTTCGTCGTCTAGGTCTTTGCCGATTGTTCCGATCCGTATTAACTTCTGTATTATTTGGTACATTGATTTTTTTAAGGGCAGCTTGTTGGGACTTCCCAACTCCCTGTCTCGCCGGAGGACCATTGTGCACAGCACTGTTTAGAATCCCACGCTGTCACGAGGACGATGATCAGCCGCTCCTAACATGGAGAACAAACGCTGTTTTGAGCCGCCCCTGACATGGAGAACAGATGCTCAGATAGACTGCACTCTTTGAAGAGGGCAGCCCCCTCCCCTTACAGCATATGACCGAGGTCCCACCGAGGTTGGTTACCCGATCTTTCCTATGGTTACTCATACCCCAGTTGGCACCACGGGGAGAAAGGGATAGGAGTTACTGGACAAGAGGCAAAGGATCGCAGTAGGATCTATTTTATACCTGCAGGTACGCGAAGTACCAATGGTACGCATTGTCCAGTCATTTACCAACCTAGCAGAAGGCGACATGCGGACCCTCCGCAGACATCGAGGTTGGCGAGGTACAGCCATGGACCGATTACAATGGAGACAACTGGTCTTGGTCTGATTGGTAAGGTAAGGTTAGCTCATCAAATCTTCCGGTCTGCCTTTAAGCATATTGCTATGAGGTACCAGGTGGGCCTCCAGTGGAGTCTAGCTCATAGAAATTGAAGAAAACACATGGTTGAATTTAACAAAATAACAGAGAGATTCCCGTCAGGCAGTGTTGCCAAAAATAAGAATGAAACATCATACCTAAAGTTTGTATTTTATGTTTTGTTGAATAACTATTTTTGTATAAAATTTACATCTCAGGTATCTTCGGCATTTTGATAGTTGGCAACTTACACCATATGAATCTTAATTAGATTTGGTTTAAGGACATAATATCAAGATATTAGGGATCTGGAAATGTAAGTTTGAGATTCTTCATACTAATTCTCTCACAAACTTTGAATAGCGTGTGCAAAGTCAAATCAAAACCAAATGTGTTCAAATTTTTTGGGGACTATCAGGACCCAAATTGGCGTCGATTAAGCTTAGGGGAGCAAACATTTTGAAATTTGCATCAGCCTACTCTCCACCGATTGCCTGTCGATCTGCCAAATTTGGAAGACGTCTGCATTCAGTTATCTCAAATTATAATAATCCGACCACTATATCACAAAACATTGCGATTGGTTGAGCGAATTGAAGATAATGAAATCATTGGGTATAGGACCAAGTCTCTCCCGGGTGGTGCTAAATCGATGAGCTTGGAAGCAAAGTTGCCAGAAGTCACGAAATGCATCTACGGACTCTTATTTTTACCAGGTCGCTCAGTCGTAGTTTTGGATGGATTGGTGTGGATTGTTCTTTATATTATATTATTAGACTATTATATAACTCAATGCATTAAGTATTCTGTAAATTTAAAATTTCAGTCTCAATTTCAGTGAGCGAGATAAGGCGTTATAACCTTGACAAATTATTGCCAAACTTTTGGTTCAAATGCCAAAAGTCCACCCACAATGCAAAAGGAGCTTAAATTTATCATTCTAGTATCTATGCTCCCAACGATAACATACAAATTATCAGATTATTTAACTCTATATGGAAGCGTTTGTTACGGGAGGTCCACGGTTCCTTCCTTCCCTTGATTTGAAGAAGTGGTAGTAGTGGTATGTGGTAGTAGAGCGATTTCAGACACTCTTTCTGGAATCGCTCTATTTCTTGGAATCCTCTCTGCGGCACCTGCTACGCAGTTGGCCTGGCTGGTGACAAGAAAAATTGATGTTTCAAGAAGTCGTCATTTTCCAGGATGCTTTCAAAAATTGTCTGCGTTGATGTGAGATTAGATTAGAAATTTCAAAACCATACATTACACAATTTACTTCAATCCATCACCATGCCATAACGTTCTTCTTGATTCGAAGGGACTCAAGAGTGTCCCTGAGACTCGGACACCACACAGCACGCGATCTGTTTTTCTGAAACTCCAAATTCGCGCATAATCTGCAATAGCCGATCGACGGCCTAGTGGAACAACCTGGTCCTGGAATTATGTTAAATGAATGAGAAAATTTTAGATTTCCACAATCATTAACCGACCGGCTCACTTTTAAACCAAACCGTCCCATAGATGCTCTCACTTACAGGTCCAAGCAAGCGTGAAACTTCCGAAAATTAATGTGACCACATTCGTCATCCAAAATCATGACCATGTTGCGCATTCCCGCAGACCTAGGTGACAACACAATCGGCCGAAAGTGAAATCATCACTTCCGCCACGACTAACAATTTTCCGTGCAACAGCAGCAGCTCCGACCGGGAGCAGTTATCATCTGTGGGCAATCAAAGTCGTAAAATGCATTCCACACCGAAACTAAGCTCCATCAGTGGTATTCGCATCGTTCTCCAGAGTGGTGGGAGTTCATTTGAATCAGTCTTCACCCTCACCCCCTCGACCGCCTTTCGTCGTTTCGTCGTTAAGAATACAATAATGACTACAGCAAAACTACAATTCACACGACAAAATAGCTGCGGACGGGAAAGACGCCGAAATAACACAATTCGAAACAATGATGGCATCAGCAGCAGTGGGTAGAAGCAATGTGGCACTTTTTCCAGCAGCCATTGTTTTCCGCTCGCTGCGGGGGACGATCCGGTGCTCAGTCAGTCAACAACAACGAAGCAGCAGCATTTGAGTGAAGCTGTTAGCATTAACATATATTTTCAATATGTTTTCATGTAAATTTAATTAACTCATTTACATAGCTTATTTTTTAAGCTGAGGGCAGAGGATGGGTAGCCAAAGTCAATTCTGGTCCGTAGGACAAAAGACCACCCGGCGGTGGCAGCGGCGAAGTGTGACCAACGCTGACCCTGAATGGCAGTGGAACGACAACAGAGGCAGTACTGGTCTCAAGGGAATTGTCACAATCTTCACGCACCAATGCTGGGTTTCTAATTAGTGGTGGGTAGGCAATTGCCACGCTGAGTTATCGATAGGTCGTCACTGCCGAGCGGAACTTGAATTGTCTTAATGAGAATTGTTATTTAATGCTCCTTCAACCAGATTTAAACAATCGGTCTCCATGCGCCATTACAGCGTGAGTGGCTTTCTGTTATATTCAGTAAGTCAAAATTGCATCTCCATGGCGAACGTTATTGGAAGCCGACCGTCTGAACCGATCGTTTCTTTTCCTAGATATGAATATTAGAAGTCTGATGTGAATAAGATAACATATGTACTACTTCAATGTACAATCCTTATCGCTGTTGTCGTTAGTTAAGTCGCACAACAACAATGTCATTTTTATCGGTCAATGCAATCATCCCAATCTGCCAACCGACGACGATGAATTGCTGCCCGACTGTATTCATATGTGTACAAAGGTGCCATTCAGGCTGCCAGATTCGCGTCATATTTTATAAACGATCCACGTGCTTTGTGCTTCGTCAGAGAAAAAAAACAGTGAGCCGGACAGTCTGTTTCTAGTAGCAGTGGCCATTGTGCTGAATGAAAATTCCCACCAGCAGCATTCCGCTGTCACCTGGAATCCACACCCCGCCCGTTGACGAACACATATGATCAGAATTATTTTCGAGATCGCACCGAAAAATACCTTCGCGTTCTTTGTCCCGTGGTCCAAGTTTTTCGTCATTCTCTCCTGTTGCAATCCAGCTGAAGCATCATTTGGTCGCTGATACCCTATTGTTTGAAGGGAAAAGTGCGCCCAATAGCGCAGTAGTATTCATGCCTCCGGTCATCACAGTCAATATCGGCTTAATTTTTCACTCGTGTCCTTCCCCAGGTTTGCTCCGGGTGAAGGTGTGATTCGGCAGTTTTTTAATCACACTATAAATTACACATTCAACATTCACAAAATTCTGCATGTGAGTTTTTCATTGTGTTCTATGGGCTTCCGGGAGCCAATCAATTTTTTACCAATCAGCCCACCATCAGTTCCCTATGCAATGCATATTTTATTCCACGAATACTCTCATTTTCATTGCTCCGTCTGCCACGATTCGTTGAGTGGTGGTTTTTTGGAGTGAGATGGTACACCGACAGTTCTGCTGGAAAACCTGTTTTTTTATATTCTCGGATTTTTTTTTTGAATAATTGGTAGGTTAACCTGGCAGGGCGGTACGAGGAAAACTTTCAACTTAATCTGGGGTACTTTATTTTTACTTCCATACAGAGCCCGTGCCGTCAGAGATTCGCTAGAAGGTTTCAGTATAATTGAATTTCGGGAAAGTGTAATCCTATTGCAATCATTGCCGGACTTCTCTGCCTACCGAAAATGGACGTTTCCTCTTTTTATTGACCGCTTCACTGACTGATAGTGTAACCGGAGATACCACTGGAAATTAAATTGCAGTTCCGTTGCTGCGCCAGTTATGAATTTCAGAATTTGACTCATATTTACTCACTGAATCGAGGATCAGCCAACCGTGATCGGTGATGGATTTAAAATTTAATAACCACCAATCGATTGACCGATAGCAAGTGGTGATAAATTTTGTATCAATTTATGAATTACGGCCAGGTTTTGCATCACGTTGAATGAGGAACCATTTGGTACGAAAGGCTGCGGATGAATTGTGTCGTTATTCATTCACTTAAGGCCAAAAGTCAGTGGAGGATCTGTATAAGAACGACCCATAAGAAATTAATTTAATGAACTGCTCTGTACGATGAACCAATAACCAAACATCTACTATATGGTTCATGATGAACCGTTTTTAATTAAGTGTGCTTATTTATTTTCACGGAGAAGTATTGCTATCAAAAAAAAATATATATGATGATAAAAAGTAAGATTTTATTTCAAATAAAATTCTAATCAGGTCAGGTTGACAAAATATGGAACACATTGCCTTTTGAAGCTTCTTACGGGATGACTTCATGTGTTGCATACATAACGCAGTAATATTACGGAACCTGAAACGTGTGAGATCGAAGGCTCTTCGTAAGTACTGCAAAACTCGCAATCAATTCACCAAGCGATTTTTTTCTAGAGTTAGTACCCGATACCAAATGTACAATCGTCTTCTTTACAAGAATTATTCAAAACGTATCCAATCTAACCTTCGGCGCAACCCAAAGTTGTTCTGGTCATTTGCGAACACAAAAAGGAATGTTAATGGGCTACCGGTTGAAATTCATCTTAGTGACAGAATCGCCAGCACACCAGTAGACAAATGTGATCTCCTCCTTTTTCCTTTTTGAGCACTTCAAAAGTGTATTCAATGACACCATGCCAGCATTGGAGCAAGTTAGCGAAGCACTAAGAGATACTCCCAGAGACGCGCTCGACTTCAATATTCCTGGGATTTCTTTGGACCTCGTTGATTCCGCAATCCAGAAGCTGAAGCTCACAAACGTGTCTGGCCCAGCCGGAATTCCTTCATGCCATTACGATTCCTATTTTCAAGCTTTTCGATATCTAGTTACGCCAGGAAACCTTCGTTCATGTTCCCGATTTTCAAGAAAGGAAATAAACAAAATACCGAAAATTATCGAGGAATCACATCGCTCTGAGCCTGCTCAAAAGGTTTCGAAATCATCGGCAACGATGATCATTGTTTCAGACACTACATCTCTCCTGAACAACATGGCTTGCACCCCAGAAGATCGATCTCAACCAACCTTGCCCCTTTCGTTTCGTTTTGTCTGCGGAATATGGAAGCTGGCTCTCAGGTCAACGTTGTTTACACGGATCGTAAGGCTGCTTTTGACCGGGTCGACCATGCTATAATTTTGGCAAAGTTAGACAAACTTGGCGTGTCAAATAACTTAGTTCGTTGGTTTAAATCTTACCTAACGGACAGGATATTCTGTGTAAAGATCGGCTCAGCTCAATCGAACTACTTTACTAAAATATCGGCCGTACCTCAAGGCAGCAACTTGGGACCACTGCTGTTCTTCAACGAGGTTGGGCTGATACTTCCACCGAACTGCAGGTCGTTCTAAGCAAACGATGTTAAAATGTATGTAGTTGTGCGATGCTTCGCTGATTGCTTACGACTACAGCACTTGATCAACAGCTTTGGAGAGTGGTGTTCTAGGAATTTACTCACTCTGATTGTTAACAAATGCTTCATTATCACATTTCATCGAAAATTGAACCCAATTGCATTTGATTACATAATAAACAAGCAACCTCTACTGAAAGTTAAAACTGTTCTTGACCTTGGCGTCGGAAAATTTTTGAGACTTTCACTAATACCGCAGACAGACGTTCAAGCAAAAACAAAATAAATCGATAACTTTGTGTAAATTTTCAAATCAAAAGAGTTAGCAATTGCTTGCTCACTAGCGCTGTGTAGTTAACTTAGTCGAGGGGCTCACTGATGTGGTGAATTGGTGGCATCTGCTAGCATGACAATATGACGCATGACGTTCGCCACACGCCACCCAATATTGACACGATGTTGTGACGTGCAATTAGATTCCATATTTGCAGCAACTCAATGGGCACTGCGCCTAATATCTGCAACAAAACTGACAGCTTTGCCAGTTGCTAGTTGCTTATTGTTATATGGCGATTTCTTTTAAATTGACTGGTATGGAATTTTACACAAGCTGAGATTCAAGCTTGTATGGCTTTGCTAATACTATCTTACCGCTCAAGCCGTTCAACCCTGTCTTACGAAATTTTGCTCCAGGTGTCAGTTATTGTTTGCAAGCAGATTGGTGTATTTGAATTTGTTAAGATTAAGAAAGATGTTGTGAACAATGTACGACCAAAATGAAATCTTCAGAGTACTTCACGCCCAGAAGTCAGTTCCGGTTATCATGGCTGTTGTAAAATGTTTAAGAGCTACTGTTTTTCGAGTCATGGAATCAATTGAACTCCCAACAGCACAAAGTGAACCTGGAAGTGGTTGGGAGCAACCAGTGAGCCCGCCAGATACAGTCCATTAAGATTAAAGGAACTCATCATCACGTTCGGAGTATGAGAACAAATTGCAAAGCAATCTAATGCACCGGAAGCAACGGTAAGAAAAGTGGTAATATTAAGTTAAAAAGAAAATACAGATCTCGAGTTATAAGACACCTGAGTTATAAAACAGGTAGAGTGGGGCAAATGAATAAACTACTTAGTTAACTGAAGAAGAGATCCATCATCATTCTGCTCACGGACGAAAAGCTGTTTACTATCGCCAGCGTGTCCAATAGTCACACCAACCGGAACCGGTATACAAGCTCGAAGAAAGCATCAGATGTACCTTAGAACATCAAATTCACGTATCAGCATTCAGCAGTGGTGATGGTGTTCGGATTGGTTGCTTCCGATGTAAAAAAAATGGAACCCGTTTTTATCCAAGAAGGCCTGAAAGAGAACTCAGATGTGTTCAAATCGTTGGAGTACATCTACCTACGACAAGGATACGAATATTTTGTTCCAACAAGACGGAGCCCCTGCCTACACGTCAAAGAACAAATGTGGTTGAAGGACAACATGCCCCAATTCTGCTCCAAAGAGATGTGGTCACCTAGCTTGCTTTCTCTGGGTTTCAGTGAATGGGCGAACAATGAAGCACGTGTATATGAACATCTTCACTCGAACTTGAACCCTCTGCAAACTTCGGGACCTCCATAACAAAGCATTGGAGAAAAATGTCATCTGACTACATTGTCAAGTGCTGCACATGCTTCAGATGTTAATGCAAATAACAAAAATATTGAGTGAAAATGAAGCGTAATCTTCAACGATCATTTTATTTAAATACAGGTTATGTTTTAAATTGATAATAAAGATATTTAGATTAATTGAGAGTCTCATTACTTTCTAACGCATACTGTAGGTTAGATACAGGTCTCATCCTAGAAGAACACAGAACATGTATAGATGTGACCAATTTGATTTTGGACACAATATAAATCTTGTCGTTTGATTCTCATATTAGCTTGTGAATAAAATCATCGCATAGCATTTTACCTCTGCTCGCTTTACCTAGACCTTGTTTTTATTTAGTCAATTCTGTCCAGAATATTTATTATAATCTAATCATAACAATACAAAAACACAAATGTGATTTTTTATTTTTGTTCAAGCACATATAAATTCAGAAGTATTTATAAGGAAATGGATATAAATGTTATGTCAGATTCTTATGGACACAATAAAATGTAATTATTTTGACTATGCACACTACCAAAATGTCATGTAAATTTCTGTCCCCTGAGACCGACACATGCAAGCGTCCTTTAGCACATAAGAATGAGTTGAAAGAGATGAGAAAATAAATTCAATCAAACATATCTTTTGTCGAATTGCGTATTTGTCAGTATCAGGAGACAAAATTTTACACGAAATATTTGTTTACGTTCCGCGACTTTTTACAAACATGAATAACGTCTCGTGTAAAATTCATAATTTCTATGTGTGTAGTGATACAGTGAACAAGATAATGGCTGAATCAAATTTAACAAATAATAAACTCTCAAATGGCATTATTGGATAGACCCTCCCTGAACATCGAAGTTAAAAAAAAGTACAATCGTTCATACAAATACTTGAACGCGATTACCTCTTGTTTATTTCTTTTAAATGACTAAGACATACAGTTTCCAAAAGTTATACAAAGTAGTCATGGTTATTATGGACTCATCCGGACATGTTCCGGATAAACCCCGGAGAAGTGGCCATTATCAGAAATGGACCGATTTCCATTATACGACACAGCAAACTTAATAAGAATCAAAAACTAACTAAAATCAACCAGTCAGTCTATGACTCTGTCGTCCGTGTTGGGGAACAACCGTTCAGTTGCACGTGATTGGTTGATTCATGATTTGACGGGGCTTTGCATTTACTTTTTCATTCAACAATTTTTCATTTGTTAAAAATGGTTTAAAATCAATAATTTTCAGTGATGAAATAATGACCCCAGCATTGAAAACACAGACGTAGTATTACGTCAAAGTAAATAGTGATATTGCAAGAACACCAAAGGCCAAATTTTGCAATGGGATTTTATAAGTCTGCGGCTGTATATTTTCCAATTAGATATCTAAATGAATATCTTACCTGTATTATGTAAATTACAATGTTTCCAATGTTATGCAATTGACAGAAGATGAGTAAAAAATATGTTGGTGTTTTAGAGTAACTTTTTTTTAACGTTATTTGTGCAATTTAGGGCTAAGTAAAGGAAATGTTGCTATTAATGAAATGTCTAGAAAAAGATAGCGGAAAAGTATACCAAAATTGTTTTTATAGCGAAATTTTGAGGATGAGGATGAACATTTTAGTTGTGCGTAATAAGATCATCTAAGCAAGCGTATAACCATCACAGAAAACAATAATGAATTTCAACAGGTGCGTCTTCTCCCCTACATGCAAGTGATTTACGAATTGCTTTGTTTGTCTGATCTAAGAGTGTAATGTCATCACCCCTCCCCTCCAGTCTAGTAAATTCCCTGCCATTGTGTCCCAGTTATACTATCCTTTTGTTTCCGTGCTACTTGTACCTGCCCAGCAAGCAGTGGTCACCCATCTGCGATTTAGTTCTTGAAAGGGACTACAGGGAGCGTGGATTTGGTAGATGTCGCAACCATGAGCAGCGAATAATACCTTCAATAAGTTACCTGCCTAGCCCCTTCCAAACGATGATGTGACCCATTAACCTCGAGCTAGCCACGAGTAATTGGCACCCCATTTTACTAAAATTGAAATTTTTTACATTGTTAATAACAATACTGAATATCGGCTCCGAAAAGTGTTACACACGCCTGAACCTAACAAATAAACGAACCAATTAAAAAAAAAGTTTGCAATTTTTCATTCAACAGGCTAGATTCAGGCGGTATCCAAATCTAGCATTCACTTTATGTGCATTAGATAACGGAGAAAATCAATGTTTCTTTTTATCTGTGCTGGTGAATGTCGTTTACAGCTCAATCATATAATGTGTTACAATAAAAAAATTTACCGACCATCGCATATCAGGCTAAGTTACACACATACCCTATTTATTCATCAAAATCTTAAGATAAAAAAAACTGCCTAAAAATTGAACGTTTTCGGCTAAAATAATGTTTTGCTCAACACAGATAAAAAGAACCGTTGAATTTTCTGCGTTATCTAATGCACATAAAGGGAATACTAGATTTTGCAGAAAGTAATGGGATATTTCAAGTAAATTTAAGCCAGATAACGCCTAAATCTAGCCTGTTGTGTGAAAGATTGCAAACATTGTTGTATGGCACATGAAAGATTGCAAACAATTTCGTTGTTTACGCCTCCTTTGGCTTGGAATTAAACGAGGGGAAATTTTAAGCGCTTATTAAAATTATTTTATTTTATCTGTGAACTCCTGCATAGTTGATTATTAAGAAAATTCATTTATTTTTATTTGCGTCAACGAACGTACACGCTCAGATTTGATAACCGAAATCTGTAAAATTTTACCGAATTCTCCACAGCTGAACGTTCGGTTACCCTATTAAACGGATCTCGGTAAAATTGTATCATCTCGTGAAGTCTGGCTACATTGATGGCCACTTTTTTTTCTATTCCGTGTCGGGTATTTTCGTCACTGCGACCAATTTTTAGATCTATTGTGACCATTGGCCACTTTTATCAAATATAATGGTAATTTAACTTGCACACAACTAACTATCGAGAACAAATTTTAATAAATATGATGAATTCAAACACAGTTTGAAAAAACATGTAATTTTCTGCATTGCTAATGCACATAAACGGAATGCTAGATTTGGCAGAAATTAATGGGATATTTAATATAAACTTAAGCCAGATAACACCTGAATCTAGTCTCTTGTTAGAAAGATTGCAAACATTGTTGTATGGCGCATGAAAGATTGCAGACAATTTCGTTGTTTACGCCTCCTCTGGCTTGGTATTAAACTATTATTTTTTTCAGTGTATCGTTTGCTATCAATGGATTTCCAAAATACTGTGCAATACGGACAATGGAGCCAATGTGTTATATTTTGGCATTTTTTTCAGTAAAAATACATTACTGTAAGAACTAAAAGAGGACGAGAACGGCTTTCCCGGGAAATTTCCCTAGACTGATTAAAGCTAAGATGGACGGTGTGTGAAACTGCGTGAAGATTTCGGGCGAACATTCCAGCTCGTTTGAATCACGCCGGGGACTACGTCAAGGTGATGGACTTTCGTGCCTGTTGTTCAACATTGCGCTAGAAGGTGTCATGTGAAGAGCCGGGCTCAACAGCCGAGGTACGATTTTCACTCGATCCGGTCAGTTCGTTTGTTTTGCGGATGACATGAACATTGTCGGCAGAAGATTTGAAACGGTGGCAGAAATGTACACTCGCCTAAAACGCGAAGCTGCGAAAGTCGGACTGGAGGTGAATGTGTCGAAAACAAAGTACATGCTAGCAGGAGGTACCGAGCGCGACAGGGACCGCCTAGGCAGCAGTGTTATGATAGACGGGGATACATTCGAGGTGGTGGAAGAATTCATCTACCTTGGATCCTTGCTTACGGCTGACAACGACAACAACCGTGAAATCCGAAGACGCATCATCAGTGGAAGTCGTGCCTACTACGGGCTCCAGAAGAACTTGCGGTCAAGAAAGATTCACCCCCGCACTAAATGTACCATGTACAAAACGCTGATAAGACCGGGTGTTCTCTACGGGCACGAGACGTGGACAATGCTCGAGGAGGAACTGCAAGCACTTGGTGTTTTCGAACGCCGGGTGCTTAGGACCATCTATGGCGGCGTACAGGAGGATGGAGTGTGGCGGCGAAGATGGCACCACGAGCTCGCTGAACTCTACGGCAAACCCAGCATTCAGAAGATCGCGAAGGCTGGAAGGATACGGTGGGCAGGGCATGTTGCGAGAATGCCGGACAACAACCCTGCAAAAATGGTGTTCGCCTCGAATCCGGCCGGTACAAGAAGGCGTGGGGGGCACAGCGAGCACGATGGGCGGACCAGGTGCAACAGGATCTGGCGAGTGTGGGTCGTCAACGAGGTTTGAGAGAGGCAGCCATAGACCGAGTATATTGGCGAAATGTTGTAGATGAAGTCATATCGTAAATACGATGTATGACTATTTAAATAAAATAATAAGAACTAAAAGAAGGTTAAGTTAAATCAATGATTTTTTCATTAGTTAACAGTCACTCGAAATGTAGCAACACAATGGAATGAAGAATGTGGGTTGCAGCGCAGGAAAAAATACGAAAATGTTTAAACTTCAATATTGAGTCAATGTGTTGATAGTGTATTTGTTATTGTTTACTTGCTGCATTGGCACATCGGAAATAAATCCTGGAGAGTGTGAGCTATTTAGTGGAATACCTGTAACTAGAAAATGAGAAGAAGTCTGCACATTGTAGACGAAATACGTGTATCTGTCAAGATAAGCAATAAAGGTAGTTGGAATTAAATGGAAATTACTAATCATTCTTCTTGTTTTTCTAGTTACATCGGAAATGTTTTATTGCAAATTTATGAAAATGTACGCCTATTTAAATTTAGAGAAGTAATGTTTACATCCACGCTGATGAAATTTGTGAGACACTATATTAAATACTTCAAAGTTATCTTCAAAATTATTTGCTCTGAATGCTTTTGTTATTATTGATTCTTATGACTGGCCTACTTATAAGGGCCTACTTCAATCGCCTGTCTCACTGCAGGATCATCGTACACAGTACCCGAGCAAAGGATTATACCAAATGGATAACAAGTTCTAATATCAGGTTATCATTTTTTGATCACTGAATATGTTATCATTGAGGCTGAATAAACAGCCAAAATAACAGAATGGATAGCAAAAATAATACTCGATGAATATCATAATAATTACTTATTTTGTTATCGCTGCGAACAACTTGATAACAAATCCTGTATTGTAAGCAAATTTATTGAAAAAGTTTCAAATTATGTTATCAATTGGAAATCAAATTCTCATGCTAATAACTGAAAAACATATTTTGATTAAAAGCAAGATTTCTTGTACAAATATGCTGGAAATATTTATAGTTTTACAATTCAACTTACAATGTTCATAAAAAATAGTGTGTTCAAAATGATAACATATGATAACAAAATTTGCCAATGGTGATAACTAAATTTGTTATGCGATAACAGCGGAAATCAAAACGATAACTGGGATAAGAGAACTTGTTACTCATATGATATCAGCTTGTTATTTTCCTTTGCTAGGGTACTGTTTAGAGTCCCACACTGGCATGCGGATGATGATCAGCCACTTCGAACATGGAGAACAGACGCTCGGATAACCCGACGAAGAGATAGCCCCCTTTGCGATTTTTCATGAGATTATTCTGCCACCTGGTGGTGAATCCACCTATGCATCGTCAATCGCAACAACCTTGTTGTTTACAGAAAAAAATGAAAGCGTTATCAGTTGATTTGCAACAGACAAGGCAAAAAAGGTCAAGCAACTACGCTCGATGATTTGTTCGTACTGCCAACTCCACCTGCAGCGATGACATCATGAGGCACTTCGTGTTCGCTGAATATAACTGATCTGGCGTCTAGCGGAAGCCTGGTTCCAGCGGCCAGACAGTAAAATGCAGCAGATGCTGAAAAGGGAGACCGAGTCAAACCAGTCAAAGGAAGGGAGACGTCATGGTTATAATGGATGAGGAGGCGTACTTGACGCTGGACGGCAACGACTGGCTGGGGACCGGGTACTTCACGTCCTCCACCAATGAGGTAAGCGTTGGCGTTAAATATATCTCCCACTCATCAATTTCCTGAAGAAGGTCCTTCGGTGACTGAGAATCAGCGAGAAAGCAATGCTCAAGCCGCTGTTCTTTCCTTCGGGGTTTGCGGTGATCGTTTCCCAATCAAAATTTGAAAAGCATTTGAGTACTGGAAACACTCTCATTGCATATATAAGTTTTCAACAATAATAATAATTTTAATATCGTTCCAACTGGGACATCTTGCTTCAACAAATTGGTCCATAAATATTACACAATTCCGCATTGCTTAACTAAAACACATGGTTTTAAGTTCAATTAAATATCATTGTATAGGATTTTTCACGAATAATCCTGATGACTTCAGTAATCTGTACCGATATAAAACCATGAGTAGTGTATGAAATTTTTGTACAAACTGATATTAAACAGCGTAATTATTTTGGATTTATTTCTTTCATAACATTCATAAAGTCCGCCACGTTTTGAGGGGTTAGGTATGTTGTGAAAACTGTGACAGCTGATGCATTTTCCATGGACGTACAAAATACCTGATAATTGGGGGAGGGTGGGTGAAAATTAACATTTTCTGCGTGACGTACCTTTGTCAACTCAATTTAATGATTACAATATGTGTTCAGTTGAATCTGCGATTAAACTAACAACGAAAATTATACGAAACCGAGTCACACGCGATGCGGGACACCAGCTACTCAGCTACCGTACAATGATAACTCACCTGAAAAAGAGAAAAAAAAATGCTTGGTAAGTAATTGAAAATTCAAACCCTGTTGATAGAGAATAAAGAGATGGTCTTGAAAAAAAAACAGCTGGCGACTAGTTTTTGTATATTTTGTATGTTTTATGATAGCTACATAAAAAAACAGACTCCGCGAAAAGAAACAGATTAGTTCCGGGAAAGGTTGTACCCTTTCAAAATCGACGGCACTCTCTTGTTATCCAACATTATCGCCTATGAAAAGGTGTGCATTATTAATGATTTGTCGATTTGTTCAGTGTTTAAATGTGCCTACCATTAAGCGTTGGTCACCAGCAAACGCACAGCCATCACGACAAGGCCAATGCTGCCCGACCAAATCCGATTAATTCTCATGCAACCACCCTCAATCATCAAGACGCTGACTGGTGCTCTGGTGTGCTTTTCTGTTGTTATGGTTATGCTTTTTGTTCCCTTCCAAGGGTACGAGTGTGGAAAACTGACGTCGATGACGACGTTGGTGACTGGTGCCAGTGGCGTGGGTTCATTCAAGTGTGAACAGAAAAATTATTTCATGCATTCACTTGAATCGGCCCACGTGTTGGCGTCGTTCCCCCCTCCCCCTAATTGAACTACCACACACAGTAGCAGCCTTCGTCAGAGCTCAGCAACGAGCCGTCGAAAATCAAACCAAAATAAAATCGTATGGGTAGAAACGTTAACCACCGCACCCCCATCCTCCTCCAACAGTTTGGATCTGCTTAGCGTGATTGGAAGTAATCGCATAATCATAATTGTTTTCAATTATTCGCTCCAGGTTCGGACGGATTTTTTGCGCTTCAAACGGATCTCTCACATCATCATCATCATCATCATCATCATCATCATCTTCACGAGCCGGCGGTGCGGCATGATCCTCACCAACATCATCGCTCAAGATGAGTTGAAAAAAAAAACAGAGCAAAGTTGCAATTAAAAATCAGTCGGTGTAAACGGATAATGAGAAAACGATCGGAACGTGGTGAAAATCACGGATGGATCAGGGGGATGGGGATGAAAACGTAATCGATAACAAAGTGGGCGCCGCTTTTAACGAACGGGAATTGGGGGTATTTATTGGTTCATTATCAGATTTGGAACTGCGAGACGAGGTGAGACAGGCCAGAAGGCGTACGCATAATGTAATGGAATAATAGTCTGTTATCGTGAGAATCGTTTGATTTTTTTTAATGGATATAAGATCATCGGTTCAACATTTTTGTTCTATAATTTTTGATGCAATTCGATCTGTTTTATACTGAAGATCATATTTAAATAGGATTATGCTAAGAGGAATATCTCTGCGGTACTTCTAGAAATAAGTACCCTTTGATGCACTGAGGCAGAAATTTTTGACATTGTACCGCAGATTGGAAGCTGAGATGGACCACCATCCCTTCTAAGACCTTGTCTTGTAGGCTACTCTGCTACTCCAACCATATTATCCATTTAAAAAGAGAAAGCTTCGAAACCTATACAACCTAATTTAAAGCTATGTCCATTTAGAATCCGGAATAATAAAATCATGTGTATCTCGGTAACGGTTTGACGTACATATAAGTATAATACATCAAACCAAAGATAATTCACTGTACTTTAAGGAAAAAATATCAATACAAATAATTTATCTTCGTTTCTAATGAAAATTCGCACTTTCTTCTTTATTCCTCCCATCAAACGCTGCACACCTCCGGAGTCATCTTCCTTGGCACATTTGTTCCACATTTTGGTCATCTGATTCGCCTCCCGAGCCGTTTTTTCACATTTCTTAAGCTTTCGCTTCATTATTGCCTAAAATTTCTCGATGGGTCGGAACTGCGGGCAGTTGGGTGGATATGTGTTTTTATCGATGAAATCTACGTTATTATCGCAGTACTACTGAATGACTTCCCGGCTGTAGTGGCAACTCGCGTTTGGCCAAAACTTCACGGGACCTTTATGGGCTTTAATGAAAGGTAGTACGCGAATTTTGCGGCATTCTTCCTTGTACAGCTTCGAGTCCATCGTCTTATTCGTCACGAACACTTTGGTCTTTGCTCCGCAGCTGCATATCCCTTGCCAAATCATCAGTTTTTTGGAAAATTTGTCCATAAAAACAAACTTAAACTTCGCAGGAACATCTCATCGTGCCGTCGCCATGAAGAAGTTGCCCGAAATTCATTTTGACGAAGGTTTCATCGTCGACGAGCAGGCATCCTTGGTATTTCGTCAAAACCTGCTGGTACAATTTCCGAGCTCGAGTTTTGGTGACGAAATTTTGCTTCAACGTTCTGTTTGGTTGCTTGCTGGCTCTATAAAAACGATATCCTGCTCGCAAACGAATTCTTCAAAAGGTACTGCGAGCAGCAGCATATTTTTGTGCGATTTCATTATCTGATAGTCCAGGGTTTGCTCTGACGGTTCTCAACACCTTCAGGTTCAGCTTGCGGTCATATGTTCCACTACGACACTTACCTTGAGGTACTCGATCCACGCTCTTTTGCTCCATGAAACGTTTAAACACATCATACACGGTTGATTTGGCGATTTTCAACGTTTTTGCGATTTTTATTGCGGACCACGTTGGATTATGCAGATGGATTGCGATTTTTATTGCGGACCACGTTGGATGTGCAGAATTTTTTCTCTCCTCTCGGCTTCCATCTGGAATAACTTTTGACTCACTGCACGAAACACCGTGAAATTTATACCACAGAAAGTGGGCGCCTAGGTTAACCGACCGCTGTAAACGAATTTTGCAGCGGTCACTTTAAGTGCCGCTGCAACACAATAAGTGATTCCAGATTCTAACTGGACAGAACTGGACAGAACAGCACATCATGAAGTATGGCTTAAGAGCACACCCTCTAAATATTCCCATCTGTGAGCCACGGAGAACTGCCATTCCCACTTTATCCATGCAATCCGTTTCAATCGAGTGCCTTGATTTTCCCTCCATTTCCTGATTTTATGAATTTATATGTATGAGAATATAATATATTCATGTCAAAGATCCACAAGTTTGACATCAAATAGTTTGTTACTGAAAAGAAAAATTACGTGTATATTACTGTTCTAATAGTCCGGCTGTGGCGTAACTAAAGAGATCATTCAAATTATCATAGATCAAATTTTAATAAAGAGATAAATGGTTTATTTTCTGATTTTGAGATTATTCTATTGGATGTGTTTTCAAAAGTTGTCTAGTTAACATTCTACCCTAGCAGCACACTTGTTGCAAAATGGAGAAAATAACTTGAATTTGCCTCAATGCAACCAATAACATCAGTTTTGTCTTGCTTGAGTAGTATCATTTCAAAGATTGCAAGACAGAGTGATCGAAGATTCCGGTTTGAAAAAATATGCTGCTAATAGACGCGTGCCAGTCTTCTATGTAAATGTTTAGTATCCATTTATAAAATAGTAGTTGAGAAGTTCAGGAATGCCATTTTAAGGTAAATAATATGCCTACGTTCAAAAAATAAACAAATTATGCCAAACATGAAACAATGTTCCACGAACGTATCGGTACTATCTTTTAAGGCCCTGTAGAGAAGGTAGGCACGTTGCAAAACAACACATAAATACATGATGATTCGTGCGATCAATGATCAGCAAAAATTGTCGATTCACGATTCTGCACTCCCACAATTCGAAACTTGGACGAACTGGCTCATTTTCTAAATCTAGCAAATGTAGCCAGATTAAGCCAAAATGGCAAGGTACGTGTACCATTAGGGCAATCGATTTGCAGTCAATTAAAATCAAAGGATGCCAATTTAGTACTTTTAATCAATTTTGCAATACACTCATTACGTCAGTACAGCACCGATTTGACATTTGAGTTAAGACAAAGCGTTGCTAAATTCAACTGCCGCGCAATTTCTGTCATTTCGATTTGCAGCGAAATTCAATTGATACGGTTGCTTCAGGAATTGAGCTTGGTTTCAACAAATAAATTTGATCGAATCCATGTGAGACACCCCTTGGCAGCAATCAATAAGAAACATTTGGCTTAAATTGGCTCAATCTTGAAAACTTTTTTGGTTCCAAGTACACCGTAGAGTACTCCCGTACGAGGGTCTGGATAGTCAAGAAAAAAAATGGATATAATTTTTGGCTCAGGAAGTACCAGCTCATCGGTTCCAAGCTTAATGATTTGCCCCTTATTACACGAAGACACCCTGAAATATTCTGTCAAAATATCACAGCAAATGAAAACAAAAACAAAGATTCTAGTACGGTAATGCGCAAAAATGTAAAGCAAGGTGCAAGGCTGCAAGGTGTACTTCCAACCAAGGGGTTTTGCAACAGCGAACCAATTTCAAAACCCCAGTTTCATATTGATTGTTGCTAGGACTCCATCCCTTCACTTTTCGGTACTAGAATATTTATTTTTGTTTTGATTTGCTGTGTTATTTTGGCACGGTTATTTGTTGAAAGTCATTAAGCTTGGGACCGATGCTCTGGTACTACTTCAGCCAAACACTTTTTATATATGTTCTACCTGACCCCCTGCAAGGGGTGGCAGCGGCAACAAACCAAGCTCCAATGCTACTGCACCTTGAGATCTGAGTACAGCTACCACGATTACGATAGAGTGGTTGGTAATAGGCAAAAATTAATACTTTCCGTCATCGCAGGTATTTCATCATCAGTTTAAGAATATTTTCCCAATATATTAAGTATTACATTGATTAGGTATAACAATAAAACCAAGTGGTTTTGGAGACCCTAGTTTTGTAAATTCATCTAGACCCACGTCCGTTGCCGTGCGTTCTGCTAAACATTCATCGTCAACGGCCTTCGGACATGCACTCGATTTTCATTGTTTCACGGAGCTTCCAGCATTCGCCTCTATTCCAGATCCACATCGTCTGGAGATATCTAACAAAAAGTTATTATTACGGTCGATGGGGGACCGGACGAGGTATACTAAAATAATAACTACCAGGATAACCAAGTGAATAGGATTGATGTGGAGATGTGAAAAAACGCCGGAGAGAACTTAGCTGATATATGGACTGACAACGGTATCGATACGGTGTTTGCCGAATACGTTGATCCTGAACATTCCGAATTTTCAAAAGCATATCTAGTGGATTTCCAGAAGCAACGATGGATCGAGTGATATGTATCGCCCAAATCTCAATGAATGATCTCAAAATACATGCAGAGAAGAGGCTCACGAGAAGACAATGTTAGCCTCCTACCACGAGTTCAGATCGATGGTGATGAAATCGAGGCGTTAGAGGAATTCATGTACCTGGGCACATTTGTGACCACCGATAACGACACCAGCAGAGAAACATAAAGGCGCATTATGGTTGGCAATCGTACCTTTTTTGGACTCCAAAGGACGCTACGATCGAACAAAGGCTACCGAACTACAAAGTTGAGAAAATACAAGACATAACTTAGACCGGTACGACCACGAAACATGGACATTGTTCGAGAAGGATCAACGCGCTCTTTGTGTCTTTGAACGGAATGAACCACAAATTGCATCAGTTGCTTGGAGTACCTCACATCGTTTACACCGCTAAAATCGGTCGACTACGGTGAGCTGGGCGGGTCGTAAGAAATGCAAACGACAGCCGATTTAAAATGATTCTCACTAACGATCCGACGGGCTCAAGAAGAAGAGGCGAGCAACGAGCAAGGTGGATCGATCAAGTAGAAGGCAATTTGCGGACTCTTTGCAGGCTGCGAGGCTAGTGAAGAGCAGCCATGTATCGAATAGAATGGAGAATGGAGACAACAATGGTCCAAATCACAGTGACGTCACATCTCAGATTTGTCAGATACTGGTGCCCTTGTGTTCAGAAATTCGTGTGTGAGAAAAAAAGGACGGAGAACACGATGGCTGTTACTCTCATGGTGAAAAGTGAGGTTAGCTTTTTCTGTGCATTAGTCTATGGTACTGCTACAGTACAAATACCAACAAATCAAAATATTAATAATGATACAGAAATTTTTTGACAAATTGCTAAATTGCCAAAATGTGCGTTGCGTTATATTAGAACAAACCTTTGCAGAAAACACTACGGAAAAGAGTGCGCAACAACTATCGCAATGCGTGAGGCAATGAATATCCTGATGATAAAAAATTAAACGAAAAATCAAACTCAAATAAACATTAATTCACTAGGAATCATAAAATCTGTTTTTTATCAGATATATGTTCGATAGATGATGATCATGTGCCTTCGACGAATCTTTTATGATTCACTTCATTCCTAGCTCTGCATCGAAATTCGACATTCACTGGCCAGTTACTGACCACCCAAGGTCAGAGCACGGCGCTCTACATCTTCCACTCCAGGGCACGATTGATAAACAAATCCCAATCAGATTAGATTAAAAGTGGGCCCCATCGCGCATTCGTTCGAAATAAATTGTAGCTTAGCATTTTTGCTTTGATTCTCGTACCGCGATAAAAAAAAACCTTCTCATAAACCATTCACCAAGCACGTGTCTATCCTTTTCAAACGTTTGTCACCGGTGCGGTGACCGGATGGATGAACAAACGTACGGTCCGCCAAAACGGTATTGAAATTCGGCACATGATTCGATTTTTATTTTCAATCATATTCTTCGACCTTTCTCCACCGAGGCCAATTCAAATTCAAATATTTTCATCGCCACCCAGCGCAGCATCGTTGGTCGTTGTTATCGTTGTCACCAGGGCCATCGTTGAACTGGACACACGCCGAATTGTCACGGAATTAGCCGGCTATACACTGTAGAATTAGTTCCCAGTTGGTTGTCCCACAAAGAAGAAAAAAGAAAAAAGTAATGGTCTAACATTTTTTCCGCATTCATATTTGCCGGGAGGTTCTATCAAGTGTGCTGATGACGAAGTACTTTTTTTTTATCTAGACAACATAAACCAGGCGAAAAGTGAGAGTTTGCTTTTTTTCCTCGCGCTGCATGCTCCGCTCAAAACGAAACATAGAGAATAAAATAAAAGAAACCAGCTCAGAATAGGAATGTGCTTAATTATACAGTTTGCTGGTTTTGGTGAAAATTTGTGTGTTTCGTATGGGGCTCATCGGTAGCGCTGAGAGCGAGCCGAGGTCACACAAAAGGCGAACGAAGCAGCAGTGAGGTTGGCGCTGTTCTGTTTTTATTAGGTTTTAGGGTAAGCAGGGGGTTAGATAACAACCGACAAATAAAAACAGAATAGTTAAAATGAAAGTGACGACTCTTTGTCTGGCTCAGCAGATTCAGTGGTGGCAGCAACGGCCGCGACGAAGGTGGCATGGTTGGCGATGGCATGTGGCCGTGTGGTTTCATCATTGGGAGCGAGCTTGGAGTGTATATATTTTTTTTCTGTTTCTAACGCTACTTCTACTTGTGTGCCCAATTTTTGCTGAATAGGCTGGAGAAGGCTCTTTCATCTCCCGTATACATGCATTCAATGAATGGTTTGGTAATGGATTTTTAGTTGAATCATTTCCTGACGACTCGTTTTTTAGTTTTTGTTTTTCTCTTTTCAATTTCGAATCAAACTGGCGGCGGTACCGTTATTCCGGGTGTTGGGTGCCGGCCGAGGAAGTTCGCGGAGGAAAAGCCAACTATGCTTGGGGCAATTCGGCAGCGATGGTCCAGATTTGAAATTTATAGCCGAAAGTGAAAATTTGGAACCGACAGTTAAACTAACATTTGGAATGTTAATGGTTGGTAAATTAACGAGATGAATTTAGCACAGTTACTGTAGCTTAGGGTACATTCAGAGTGGGATCGCTTTTTTGGGTCTTTTAAGATATTTCGCACCATGTCTTCAGTCGGAAAATCCGAGGTTAACCGACTAAGTCACATTGCTAATTATTCGTTCAGCGACATGTCTGTTTTGATAGTCATGATTCGCTTATGGTCATCTCCGTTATCCATTAAAGAATTGAAAAACGTTCGCTACCGTTCACAAAAATGTTTCGATTTTGTGGCAGGGATCAGAAAAATTACTTCAGCCTCCCTACGCAAGATGATGAAGAAGAACAAGCTACATTGAGCACAAAGGAAGCAGCATTTGATGGAGGATAGTTATTCAACTTTAGTATGGCTAAACTGAAGAAAACGTTCAACGAGTTTAACTGCTCGGGAATTGATAAAGTCTCAATATTCATGCCGTTACCAAATTCATAGTTGGTTCAGCAGATAATGGATGTATTTGAGATGAACAAATAGGGTATGTGTCCCTTAACTCAGCCTTATATGCAACGATCGATTACATTTTTTATTATAACTCATGAAGTATTTTAGCTGTAAGCAATATTTAGCTAGTTATACACTTACTTAGATACGTTTAATAAAACGTTTTGTAGTATTTATCACGAAAAGATAGAGCACTCATTTTATAAGGTCAGAAACTAAATAGGGTCTATTTATGGATGCAACTTCGTCCCATTCGATCGATTTTTCTATTAAATGTAGTCTTCGTACGGTTTTTTTTTTCCTGATTTAATTACTTGAGGCATTGCCAGATGTATTTGCTTTTCCCAACAAAAAAAATCACAAAACATATTAAGCTAAAACTGCTTTGAAACACTTAAAAGATTGTCACATAAAACCACACACATCTCCTTTTTTTTCCTTTTTTTACAAAAAAAATAAAATTAAGGTTCTGGACACATGGTTTAGTGAGAAGGGTATTACTATGCGAAAATTGGCGAAGCGGTTTGGAATTCATCATGCGAGTGTTAAAACCATCATTAATAAGTTTGGGGAACACTATTCTTTGGATGAGCTACCAGGAAGAGGCAGAAAACCCGGTTCTTCCAACCCGAAACTGGAGCAGAAAGTGGTATCTCTAATCATGAAGAACAAATCAATGTCAATACGTGATTTGGCCAAAAAAGCAGGAACGAGGGTCGGAATGATCCAGCGTATCAAGAGGCGAAACCACCTGAGGACCTACAAGAAGCAGAAAATCTCGAAACAAAGTGCAGAACAGAAAAAGGGCAACAAGGGCCCGGAAATTGTATTCGCGTCTTTTGCAGCGTCCGGAAACGACGAGACCTATGTAAAGGAGGACTCAAAAACCCTTCCAGGTCGACAATACTTTACTGCCGTCGTTGGGGAGGATGTGAGCGATGCGGTGGGAGAAAATGGGGGAAGTGGTGGTATGGGAGGAAATGTTTTTTTTTTTTTGTCATCATTTTTTTTCCACCCAAAAAATATTATTTCCCCAATTTTCCTTTTTTTAAATATCCCCCTCCTTTTTTGCGGGTTTCCCCTCCCCACCTCTCCATTGCTTCGGAAAAGGTATTTTCGGTGGGAAAAATCAATCCCCCAAATCCCTCTTCGCCCACCGTTACTGCAACGTGAAGAGGGTCTTCAAGAAGACTGGTAAGGCAGCTGGGAACATGCGGAGTAAAAATGATTTATTGGCCATGCGATAATAAGAAAAAAAAAATTCACTCTTCACTGGGATTGTTCCTTTGTTTTGTGTTAAGACGAGACATTTGGAAAATATACTACTGAAACTCATATATTTCCATTGAAAATTTTACCAATAACAACATTTTTACTAAGTTATTTAGGCAACAGGCCACAGATGGGAACAAAAAAAATTTCCCTAACATTGGGTCCAAGGTTATCTTGTTAAATCATTGTTACTTAATCTATGTGTTATAACATGTAAGTTTATAACGTGTGACTATTTTCCGTACATCTAGGCTGCATTATTTGGTTTATCAGTTCAATATAGCCAAATTTTGATCATTCGAAGATCATAGAGATAATCTGTTCAGCTTAACCAGTGAAACCATGTTGCCTTAGAAGTTAAGAAAATCAAAGATTGCACAGAAGTGAACAACAGTAAATTGATAAATAATGTCTGAATTGCTTCGAATTAAACTGGCCATCCTGACAGGAATATAATTTTGTTGATTATCGCTGAATTAATTATATATTTGGTACATAAGGCCGAATGAAGAAGCTAGTCTAACATTACATCCCCTTACCCTACATTGTGTTCATCCAAAATAGTTGTTGACCAAATGGAAAAACATGATTACGCAAAACCATGTGCAAAGTGTCATCCAAATCGGCAAGGGTCATGGCAGTTCACGTTTTTTTTTACTGGTTTCACCGGGGATTGATTTTCTACAAGGTATTATAGACCGTACCAGAAAGAAAGGGCACCTATTTAGTCGTTTAAAAAAATGTGTGTGTATGTGTGTTTTTTTCTTTTTTTTTTGTTAACTTTTATTCTTACACATGGTTTCTCAACATTGTTTATCAACAGTTCATGAGAGATTTTTGATTACTTTTTCATGTATAACCAAGTTCTCGAATTTTTTACCAGCGGGACACGGCTGGGTAGCTCAGCGGTTACCCGTTCTGCTTACTGAGCAGATGGTCGGGAGTTCAATCTAAGGCCCGACACCTTCCTTGCCATTTGTCACATGCCTCTTTCTATCACCACTAGATTTAAAATAAAAAGCAGTCTACTGCGCTTTCTTTCATTGATCGCATTGCATTACACAGCGCATCAATTATCTCGAAATGACCTGCCTCACGAACACAAAAAGTCTCGGGTTTTTTTTTTTCATTAGGGCGAATCTAACATTGAGAGACTCGCTTTGATTACTTTCTCTTTCATTCATATTCCAATCACCTTTACGTTTTTCATTCTACTATTTGTAGAGTATGCTAGCCAGCACTGTTGTGTTTCGATCTGTATTAAAGGATCCCTCGAAAGTTTTATTATTGCGCTGCAATAAATGAAACCGAGCGAGACCGGAGAGAATCTCTCAATGTTAGATTCGCCATAATGAAAAAAAAAATCCGATAAGTATCCTTCCCTTGTTGATTGTGGAGACGCAGTGGTGGCGGTCTCTAATAACAACGATTGTCAAACTAATCATCCTTCCCCTCTTCCAAAAGACCGCGAGGACGTGGACGGTGCCGGTACTGATCTATAAATAGAATGAATTAGTGAACTTGTACATTGAAGATGTAAAGCTACTACCAAGCTCCATCTATGTGGTTCTCTGTGCATTTACACTAGTTCTCTTCAGTAACGGAGTAGCAACTACGAAACGCACGGTCTTTTTCTTATAAGCAAGTCTCGAACTTTTCCTCAAACGTTCTTCATAAGGTTCTGCACAGATTGATTAGAAACGGTTTTAGACGCTCTTGTCCAATCTCTTTTGAATTGTTCCACTGTATCGGCGGTCTGAACATTTTCACGAAGATATCTCTTGACCAAAGCCCAAAATCCTTCGATGGGACAAATTTCAGGGTCATTTGGGGGATTCATGTACTTAGGTGCAATTATCACGTTTTCCGATTTGTACCAGTGCTTGGCCAACTTAGCGTAATGACACGAAGCAAGGTCGGGCCAGAATATTTCAAGATATGACGAATCAGCGGCAACAGATATTTTATCAAGCATTGATAAACGTAAATATCTGCATTCATTGCTCCATTTACGATGTACGGCTTCGAAAATTTACCGCAAGAGCAAATTGCACGCCAGACCATTGCCTTTTTGACGAATTTTTCAGTGAAAACTGAGGTGTCCGCGTTGTCAACATCATCATCTTCACGAATCGTGTAATATTGCGATCCCGGCAATGCTTTTTAGTCCAACTTCGAATTAATACGTTTCGTCGTCCAGCATGATGCAGTACTTATTCTTGGCGAGAACTGTGTCATACAGTTTCCGCGCCCGTGGTTTCACACTGGCTGCTTGTGTAGGACTTCTTTTTGGTTGCTTCTGCGTCTTGTAGGTCTTCAGCTTTATTCTCTCTTTGGCTCTTTGAACGTTGGACTTCGAGTGTTCAGCTTTTTGGCCAAATCAGAAAAAGCTCGTACGATTTGGTTGTCCAATTTTACGTTCGACGCTCTTTTTTTCTTCCACTTCGTGGTAGGTCCGCAAGGAAAGAGTCTTCCCCGAACTTCCGCTTTAACAACAACGTTTTCTAGTTTCGCCTAATTTCTTAGTGATAATCCTGGAATAGTGCTCCACTTGTGCACGATGGCTCGGCGTTTTCATCTCTCGAAAAGCGCATGAAACTTTGCTGTGAGCTGTGTTCGATTTGACGTTTGGGTGTAAACAATGAGATGGAGCCGACAGACTACCCGAATGGAAAAGTATGTTCAAATGGCAGCGTAAAAAAGTGTGCCCTTATTTTCTGGGACAGTCTTTACTAGTAAACACGAAATTTATTCTTGAAATTCCATTACAGATTCGTATCTTTCAACAGATAGGCCAATTTCGTTTGCGACTCACAGATTTTTTCGAAGTCGAGCACAGAATTCACTCACGTTTGCTATTGATGGTTTCAAAGAGCGTTTAAGTGTTATATTTTTAATTACTAGAAAGCAAACAAGTGAAGTGTGAATTTAAATTTCCCTTGTTTAAAAAAATCGTTCCAGTAGTATGCTTGTTGTATTTTTTTTTAAATTGTTTTTTTTTTAGTGAAGGGATAAAATAATAACGAGGTTTATTTGATGACATTGTAAGGCTGATTGTAGTTTACTAAACAAAATGACATATGAGTGGTTTATTTTTCGTAAAGTTTGTTCACGTTGAGCATCGTGACACACAATTATTTCTAAAATGATGCTGACAGATCCAAATGTGGTCATTATATTACTTTGCGTCATTGAGTTTTATTTTCACTATAGGCTGTTTCAGAAGTTGTAAGGACACTTTGAAAATATTTAAAAACAAAAATTTTAGGATTTTTTTTTATTTGGCAAATTACAACAGCACTGGTGTTTAACAAAATATTTTACTCTTCTTCAATCAAAATCTTTAATTATAACCGAGTCATCTCACTTAGAAGGTAGTTCAGGGCAGGAACGAATTCGCCACTTTGACAGGCTAGCCACATCACATTGGGGATGTAAGGGAAAGGAATGCGTGCTTGGTTCGAGTACTTGTATATTCAAGCCCTTCGCTCAATTTTCAATACTTCTATTTAAATTTTTAAACCTGCCAAACACTGACGGAACTATCAACACTTTCTCTTCATATCTTTCATTCTTGCAAAACATCCCAAGTAACATTGCTAACACCATTCTGCTTTATTAAGTTTCATTAGAGTTTTATGAAAGCCACTTGAAATCAATTTGGTTTTATTTTGGCACCAAGAGGTGCCAATAGGTTTCATATTTTAGTCAGGTTTATGAGAACCTACACAGCTTGTTTACAACAATCTTAAAACCTCAAATTCCTTTAACTCCTATCAAAGGTTTTATTTCGACTTTATGAACTCGTAAAATGCTGTATTGAAATGCCGTTTTAGGACTCATTGATGTTATCTTATTATGGTCAGTTGAAAAAGCATTTTAAAACCATTTTGCCTCCTGTAAGTGCATTAAACGGGAAATTGGCATTGCAGGAAGTCACCATAAGACCAAATAGTTTTATAATAGTCATTGTTAAGAAAAATTAGCTTTATGGCAAAACTGTGATTTTTTTTCCAATCGCCATATTGAAATATAAGAAATAATTGAAATGTGGAATAATAAATGCATCAAATTTTCAATGGTGTGCAAATAAACTGTAGATCAGAGACTAATTTTGGCATTCTCTTAGATAATCTCATCCAATTCCAAGCAGTTTTCAGGAAATTCATGATTAATTTATCAAATATATTTGTTCGAATTTGATTTATGTTGTTGAAAATTCGCATAATTTCCGAGACGCATTAATTTTCGGCTCTTATCGTGCCAATATTCACCATAAAAATAATTGCGCATATAATTTGGAGCATAATACGCTGTAGAAAACACAATTTGTTTTGGATATTTTGCTATCAAACAAAATTTCCCGCAACACTAGACCTTCTTTTTACTGGTAAATGAATCAGAAGAGCAGAGAATCGAACAAAGCAGAACAACAAAAACCAACCAAGATTCCACAGTGAAGTTTGACAGCTGTGGCCACATTCTGGTTTTAATGGCAGCCAATAGGTTTTATGAAGGTTTCACCAGAACATTTTCAAAATCTTTATGTTCTTATAAAGGTTTTATTAACTTGTTTTCACAACCGTCTATAGAGTGGGCCATTTTGAACAAACTTCGACTTTAAAGAAGCATAGAGGAGGTGTTGGTAGACAAAACAGTTTTGAATGTAGTTTTATCAACAAAGCCGGGAGTAGTGCTATACGGCTGGAATAAAACTAAAATTGTTACTTGGGATTACTGTCCATTCTTGAGGCCTCATGGTGATGAGTGAACATTTCTTTCAACATCATAACCGTTACTCCACGCACGGAGAAAACAAACATAACAATTATAGTATGTAAAAAGATGCAGCCAGAGTAATATGTAAAATTTCATTCAATTTTTTTTTTTTGGAGAGGCTTTAAATTTTTAAGAATTCATTCGCCTCTATTCATTCAATTCAAAGTTACCGTTAACATTAGGTATATTTATAATTTCTGGAACAATCTTTAAAACACTAAAATTTGAAGAAATCAATACTAAATTGAAACGCAAGAATAGACAAACATTATTTTTACAAAATTTAAGAAAAACTTAATGCTGAAGAGAAATCAAGAATTCTGAATTCGGTTTTATTATTTTTTACAATAGTACTTGTTTTCAAGTAGAAAATACAACTTTAAGTACTTTGCGCTACCCCTTACTCTCTATATATTTGGCTGGAACTATGAACAAATTCTTTTTCAGCCGTTTTAAATATGAAAAACACACAAATTTCAGGTTACTAGAACATTTGAAAAATAAGCCTTACGGTAGTAACCAATGACTAATGACGAATAACCAGAGACTAATTTCCAATGACCAATGGAAAAATAGAATATCAAAAAATATCCTTCAATCGAAAGACACTGAAAAAATGTGTATATCAATCAATTAGCGCTTCGGCAGTTTTCCCTCACTTCAGTTTCACACTAAAAATAATTATAAATTTCTAAAGATTAATATTTCCTAATATATTAAAATTTAATTTCTACAGATTTGTCTTCCATCAAAATTAAACTGCTTTATTTTTCAGTCTTTGAGAGAATCCTACTTCTGTGCCGCTACCAAACATAACATAATCCCATTTATTCCAAAGTCAATATCTTGAAGAATCGTCATGATAGTTTACCAAGTCATGCAGAAAAGCGTATGTCTTTGGAGAGTGATTTCCATGAACAAAATCCCACCTCTGAAATCTATCCATTTCACCTTTTCGTAGACCAATTCTACATTGGCATCTCACTGCAACTTTCCCTCTTGAACTGATCCTCCACATATGCCAAGATGACTTGGCACAAATTTTCCATATCACCTACCCTTCGCTCTAGCTCGTGGGTTTATTTCATGGCACATTTGGCTTTCATTACAACAAAAGTATCCAGGGACAAGTGCCGACGCCCAGTCCGGGGCGAAACATAGCCGGAAAGAAGGTGCAATTGAAGGCGATTATTTTTCCTCGCCGTTTCACCTTTGGCACCTTATGATTTTCCACTCGCTCTAATTCCGTCACAACAACCCATGGCAGCAGAGCAACGGCCGCATACATATTCATTTCCTGTGGATAGACATTTTGTCTACTCAGCCATTTGTTTAGGGCAAAGCCGGCTGTGGGTTTCAGTCCGTTGCGTTGGTTGGAGAAAAACCGTTTTCCTTAAAGACGACAACAACGAAGGACAGCTGCGAAGTGGAAAAGATTAAGTTCCCCTTCCCTCTCCTGCCGCTCATCTTCCATAGTCAGTCGGGCGTTCGGCCAGGTACAGGTATAAGCACCTTTGGGCGAATGATTTTCGCCACATCTAAGCTGGGTGGGAAAGGAAAAAGAATCAACCGTGTTTCTTCATTTTCTAGCTGGTAACAACGGTATTTTTTGCCATTCGTCGGGAACGGGACAAAACAAAAAAAATCCATTTTGAATTCAGCCGAAAAATTAAATGATCTTAATTTAGCGGAAAAGCGCCTGGTAATGGGAGACAGAAATAGAAAGAAAGAAGGTTTTTCAGACGACGATCTAGGTACCCTGGTTGGTCGTCCTATTTTGGATACTGGAAACTAAATGACCAACAACCATCTCCAGCGGCGAAGCTCCATCAAGCTTATAGTAGCTGAGAAACGACTTCTACATAAATTGAAATATGTGTTATCAGCCAGTAGAAATCAAGAAAAGCTTGCCAAAATGCAAATGCACAGTCTTAAAATTGTATCAGATCGAAGGTAGAAGGACCCAGAAATCGCTTGAAATTCATCAGTGAAAAAACCCGGTTAAACCGAACAGGGAGTCGAAACCGCCAGCTTCAGCTTGATGATATCGTATCTTTGCTGACTAGATAAGGATCATTGCCCCCAAAAATACGATTCAGACTCGCCCAAACTGTGACTCGGCTTACACATAATCTGGGGAAAATTTAATCTTTATACAGGTGAAATGATTTCGCCGCGCACATCTCACAGTGTTCGATTTTTCACTCGGGAACTTTGGCAATCTTGTCCATGAAGCGTGACACAAAGCAGACCATAGGTACTTCACTCAGGTGGATCAACCCATCAAAGTGTGAAAGTTGACATCTTTTCGGCAGAGGTCTGGCTGACAAAATCGACCACAAGTAATCGTTCACTGTAACCCTCTTTCCGACAGTGCCTCGATGGCCTTGATGATGTAACCTGCGGGGGGCGTTGACTAAAACCTGCCACTCGAAGCAATATCTTTCTTTTTCGGTCGCATTTTACCGGCCAATCTTAATTTCGTATTATATTTTTGCCGTTGTTTTTGGCCGTTCATTTTCGTCCGTCTCACTCGCTGGCGCTATCTCTTTGATGACTCATTGCCGTTGGTTGGCGTGCTTTGGGACTTTTGCTGCAAAATGGCTATCTTTATGGCCGACTTGGATTTGACAACGGTGCCCACATTGCTCGGATTAAAAATGAGTTCAGTTTTTATAGAAGCGAATTTGTGGACCTGTACATTGTCAACTCGGGAAGATGTTAGTGGAAAGTTGAAATCAAGTCTTCGGATCGGATGGCCTTTCCACTTGACAACAGCGGTTGATGTTTATTTCGCCTGAACTAGAGTGTTCGTAATGAGAGTCCCGACAATGCCAAAGTTGGAACAGCGATGGTCTGTCAGTGCCATACTTATCCTCGTTCCAAACATGCACAAGACCTACCAAAGCTGGCGCCATTTTCCGCAAAGTCAATCTAGTGTGAATTAGAGTGATGGTAATAGGAGTGACACCTTTTTCCAGTTTTGACAGGTCTCTTGCTTGTTCAAAACGGAGATTATTATCACAATGACAGGTGATCGATGTTCGATATTTGGCTTTCGATACTCGCTATTGTATTAGCTATGCTTTGCGTGGTGATACCGTAACCTTTGAGATTCAACCAAAGTAAATACTCCTTGTTCATTGCAATGTTATTGTTTTTTGTTACTGCCTAGCAGTGACATGAGCTATACTAGTGCAAAAAACCGTTTAGAGTTCATTGAATAGCGTTAGTAGAAGGTGTAAATTTTACAACAGTAGCTTATAAACCGGTATGATTGTCGTCACAACCACTTCTAATGATTTTCTTAAGACAACTGTATAAGTTTCATTGTACAACAATATGAAAAAGAAATTGTCAGTACCGTGGAACTCGTATGCGTTGTTCATACTAACTATAATTTTGAAAAATGAACTTCGTAATATTTTTAATTGAATTGTACTGGAATTTTCATTCAACCATTACTAACTTTGTGGTTATGAAACTAATGCCAAAAAAGGGGGTGACCCCGGCGTAGTGGTTAACATCCATACCTCTCACGCCAAAGTCACGAGTTCGAATCTCACTCCCGGACAAGTTACGAAAATACCCAAAAAGGTATTTGAGTGACTACGACGGGAGATGAACCAGCCCAGGACTGAAAGTCTCGATAATCAAGGAACTAAAAAAAAAAAAAACTAATGCCAAAAAATGCAATGACAGACAGTCTAACGTTACGCGCACGAAGAGAAGCAACGCATCGAAATTTTGCACGTGCATGGCGAAAATTCAAAGTACTCTCACGCTAAGTTGGCGAAATTGTTGAATGTGGCTAAATCAACTGTTACCATCGTATTGAAAGTGTTCGGTGAACGTTTGTCGACAGTCAGGAAAGCTAGATCGGGGGGAAATCGGAAGCCGGAGGCCACAGTGACGACAAAAAGAGTTGCCCGCTGTTTCGAGCGGAACCCTAACCTCTCCGTCCGAGATGTCACAGAGAAGCTGGGAGTGGAGCCTTCAACCATGGATAGAGCTAAAAAACGAGCTGGACTGTCGACTTACAAGAAAGTGGTGACTCCAAAGCGAGGCAAATTACCACTGGTTTTCATCGAAAAAGGCGTTAAAGTCAATGCCGTATATTATAAAACGGAAGTTTTGTAGAAAGCTGTCAAGCCATATGTACAAGAGGTGTTTGGAGATGATCACTATGTGTTTCAGCAGGACGGAGCTCCATCGCATACTGCAAATCTCGTTCAGGGCTGGTGCCGAGAAAATTTGAACAACTTTTTGGACAAGAATGAATGGCCTCCCAGTTCACCAGATCTGAGTCCCTTGGATTATTTCATATGGTCATACATGCTGTCGAAGGTAAATGACCACAGGGCGTCTAATATGAACCAATTCAAAACCGTAATCAAACGAATTTGGGACGAAATGCCGATGGACGCAGGACGAAATGCCGATGGACGCAGGACGAAATGCCGAAAACATATCCGGAGACATGTTCCTGGCAGTAAAAACGTCACACATGCAATTTGTATAGATGGTTGATTTTATGTTGAGACCAATTTTATTTTTTTTCTGTTTCTTCATCAAGAACAACGTAAAATTTAACGAACAAGTTTGAATAAAATATAACTCGGCTCCGTTTATTAGTTTTAACGAAATTTAAAAAAAAAATCTGAAATATTTGAAAAATATCTACGATGTATTTCAATTGTATATCATAAACATCGGCATAGTTGATTAAAAATTTTGCCTCTTGAGAAAGAAAATAATTTCAAAACAAAGTCAAAAGTTTGGTTTCCAAAGTTTTTTTTTTTAATAATCGAATTCCTAAGAAAAAAATCAACATAATGGGAATTCAGTCGTTAATTAATTACCATCAGGTTTAGTTAAAAATGATTATCGTATATTTAGAGCACTCCTCTTGTTTGATTAAAGGTGTACACTCTTAGAAAAAAAAATCATGTAAATTTAAGTGAACTTTGCTGTATATTAAAGAAGCGGTCCGTTTGACATTAATTTGCGTCTGTCCTTAAATTTACAAGACCATACAAACTCAAAATGTTAACTTTCTTTCCTTATTTCATTCATAAATTTCTCGCATGAAATTGACGAGTTATGAAATTGGATCTGTTATGCATTTTATGTAAAACGAAGTAATAGTTCTATAATCTATCGCGAAAGAGAATGAATTTCCACTTGTAACTCATCGGGACGCGTGGTACCGACTGCTTCCAAAATAGGTCTGATGTTCTTATAACACCCAAGACAACGATCATGTAAGTATAAAGCTTTCAAATCACAGTCTTCGGTCTAGTAGCTTATATCCAACGCTTAACACTCTTTTTTTGTTTTATTCCGTGTAGGGTATATTCATCACTGCAACCATTTCTTAGATCTATTGTGATATATTCTCTGTTTTGATATTGCTTTAGCAGTATGCCGTATCACTATTATGTGAAGCGACCGACATGGACTGACTCGAAGGATTTTCCCAGCCAGGTATTACATTTCGAATAAAATGCACTACATGGCTGGGCGCTTCATTCAAAATATCAAAGGGTTCTGCTAACCCCTTATCAGGAAATACAAGCCTTTCATTGAAGATTGTTGCATAATAACATAGCAGGTGTTGAGAGTCTTCCTTTTCTATGCCACACAATCGACACATATCGTCTTGAAGTTTTCTTATTAGCTCCAGGTGATATTTACATGGACAATGCCTTGTTATTAAACCAGTGTAAGTACATACTGAGGTCATTCTTTAATAATTCAAGAATTTGGCGAGTCATTGAAATGTTCGGATTCATGCACCGTTTGGCCTGCCTAGCAATGTGATTGTTGTTCCAGTTGGTCTACACTTTTATTTTTTCCCATATTGTGATCTCCTTTCTAAGAGAATAAGCAGCGAACTCCACAGAATGGTTCTGGTCCTATGAATTGTTGAGATGACCCAAGTCTTGCTAACATGTCGGCTTTTTCATTCCCTTGAACTCCGTAGTTCCCAGGAACCTAATAAAGGTTACCTTGGTTTTGACAGGCCTTAACAATCTTAGATTTGAGTTTGCAAAATGATTTCTAGAAGTTTTTGTAAATGGATCATTACAAACATGATTTTTAGTGTGACAGTATTTATTATTTTGGGTTTCAAATGAGGATTTACCAATACAATAGAACATACAATTGAGTCATATTTATGTTTAAGTTTCAAAGTATTTACGTGCAACAAAGATTACATCTCTCATTATATTCATTTTGCTTAAAAGCTCATGTACTATTCCAACAATTTGGTTAACTTGAAACTAAGCTTGCAAACTTTATCTTAAAAAAATCAGTGTAGCTCATCCAAATGTGTCAGCCTGAAGAGTAATCAAACTTTTGGATAAGCTAAATTGAATTTCATAAATGCTTTGCAAGCTGTTTTAAGTGGATTTACTACTTGCTTAAAAAAAAAAGAGCATAACCTTCTAAATTTTTTGAGCAAATAGGAAACTTAGTTACATGAGACTTCTTCCAATTATTTGCAAAACATTTTCAAATTTTTAAAAACTCAACCGATTTCAACTATATTCAGCCATACATGCGAGGCAGTATCATTGAGATCAAACATCCAGGCTTGAACTTTTTTTCCCAATTTATTGTGTACATTTTTAAAAGCAAACCGGTGGAACATCAGTGCCGCCTAGTTTAGATTTCACCAAACTAAAATTGACAGACAGTCAATGACTATCAAATCAGGAGGCTCACAGGTGGCGCCATCAACATACGATTCACCAAAACCAACGGAAACAAGCTGTAATTTTAAAATGGCAGTTACTGAAATTTACACACGGTGGGTACCCCAGCTAGGATGTCTGTTCTCTGTGGCAGTATCTCTTAAGTTTAGTGAAAAATTCAAAATAATCAAAAAGTTCTCTGAAATTTCTCATTCATAAAATGGCTACTAATAACAGAGTTACAAAACTCAAACTCACTTAACTGACGCAACACGAACTGAATCAATAATAAATTTACTGTCCATATTTCCACAACATCAACCTACTGAAGAACTATTCCGATCAGGATTTTTGCTTTCCACACTCATTCGTTTTTCGATTCAATGACAATGAACAAGAAAGTCATTCAAGTTCACTTTGCCATATCACAGGGAATGATGAGTTCATTCTGTTCACTGAATATTTACGCAATGAATGTTTGAACCGAATATGGTCGGTTGTTAGCTTCACAATAATTGATTAAATGAGCAACTGCTGGTCGATAGGAAAAGGATGAAGTATTTCGCCAGCGTTCGCCAGCTCGTCGTGTCGAAGTCGGAATTGACGGATGAAATTTCCTACGTCGGACCTAACTTGATCGCACTTGCAGCTACCTTCGGGATTGATGTTGCAGAAATCTTTTGCCCCATCCCTCAAGGTAAACGTGGATGCTATATCGATGAGCGTTTGTTTACGTTACTTGCTGTTTTGTCCACTTTCGAGGTCATTGTAAGGTGATGATGGAGCAGCGCAAGGATGTGTAGTACAGGATTAATAATTAGTCTAACACGGATTCAAAGAAACTGTGCAGTTCTTTCGAAACTGGTGAAAAAAATCAATGTGTCAAACTGACTGTGAGCTTTTTTAAATTCGTCTTCACTGATTGCAAGTTAAAACTAATTATTTTGTTCTGTGTATGTATCTCTCACTGTCCCTACAATCATATTTTTTTGCTGGAAGTAATTTTCACCTGTGTGTAACGAGAACACAGCTTCAAAAACCCATTTAAAAAAAATGCAAGTATAGCAAAGTAAATCTGGCAGAGGATAAACCTTGTCCAATTAAAGAATTTCCAGCAAATTGAAAATAAAAAACTAACAGATTTCTTTTCAAATTTAGTAAATTTACTGCCATCCCATGCAATTTGCTTAATTTGTTGAACTAAAGCAAATAACCAGATTTCAGACTGTAAATTTCGGTGCCCTGAGCATTTGAGCATGGATAAAGGAAGTGTGCACAGTTTGAAAGAAACATTCAATTTTCTGCGTTATATAATGCACATAAAGGGAATGCTAGATTTCTTCTTCTTCTTTAGCATTTCAAGCTTATTGCTTTCACAATTAGCTTATTGCTTGCTCTCAACTTAGTGTTCTAAATGCACTTCCACAGTTATTAATTGAGAGCTTTCGATGCCAAGTACCATTTTGCATTAGTATGATTATGCGGCAAGTACAATCATACCCTATGCCCAGGGAGTCGAGAAATTTTCCTTAACGAAAAATTCCTAGACCAGACCGGTAATCGAACCCAGCCACCTCCAGCATGGTGTTGCTTTGTAGCTGCGCCTTTACCGACTGAGCTAAGGGAGGACCCGGAATGCTAGATTTGGCATAATTTAATTGGATCTTTCATGTAAATTTAAGCCAGACTCTAGTCTTTTGTATGGAAGATAGCAAACAATTACATTGTTTACGCTTGCTGGACTTGCAGTTAAACGCGGGGAAATTTTACGCGTCTGTTAACTTTTTTTTCCATGTGGCTTGTACTTAAAATCAAGTCACTTAATTTGAATACGAGTCATGGCGACGATTGACGGAAATTGGTCCGCTTCTGAAGAAGATCTCCCCCCTACATATATCTTTGTTAATGATTTTGCATATCAAATATATCGTTTTTCTTTCTCACTAATTAATTGTCTAACAACAGTTGACAACACTTAGCTGGCTTAAAACTTTCTATTCGCTAAAATTGCTTGATTGGCTGTCAACCTTATACAATTAGTAACTATTTTGAACATCCCATGGTCACCATTTTAAACATCTCTGGTCACTCGCTTCATAAATATTGTGGAAAGTGGTTTTTCATCATTGGGGGATATTTTTTGCAGCAAAGTAAAAAGCGGCTACGCATATCGCGCATAGTCGACGCACATTATGGTCGATCATTCGGTCGGAACTTGCATACGTATAATAGCGCGTGTTCCAGCGGTAAAACACCACGTAAAACAAGTGCCGACTGGTAGCATTTTTTTTTTCATTCCTCGCATCTCATCTACACGTTGTGTTTGAATTTTTATGAGGAGAGATTGATGCAAACGAGCTGCGGTGCACGTGTAGGGTCGCATTATACAGTAGTTTGAGTTGTGTACTTAATTGATTGTTTTTTCAATTATCCTAAGCTAACAGTAAAATTAACACATTTCGTAGAACTCAATATTTCGTCTTTATAGCAATGTGTTCATCGAAGGATGCGAACGTAAGCAGAGCAAAGTTGAGTTGCCAACACTCAACGTAAGTAATCAGTGAAAGTCGCCTAACAGGTCTTAGAGAGGCGATCAGCCTCCTTGCTGTATGGTCAACAAGCCGCTAGCTATTCAAATGGAAGCACCGCTATTGTATAAGCTCGTGTAGAGTGTTCCCTTCTGCAAAGTGCCATTTGGTTCCGGTAGTTGACTCTGGCTAGCCTAACCTATCATCAAGTTGCAATGTCGGCCTGTTTCACCTTGGATCTTAATCATCTACAGTCGTCCAACAATTGTCACATGCTGCATTTTTTGATTGTTTATTCCAACAATACAAATGTACACTTGGCTAATAATCTAATTCCCTTCACTGTTTGTTGAAGTGGAAACCAAAGACAGACGGACAAAAGACCACCATCAATTAAGAAGAACGCTACTGTGGCAAGAAACAGAAAACACATGCTTTCCGCGATTTTTTCACCCAACCAACAACTTAGTATTAGTACTAGCATCGGAGTGCACTACTACCGTTACCGATGAATGTTAAGCGACTCAATCTAAGCGGGTTTATTTATCTTTTATTGTCGTCGTCGTTCCTCGGCGGCGAACGAAGCAACGTGCTCCAGCTCGCGCACGCTCTCTTAAAAAAAAACGATAAACACACGGCTTCTCCTATCCGCGACCGGTTTGCTCCACATTCCCAAGTACCGAGCGCTCAGTTCACCAACACAAGCTTATCTTTTCGCGCAACGCGCAGCAGAATCGCGCTTGATATTAAAACACTATGGCGCATAATTAATCAACGGGTACAAACACATGCTTCGACGGACTGTGAGCTGCGATTTTTGCTGCGGTCTTCCTCCATTATGGGCTAAGCTGCGTTTTCCTAAGAAAAGGGGTCACTGGTGTAGACGCTGACAGGCAATTTTGTGGTCCATGCGATTCCGCGGGAATCCGATGCGGTAGGGATGATCATGTTTCTAGTTGAAAGATGGTTACTCTCGATGAAATCGGATTTTATTCGTTAATTATGTAACGAACTTTTGCATGGATATTTTGCTCGTGTACCGTTTGCATTTATTGGAAATCCGATTAGTTGCGTTGACCGGTCTTAATTAACAATTTGCCAATCGCTTCCACTGATTTCGAATTGGCTAGCTTAACAGGGCAGTTTGGAAGCTTAGGAGAATTAGTGTTGGTTGTACCAAGGGAAATGTTGTCGATGTAGTCATAAACTGGTGATGTAGGTTCAAAACGGAAGCACTGATTGCAATGTTGATAGGGGATTAGGAACATGAGATTGATTGTGCGAAACAAGACATCGTCATGTTTTGACCATACTATCATTGCGGATTAAGAAAACCAGCCAAGTAATATTGTTGACAATATTCACATACGCGTATTGATGAAATTGACAAAATATTGACAAAACTACTGTTGTGTGGGGTACAAACACGCATTAAGCAGAATGTATGCGAAGAGCGAAAGCAAAAGCAAAATAAAACCGCTAAGAAAAATCGTACCTTAATTCAAACACGAGGGGGCTCCTTCGGCTTACTCTCATACTCGCACTAATACTAAAAGCTTGTAAAACGTGTTGTTTTTATAAATTTTGTTGGTGTTGTTCACGACTTCACGGCTGCGCCGCGGTGGCGAGGTGAAAATGTGTTTATATGAGGGTTTTCGATTCTCGCTTTTCCTCCGATATTTCTGTGTAGCCAAGTAGGGTGAGTTTCTTTCGCTATCCGGCATGATTTTCGATTATGGCAAGTTGAAAACGACGATGGGCAAATGTCGAAGTAAATGAATACGGTTGTCGATTTACCTGAATGCGAAACTTTTATGATTGGACTGAGAAACTGCATGGAATAAATACGCAAGGCTTCAAAGGGGCTAGCTAGACACTAGGGTGAGTCATCTTGAGATAAGACGTTCCTATATTAAGCCCATCACTTCACAATTCACCTCACTCGAAATCAAAGGGTTGCGAGGAGAATCAATCATTGGTCTTAACCTGTCAAACAGACCAGTTCAACGAAACCGTAAATAAATCAAAAGATTCGCGCGTGGTTGTAATCTTTGTATTTGTTATTAAACGTAATCAAACGAAAGAACAAAAAAAAATTCTTCTCCAATCTCTTGATTCAGCATAGGATGAATTTGAGAACAAAGAAATTAGTATGGGAAAAGTTGCCCATTTTGAAAAAAATAAATAAAATAAGTAAAGTTGACAGTTCAAGCGAAAACAAGTCTATTTTGTTTTGAACTGTGGTGCCAAACAGCTGGGCAATATTTCAGCACTCGTTTTAAATGTTTGGCATGCTCTCAGTTTGTGCATCCGTCTGTTGAAGTTTTGACGACTGGTAAAAGAAATCAGTTTGTACACAGTTTGGGCGAAATATGGCTTTTTCAGCGTTATCTTATGTATATATATGGATTGCTAGATTTGGCATAAATTCTTGGAATAATTGATGTAAATTTTAGCCACAACCGCCTAAATCAGGCCTGTTGCATGAACGATTGCAAACAGTTTCGTTGTGCACGCTTGCAATTGACCGAGGGGAATTCTGACACGTCCCCCAAAACTCAAATTTTTTTCTGTGTAGTCATCACTTCGCTACACAAATCGCAATAAACTCAAAACCATATCAAACGTAATTCATCAATAATTCAACACAGGAAAGCAGCAGATTAGAACCTGCAATTGTACGTTGTCGGCGCTTATCATTGGTTTTCCTTGTTCTGAAGAATATGTGTACACAGAAAAAAAATGAATTTTAACAGACGGGTGAAATTCCCTCTCCCTCGTTCAATTGTATGCCAAAGAAGGTGTAAACAACGAAATTGTTTGTAATCTCTTATATAACAAGCCTAATTAAGGCGATATGTTGAATGAATTAGATAACGCAAAATGACATGTTTTTTTTTTTTCAAAACTGTGTACGAATTTGACATGTTTTTGGACATGCCTGGTTGGGAACGAAAATGAGTTCTAGGATGTTGTTAGCTCAAATTTAGACTTATGGTTTCAAAGGACCATAAAATTAACAATAAATTGTTGAAATCTTTAAAGTATTAAAGGATATACCGACACTGAAGTAGCATCATTTCGTTCAAAAATCTAATATCAGATATTGTGCCAATTATAAAAGTTGAACACAAAATGGGAAACTATCATTGTGGGAAACAGAAAACACATAAACCATAGTGAAATACAAGTATAAAGTTACAAAACTGACAAACCATTTGCAACCAATCGAACACCGCTATTAACTCTGCATATTGAATGTATATTCCAAAAATCGAAAATGAATTTATAAAAAATTAAATTGAAAAGCAAATTTTAAGCAAAAGCAAAAGCTCTGAAATTTTGTTTTTTTTGTTTTTGCAAAGTTCTTTCAGGGATTATATAAAGGTGTATTCGCGGAAAATGGCACAAACAAAAATGATCACCAACATTCGCCCTATTAGGGGATTCGTTTGGAGCTCGAAACAAATGAAAATCAACTAATAAGCTATGATTTGTTTCATTTATCTTCATTTATTCTACGCAACTTCTCTTCCCACTCCAAATGCTTTCACCTTTCTCTTGACTCCATCCATAATGGTTTGTGCAACAGCTTTCCTCATATGCTTGGTCACTTTCATTAAGAGTTTTTTTTTTTGACGTAGGACTACGTCTTTGTTTTCTATACTGGGGTATAATTTAAAAAAAATCTATTGCGACCGTCACGAAAAGTGGTCAGGTTTTGAGCGTTAATTCTCAGTCGTTTCTCAGAACACCTTCAAAATATATGCCCCAATTGATCGAAAATATTTCTACATGTCGATTGAAAACTATTAATTTTTAACATTAAACTATGGAAAATACCGCAAGTATAAGATGATGTCTTATTATTTCCTTTGTAGATCGATCAAACATGGACCATTTAAAATCCGTCCTTTTTAGGACAACCAATTTGATTTTCCCAGCTAAAGAGTTTTTTTTTTGATTGGAATATGTCTAACATACCGTTCTATGTTCTTGTCAATTGAAAGCCAGCGGAGGCTAAATAAGTTTTAGCTTTCGCTTCGCCGCAAACCTTAGATTTTTTATACAATTTGAAATACGGCTCGGAAATTTAATTTCTATTATTTCGAAGCGCAACTTTAAAGCAAGCTTACGAAAACAGAAGCATTCCAAAAAGAAATAAAAAAAAGGCGACCGTCACGAAATATTGAAACAAATGATTCATTACACATTTCTACGTAGTCCTACATCGCCTTTGCGTGCAACCTCATTAGGCTGTACCTAGTAGTTTTTATTTTGAATTATACCGAAATTCACCAAATTTTGCGTAGCCAAGAGTGTATCGTTTACATCCGCTCATTTGTGCAGTTGTCAGGGAGGTTCCGATTGAGATGGAAGAAAATCAGCAAACCGTTCGCGAAAGGACTTTGTCCTCTCACATGCAAAATCCTGAGTTGTCGCAACGTGCCTTGGGAAAACTGATGAATTTACATCATTCAACTGTCTCAAAAGTCCTCCAAACGTTCCAGGAGCGGATGGGTGTGGATCACAAGCCAGGAGCTGAATGAAAATAGGGAACATTGCGCAAAAAAACATAGATAGCGCTGATTGTTCATTTCAAGCGGAATCCAAACATTTCAACTTGACCAAAAAACTTGATGTATCGCAAAGCTTCGTCCAGAGGGTCAAGAAACACAAGAGTGTTGCCATAACGAGAGCCCGAAAACTCTACACAAAGCAACTAACGAATAACAATGCTGCATCATTACTTATATAAGTATTTTTTAATAAATGAGACCTACATCAAAGCGGATTTAAACAGTTAAAAGCAGGAATGTTTCAAGGGACAAGGGACAATTTAAGGAAGTTTGCTGTGGATAACCGTTTCAAATGAAAGAAACTGTCGCAATTCGCTTCGAAGTACCTAATTTGGTCGATTATATACACATGTGACAAACGGAGTGAACCATTCGTGACCAACGGTACTATAAACGATGAGATTTATATACCTAGATGCCTCCAAAAGCGGCTTTTGTCTTTTCTGAGATAGCACAATCGAAAATCGTTGTTTTGACCCGATTTAGCTTCATTCCACTACGCCAAAAGCTTGCAGGAATGATTAATTCTAGGGTTTTTTTTTTCATTAGAGCGAATCTACAATTGAGAGATTCTCTCCGGGCTCGCTCTCTTTCATTCATAAACCAATCACCTTTACGTTTTTCATTCTACTATTTGTAGAGTATGCTAGCCAGCACTGTTGTGTTTCGATCTGTACTAAAGAATCCCTCGAAAGTTTTATAATGGCGCTGTAATGAATGAAAGAGAGCGAGCCTGGAGAGGATCTCTCAATTGTAGATTCGCCCTAATGAAAAAAAACCCCTGGAATTCTATTGATTTTGTACCGAAAGACATGAACCCATCAAACTGTCCTGAACTCCGTCCGCTCAAAGCTTATTGAGCCATAATGGAGCGCGAGAGAGAGAGAGGTAAAGTACCATACGATAATGAAATGATGAGGAAGTGGAAAAAGCTGCGAAAAACGAACCGAAAACGACTGTGCAGGCTCTGATGGAGGTCGTCAATCGCAAATGCCTAACAATGATGTCTTATTATTTCCTTTGTAGATCGATCAAACATGGACCATTTAAAATTCGTCCTTTTTAGGACAACCAATTTGATTTTCCCAGCTAAAGAGTTTTTTTTGGATTGGAATATGTCTAACATACCGTTCTATGTTCTTGTCAATTGAAAGCCAGCGGAGGCTAAATAAGTTTTAGCTTTCGCTTCGCCGCAAACCTTAGATTTTTTGTACAATTTGAAATACGGCTCGGAAATTTAATTTCTATTATTTCGAAGCGCAACTTTAAAGCAAGCTTACGAAAACAGAAGCATTCCAAAAAGAAATAAAAAAAAGGCGACCGTCACGAAATATTGAAACAAATGATTCATTACACATTTCTACGTAGTCCTACATCGCCTTTGCGTGCAACCTCATTAGGCTGTACCTAGTAGTTTTTATTTTGAATTATACCGAAATTCACCAAATTTTGCGTAGCCAAGAGTGTATCGTTTACATCCGCTCATTTGTGCAGTTGTCAGGGAGGTTCCGATTGAGATGGAAGAAAATCAGCAAACCGTTCGCGAAAGGACTTTGTCCTCTCACATGCAAAATCCTGAGTTGTCGCAACGTGCCTTGGGAAAACTGATGAATTTACATCATTCAACTGTCTCAAAAGTCCTCCAAACGTTCCAGGAGCGGATGGGTGTGGATCACAAGCCAGGAGCTGAATGAAAATAGGGAACATTGCGCAAAAAAACTTAGATAGCGCTGATTGTTCATTTCAAGCGGAATCCAAACATTTCAACTTGACCAAAAAACTTGATGTATCGCAAAGCTTCGTCCAGAGGGTCAAGAAACACAAGAGTGTTGCCATAACGAGAGCCCGAAAACTCTACACAAAGCAACTAACGAATAACAATGCTGCGTCATTACTTATGAGACCTACATCAAAGCGGATTTCAAACAGTTAAAAGCAGGAATGTTTCAAGGGACAAGGGACAATTTAAGGAAGTTTGCTGTGGATAACCGTTTCAAATGAAAGAAACTGTCGCAATTCGCTTCGAAGTACCTAATTTGGTCGATTATATACACATGTGACAAACGGAGTGAACCATTCGTGACCAACGGTACTATAAACGATGAGATTTACATACCTAGATGCCTCCAAAAGCGGCTTTTGTCTTTTCTGAGATAGCACAATCGAAAATCGTTGTTTTGGCCCGATTTAGCTTCATTCCACTACGCCAAAAGCTTGCAGGAATGATTAATTCTAGGGGTTTTTTTTTTTTCATTAGAGCGAATCTACAATTGAGAGATTCTCTCCGGGCTCGCTCTCTTTCATTCATAAACCAATCACCTTTACGTTTTTCATTCTACTATTTGTAGAGTATGCTAGCCAGCACTGTTGTGTTTCGATCTGTACTAAAGAATCCCTCGAAAGTTTTATAATGGCGCTGTAATGAATGAAAGAGAGCGAGCCTGGAGAGGATCTCTCAATTGTAGATTCGCCCTAATGAAAAAAAAAACCCCTGGAATTCTATTGATTTTGTACCGAAAGACATGAACCCATCAAACTGTCCTGAACTCCGTCCGCTCAAAGCTTATTGAGCCATAATGGAGCGCGAGAGAGAGAGAGGTAAAGTACCATACGATAATGAAATGATGAGGAAGTGGAAAAAGCTGCGAAAAACGAACCGAAAACGACTGTGCAGGCTCTGATGGAGGTCGTCAATCGCAAATGCCTAACAATTTACTCAAACTCATCCTGAAATTTAACCGACGTATATAGGCTGAAATAAATAACTACAGCGACCGACAATATAGTCGACTTTCAGATCAAATGGTCAAATTCCGAAAAGTTCTCGTTTTCATACCAAATGGTCATGTTTAGATCATGTTCATTTGTATTAAAACCTTAATTTTCCATTCACAAAACAATAAGACCACCTTTTAATTTCCATAAATAATGCACAAATGAATGTTGATTTGTTATTAACGGGTTAATCTTATGTCAGTATACTATAAATTATAGTTCAATTTCATCAGTATGCCCTTAGCTATGAAAATCAAAATGTGGTCTTATTGTTTTGTCGTAAGCGGTGTCTGTGACTTCTTAACTGGTGAATGAAAAATATGAAATTAATACAGATGAATTTTATGAAATTTCGAAATTTTGGTTATTTCAAGGCAACAGTCAAAATTCAAACTAAATTGGTTCACGGCAAAATGACAGAAAACCTTGGTTTCATTTCTATAACTAAAGCTAAATAACCAATCGATCTAAAGTGTCGCAATAACTATCCACTCACCCTTTACAACTGAGGCTTATGGAAACTTGGAGCTAAAGGGTGTTTCAATCAAAATTTGGTCGACTTAAACTTGACGCATTGCGTTTCATCGTGCAATAAAACATTATGCACACCCATCATTTTGAAGATGTGTACATGTAGCATCATGCCTCTTTTTTGATTTTGAGATTAGCACTTCAGTTATCAAAATGTCGTCGATGGAAGAGAAGCAACACATCAAAGTTGGCCAAGTTGGCGAAATTGTTGAATGTGGCTAAATCAACTGTTACCAATTAAAAGTGTATTAGAAGTGTTCGGTGAACGTTTGTCCACAGCCAGAAAAGCTGAATCGGAGGGAAATCGAAAGCCGGAGGCCACTGCGACGATAAAAAGAGTTGCCCGCTGTTCGAGCGGAACCCCAACCTCTCCGTCCGAGATGTCGCAAAGAAGCTGGGAGTGGCGCCTTCAACCGTAGATAGAGCTAAAAAACAAGCTGGACTGTTGACTTACAAGAAAGTGGTGACTCCAAATCGCGACGATGAACAAAACACGTCGGCCAAAGCACGATCGCGAAAGTTGTACACGACGATGCTAACGAAGTTTGATTGCGTGGTACAGAACGATGAAACTTACGTCAAGGCAGACTCTAAACAGCTTCCTGGACAAGAATTTTATACGGCAACCGGACGGGGAAAGGTGGCAGATATTTCCAAGCACATTAAACTGTCAAAGTTCGCGAAGAAATATCCGTTGTCGCAGGCCATCTGTACCTGTGGCTTGAAAAGCAACGTTTACATTGCGACCGGAACCGTCAACCAGAAAATTTATCTGAGCGAGTGCCTTCAAAAACGTCTACAGCCTTTCCTGAAGCGACACAATTGTTCCGTTCTATTTTGGCCGGATTTAGCATCTTGCCATTACGGATAACAGGCCATGGAGTGGTATGCTGCCAACAACGTTCAAGTGGTGCCCAAGGACAAGAACCCTCCCAACACGCCAGAGCTCCGCCCAATCTAACAATATTGGGCCATCGTCAAGCGGAATCTTAAGAAGACTCAAAAAGCTGTTGTGAGCGAGAAACAGTTCATTGCAAACTGGCGTTCTGTGGCTAATAAAGTGGACAAGGAGACTGTAAAAAATCTTATGGCAGGTGTTAAACGAAAAACCCGCAATTCGCATTCGGTAAAAAGGAAGCTTAGCTGAATATTTCTCCTGTATTCTGTATTAACTGAACACGAAAAAGAAAAAAGGATTTGACTTATTAATAAAAACTTTGATCGACTCACACACATTACTCTTTGACCAAATTTTGACCGGAACATCCTTTAGTCTCTTTAGAAGAACTCGGCATGAGCTTACTAAATTTTGATTATAATATTTGAGAAGAAGAAGATGAAAACAATTGAAACAACATATCAAATCATTGTTTCACATATAACCATTAAAATCTTTGATGTATGCATGGTGATCCAATTTTTGGTTCCATCCCTGTATGGCTACGGAATCAAAGGGGAAATAGGGTCGACATTCGCACAACAATGATTTTACTTATTTTATAGGCAAACCTCGATGAAAAGCAACATTATTTTGCAATGAATTTAGAAAAATCAATGAATTTAGAAAAAAACTTAGAAAAAATTTAATACCTTGTCAGTACATTTAGTACATTTGTCAATTTATTACATTGTGAATTTAGTCCATTGTCCATACTGAAGGTTGAGAGAGACATATTTACTGATTGTACGGTGGTAACTGGAACATGTAACATTCTAATAAATCTTCTCACAGTATGCTGAATTTCTATTCAAATGTTTACAGTTTATGATTCAATCTCACTCACTTTATCACATTGCAACCATTTGAAACATTTTCCAAAGTGAAACTTAAAGTGATAAGTCCATTCTTAAAATACTATGATAGAACGATTAATAAATTTTCCAAACATATTAACAGATATTGATTTTCTTCGGATTCCTATGTTTTCAGTTCTTCTAAGTTTTGAAGTGACTGGGTAGCTTAGTGGTTACCCGTTCTGCTTTCTAACTAGAAGGTCGGGAGTTCTATCCCATGTTTGTTCCCTTTCTTGTCATTTGTTCTTTTGCCTCTTTCTATCCCCACTATATTTTAAAAATAACTAACAGTCAACTGCTCTTTCATTGATCGCATCACTTACTACGGTGAATCCATGGTTTTAAAATAAGAACCTCAACTTTACTAACACAACTATCCTTCCGACGGCAATTGTAGAGACGCAGAGTTGGTTAACACGGTCTCTAACAACGATTGTCAAACTAATCATCCCACCCCTCCCGTGAGGACGTAGCTGGCCCCGGTACTTATCTATAATTAGAATGATTTAGTGAAGTTGTACAACGATGTAGTTCTCTCTGTGCGATTACACTAATTCTGATCAGTAAGGACGAGCAACTGCGACGAGCACGGTCTTTACTTCAAGAAACAAATATCAGATTATGTGTGATGATTTTTTTTAGATCGAATCACATTGTGAACAGAACTCGATTGTTTCTATACAACGACGTTGAAATACCATAACCGTAAAATCCGGCAGGTTCTCAAAACCATTTATATTCCTCATATCTCTCGATTGAAATCTTCCCACATAAATCTTCCGAGAATCCCGACCAGGAACACACTTTTACCCCGGACGAAACCACTTGATCCTAACCAAACAAACCATCCGGTGTGCCCGTGACTAATGCACCCTGCGTCATAAACACGCCGGCGCTTCATTGAAGAAGACACTGCACGGATCGCAACCTGACATCCGAACTTTGACCCCGTTGAGGATTAGGCAAGGTGTGTGAGTCAAAACGGCTGAACGGGCATGAGGTTCTCCTCGAATAATGAATCACACGTGCAGTTTTTGTTTGCCATTCTTCCTTCGGGACGGAGGGCTGACACCTGTCCCAGGACGTGTGACTATTTTCGGGGGACCTCTCATTTATATTCCTACTGCTTCGACAAAGCTTAAAAAAAATTATCTCGCCCATTAATCAGCATGTGCTGCTCCCTCTCTAGGGAAAGACCCTCTGCAGCAATGGCAAGCCTTTCAGGTTTTACCAAAGGGTACAGCATTACGTCCACTAGTACTCAGTCTCTACACCGCCGGGCAAGGAATATTGGAAACTGTGTTCCAGTCGAAATTGCCCCCGTCCGAAACGCCGTTACTTACCGATTCACCTTCGCTGTAAAAACGCTGAAAGTATGCTGTCACATCGTAGAAGCAAAAGCGAAATGCATGCTAAAACCCAGACCAAACCAGGCCAAGAATATGAACCTCGACGGCCGACAACGACGCTGCGTTGCTGACTGGATGGCTGTTGTCGAGGAGGAACGAGAGCGAGCCGAGAGCAGGAAAGCCGGTAGAACCGGTTTATTCGTCGCTCGGTCTTGCAACTTTTCGAGAGTTGCACTCTTTGGCTGACTGGTTTGGGTTGAAATGTAGTCCACCACGCCACTAGCAAGCCGCGACCCATGCACAAACCCAAACATGCAAGCAAGCAAGCCTTGCTTTGAACCCGAAAAAGTGGTGAAGCGAAAAACAGCAGAAAAGGAATAACAGAGCTTCATTATCACACCGTCGTCGGTCGTCTGCGGATATGTTTTATTGCAGCCACCAGCGGCACTGTCGGACTTGAACGCAACCGACGACCGGTAAGTCTGGTAAGATTTCAGCCATAGAAATTCTAGAGTTGTTTCGTTTCGTTTGATCACTTTCGCGCTGAACGAGGCTCAGCCGAAAACCCCATCCTCATCTTCGAGTTCGAGCTGTGAAGTCGCGAGATGCGATATTGGTGGGTGAGTGAATTAAGAAATACACGCGAAAGAGAGCATCCCAACGAGAGACGTGTGGGTATCGCGATAATTCACGAACCGGCGACGGCGACGGGGTCATTTCCTTGCTTTTTCACGTAACATCATCCCACACACTGCTGGTGGGTTTATTTGTGGATTGGTTCCGAACACTGTGGGATGGAGCGTTTCTTTATCTGGAAACGGGGAAATATTTTGGACTTGGATGAAATGTTGGATTTGAGATTTCCTGGGAGTACAACATTCTCGTTTATTCTGTCTTCTTCATTTTATTAAAATGATGTTCGTAAATAGAGTAAAATCGGTGATTGTCACCATGTGAGGAAATAGGCCGACGTAAAATAAAGAAAAAAAAAAATAGAGTAAATTTTGTTTATTGTATTAAAAATACGTATTTCATGTTTCTAAGATAAATTCCAGCATTGCGCGTAAAACGTACAGCTTATCAATCTAGTGTTTCGTATAAACTTAGAACCAAATGAAAATATTACGAAAAGATTTGTACATGCTAGCAATGCTGGTTTCATTCTCTTATGCGTCTAATTTTATCTGAAGTGAGTTATTCAATCACAGAGAACAGACGTTCATCTTCGTTCTGCTACTTGTGTAAAACTTTGAACCGACATTTCAAATGTATGTTGTATGCTCTTGGTAGGCGGCGCTGCAGTTGTGCGATAACTGTCATGTAAATATTTATCAATAAAAAGCCTAGCACTTAACCTGAAAAGTTTTGTTTATTTTTCTCTGCACTTGCTTCTTATACTGGCTGCCCATATTAACTTTAACACACGTTTTTTAAGAAACGGTACATGGACATCAATGTCTGTTCTCTGTGATTCAAAGTCCACCATTACATCGTGTCGAGTCTCATTTGCTTTTAATTATAAATAATAGAAAAGTTCAGCAAACGAAATGTAAGAATGCTGCGAATTTAATAATAGCGATCCAAGGAACTGATTGTGAAGTAAGTAAATAAATTACTTCTTCCAAGCATTTTTGTTAGTCAACAATCGATCAAAAACTAAAAAATCTCCATTTTCTACCAAGCCCATGCATTTTGAAGTCGGTTGTCTCCTGGGTGAGAATGCCATCAGTCAATTGATCTATCACATAAAATAGGGGTTTGAGAAGGGTTGCATTTGGGATTAAGGACCCTTCCGTTATAATCGGTCGACAAAGAAGTATAACTTGCGGAGCTTTGCAAGTCGATAGCGGATTGTACAATGAACTTTATTACTCTATATGGACTGACATTCAACTGCTAGACAATTCATTTGTTGTTTCTTATTTCGCCAGTGCTCCGTGTTCAACGAATTTCAAGCGAGCTGCTGCTTTTATCGATTGTTTCTTTACGTCGGAACCACGTCTGGCAAATGTCACTTTCAATAAAAAATGAACTACGAATTTTACCGAAATAAAACTGAAAGTCTCATATTATTGCTCTACTAATTTCAAGAAATTTAAGAAATTAAATCGCTTGAGAAAATATCTCATGGCTGCATGAGCATGACAAGAAAGCTCATGATAGTTCGTTTTTTTCTCATGATAGGTGGTTTGTTTTTGCACTGTCGCATGATTATCGCGAGATTTACCAGCACTGCAGAGAAGGGTTGCAAGGGTCGGAACAACCGATACTTGATGAAAGCACAAACTTCAATAATGAAATATTTTCTGGTAAAGATATCCTCGGTGGTATGCGTTTCAAGAATGAATGTTTGCAATCCATATATTAAATTCATCGCGATTCCTAAACAGAGAAGTGCCGAAGCAGTGTAGTATAGTGTATGTGTTCCACAAAGGACTGCGAAACCGATTGGCCCCAAGCTGGGCTGGCATTACGTAACTCGAAACGAACGACTTTTGGTACGAATGTTTGTGAGAAAAATTTCTACGTTTCGAGATCCGCAATACGGCTCCTGGTTTATAAATAGGGGCTGTTCATATACCACGTAGACTCATTTTCGAAAATCTCAGATCCCCCCTCCCCCCTCGTAGATTTTTTTCCTTGCAATTTTTTGAAATGTTGTGTGGAGCGTAGACTTTGGTGAGATCCCCCTCTCCCAAAAAAAGTCTACGTAGTTTATAAATAGCCCCATAACAACTCTAGGGACTTTTTTCATCATGACGAATCTAACATTGAGATACTCTCTTTGATTACTTTCTCTTTCATTAATATTGCAATCACCTTTACGTGTTTCATTCTATTATTTGTAGAGTATGCTAGCCAGCACTGTTGTATTTCGATCTGTACTAAAGAAGCCCTCGGAAGTTTTATAATGGAGCTGAAAGAGAACGAGAGAAGAGAGAATCTCTCATTGTTAGATTCGCCCTATTGAAAAAAGTCCCTCGAACTTCATTATGTTGAATGACGTCAAGTGACGTCTATAATTGTTCCAATTATTGACGAACAGTGGGCTGGTACGAAATGTTTTCGTACCGTATCTGATTTTTGTATATTGTACGGTTCACCAAAATCGAAATGAAACAAATCGCCAACATTGACAAACTTTTGTTTTTGGTGGCACTTTATATTTGATGATCAGTCATTGGTCAGTCAGTTAACAAATTTTTATTCAAAAAGACTTCTTGCTTTCTCGCAATATTTGGCCAATTTATTATTTTGAATCGTTATGAAACGAGGGGTTAATCGTATTTTGGGGTGCCGGAAGAAGTTTCCCTGGGTGTTTCTGTTTTGCAACATGTCTGTCAAACCAAAATTGAAAATTTATGCTTATTAGCAGCCAACTGCAAATGATGTTAATATGCGTGTGAGTGTTTCCAGAAATTAAGGAAATTTATCTTATTTTAATATGTCGAAGTGTGTCTCTGAAGGTGTTTTCTCCCCAGTTAAAATAATTATAAAATGTTTTTGAATGATTTGAAAAAAGCTACATAAACATACTTCCTAATACAAACAAATCAGCTTAAGATTTCAAATGAATATAGATAAAGGTTTTATTTATTTATTATTTCAGTTGATGTTATATCACCTTTATCTTCCCATTTTTTCCGATTTCCGATTTTTTCGTGGTGGGCAATAGATGTTTTCATGCTTATCTACTCTGAATCCTGGTTGGACAGTTATTACTTCCCAAATAGCTGTTCATAAGCAATCAAAACCAGAGTGATGAAGTTAGTCTCAAACCAGCTTCCAGCGTGCAATCGATGGATTATTTAATTACTAACGCAACGCATTGCAACGCAAATACGACCACCTTTCAAATATCTTTATTATGAAACACAACTTGTATTTTGATAAATTGAGCTTGGAGTTTCATGTGGCTATATTCCTCATAGTTCCCTACAAATCATTTTGAGAGGCCATCGTTAAACAATAATTTAGAAAACTCTGAAATTAATTCTTTCTATACAGTCACTATTTAAATTCAAAATACCATATTTGTCCTAAATCAGTTAAAAAAACTTTTAAAAAAGTGATTTTAAACATAAACAAGTTACTGCTATTCATTGTGATGGAAGGTTTGTGTCGAACTCACACCATGAAACTCTCCTATCTTTAAATGTTTGTGATTTTCTGAACCAGCTAGAATTTGTGAAAATTCTTCGAGTTTCACAATTTCAATCGATCAAATGTTCTATTATTCGTACAAAGCACTTTCCTTCGCGAAATTCCCAAAATATAGAGAAGAAACCTAAATTGACAATATGTTAAGGTAATGCAATGTTGTTTCTGCAGTCCGAGTCTGATAAGTTCTCTTTCAACACCCGTACTAAGATATTTTTCTCATTTCAGAGAGCGAGTAATGGCGCTATTACGATAAGCCGTATGTGATGTAAGACTAAAGTTAATGCTTAGGTCTTAACCGTTTGGAGAAAAAATGGAGCATCACTTAACCTTCTTAGACTCGATGCTCCCAACGACTATATAAATTAATTTTTCATCTGTGCACCAAACAGGGCATTCTGCAACTATTCTCTCCGACTATTCATTTCCTTTCTCCTTTGATATCTACTGAAAGCTACGTGGGTTCCCCGTGTCTTCTTAAGGTAGATACCAAATCCTCCCTATCTCCAACGGTGATGGAAGTGAGCGATCAAGGAGTGTATTTGTGGAGATTATTGCGTGAAGAAACGTATCAGTAACTGGTTCCGTTTCATGGTGACATGCAATATCTTCAACGAATTATGCCTCATCGTAGCTCCATCCACAAGGTGTGCAAACGTCAATGCTTATGCTAATGCTAATTGTACTGTTCCCCGAGTCCCTTACAAAACATTCGTAAGTTTCCATTTTGGTAGCCTAGGTTTTTAATGAATACGATTCGTGTGAGGCTTTTATATGTAAAGAAACAAAAACGTCAGATGTTTGCACGACGCTGCGACAACACTCATAAAAGGGTGAACTCAGCTCACATGGTAAATTTGAAGTATGCAATTATGACTTCAAAGTAGGAACTTTGCTTGAATAATGGAATTATGCATAAAATGCCTAAAAAGGTTTTATGCAGAAATGCCTAAAGAGGCTATACGTCAAAAAGTTAATAAATTTTAGGCATTAGAAAGAGATTAGAAACTATGCATTTTTTAAATGTGCAAGTCACTTTATGACATGAAGAAGGGATAAGAAACGCAGTGCAAATATCTCAAAAGTACGGATCTGCTTTTTTTGTAATCAACAACATTCCGTATCGATTTATCTCAAAAACCCGCTCATCCAAATCAAATACACCAGAAGGTAGGAACATGTTTCTTCTCGCTGGGATTGATGATATACAGGAGAAAGTTTTCATTTCCGAGAAAGCGACGGTTATAGTATCAATAGATATAGATCAATCTAAATGATCTAATTAGTGCCTTGTAGCCTGTCCATGATACTGGATTCAGGTTTGGCTTGCAAGAACCCATTTTTTATTTTCACTTTTTTTTCGGCAAAGCCAGTCAACTAGAACAAGTCGATAATTCCGCTTTAATGATAGCCTTGTTTTCATGCATTTTTTCTATTACACTGGAATAAAAAAAAGGACTTCAAGTATTCATTTTTTTTTGGGATTAAAAAATAGGAATTTTTTGACGTATGGAGGCTATTCATTGAAATGCATAGAATGTAATTAAAAAAAATGACTACCTCAGAATTATCGTGTAGATTTCCTAGAATGAATCCCTGTAATCCGATTTCTGATAAATCCCTCTATTCCGTTATGGATGTCGCGAATAAAAAATGCACCTGCAAAAAACTTCGTGAAAAAAGCCAATGAACGAGCAGGACTCAGGCACTGATAATATTGCAAACGTGAAATTTTAAGCACATGTATGCAGTTTTGCAGCATCCTTGGGAAAGCAGCTCACACGCTTTTTGTATTATCAAGGTTAATATCAACAATTAATATGAAACAAGCGATTTGAAATTAGTTGACTGTTGTAAAACCCAGGGACCTGGCAAAGCTATCCTATTTACTAGCATTTGACAATCTCGCAGGCCTTATTTGAATAAGGCCCATCTGACGTTTGCTACTACGGGTACGAACGGCAGTATTGTTTACCAACAATGAACCTTTTGACGTTTGGTTGTAAGAGGTGTTAGCTACAGGACAATGACGGCCCGCCAGGTCCCTGGTAAAACCCCTTGATCCGAAGTGCACCTTGCAGCCTGCACCTTGCAATACATTTCTGCGCTTTTCGGTCCTAGCATCCTTATTTTTGGTTTGCTTCACTGTGTTATTGCGACATAATTTTTGAGAGTTTGTTCGTGTGAGTTACGGAATTAGGGGTGAATCAGAAAGCTTGGGACCGATGTGTTGGTCCTTCCGGAGCCAACAACTATATCAATTTTCTTCTGGTCTATCGGGCTCTGGTTATATTATCCTTCTCATACAGGTGCATTTCTTATGAATCTATTCTCAAACGTCCAAAAGTCTCTATCTTGTTTCTATGATTTTTTTTTTTTGTTTATTTTGTTCTCTCCGTTGTAGCACTTCAACCAAATCTTTCCAAAATATGTGAAAAAAAATCAAATAGCTGTAATAAAATTTATAATTCTGTTCGAAAAATAAATCAGAATATATCATCAATTTTTTTCTTCAAAAGGCTGATAGGGAAGCGGAACCTATGTTCACCATAGTACATATATTCATCACATTCTGCAGTCATCCAACTTCAAACGTAAAAAGATGTTTAATTTCTCCAATAAACGGACGCAGTACCCAAAAATATATAATCCTGGCAAATAAAATTAGGTCTTGAATATAATTAAAAGCTACAAAAACGTTTCGGAGACTTAAATTTCGTAAAAATAATGAGCAGTCAGATTTTCAACACAATTTCTTACCTTTGCACTACAAATTCGTCGTATTGATCTAACCGTACTAGGGAATATACCCGAGCCAGACTCCAAGTTTTCTCTTTAATTGCACTATATTCTCACACATTTTCGTTGCGTAATTGCACAAACCATAAAAATCACACTTCACTTATTACACTTGCCAAACGAGAATCTACGAATACCTGATAAAATACGAGAAAACTATGGGATTAATTTTCACAATAATTTAAATTTTATTATGACTCTTATTCGAATGAAATGGGTTTGGCAGTACACCAATATCACCTGTTTTGTGGGAGTGCTACAAATCGCCCAAAGTTAAACTATTTTATTTTTCCATAGATTAAATAAATAATAACATGCTTCTAATTGTAGATTTTTTCAATATTTACCAAGAAATAAAATCCCACATTTAATAATATTTTTCCATCTCTGTTGAATTTGGCGGCACTGCTCACATACTGTATAGCATACACATCAACACGCACACTAGTTCAATTCATAGAGCATTCTATGCCCAACGTTATGGTGAGTCTTGTTGTCAATATTCTCAGGGAAGAATAACAAACAAACCCGTTCATTTTGTCTTGGTTATATGCAGGCTATCCAACACAATTAAAGTGCTGTCAAATGATCTACTTCATGCGAGAAATTCAATTTTGGGTGTAGTAGTGGAAAGCGTTAACTTGTTTAGATTTTTTCATGATTAAAATCAGTACGATTAACATATGTACACAGATGGGATTAAGGTTTTTCGTGATATTATTAAAATAGGTACATAGCAGTGGCAACTTTTCCGTATTAAATTGGAAGAAAATTATCAGAATCGAATGTTTTGTGCGTTGCTGAACGATTAACGGTAAGTGGACGAATAAATTGTGAATAACTTGTGTACTTAGTGTTCGGTATTCAGTGCATATTCACCGATTTCCACTGGAGGTCTGATTATTGAGCTCAAGATAGGTACCGCTTCCCTACCTAGTATAAAAAAAACATGAAAAAAAATTAGTCGATTAACGCTTATTCAGCATATAAATGACATATGCGAAGAAGCTCTTATTTGGGTTCATTGATCTATTAAGAACTGGGCCCTCACCATTTCTATGTAGAAAACCAAAAAAGTAAATTAGTATTACCTAGATGACATACCAATATGAGTAACAATTAAGGAAAGACAAGTTTTAATGATAGGCCCAATTCTTGATCCATGGATTAACATTAGTGCCATTCCCCATAGTCTGCTTTAATCATCTTATATATTAAATAGAACCTTCCTGTAAACTTGGTGGAATACTGTCCTACCTTTGAGAGATTACTAAATTTTCTAGCTAACCCTATCTTCCGTTTTATTTAATCTATCCTTCAATTCACTTTTATGCATTTTCTTGACGTTAGAAATTCGTCATTTAAAGCTTGTGCTGTTTGAGGGAATCTTTGAAGTAGTGAGCCTTCGGGTTGAAATTTCATGAAAATGCGATTGTTTCTTATAGTTTTTGAACTTAGTAACTTTAATTACTGGAAATGTCCTGGATGATTTATGGAGCACTTTTTAATTGGACATATAATCCATTTGTAATTGCATTGACGCAAATAAAATTGATCATCAAAACATATATGGTCAACATATGGTTAATAAAAGTTTAAATATTTTTCCTAGAGATCTTAACTCAAGCAGAGTTCATGTTTAAAATTGTACATCAGCGCATATCTTACAAACTGCTTAGTACTATTACTTTTTACTTAAAATTTATCTGAAAAACCTAAAAGTATGTTCCTCGCAACGGTCAAATTGGTTGGTTGTAGGATGGTAGAAGAACATGTGCGCTCGTTTATTTTTGACGTTTCATCTAAGTTTAGCAACACGTCGACAATGAGCACAAGCCGGAAAGTGTCAAACGTCTGAGAGATAATTCAGATCAGTTCAATGTAAAATGGGTAAACTAACTTGTGAAGAAAAAAAAAATACTCAAATTTTGGATCTACCATCAAATAATTGACTCCCGCAGCTGTTCAGTAATTGACTCCCGCAGCTGTTCAGTCGGATATTCACGAAGAAACAGTGACAATCGTCAACCGAAGAGTGCCAAAATCTGCAAACCAGCGCGTCGGAATAATTACTCGCTTACGGCTTACGGTCGTATTGGATAATGAATCATTGATGAGAGTCAGCCCGTTAAGATCCGCAAACTTCACAATTGAATTCTTAAGATGTGCATTATCAGTTTTTCACATAAATACTCGTGATATAAATCATAACGCATATCTCATGAAAATTTCTCACACGTAATTCCTATGAAATTAATACAGTGTTTGAATGAATTTCATATAAGAGGCATTCCATGCATTTTCAGGAATTGATCCTGATCAACTATTCACAATTTAGCTGAAACTTGGCAGGTTTCTTCCTTTCTTTGAAAGATGACACTTTGCCATGGTAGTTCTTCATTTTGGAGCAAGTTAAGTTTTAAAAAAAAAAAACTTTTTTGTTTCTCATTTCTCCAGGTTCAGTTAACCATCAGTTTTAAGCAAACATCGTGGGCAAGAATATAAAACATAGATATTTCAAATGTTTATTGATGTAAATGTTTTGCATCTGTTTGTTAATTTGTTTTAACAATATTTTTTCAGAATGGTAAAATTATTTTCTACAACTTTGCCAACTTGACCGTTTTGGTGTTAAAACTTTTTTTACAATCAACCATTCATAAGATGTTTGTAAAGTAAATTGGTCTTTTTTTCTTTGTTATATAAGGTTTAACGTATGATAATCCTAAGGGCATCTTCAGCGGTGGCACTACTTCATACTTGAATTTCATCAGCAAACTTGAATAGAACCAGCCAAAATAGACCAACCTTGCGTTCCTCGCACCGATGTGGTATTTTTTGTTGTTATACTCGCCAACAACTATGATCCTGTCAACCATTCAACATCAAAGATCAGAAGATTTTTTAATCAGAGATCCCAGAGTTTTCGCAAACCTGTTGCCATGGATTGGTTTGATCAAATATTTTTTACTGCCAGTAGTGTGCCGTTAGCAAACGACGAGGAATACTTGCTCTTTTGTTTGCCTGAAAGTTTAATAACATCTCGGAAATGCTATTTATTTCACAGAAATTCCACCAACTTATTAAATGTTTAGCAAATCGACCAACTTCTCAGACTTTTTACAATTTCTCGTAAATTATCGAAATCCCAACAAACATCAGTGTCGAAAAACTGCTTGTTCAAACAAATTTGGAGAAGTTATTCAGCTTTTTCTTTTAGAAAGCTGAATAACTTCTCCAAATTTGTTTGAACAAGCAGTTATTCGACACTGATGTTTGTTGGGATATTTTTAATATTCTTCTTTAAATCATGAAAGGTGTACCAACTGGGAGTCCAAATAATTTCTGGGAAACTAAATCTTCTTCTCAAAGTTCCGGTTATTTCCAGAAAGTTGTTTTTATTCCACGGATGATCAGCAAACTTTTTGAAAGTTCAACCATGTTTCCAGAAACGTTGAGATTTTTTCGGCAATTCAATGGACTGCTCTGAAGTTCCACCACTTCTCTTCTCAAAAGAGAGTGAGCAAACTTCATGATTATCTTGAAACTTCCAATAAGTTTATTCATTTTTCGAGAAGCTTAATCAACTTCTGTCAAGTTCATTATATTTCCACCCAATCTTCATAGATACTCCGAAGTTCATAGTAATTCAGAAAATAATTTTCAAAGAGTTCGTTTAGTTTCCAGAAGCTTATATAAGTTCTGACCAATTCATGTAACTGTCGAGACTGTTTAAAAGCTGTAGAATATGCAATTTAATAATAAAATATTTGAAAATGATTCCTGGAAAAAAAAATCAAAGAATCAAAGAATCTCTCTTCAAGATATCATCGGATTTCCCTAGAAAGCTTATGAAAACTGCTATGGTAAAATGTATCCTCTCCCCCAGAAGATAAACCTGAATACCCTGATCCCCAGTAAACCTGCTGAAAGTTTCTATTTAACAGGCTTTTCTAAAATTTATCTGTATGAGCAATTTGCGAGTGCTAGTCATGACCAATCCATCAATAAACCGATTGTTCACTTTGAAGACTTCATTACTTTTCGGTTCCAAGTAATCGAAATACGGAATCTGGATTTGCCACCAAATTAGTCGTTAAATCTACACTAGTCACACTTCCGAGAGCCTTCTCATTTCGAACTAGTCAGCGTTTCCCGGAAAATGCAGTGGTTGTAAAAATCTTAGAGAACCATCCATTATTCCAAAATGAAACTAAATGGGAGCAACTTGAGGTAATTATCAGCATCCAAGGCGAGCTATACCATTTTCTGTCGGGCGCCACCAAGTACGGCCACTTTTCGGGTCATAAATATATCTCAGCAAGCCTCAATGCTTTTCCGGAACGAAAAACACCGGAACAATATCTGCCACAACTCATAAATAACAGACATTCGGTCCATCGGTCTGCATTCAAAGTTTTGTTGGTTTGCGCGAGGGTTTGCGTTAGTAAACAACACGGTAGATTATAAACTTGAATTTTCGTTGAGTAAAAGCTGAAGCTTAAATGGTATTATCAAGTAGCGCGTAGTGTTTTGGAACGGTATTTTTCTTGTTCCAAATTGCTGCAAGAATAGATCCAATCATATACCAGTTTTGAAATGATGCACAATAGATCCGGTATAAAACAAAATTTATAACACCTGTGCAGCGATGCTTTTGCGTTAGGTCTAAAAAAATTAATCCAAACCACGATTTGGACCGCCGTTGAAGATGCCCTAAGGTTTGGTTGACTGTACGTTTCGACGTGTACATGTGACTGCGGGCAGAATCAACTGCTATCCGTTAATTTACAATTTTGACCACCTAATTTCGCACATCTGCTCCAAAATGTCAACCTCGACATTCTCCTCCTTCGACAGATAGCATCCAAAAAGCGAGAGATAATACGACCGACTCCAAGAATATAATAAATCCACAAACACGACAAACACCCAGTGAAATATTCATATATCTGTCATTCTACATTTCTCTTTCCAGTCGCTATACGTTCGCGGCCGCCGTCCGTGTCCACTTCATCAGGCCTAAATAACAAAACAGCACACGACTCAAGACGCAGAAACAACCTGAAGGAAGTAGGAAGAAAAACAAGATAAAAGTGTGACGCGCTGTTCTTTTTCGATTGCGGTTACTCATTTTCCCTTTCGTTGACTCGTGCATGATCCCCAATACAGCTCAGTCTTAGCCCCACAACAAAACGGTTTTTGAATTGCTGTCCACATACACTCACACCGACGCTAGGTTTCAGTCTGAGCGCGCACCGAAACCTGCGTCGTCACAGTAGTCTTGGTCTTGGTCTTGGTTCCCGGCCAGCCGAAATCAGTCGGAAGGCAAATATGTACCTTCCCTACGGCATCCTGCCACACTCCGCCATCGCCTCCGAGGAAAGATCGACTTTTGGTTTGCGATACAGTCGAATGCTTCTCAAAAGACGTTTAGATCACCGGGCGTTTTGTGGTGTGACTCTGTCAAAGACCGAGCGAGCAGGCAAGAGAGTGTTAATAATCGCTGCTTCAGTGTTGGTTATGCGATACACAAGAATTCGAAATTCAAACACACATCGTGGAGACCGGTTGGAATAAAAATGTATATCATTCACAATATTTCTTATCGCATGTAACTCCTTTTCTTCGGAAAAAAGCAGGCGAATAGAGCACCAAACGGGAAGCGAGCACATTTTGTGCACTACCTTTATCAAGTATTATGAATTTGTGAAGCAGTATGCAGCTTAAGTTTGAGAAACCTGCACATATATTTTAGGTCTAAGAAACTTCTGTAGCCAAACATAACTACTAACTTAAAAAAAACTGTTAAAAATAGATCAAAGGTTAAGTAAAAACTATTGCTTTGAATCATTTTCTGCTTTTCCACGATTAAAGTTGAAGCAAACACTTATATTTCGATGGTTGAATGAATGCAGTTTGCAAACGAAGTGTATTATTTAGTTACATTTTATTTAATTTTTGAGTTGTAGTATGACTCAAGCCTTGCTTCAAATATTAAAAGACTGACAGATATTAACTGATAAAGTTTAGTATAAAATAAATGAAGTCAGTCAAAAGCAAATTCACTATAGTAAATAACATTTTTTAATGTTGATAGGAAGGCCTTCTATAACTTTAACAGATACATTCGAAAAACCTACTGTAATAAATGACTTCTTTTTTTAAATGTTCAATTCAGTATTCAATGCTATTTCAGAATTATTTTCATAATGTTTTCAGTTTTTACTGGAGGAGATGAAATAACTTTTAAATTTGATGACAAATACGCAAAGCATATAAATGACGACTTAAAGAATCGCAAATAAAAAACAAGAGACTCAAAAATTGACCATTGAAAATATTAATTCACATTTATTTAATGAAACTTATGCTCAATTACATAAAAGGTGTTAAAAATATTAAGGAGGATTTTTCAGCATCAAGACATTCGTTTGAAATTCATAATTATAATCCTTATTGTGGCTTTGAAGATTCTTGAAGATTTGATGACGTCATTCTCAAAAAAATTGCTTTTGCTAAAAACAATGCTCGATTTTTTAAAATTATGTACTTTAATTAACCTAACATAAAGCATGAAACTTTGAGTATTAACAATTAATTATTTAACTCCAATCTTTGCATCGCTTTGAGTGGAGTTACTATTACTTAAAATAATAGTTCTTAATGTAACGCAATTTCGGTTCACCATTGACGAGCACGACGTCGAAATGACGAAAATGGCTTTTCCAATTGTTAGAAAATTCATGAAATTCATCTAGTTCCTCAAACTTTCAATAATTCCAAACTGTAACCGACCTGAGTTAATATCCCATCTCAATTTAACTATCTGTTTTGACCAGCATTTCTTTTCTTCCGTTAACGAAAATTGACCGAAAATCTAGTGCAGATTATGAAAGCTGATGATAAACTAATCATGGGATGACAATCATATAAAAATAAACCTACATTTTTTTTGGCTCTGTTGCTGCTGTTGTGACTGCCGAGCGATGATTCTGATCAACCAATAGTGGTGACACACAGCTTCTCCTCGTCCGTGGTCTACGTGCTCTCTATTTAGCAACCGACGATGACTCGATCTAATGCGATGTACTTCTCGGCACTGGTTCTTATTTTTCCGGCGTTCGGCACTCGTCACACTTTCTACGCGGATCGCGCGGCTTACTTTATTTTTTTTTTTTAAATATTTACGATTTTCTCGGCAAATTGATTGGAATAATTTTTCACACACTGATTCTTCTGCTGCTGCTGCCTTCAAACGTGCCCAGCCGAAGCAGAAAGACGGTGGTGATTTGTCTTCTGCTTGTGCCGTGTTTTCCTTTTTTTTTCGCTGAACGCCTCGTGGGCCTTTCGAAAATTTACGGCTGCCTTGGGTGAAACAAACTTTCGTTACTTTTGATGAATTTTCATGAGAATTTTTCTTCACTCGTTATCGACAATGCGAAACACTTTTTCTTATTTGATTTTCTTCCTCGTCTGACCAACACTTTAATAACACTATTTCATACGCGTTACTACCCTGAAGGGGAAAACTAAGAGAAGAATCCACTGTTAGCCACAAGCTGGACTTTCTCTCGCCGATGGAGGAGTCCAATTTTGGTTTCCTAGCGGTCGTTTGTGTCTTCCGTTAATTGCTTATTATAATTTTTTTTATAACTCGTCTTCAACTTTCGACCTTCCACTTGTTAGCGTCTTTCTCGTGCGTCAAGCGGCTACGGCAAAGACGAAGACGGCAATTGCAGAGACGAAATAATTTTCGTTGACCACTTAACAGTAGAAGGTATCAGTGCAAGCGAACGTGCCAGCTATGTTTGTATTTCGATTGTTTCCACTCGGATAAGTCTATTGTTTATACATCGATGTCTATCACTTGTCTTGATACGCAAAGCTACACGCTGTCTCGAAGAAAAACGGAAGCTGAACGGAAATACAGAGTATTCGGGTATTAGTGGGAGGGAAACAAATAAATCGAATCGACTAAGCGGCTTCTTCTTCTCGAACTTTGCGCAAAATTTGTGATCACTTTTTTCGGCGTATTCAGCAAAGATGGAGCGTTTATTTTGTTTCCTCTTTTCCGCTAGTTGGAGACAACACACTGAACTTTTTCGACTTCGTCACGATTTTTCCTGCTGGTCACTACGACTTGCCTACTTGGAACGATCTCTCGAAGCGAAGGTTTTTCCGGATTTTCTTCTTTTCCACAACTCAACTGAGCTCGGTGTGTTTTCCACGGCGGTAGACACTTTTGGCGTTTTCCCGATTTTTCTCGCTTGGCTGTGGCTAGTTTTTTTTCTCCCGTTTCGAATAGTAAATATTTACTTTTTCTATTATTTGAATGCGGTAAGAGAGAGGTTATATATGTGTAATATATAGTAGTATATATAATTCACCGGATTTACATTAATAAGCAATAAGCGGCAAAAATTTCTGCGGGGATGCGAAACAGCGCGACCTTCCTTAAACGTTGTCGCTCGTAGACTGATTCGAACGGAAAACTCTAAATTTATAACTGAGCGCAAAACGTCTCGCTGGTTTGTGGCGAAGCTCCAAGCGCACGGATAAAAACGGCATCTAATATCGGAGGCACTCACCAAGACGAGCACACGGGGTCGCGAAATCGCTCAAATCCTCTCACCGGTACCAATCACAGTCCAGTTAGCTCTCGCCAGCGGCACGATTCAACTGCGGTTCGTTTGCATCCGAACGAGGTATTCGTGTGTATGGGTGTTTATGGCCAATCTTCGTTGCACGAGCACGATATAATAAAATTTATCCATAAAAAAATACACACTGCTGCCGAGTATGCGAGAGGTAATTGAATTTCTCTCTCACGTTCGCGCTCACCCATCTGATCTGGGAGCATAATGTTCTCTTTCTTTTGTATTGAACACAATGAAACCACGTGTGCATATAGTTGCTATAAAAACACACACGAGCGTGCAGTCGCGTGATATATGTACAGAACATGTGTGGAACATGTTTGCCATAACAAGGGGGCTGCCAAATGCCGCTGTGGAAGGAAGGTGTTCAGAGAAATGGTTTCGTAGGGCCACTCGGAAATGCTAACCAGAGTAGGTGATTTGTGGAACGCAAGTTATCTTTGGGTACGATTGCTGACTGCTCACTTTTCTTTAATTTATTATATTCCATTATGCTTATTATGATATTGGAGTCAAGCAGTAACTGAAGTTTGAGTTTCCTTTGCGAGATTCTCCAAGTGTGATTCTATTTATATAGTTGAATGGAAATTTTATAAGATCGACTATTTTGAGGAAAAATATTACAAACTATCTATGTGCACAGCTGGGAAGGATTGATGAATTTAGTAAAATCTTATATTGATTCTCAGAACATAAAATGAAGATTATAATAAAAATTAAAACAGAATAACTTTTATATAACGTATCCAAAAATGTTGTGAGGAGATGGCGATATTGGCATCGCTCTGGCGGGCCCTGTGGGGCGGAGATATCTAAAATTTGTAGTTGCATAGCTTCCCACAATTTTTTTTCAATCGAATCTTAGACATCAGACTGGCTCAATGAAATGAATTGATTATTTACTTTATTCCGTTTTGTTCTCGTAATGATTCGCCGTTTCGAGACAAAGAATCTAGCTGTGGTGATTTATAATAACATGAGTATTAATCAGTGATCCCTTACTTCGAATGATTATACGACTTCAGACACAGACGATTTGTTGTAGTGCATTTACTTTGCAGTCTTAATGCAGTAAAAACACCTGTATGTTTTCCCTCTCCTGCGTTCCGGTCCTAATTGTAACTTTTTCAAGAATGAGAATAGCAGCACTCAAAACCATCAAAGTTTCAAAGATTCCCAACACTCGGGGTAGAAGAAAGACTTTAGACAATATGAAAGCTGCGATTAAAGTTTATCAGAAACATCCAGATATGCAGATTTACTTGTACAGAATTGACATGCATTGACGAGATTGTCAGCAAGCGGTTAAGGATCATAAGATAGAAATATAAATAATGACATTTTTCAATAATCTAAAAGATTTTGATGCAAGCATAGAGATTCAAAAAACTCTCAGTCTACCGTAACAGGTTGTCAAGCTAAAGACGAAAAAACAGCAATAATCAGTACTAGAGTATGGGATCACTTTCTAAAAACTTGTGAGGCTTTTTAGAATCTTAGAGTTATATAGACAAAGAATTTTCTAAAATTCATGATTTTACACCATTGCCAAATCCACCAACATTAAAAGAACTTGAAAGCATACCTTATGCAACTAGTAATGAGCAGTCGCCAGGTTCAGATCGAATATTTATGGAGTATGTTAAATACGCGAATGGACATTCAATAGTAAGATAAGCATAAATAATACAGGAAGCCTATATAAAGAATGAAAATACTTATTCACAAGAAATCAGGAGCAACAGAAGCAGATCGGTTCAGAAGAATCTCTAAGTGTTATGTAGCTTACAAATAAAGGGTAATAAAACATCAATAAAAATGAAAAAATAGCAACAAAAATATGAGAAATCGCCACTAAATTATTAAACACTGTGCCAACGAAAAACTAACAATTCGCACTAGAAAAACTTAAAATAGCAATAAAAAATTAATAATTCACTTTCAATAATTTAAAAGTGACCGATTAATCCTTCAAATAAAGCAATGTCAATTAGTATAAATGCAATAATAAGGTGATTGTTTTCCTTCTTAAGAAAAAGTTCTAGCGCTGATAAAAGTTTCCAAATCTTTCAAATCTTCCAATTTTAACCAAATAAATCGCAAAAAAAAAAAATAAATAAAATAATTTATATCGCTTTGGACATTTTCGCCATTTCAGAGTTTCAATCATCTAACATCGCAGCAGAAGAGACAAATAGTTGCATTTTATTTTTATGTGTATATTATTGCAACATCGTATTATTTGTATCATATCATCATTATAAATATATGGATAATAATATTAAAATGGTGTTTTAAAAGATAGTGAATAATCATTAAATTTAATTTGCTGGAAGTAGATTCCAAATAGTACAGATATGTTATTGCAGTGTATCTAAAATTAATAAATGCTCTTCAATTCTGCTTATTATGTATATCTATATGTCATGAATACATACATTTTTTTTTTTTTTGGATTCATGTATAATTAAATGGTTTATGGTTTATTTAATTGCAATAAGACCTTCACATTCCAGAGTTATATTCATCAGTCACTGATTGAGCTGTAAAGATGCACTAAGCTGCATATGATTATCATATGCCTATTACTACTATTTTAATTATTTCATCATATTATTTTATTTATAACTATATTAAAATTACAGGAGGACGAATTCCAACTTCGACATATTTTTATTAAATATTCTAGTATATTTCATTGCTCTATTACATACTACATATATTGCATATTATGACATATTATTTACATTATATATAATAAACACTGGGTTGGGAGGGAGCACCAGGGTATTATTCAAGCTGAAACTGGACGATGGTTTGATTGACTGCCTGAGTCTAGGAGGGAACGAGCATTATCATTTTCTTTATCATACCGATTCGATTGTGATGCTGCGAATTCTACTCCAACAGTTTCAGTGAGAGTGACGCGCCCTTCTTAACAAGCCATCCTGTAGAAAGCTTAATAAGTATTGCGATTTGCGTATTTTGGAAGGAGATTTTTAATTTCCCGTAGATTTCGTGTGAGTGTCTCTGCTTACGGTTCTCCGTTTTATTGGCCCTTCATACAACGATATTGTGAATGCAGATCGGTGGCTCAATTTGATCTTGCTATTAAGTGGAGCAGCATCCAAGCCAAGGGCATGAAGGGATGGTGGCTACCATACATACATACAAGAATAAATATAACAAATTTTATGTATGTCATCATTATGCAGATTGCGTGAACAAAAATATTTAACTAATCTAAGTTCGGAATACTGATACCTACTTTCCAAAATAGCCTAAATTAAAGTGTTAGGCTCCTTCAGCAATATAAAAAACACCCCGGGAGCTGTTATTTTCGGACGTGCGGAGTTTTTTTTTTCATACTTGAATGATATAATGGACTCATGAATGGATTATTTGATGTTGATGGATTGTTTATGCAAAGTGGAGTGAGTTTTCTTAACGGCTCCATCTAATATTCAATATGCTTAAAGAATGAACCATCTTTATAAACCATTTTGAATTCAAGGTTTTCCTGTAATTTTTTGATTGTTTGCATCAAAATAAGATATGATAAGATAAACAAGGAACTCTGGAGTGAGTTGTTGTAAGAATTTGAAACTTTTAAAATTTTATTTATTTAATCACCATCTTGCAGAAAAAGCTCTATTTTTTAGTTCAATTGAAAATTGGAAATAATATTGAAAATGATCATGATAATAAATATATCTTACGTTTCTTCATCATTTTTTTTTTTTTGAAGACATCGCATCCAGAGGTCAAACTTGCTGATCAATTGATCAGTTCTTTTAGTATTTTGTTACTATCTCTTAAAATAAGTACACTTAACCAGGAACTGACTGAGCAATCCCTTCACCTCAAGGAGAGGTAAATAATTGTAATATTTCTAATTTGCCAATAAATACAATCCCCCAAACTTCTTTACCTCAACCACAAAAACGAATTGAAATGTTGGTGTAAGGCCTGTACTCGAAAAAAATGCACAATTTTTATCTGTGTGTAACTTTTTTGTCCGTGGGTAAAAATTCATGAAAATCTGGTTTTAACTAGTTTGAATTGTTCACATGTGCAAAATTTCATAACAATCGGTTCAATGGTTATTGAGATGCCATCGAAACAAGAAGAAAATCACCAGAGAATTTTGCGTGACGTCTTGGAAAATCCGACTGTCACCATGAGATGGATCGGAAGACAACTGGGAATCACCCATACAACTGTGTCTCGGGTAGTAAAATCGTTTAAGGAGTCCCAGACGACCGACCGACGTGCTGGAAGTGGAAGAAAATCGAAGACAGCTGACCCTGTGAAGGCCCGGAAGGTATTAGATTATTTCAAGTGTAATCCGAACCTTTCGATTCGCGACGCGGCTCTGCAGGCAAAGTGCTCCGCTGGTTCGTTCAGCAAACCATGAAACGAGCTGGGCTTCGTGTATTCAAGGTCTGCATTGCACCGAACCGGCGTGGTCAACAAAACACGGCGGCCAAATCCCGCGCAAGGAAGCTGTATCGAGAGTGGTTAACGAAACCGATGTGTGTGGTTATGGATGACGAAACCTTCATCAAGGCAGACGCATAATTAACTGGGTTCATACCATGCTCGCAAAAAGAGAAATCACTTCAGAGCTGGGAAGTACGTCTATTACAGTACGGGCAACGAAAGGTTGTCCCCAAGGAGGAGTCCTCTCACCACTAATGTGGTCCTTAGTTGTAGACGATCTTCTAAGAAGCTTAGAGGAAAAAGGTTTCGAGGTTGTAGGTTTTGCAGACGATATAGTCATTATAGTAAGGGGAAAATTTGACAACATCATTTCAGAAAGAATGCAATGGGCCCTTAAATTTACCCAGTCTTGGTGTATCAAGGAGGGCCTTAGCATAAACCCATCAAAAGTAGTAATTGTACCTTTCATTAGGAAAAGGAAGTTTAGTCTAAAAGCGTTTCAGCTAGGAGGATTAAAGATTCATCTTAGTGAACAGGTTAAATACTTAGGAGTGATACTGGATGCCAAACTGAACTGGAATGCTCATCTTGAGTGTGTGATCGGTAAGGCAACCAGTGCTTTCTGGATATGCTCAAAAACATTTGGCAGAAAATGGGGTCTAAGACCAAAAATGATAATGTGGATTTATACATCCATAATACGTCCAAAAGTAATGTATGCTTCTCTTGTGTGGTGGCCAAAAACAAAAGAGGCTACTGCACAGAAAAAGCTTACAAAACTTCAACGGCTAGTATCCATTGCTATAACGGGAGCGATGCGCAGCACTCCATCAAATGCGTTGAATGCAATTCTAAATCTGCTGCCTTTGCACGAATACGTGCAACTAGAAGCGGAAAAGAGTATGCTTAGACTTAAACGGCTGAAAACTTTCCTGTCTGGTGACTTAGTCGGTCACCTGAGCATTTCACAAAGCTTTCAAAATGGGCCAGTGATGTATATGAATGGAGACTGGATGAAACCTGTGGAAAACCATGACATCCCTTACAACATATGTGAAACGTCACGTATAGATTGGGAAGTCGGAGGTCCCACTGTTGGCCATGGCTCCATAAAATTCTTCACAGATGGCTCAAAAATTGGAACAAAAACGGGAGCAGGAATCTTCGGCCCTGGGGTAGAAATCTCAGTGGCGATGGGAAACTATCCAACGGTTTTCCAAGCGGAGATCTTTGCTATAATAAAATGTGTTAACGTTTGTCTGAAGAGAAAATATAGACATGCAAATATTTGTATTTTTACAGACAGCCAAGCGGCACTCAAAGCGTTAAGTAATTATAAATGCACATCCAAACTTGTCTGGGAATGCATTCTTTCATTGCGAAAGGTGTGCCAAGAGAACTCGGTAAATTTATTCTGGGTTCCGGGACACTGTGGCATTGAAGGCAATGAAAGGGCAGACGAGCTTGCTAAACAAGGTTCAAATGCACAGTTTATTGGCCAAGAACCATTCTGCGTAATATCATACTGTGCCATAAAAATGGAATTAAAATCTTGGGAAGTGCAAAGGGTGATGACCAATTGGTTGGTCACCACAAAGTGTGTTCAAGCGAAAAGGTTTATAATTCCAAATGTTACAATCAGTAAAAAGCTTCTGGAGCTCAATAAGAGAGTTCTTTGTACCTATACTGGCCTAGTAACCGGACATTGCCCGAGTAGATATCATTTGAAAAACATTGGCCAGGTTCAGAATGATATCTGTCGTTTCTGTAACATGGAACGTGAAACCTCGGAACATCTGCTTTGCAGTTGTGATGCTTTGTACAAGAGCAGACTTAAATTTCTGTACAGTGGCTATATGCAACCTAAAGAAATTTGGACTGCAAATCCTGGAAAGGTGGTGGGTTTTATAAACTCAATTTTGCCTGACTGGGAGACGCGTCTTGGGCTGGTCACTTGACAAATGGTGATCTAGCTTTAAGATGCGAATTAGAATAGTAAACAGGGGTATACCACAAAAGTTCAACTCAGTGGACGCAGTGGTTCTAGGCCCCAACAAAAAAAAAAAAAGGCAGACGCAAACAGATACCGAGGCTGGAGTTCTACGTTGCCAAATCACGGTTTGATGTTCCAAAAGACTTAAGGAAGAAGAAAGTGGACAAATTCGCCAAAAAATACTTGCTCTGGCAGGTCATATGCCAATGCGGTAAACTGAGTAAACCGTACATCACAACGGGTACCATCAACAGCGAAATTTACCGCACCGACCGCCTCCAGAAGCGTCTGTTGCCCTTCCTGCGGTCCCACGGAGGTGAGACATTATCTTGGCTGGACCTGGCATCATGCCATTCCGCGCGATCGACGTTGGATTGGTACAGAGACAATAACGTTGTTTTTGTACCAAAAACCGCCAATACCCCCCCAATACAGACAATGAATTCTTTCTTCGTTTTATTTATCAATTTCTCCTCAGTTTTCGCAACAAAATTGTTGAAGTAGATCTTAGGCTTCAGGTTGGCTCAAAAATTCTCGATGAGACGCTGCTGGGGGACGTTGGGCGGGTTTGCCGACTTGGGTACCACATCAATATTCAGCCGCCCCATCTCATCCAACGATCGCTTCGAGTAATGGGCCGACACCAGATCCAGACAGAACACCGCGTCTTCGCCCTTATGGTATTTTTTGATGAACGACGCAACTTCGGGCAGGCATTTCATACTATAAATTTCCCCGTTCACGGCCAGTCCGGAGCGAAAGAAGAGCGGCTTTGACGTCCACTTCTCACTGATTGTCAGCCACAGCAGCACTTTCTTGGGGAACTTGGTGTGTGAAATGAACTTCACCTCGGAGCTCACCTCCTTCGTGGGGGAAGTAAAATACGAAGCGCCCTGTCAGTCGTTTCCATCCAAGGTAAGATAGGTCTCGTCGTCCATCACCACCGCCACGTCGCGATTCGCCGGGAAAATCGAGTTGACCATCTTATTCACCCGCTGCCGCTGCGTCATTGCCTGCAGCTCCGAAACCAGTGGACGTGACTTCCGCTTCCTGACATGCATGTTCATATTTGCCAGGTACTTTTTCACTGTTTGGCCGGTTGAACCGACCTCCCGGCCAAGCGCACGCAGCGATGTAGCCACTTTCCCCTCGGTCTTCTTCTTCAGCATCATTTGGAGCTTCTTGTCGCTCATAGTCGTTGGCCGTCCGGAACCGGGCTTTCTTTCCATGCTCTGATTGTTGTCTAATAGTGCCAGGATGTTGTAGATGCCAAAACGGGCGTATCCGGCGTCCACAAAAGTGCCGCACGATGTCCGTTACCATACAATACCTGGGAGTTCCATGAATGATCAGTAATTATATTAATAATATACCGTATAAAGAATAATACATCTATAATATAGATCTGCTGCTCCTATGATATTACCACAATGGAACTGACTCTTCGTTTCGGATCTTGACCAATTTCGGCATTCCTTTAGATAACCTTATTGAATTCCTTCATGATGAATTTATCGAATACATTTGTTTTTATTTTGTTATTGTTGTTGAACACTCGCATAATTTCCGAGGCGCATTAATTTTCCGCTTTTATCGTGCTAATATTCAACTTAAAATTAAATGCGCCTAAGATTTGGAGCACGATACGCTATAAAAAGCTCAGTTTGATTTTGAAATTTTTCTATCAAACAAAAATTTCCCGTAACACTAGAACTTTTGTTTAGATATTATTTACTGTGATATAATCAGAAGAGCAGAGAATCACACCAAAAACCCACCACGATACCATACTGAAGTTTGACAGCTGTGACCATATGCTGGTTTTCATGGCAGTCAATAGGTTTTATGAAGGTTCTCAAGTGGTCATAACATCTTTCACTAGAACATTTTCAAGATCTTAATGGTCTTGTAAAGGTTTTATTAGCTTGTTTTCACAACCGTCTGTAGAGTGGGCCACTTTGAACAAACTTCGGCTTTAAAGAAGCATAGCGGAGTCGTTGGCAGACAAAACAGTTTTGAATGTAGTTTTATCAACAAAGGCGGGAGAAGTGCTGAACCGCTGGAATAAAACTAAAATTGTTTCTGGAGGTCTTTATCTGAGGTTGTGCAGACTGAACACTTATAACAAAACACACACTTATAAGACAATAGACAACACTCAGTGGACCAGTTTTGAAAAGTTCCAACGGCCGGCCACACTTCGTGACACTCAAAATACGCTTGATCGGGTAACACCACTAATCGCACGACAACGAAGTCCACCAGATCAAGGAAGCTCTGGGAGGCACGTATACTGAAGCTATCCTCTTCTTTCGGGAGATTGTAAGCTTATTGCAATAACTTAGTATTCTAGATGCATTTCCACAGAACCATGTACGAAGTTTGAATCAGCAGGAGTTAGTGGCAAGTACACTAAAAATGAAATTTCGTTTCGCGACATCAAAGGTAGGACTAACGAATCTATTCGTTGTTTTCTTTTTTTTTCTCGATTATCGAAATTTTCAGCCTCGGGCTGGCTCATCTCCCGTCGTAGTCACTTAAAACACCGCTTTTGGACATTTTCCGTAACTTGTCCAGGATTTGAACTCGTGACTTTGGCGTGAGAGGTATGTATGTTACCACTACGCCGGGGTCACCCCTCGTTGTTTTCTGCAACGAAACTGATTTGTACTTTTAAAGAAGCTAGCTACGTATTCAATGCCACACACGCAGCTGTCAAAAGCACAAGAATTTGTTGACACAGAAAGAACAATCATGCATTGTACGAAAACAATTCAAAGAGCTACAAATAGTTTGTAATAATATTTAATCATACATCTTATATAGATTGCATTCATCATTGTTATTATAACTCTTTGTCACCGGTAATTTATTGTAAATATCATCCTTTATACCGCACTACCGGCCCCCGATCCTTAAATTAAACCCAATTTGCTAAATTTGAAACATGCCATCAGCGGCAAATCTATGGCATTTTTATCCATTAGCGTCGTAATACCATCTCATCCGATTTTTCTGATAATCCTTCCATAAACATGCTAAATTCCTTTGATAACCGACCCAAAGTCTCGTTGTTTTCGTTTTTGCTATCTCCTCATCGCTCTTACCAACCCGTCTGCATAGAATTTTTTTTTGTCGCCTCACATTGATACTTATGACTGTGTTGCGAAATTTTCCAGCTACTTGTGTCTCTTCGTTGTTCGCCCCGATTCACCCACTCATTCCCCATGCCGGTAGTGTGCTTCACAGAGGGGATGAAAATTCAAATTAGAAAGTGAAAAGCAACGAGCGCTTCTAATAATACACGGGGAAAATTGTTCCAGTAGCAAGTCTAACATCTTAACCCATGTCGTTATCATATGTTTTCATCATTGGCCTGCCATGCCTTATAAACGTTTTGAGCCTTTGCTCCAATTTTCCCTTTCTCCTTGGCCCTACATTTCAGGGAGATAGTGATGTTTTAGCAGCAAACAACACTGCAAACCTTGCTGCTCGAGAACGACGCATGACTTCGCAGTCCCGCTAACAATCAGCCAATCTTTGCCACCATTGAAGGCACACAAAAGTATGGGTTTGAATTTTTCAACATCAACCGGAGACATCTGCATACATCTCAATAAACTCTTGGCTTTATTCGCATAGCGAGACGTGTCACCCAAAGAAATTGTTGGTTTTTCCTAATTTTCTACCCGGAATCGGACGGTTTCTTCTTTGCTTCTTTTTTCAGCACATCATTGAAGAAAGTTGGCTGCAGGAGTTGACAGTGTTGCCAAGTAGTTTTGAATATGTGATGCAGTAATTGCGTTGTCTCCAATTGAGAAATTTGTGTGGAAGTCAATGCAACGAAGTGATGCGATAAATTCTAGTTCAGATTATTTTGGTGAGGCTGGCAACGCTCCTAATGACAGTGTCGTCGGCAGTGAAAAAGTCACCGGAATCGACAGCAACAGCATTGAAGGGGTCTGGCGTTTCCCGGTTGGGTTCCCGGGCTACATGGTTGTCATCGAATGGCAGCAAAAAAAATCCTATCACATACATTTCTTTTTCTCGGCCTTCTAAAGAATAAAAAAAAGGGGGGGAGCGGGTGAAACCAAATGACAGGGAGTTCCTCGGAGCTAGTTGATGATATTGTACTGATGCTGCTGTCGGCTCTAATATGCCCTCCAGCGTCGAACAATCCGAATGCTGCAGAGAAGACAGCGCCGTCATCAGGCGGCGGCAGCGTGAGGCAAACGAGAGAAAGAGCATGTCCTTGAACGGAAGAAAATGAACCGAAAACCGATTTATCCATTGCAAACCGAGCAAATGGAAAACCATGCGACGAGCGAGAGGTCGATATATAGCGAAAGAGAAATCGAGAAAAGATACGGATTCCTCCGGTCTCTGAAGCGTCAACGGCAGTCCAAGCCAGCGGCATTGAAGTGGCGGCGGCGGCGGCGGTACTAGGTTCCCATCTACTACTAGGGAAGCCATTATCAGTTGCTTGAGGAAAATGCGTTCGGAAGTGGGGCTCTTGGAAAATATAAAAACATGCTTTCTCATTCAAAGCCATAGCACTGAGACAACTGAGAGCTTTAATGACAATGAGTTATGGCTTTGTTCCGAGCAAAACGATTATTAAAGCATGAGGCTTCAACATAGCGATGCACAGAGGAATAACATCCTCCATGCTTGAGCTGATTGGTTCAATTCTCGGGCTGGCGGTCCATTTGGAATGTGAATAGTGAATTTATTTATTTATTTATTGCCGTCAATCATGAGCAGACCACTAATTACAGCATGTTCTTATTCCTTGTTATGATTGAAGTGAAAATTTCGAATAGAATTAAAGTATTCTTTCAATTCGGCTTCGGTCTATATTTCTGTTAATTATATTTTTTCGTAGTTGCCGGAAGAGAACGTAAAAAAATATGTTTGATGTATATTCTTCTAAATGAATGTGATGGGAGACAATATCGTTTACAATCAGAACCTTTGGAAATTCTCGACGTTTTTTTTTTAAATATTTGGATGGTGATAAAAATGCAACGGGCTACATAAAATGCGAGGAGAAATCTTGCTCAGCCTTATTTATGAAGTGCAAGCAATAAAAACTGTTTTTGAACAAATTCTATCGACTGAAAAAGCTGACCAAACTACACTACAATATTCCAATATTGACCTCACACATGTAATATAAAGGGTGTCCACAGTTAAACTGCATCACTTTAAATAAGCGGTCACATTTTGTCCTTTGGGATAATTTCAACGAAATTTTGGGTTAAATGTCCTCAGCGTGTATTGTTTACACTGCATGAGTTTCATTGTGAAATGTGTCGTAGTTTCGAAAATGGAGTCGAAGGAACAGAAAGTGTGCGAGAACATTTTGCACACGCACAACGACAACCCACTTCTTTCGCACCGAGCCATCGGAAATATGTTGAAAATTCACCAGTCTACAGTGTCTCGTATCATAAAACGTTTCGAGGAACGTTTAACTGTCAATCGAAAGAAGGTGAGTGGTAGAAAAGGTGTTCCGTACTGTGTTAAGAATCACAAGCGAGTGATTGATGCCTTTAAACGCAAACCCAACTGTTCCGTTCGGGATGTCGTGAAAACGCTGCACTTGACCAAAAGTTTCGTGCAGAAAGCCAAGAAACGAGCCGGGATCCGTTCATTCAAAGTTCAGAAAGCTCAAAACCGCAATGAAAAACAGAATAGGACAGCTAAATCACGTGCGCGTAAGCTGTACACACACATGTCGACGAAACCACACTGCTGCATCATGGACGATGAAACACACGTAAAAGCGGACTTTAAACAAATTCCCGGCAACCAGTATGTGACTGCGAAAGACAAGTTCGATGTTCCAGAGTCTCTCAGGAAACAACAAGTGTCAAAGTTCCCCAAGAAATTCATGATTTGGCAAGGGATTTGTTCGTGTGGTAAACGGAGCAAGCCTTTCGTGACAACGTCAACTGTAAATGGTCAAGTATACATGAATGAATGCCTGAAAAAACTACTGCTTCCGTTTCTCAAAATACACAACGTTCCTACATTTTTTTGGTCGGACCTAGCCTCTTGTTGCTACTCCAAGGATGTTCTGGAGTGGTACAAGACGAATGCTGTCAATTTCGTGCCGAAGGATCTTAATCCCCCAAACTGTCCAGAGTTGCGACCAATTGAAAAATATTGGGCTATAATGAAGCACGAACTTCGCAAGCATCCTAAAGTTGTCACTACAGAACCGGAAATGTTGAAGTCATGGTTGAAACCGGAAAAAAATGTCGGTTCATGCGTTGTACAAAATCTTATGCGTAGTATTAAGAAGAAAGTTCGGGATTTTGGATTTGGTAAAGAAATACAGTGAAATAAAAATACTTAAACCAAGATTATGCATTGTATGAAATATTCCCTGAATATTTCATGGCAATCCGTTGAGAGACTTGTTTTTGAGGTCGAGTTTAAATTGATGCAATTTAACTGAGGACACTTTTTATAAGGTCTGTATCCACTAAAATCCGGACACCCCAAAACATAAATAAAACTCAAATTTCGCAATATATTTCAATTGTAGTTGTTTATTTCAGATTCATTTCACAATCCACGAAGTCAAAAGATATTCGGTATTTGCATAAAATTTTCCAATTGTGCGCTTAACGCCATCCATAGGGTTTGTACATACTCTTCAGATATTGTGGTAGCCGTCTTTGTCCAAATTTGTTGGACGTGTTTGATATCTTTGATTCTTTGTTTCTTTCCAGAAAGTTTCCGCTGCATCAGAGCCCAATATTTCTCGTTTGGACGTAACACTGGACAATTTGGTGGATTTGCGGTTTTTGGTACACTTGTCACTTGATTTGCTTCATACCATTCCATCACAGTTTTACCATACACACTACCAAAAAATCATATACATTTTGGTGCCCTGGCCACGACAAATGTGAGCGGCTTTTTGGAAATAAGAATCAGTCCAAAGAGACACGAAAATCAATTCAACCTAATACTTTTTTTTCGAGTTGCGTCTTTTTGTCTTTCAGGACAACCAACTTTACACGAACTTTTTGTTTTCGTTTGTTGACCTATACCAGAATTGATTAACGTTTCGCGTAAAAATGATAATTTTTAAGTGTTTAGTTGTATAGTGGCATCATGCCAAATCGGCCAAGAGCAAAGGTTTGTCTTTATAGTTTTTGATTTTTGAATCGCTTCTGGAGGCACTCTTCCTGATGAATCTCCTTGTTAATTGTGCCTTTAGTAACGAAACATTTACTGTTTCTGCAACACGGGCAGATTGCTTGCCAAACAAGACATTTTTTGGGAAATGTCGATGCCTTCATTGTTCTGAAATGCTCAACTATAGCATTTCTGACAATAGCAGAATAGAAAACCAGCCCTGGAAGCTGCTGGAAACCCTGCAGAACATATCAATGCATAATAACTTCGTCAAATATTCGCTGTAAAACAGTCGAGCCCGTGATTTAACTGTCCAGTTCTGCTAATATTTGCGATTGGGAACTCAGCCCCAAACGTTGTTTTGATTTTTAGACAAAACCGGCGGACTATTACTATTTTACGAGCTTCCGATCGAACAGTGAGATTTAAGGCTTCCTTCGATTTCCTCTGCGCCTTTTGGTCCATAACAGGATCAGCACGTCCATTGTTTCTATCACTTCTCGGTTCTATCGACCGTCAAACGTTCCGAAAATGATTAGAGCACACCGAGAATAGTGGATTGAGGTTAATGCAATGTTTTGGCAAGTTCCCAAAATACCAAGTCAGGATTTGCCTTACGTACGTACCAAATCCACTCACGCAAGTGCTTTCATTCGGCATATCGTGATTAAAGCGTGCATTATAAAAAAATGACAGAATGCTCCGATTTTTGATGCGGTGGTTGGTTCACCGGTCAGTAGTCAATATATACTAGTTGCTTCTATTCTGTGAAAATTTGACAGCTCCATCAGTTTGTTTAGGGCAGCTATGGCGAGAACAGCTTCGATCTATGTTTTGTTCGAACGGCCTGCTCCATCCGGGCCTAAAAATCTATAAGGGACAGCCCAATGGGGTTGTGCGCAAAGTTGACGTAGGACTACGTAGCAATGTGTAATGAATTTTATTATTATTATTTTTAATTGCCTGTATTAGAATAGAGGCTGCATTGATCGATTGGATCAAGAAACCTTGCTTTCAGTGTATAACACACGACCGGTTTATGTAGACAAAGTTAAACCGTTTGATGCATTGTCTCGTTCAACATGGTAGATTAGTTTCGTTCGTTTCGTAGAGCAACATTGAAACGTAGGTGCTGTTCTAATGGGACGTTGGATCGGCATAGATAAGTAAGTAGTACAAATCTTTTGGCGGTGCTAGACTGCATTTAAATGTTGGTATGATGAAAGGACAACGGTGATTGTGTTAATATGATCGACTAGCTGGAGACCATTATCCTTATAGCGTTATAGATTGTTGAAAGTCTGTTTGGGAATTCAAAGTCAATTATTAATGATATTTTTGAACATTGACTTGACAGTTCCAACTGATGAAGCAACAATCTCAAAAATCTATCGAGAAATGATAAAGTTATTGGCGTTCAAAATGTTTCAAATATTCGTGATGGTCGCTATTTTTCAAATTTTCATTTGACTTCTACCCTAGCCGATGGCCGTAGTCTAGGTCAAAATAGCGTGGGTGTTCGTAGACCAGTATTAGAAAGTAAGTATGTGAGAAAATTCTATTGTACATTCTTTAGAAAGCTTTTGGTGGCTCTGAAAAGGGCCGTGTGGTTTGAATGATGATACGGACACGGTTGTATTTGCTACGATGGTTGAGAGGGTCCTGATCTTTATGGCCTGAAAGATAGTTGAGTACCTGTTCGTGCGGAATTTAGGATCGGCCAGGATTTACGAATTAAGTAGGTGTCATGCGGACTCTCTTTCAAAATCAGAATAGTAGGCCTGAAAAGATCTTTTTGTGTGAAATACATCATATAATAGTTATTGGCATTCTGTCGAAATTTGAGAACCAGGGCGCTAAACACAGATGGTTCTACCCCGAAAAATGCCATTCTGCCTGTATAGACATAGTGATTGCGGTTTTTTAGCACTCAACGTTGCGTCTTATCTACATCACCTACATATATATCGATATCATCTTCAAACATATCAATATCATCATCAAACACATTTATATCATCTACATATATATACATCACAATTTGCTGTCAGAGAAACACATGAGCTTTTCTCATGGAAACTCTACAGCTTCCCGATTTAGCTACATGGGACTCCCCCAGGGTTCATGTTTAAGCCCCCTTTTGCATAATATTTATACCAAAGACATTGACGGTTGTCTAAGGGACAACTGTACGTTGAGACAACTTGCAGATGACGGCGTAGTGTCTGTCACGGGACCCAATGGGGTCGATCTGCAAGGATCCTTACAGGATACCTTAGACAATTTGTCTACTTGGGCTCTAGAGCTAGGTATAGAATTCTCTACGGAGAAAACTGAGTTAGTAGTTTTTTCAAGAAAGCATAACCCTGCACAACCGAAGCTTCAAATTTGCGGTACACCGATAACTCATTCCATGTCCTTTAAATATCTTGGGGTCTGGTTCGATTCTAAGTGCACCTGGAGATCCCACATCGAGGTTCTGAAGCGAAAATGGCAGCAAAGGATCAACGTTCTCTGCACAATTACCGGAACCTGGTGGGGAGAACATCCGCAAGATCTTCTAACGTTGTACCGGACAATGGTTTTGTCGGTTATAGAATACGGTAGTTTTTGTTTCTAGTCAGCGGCTCGGTCGCACATCATAAAACTGGACGTATTCAGTATCGGTGTCTTTGTATCGCGTTAGGTTGCATGCACTCGACTCATACTATGAGTCTTGAAGTGCTGGCTGGCATGTTGCCACTCTCGGATCGGTTTACAGAACTGTCTCTCCGGCTCCTCACCAGGTGTGAAGTCATGAACCCTCAGGTAATCGAAAATTTTGAGAAGCTCCTTGAGTTGAATCCACAAACTCGCTTCATGACTTTGTACCACTTGTACATAACACTTATCCGAATATTTCCAATTGTGTTTGCCTCTCCAACTTTGGCAGTTCGGTTCATTTTGATTTATCCATGAAGCAGGAGCTTCATGGAATCCCAGAGCATCATCTTCCTATGATTGCTCCGGTGATAATTGCTGCAAAGTTTGGCCAAGTTGATTCCACTTAATTGTTCTTTGGTATATTTAATGACTTTTATAGCGCCAATCGCCAATCACTTTACGCTAGAAATTGTTGTCTCACTAACACCGTATCAGTACTTCATTTTCACGGATAGTCTCAGTTCTATAGGGGCTATTCGCTCCTTGAGGTCGGTAAAGCACTCCTCGCATTTTCTCATGAAAATAAAGGAGATTCTAAGTGCTTTATCTTCGCGTTATTTTATCATCACCTTTGTATGGGTCCCATCTCATTGTTCAATTCTGGGCAATGAGAGAGCGGATTCGCTTGCAAAGGTGGGCGCTATGGAAGGCGATATTTACGATCGACAAATTGCCTTCAACGAATTTTTTCCTATTGTTCGTCAACAGTCACTCGTCAGCTGGCAGTATAAATGGTGTAAAGGAGATTTGGGGCGATGGCAACATTCTATCATCCCAAAGGTGTCGAAGAAATCTTGGTTTGGGGGTATGTATGTAGGTCGAGACTTCATCCGTGTGATGCCTTGCCTCATGTCCAATCATTATTTTTTGAACGCTCATTTATACCGTGTTGGGCTGAGCGACAGCAATCTCTGTGAATGTGGACAAGGTTACCAGGACGCAGATCACATTACTTGATCATGTGCTGAGCATCGTGGAGTCAGATCTGAGCTTTATGATTCCCTTAGGGCTTGAGGTAGACAACCCAATGTACCAGTTCGAGATATCTTGGCTGTACGTGATTTGGAGTTCTTGAAACTCATTTATGTGTTTTTGACTAACATTAGCCTTAGACTGTATCTAGTTTAATATGTATGTATACTATTAGGTTTTTTTTTATCTGTGTTTGTGAGTTTTTTTTTCCAGAAATGTTCAAGCCAAAAGAAAACCAAAAGATGCATAGTTATAAGTGTTTTGACAATTTAGAATTTAAAATAAATGTGTTATGTAAACCATACTTAAAATCCCCGCCCATCTTCCCATCCTTAAAATTGTTATTCCTATTAACCTCGATACGGCCGCGATTAATCGGTTCTAACCTTTTAACTTTAGTTTTAAGATAACTGGTGTATATAAATATGAAAACTTGGCTCTGTAAAGTTGATTCGATTGAACCTGTACAAATAAATGATTCAATAAAAAAAAATATAGTTGAATGTTAAAAATCAATAGTTTTAAATATTGAAATCGAAGCGTAGAAAATGTCCCGATCGATTGGTGCAAACATTTTGGATATCAATCGTGGAATGACTTAGTTATTAACGTTCAAAACCTATATATTTTTCGTGACGCTCCACATTTTCGCAATTCGAACGTGTACCCCAGTATTGAAAACACAGACGTAGTCCTACGGCAAAAGTCGGCCATCGCGGCCCACTTTGTGTCGGCCGGAAACGATCGCGGAAACATCTAGAAGAATCTGGCCCAGAAACAACGGCTGAAGATTCTGGTCAAAGAGATCTTCCTGGCGAAGTGGAAAGTGGTTGAAGACGAGACGTACCTTACGTCGGACGGCAACGACTGGCAAGGCAAAAGTTTCTTCACCTCCCCGATAAAAGAAATTAGCAGCGATGTGAAGTACCCAAGGAAGGTGTTGCTGTGGCTCACAATCAGTGAAAAGGGGATGTTACGCCCCCTCTTCATTTTGTCGGGGCTGACAGTGAACGGCGAGATCTACAATACTAAGTGCCTTCCAAAAGTTGCCGAAGTACCACAATGATGACGGCGTGGTGTGTTGGCTGGATCTAGCCTCAGCCCACTACTCGAAGCGGGCGCTGTAGGAAATGTAGCGATTGGGCATTCCGGTGGTGCCCAAGCATGCCGACCCTCCCATCACCAATCGAGAAGCTCTGGGCCGATTTGAAAAAATTTGCCTTTTTGAATAAACAAAAAATTGAGCCCAAAATTTTTGAGAATTTTTTAAATTTTGACATTGCTCAATAGTGCAAACATTATCACGAATACGGTATGTTTCCCTCAAAAATTTGAAAAGACAACGCAAGCAGCGTATGCTTGCAACCATTTTTGGCCTCCAGCCTCCTTTGCCTCAAGATAACCTATCCGATTAACTTTCATCACTGGAACAGGCAGTCCAGAGCGCTGTTCTCAATGAGTTACAGCAAGATCTAATTACTACCGAGATTTGTCTGTTATGGAAAATGATAAACTCAAATGCCATGAAAAATGGGATAATACATCATACACGTCACGTATATGGAGATACAATCAACATTTCATTCGCTTGGAAAATATTTTGTCTTTACGTGTGTTTACTAAAAAAAATGATTGACAACGGCATCTTGTACAACATCTCATCACAAATTCAACATGTGCGATAGCCTCTCCGAATACCCGGAACAATTCCGGTGTCCGGGGACCATATTCACTCAAACATTGATGAAGAATATCAAATAATTTTCAAAAATCAAGAATCATTTGCCGCAGTGCTTTGCGTAGAACTAACCATCATCAATATTCCTCAAATCCTAAAAACAAATAAGCCTGGTTTTGTTGATTTGCTAGCTCTCGTGAACTACCAACTGTGAACAAAGAAGAAGGCACAAAAACGACAGCGAATAATTGAACATTCCAATGAAAACTCTCTTTCCATCCTGGAATTGTTTATTTATGGCCCGGCTTGTGCAAGAGACACTGTGGATTGGTAATACTTCCGAAAGTCTGACACTAGCCGTGTACCTGTGTGAATGTTCGTCCCGCAAGGAATAAGTTGTTCGACAGAGGAAAAAAAAACGGATAAGGAAATGTGTTTGACAATGCGTTTAAATTTGATTTCGGCTCGATAGCTATAATGGAAAATTTCGTTAGATCAAATCTTCCTCTGCAATGTCATTAATGGTAATCGATTGATTTGATGCACAGTTTCACGGGGAATTGGTAAATGTTCTGGTGATTTTGATCTCAATCGTGTCTTTCGGTTTAATTTCATACTTCAAAAGTTGCCCGTTAAACTCCCAGAGAGGGACACACGATAAATGTGGTAATTACAAACTCTAATGTGAAAAAAGAGGCTTCATCTTGGTATTATTATGTGGTCAATGATAACCATCCCCAGTCACCAGTCAGGGTAAAATCTCACAAGCGTAATCATGCTTGTATGCCTATATTATCGAAAGAACTTTCCTTTTCCTTCGCACGTGCATTGCCCATTAGGGTGGTTCAAAGTATGGATTCAGCTTAGTCTTTGTACCTCCCCAAGCCACCAGAAATGCGGATAAGGAGAAATTGTTGGCCTAATCAGCTAAAAGAGGGATCTTGAATATAATGCCTAGTTTCTTACTGTTTACATAATCCACCGAACTTTCAAGTTCGCATCCCATGGTTAAGTTGTCTGTGGTTAAGATTTTAACTTCCAAATAAACTCTGAAGTTCACAAAAAAATAGTCGAAGCAGCAGAAGAAAATTCTATACAGATCTAAAAGACACTCAAAAGAATGAAGCAAAAAACAAACATATTCTTACTAAGCATTCACGTTCAAATTTTTTTAAGGATTATGGTTAAGGATGATAATTGATTGCATTTTGGTGAAATTTACATTTGAACTAATTTTTCACTTGTGCTTGGAACCACTGCTTGGCTTAACAGTTAATTTCTACGCGTTGAAACTGTAAATCATACCACCACTCCATGTTTACGATATGGAACATCATTTGATCATACCCAAAATACTGATAAAAAATTATTAGGCTTTACCTTTGTCTGAACTTCTAAATCTATGATTAATTCATTTATACTCAATTTCAACTTGAAAGTTAACGGAAAGTACCTTTAACACTCAATTTCCACTTCATAGTTCACGGCAAGTACATTGCGTACTCAATCTGAACTTGACAGTTAAAGGAACGTACATTTTGTCCTCAACTTGAACTTGAAAAATCACGGAAAGTAAGTTTTGAATTCAATCCGAACTTGATAGTTCACGGTAAGCTCATTTTGTAGTCAATCCGATTATAAAAGTACACGGAAAGTATATTTATAGACTGTTCCAGAAAGTATAAGCACACTTTCAAAATAACAAAAAAGTCATGTTTTTTTTTAGTTTTAATAATTTTATTTGGCAAATCATATTTGTATTTGTGTTTTATATGATATTTTATTCTCGTTTAATCAAAATATTTAATCATAGCCAAGACTCCCAACTTTTCCTCGAACATGACCCATTAGCTTCTGCACAGTGGTACTTCCTACCATTTTGACCACTTTTGGCCAATCTTTTTTAAATTTTTGGATGTCGTCCGCTGGTTATATGAATTTTCGAAGCTTTGCTTTGGTTAAAGCCCAAAAAGTCTCGATTGGCCGTGCCTCCGGGCAGTTCGGCGGATTCATGTCTTTCGGCACGAAACACACATTTTGACTTTTGTACCATTCTAAAGTGTCCTTTGCGTACTGACGCCAAATCAGGCCAAAACACTACTTGACCTTCGTGCTGCCTGATCATCGGCAATAATCGCTTCTGGAGACATTCCTCAACGTATTTCTGAGTGCTCATCGTCTCCGTTGTGATGTACGGACTAGATGTTTTACCACACTCGCATATTGCCTGCCAAACCATAACCTTCACACCGAATTTTTGATAATAATTGCCATCTCCGTTTCGGGGATGTCTTTGTCTTCGCTTACAGTATACAATTGTGGTCCGGGAAGCGTTTTGTAATCTATCTTCACATACGTTTCATTGTCAATTATTATACAGCCAGAATTTCTACACAATAACGAATCGTAGAGTTTGCGGGCCCGTGGTTTCACGGACGCGGCCTGTTTTGGATTCCTTTTGGGTTTTTTTCTGCTTTCGGTATGTTTTTAGCCCAAGTCTTTCTTTGGCACGCATGACGTTACTCGACGAGGTCCCTAGTGCAATATCCCGAACGGAAGTCGCTGGTTTTCGCTTGTAGGCATCCCTGATCTTTTTATCGCTATCCGGACTAACAGGACCGGATTTCCGACCACTCTTCGGCGCATCTTCAAACGTACACTGTTCTCTATATTTTCGAATCGCAGATCGTACCGCTCCGACGCTTACACCCTCTTCCTTGGCCAATTTTCTCAAGGAGAGTCCGCTCACAGTGCACCATTTGTGCACGATACTGTTTCGTTGTTCCGGAGTAAGATCGCGCATTTTGATAGGTAACACCAAACTGAGCACTTTTTTGATGCTATGTCATTCAGAAATGTGCAAACAAAAGGACGCAGCCAAAACATGTTGAAATATTTCATTATATTCAAAGTTACCGTTAAAATAAGGTGTGCTTATACTTTCTGGAACAGTCGTTAGTACTCAATCCGAACTTGAAGGGCACTGAAAGTACATTGAGTACTCAATTTGAACTTATAGTGACCAAATACATTCATAGCTTCAATTTCTACCAAATATTTGGCCTTAGCCTGAAAGTCATGTAAATGTGAAAAAAAAACGCTGATCAAGTCTGTGGTTTGCGCTTGAATTATACTTTGTGATATAAACTTTCGAAGTAATTACTTGAGTTCCTATTTAGGAATTTTAAAGTACGATTGAAAATGAGCTAGAAACTTTTCGCGAACTGTCAATAGAGAATTAAGTTCTGAATCAAAGCATAAAGTCATGTTATTTTCTCAAGTAAAGTCCGAAATTTTCGCTAAGATTAACCTTTATTTAAAATCATGTCGTTGTGAACAAATACCTGACAGGCCTTTTGTAGTTTATATGGAAATAACTATAGTAAAAGCTAAGTTTTCCATCACATCCTATTTATTGTCTTAATTTATACCATATTATTTATCGTGGCTTTCAGCCTCGAGGGCTGGTTTGTCATTCATCCTTTTCAATCTTCGCCCGTATGACATTGAGAAATGTTTGCTGATTGTGCTTAGCAGACATATATTAAGCTACAACATCACCAAAGACTACTTTTTGTTTGAGCGTAAATACATATTATTTATTGAGTTAGATGATGTCATTGTGAAATGCTCTTTCAGCCATATTGCGAAAAATATTGATGTGCCTAAAGCAAAGAATTTAAAAAAAAATTTTAGACGCAGAAAAAATAATTAAAATAGACCCATAAAATTTTCCCAATTCAATTGAAAGCCAAAGAAAGACAATCTTTCATACAACAGAACTGATTTCAGCGATATCCGGCTTGATTATACATGATTTTATGTTTTTTTTATTTTTTTTATCTTCCGTCGGCCTATTTCCTCACATGGTGACAATCACCGACGCCAGGAAGACGACTCCACCACCTGGACCCTACCCTATCGACTCATGAATATGAGCCGGGACCAACGGCTTTACTTCCCTTCCGAAGGAAGACGTGACCAGATTTTTTCGCCTTAGAAAAACCACCGACGTCGACAGGGATTGAACCCAGACCCACTGGGGTGCCAAGGAGCAGTCACGCTTACCACTGCCTCACCGACTCCGGCTGATTATACATGATGTATCCCATGAATTTAAGCAAAATATGGCATACCTTTTACGTGCATCAGGTAATGTAGAAAATTCAATGTTTTTTTCAAGCTGTGCACTACAAAGCAAGCACTCTTTCTGAAGAGCTGTTAAGTAGTTCACCTCCCCGTAGTGTAGCCTGGGTAACGCTAAATGAACTTCAATCGAGTGTCTGCATCAGGTCAGGGACGGTTCAAAGCAGCGTCTGTTCTCCATGTTAGGAGTGGCTGAGCTACATCTTATTAGTGCATCTTATTAGTCAGCCCACGAATCTGAATACAAAAGCCGAAATTTCTTGCGGTGCTCAGGACTATTACACAACATCATCACGACGTTCCTCCTGCGAGCTAGTGGGGCTGGTTGTGGGCCCTACGACCCGACACCGATAAAAAAAAACTACAGCAACGAATAATACACAAGCAAGAGATTCAACCCGTAACAATCAAGTACCTAGGCTACAGATAAAGACTAACAATTAGAAACTCGGTACGGGAAAGTGCCGATCTCCCAATTTCATTGGAAGTACTCCCGTGCATTCCCACGAATTGAAGAACCACACATTCAACATCGTAGTGCTGCAGGAGGGGTGCTGGAAAGGATCCACGGTGCGTACGTTTAGGGATGGTCATACCACCTACCAGAGCTGCGGCAATGCACACGAGCTGGGAACATATTTCATCGTGATGGGTTAGATGCAAAAGCGGGTGAATCGGTATCGGACGATCAGCCCCCGAATGTGAAGGTTGAGGATCAAGGGCCGTCTCTCCCTCACCTCGGAAGTACCGATGGCAATGATGATTTCTTGGCGCAGCTAGAGCGTGAATACTGGGTGAGGAAATATTATCCGTGTTCTTTCTCTCAGTGCATAATTCGAATTTGACAGATGCTGAAATGAACACACCTATGGCGTAAAGGGTGTATTCGATAAAAATGGCACACAGAAAATCTTCTGTAACTTTTAAATCGTATGAGTAAAAAACCTAGAAATTTGAGTAGATCTTATCCATAGTGTATTATTTACATCTGCCAAGTTTCATAGTTATACATTCAGTAGTTCCAGTCATGTCGTCGAAACAAGAAATTGTCCGTGAGAAAATTGTGTGCACTCACAATCAAAATCCAGGGGCTCTGCTAAAAGGCTTGGAATTGCAAATACAACTGTGTCTCGTGTAATAAGAACCTTCAAGGAGCGTCTGAGTGTCCAAAGGAAGGAAGGGAGTGGTCGTAAAAGTGGTCCAATGGACAGTAAAATGGCCAGGAAAGTCGTACAACAATTCAAGAACCGTCCAAACATGTCAATTCGAGATGTCGCTAAAAAGTCTAAGGTGTCAGTCGGTTTTGTGCAGAAAACCATGAAGCGTGCTGGGTTACATGTTTACAAAGTGCACAAAGCCCCAAACCGGAATGAAAAACAAAACATCACTGCGAAAACCCGCGCCCGGAAACTTTACACGAAGCTGCTCACCAAATCCGGTTGCATCGTGATGGATGACGAAACATACGTCAAGGCCGACTTCCGTCAACTTCCTGGGTAAGAATATTTCGTTGCCAAGTCGAAGTTCGATGTTCCGGAGGATGTTCGAAAGAAGAAACTATCGAAATTTGCAAAGAAGTTTCTAATCTGGCAGGCGATTTGCGGATGTGGTGAAATAAGTGCTCCCTTCATCACTTCCGGAACAATAAACGGTGCGATTTACACGGAAGAGTGCCTTAAGAAGCGTCTCTTGCCATTCATTAAGAAGCACAAAGGATCAACTCTGTTTTGGCCTGATCTAGCATCCTGCCACTACGCTCGAAACATATTGGAGTGGTACCGAGCCAACGGAGTCAATTTTGTGCCAAAGGATATGAACCCACCAAATTCACCGGAACTTCGTCCAATTGAAAAATTCTGGGCAATTATGAAAACGAAACTTCGCAAACATCCCAAAACTATAAAAACAGAGCTAGAATTGAAGAAAATTCGGGTAAAAACAACAAAAACACTGGGAAAATCGGTTGTACAAAATTTGATGGGTGGAGTGAAAAGGAAGGTGCGGGCATTCGGGATGGGAGACGAAATTGAATAAAACAAATGTTGTAAATCAAAACTCATTAGTAGTTCTTCATTCCCTGAAAATTTCAAGAAAATCCGATAATCAGTTTAATTTTGATGAGTATATATGTGTGTGCCATTTTTATCGAATACACCCTTTATTTTACCTTGGTTCATTACAAACAAAAGCACCAAGTTTCATTTGAAATCGTTCACGCGTGTCGCAAAGCAGCCAACTCTATTACGAAGTGTGGTGATTGAACTGTATAAGTAAGGAAACCCTCCTGTGATTATCGCTAGGACAATGAAAATGCCAATTAAAAGTTCAAGATGCTATAAAACGATAAAATGAGCTTGAGCGGGAATGGTCTGAGCGGGAATTACTGCTTCCGCTACCTTGAGTCCAGATCCTGTACTAAGCCACACACATCGTTGGATCATTCAAAAGCCAATCTAGCCAAAGCTTGGGATGCTATATATAAAGAGGGACTAACGTCCATTGTCGAAAATTTCCCTAAGCGATTGAAGGCGTGTGTAGTAGCCATAGGAGGACATGAGACATCGATGTAAATATTGCTATCTATGTTAGTGTAACTACATTTACCAAAAATACATTGTTATTCAATACACGATCAATAAAGTTACGACATAAAAGGGGGGAAAACGGATAATATTTCATCAACCTGTAATGACCGCCGTCCAAGCCATGACTGCAAGGTCATTATTGGGGATTTCACGGCCTTCTCCAAAAATGTTGGCCATGCGAATTACCTTCTTCCAGCACAATCTCCCACATTTTAACCCCTGGAGATCATTAAACCTAACGGAATCACAAGATCGTTGGCACTGCTCAGACATTACCGACGTCAGAACCTATCGAGGCGACAACACCGCTTCGGACTAGTAGCTAGTGACGGTTAAGATACACTTAAAACTCTCCGTAGCGAAAAACTTTCAGTATAGATGCCTGCCACGGTACATTCTCGCGTGACTGAAGCAGTCTGACGTCCCCGCAGGGTACGCACAATTGCTCAAGACTGCACTGCCGGAAAAAGGCAAGCTCGACGAAGCCCCTCTTGAGGAATGTTAGAACACGGTGAAAACAGCTAACAGTTGCATAGCGGAGAACGTCTTAGGTTAGGTGGAACGAAACTTTCAAAACGAATGGTTCGACGAGGAATATCATCAGGGGTTGGAAGAGAAGAACGGGCACTTATGCTGCGTTAAGCTACTCATCAGAATGTGAAAAGCGAACAGACAAAAGCGGAGGCAACAAACCCAACTCTTCCGCGAGAAAAAACGCCACCAAGAGGAGGAGGAGTATGACTCAACGCATTCTGTTGAGGATTTATGCCGCGAGCTGAGAAGTAATAGGACAAGGATGGGAGTATTTTTACAGACGATTGGTGGAGGTGGAGGCAGCACTCCAATGAACATCTGAACGAAGTACATAAAGTGGACCAAGACAGCAAAGAAAGTGCCGTCAGCGATGCAGCAAGTGACAGAAAGGTGCCACCCCCGACGATAGGTGAAGATGACATCAAGCAGTTGAAGAGCAACAAATCGGTTGCATCAGCTGCATCCGCTGATAGCCATGATTTGGGATACCGAACATCTGCCGGAGGAGTGGAAGAATGGGGTTGTCTTCCCCATCTACAAGAAGTGCGACAAACTGGACTGCGAAAACTATCGTGCGATCACCGTCCTCAATAAGTAAGGTTCCTGTAAGGGGTTATTCATAAACCACGTAGACTTTTCTTGGGGGAGGGGAGGTTTGACCAAAGTCTACGCTCCATACAAAATTTCAACAAATTGTATGTATGTATGTATGTATGTATGTAAGGTAGCCACCATCCCTTCTAAGACCTTGTCATGTATGCAGCTCCACTTAATAGCAAGATCAAATTGAGTTACCGGTTTGCATTCACAGTAACGCTGTATGAAGGGCCAAAAACGGTGGGGCGGACCCGTAAGCAGAGACACTTACGCGAAACCCGCGGGAACATAAGAATCTCCTTCCAACGATACGATCCAACAAATCGAATAACCCAATTCGCAATACTCATTAAGCTTTCTACGGGATGGCTTGTTAAGAAGGGCGCGTCACTCTCACTGAAATTGTTGGAGTAGAGTTCACAGCACCACAATCGAATCGGTAGGATAAAGAAAATGATACTGTTTGTTCCCTCCTAGACGCCGGTTGTCATACCACTCCATTGTCCAATTCCAACTTGAGTGATACCCTGATGCTCCCTCCCTTCCCAATATATACTTAATGTCATATAGTAATGTATAAAATATAGTGAATTAATATTATAATTATAATAAATATATTGAATGAATATTATAATGACTAATAAGATGGTGAATGAATATAAGAATGAAAATAACAATTCCATTTGTGGACCTGAAAGTTTAGACAATGTAGCTGCGAGAAATAAAATTGATTTAAAATTATCTCATCAAACTTGGAATATCCATGGATAATCTGAAATTATATAGCAATAGAATAGTAAACCTAAAATTTCGATGTGCTGTACCGTTTCCTTGCAATAATTTACGTAGTGAGTCTCATCGGAAATAGCGATTTTAATGAAATGAATTTAAATGTAATTATGTCACATCATTTAATATCATAACATAAAATAATAAACTGACGTTAAAATATAAAATAATAAAACCAGCAAGCCAGTAAACTATAGTAGAATACATACATCCGTAACTAATCTGATCATCCACTCATCGAAAGACTTCCACTGTTGCAGTTTCTATTGAAATAAGATCTACTAAGATTAGAATTTGTTTTCACAATAATAGTCAGAGAACATAATAAGCGTAGGTACAAGATATATATGACATCTACTGGTATGTTACTGAAAATAAAAATTATATGTGTATTAATTTCATAATAATATTGGAAAAACTGAAGACAGCTAATAATAAGGCGAAATAAATTTCAGATGAGTATGAATCTAAAAACTGAATCTTAATAAAACTAAAAATAAAAAATTAGAAAATTGAATTTTTCTATAGCTCTTCTACACCCATAAATGATTCCTCATGTCTGTGAAATAGGAAATGAATGGTTGTAAACTGTTAGGTTTTGAATTAATATATATTTCTGATGAAGAAGGAAAGAGCTTTTTTTAAGTAGAATTTTTCGAATATGATCCTTTCTAAAACAAAAAAACATTAAAAACCTTCCTATCTTTTCAAATACATAACGTAAGTTAGATGAGCTATAACTGACAAGGATGCATAAATGCGAAGCTGAAAATGACTTATAAAAAAGCATACAAAATGTAGTTAATGGATGTTATAATATAAAACGATAATAATTTCATTTGTATTTACGTGTCTGCAGATTGTGGTCCTGCTGCAATTGTATACGGACCCGCACATCCACCATGAACCTGAAAGCTTAGATAATGTATCATGACCACCAGAAAAAAAAAATTGATTTTAAATTATTTTACAAAACTTGGGATATCCATGGATGATCTAAAATTGTATAGCATATAAAGAATAATGAACCTAAAATTTCGATGTGCTGCTCTGCTAATAAATGTGATATAACCACAATGGAACTGACTCTTAGCTTCGGGTCTTGATCCCTACTGAGCCCTTGCGGCACGTCAAGCCGGCCAGTTCAGCGCAAGGGCCATACAAAATTTCAACAAATTGTATGGAGAAAAGTCTACGAGGGGGAAGGGGGGTTTTGAGCTTTTCAAAAATGAGTCTACGTGGCTTATGAATCGCCCCTTAGGTGCTATCCCAAATCATCTTACAGCGGCTATTGCCACTAGCAAATAGATTCGTGGGAAGTTACAGGCCGGCTTCATCGAAGGACGGTCTACCTCGGACGAAATATTCTCTTTGCGGCAGACCCTCCAAAAGTACCGTGAATATTCATAATACCCAGTATTTATTGTAGGACACATTCTTCTAATGGGTAAATTTTCACCCATTTTCTGTTTTTTCCATTCACTCATTTATGAGTTGAGAAGTGGCCAATCCTAACAACAGTGTTCGGCAAACGTTTGTTAATAGCCAGGAAGCGGAATGAAAGCTAAAGCCGGCAGGCGTAGCGACTACAAAAAGAGTAACCAGTGGTTTCAAGCGGAACCCCAATTTCTTCGCCGTAGGTGTCACAAACAAGCAGGGAGTGTCGTCTAAAACCGTGAATCGAGGTAAAATACGAGCCAGATTGTTAACTTATAAGAAGATAATAAATTTAAAAAAAAATACGAACAACAAAACAAGATCCCGGAAGCTGTTCACGACGATTATACTGACTTAGTTTGAGTGTTTGGTAATGAATGACGAATCCTACATCAAGGCGTTCGCTAAGAAATTTCTAGTTTTGCAGGCTATCGGTACTTGTGAGATGAAAATTGGCATTTTCATTGCAACCGGGACTATCAACCAGGAAATTAACGTGTACGGGTGTCTGGAAAAACCTCTGCTGTCATTCCTATCAACACTTTTGTTCCGTGCTGTTTTGTTCGGATTTGGGATCCTGACATTTGCGGAAAAAAGGCCATGGTATGCCAACAAATAAGGGTCAAGGGTCCTCTCTTACCTCAGTCGATAATGGCGGTGTGGAAAATTTCTTGATTCCCTCCCTGAGCATTGTACTTGCCACCACCTTTATTTATCTATTTAGTTGATTTAATTGTCAACAGACTAATTTTGTGTCCAAGTGATATTAAAAAACTATCTTAACGCTAAAAAAAACTGTCTTCTTGTATAGTTTCACGACATATCAAAATCGAAAACAGACGACACACAATTAAAGGCACGTTGCAAAGCAATCATTCCAGAGTTCGTCCCGTAGACGGTTCCCCTGTGTGGAACTCTAGGGAGGGAGGTGTTTTGAAAGATATGGCTACGAGCCTGGAGAGGAACATCGGCGAGCAGTGAAGGGCAGTTTATTCGATCAGACAGCAAATCCGCGAGGGTGCCTTCGCGGCTTCACGACGAATTTGAAGAGTTTCCAAATGAATCATAAGGCAGTGACTCTCGTAACTCGGAAGGTTGAAAGGATCGCTCCAAGGCAGTCTACGAAGAGCGTATCGAATAAAACGTCGCTGAATTTACTCAACACGTTCTACGCCATTTTGGAAATGAGGGTTCCAGACCGGGGAAGCAAATTCCAAGGTGGACCTCACCAACGAACAGCGAGTACAGCGACTTAAGGCAGAACATGTCTGGAAATTCCTTAGCCACACGAAAAATGAAGCCGAGATTTCGGAAGCTTTCGTTATGATGTAGGACATGTGAGGTTTGTATTTGAGTTTATCGTCGAGTATCACACCAAGGTCCTTTACTTGGTTGTCTCTTTGCAGGGGAGTTAACCGAAGATAATAGGTGACTTCTTCCTAGAAAAAGTGACAACGGTACACTTTCCCGGATTCAAGAGCATACAGTTCACCTCGCACCACCTTTGTACTGTCTTTAAATCTTCTTGCATCTGTTAGGCGTCTCGTAGCGAATCCACGCGAGTGTTGATTTCAAGGTCATCAACAGAGCTTAGCCGATGAGATTTCAGCAACTGGTTGACATCGTTGAAATACAAGAGAAAAATCAGCGGCCCAAGATGACTACCCTGGTGACTGCCGGACAAGGCGGGAAACGAAGAGGACAGCTCATCGCCAATTTTAACCTTGAAAGTTCTGCCACAACGATACGATTTGAACCACACAGATAGAAAGAAATATTTAATGTTCTGCGTTATATAATGCACATAAAGGGAATGCTACATTTGGCAGAAATTAATGGGATATTTCATGTAAATTTCAGCCAGATAACGTCTGAATCTAGTCTGTTGTATGAAAGATTGCAAACATTGTTGTTAGGCGCATGGAAGATTGCAAACAATTTCGTTGTTAACACCTTCTTGGCTTGGAATTAAACAAGAGAAAATTTTACGTGCCTGTTAAATTTCATTATTTTTTTCTGTGCAGTGAAGCAAGGAGGCGCCAAAACCAAGTTTTGCCACAGCGATGTCTAATTGATTCTGTCGAAGGCAGCAGATAAGTCCATGTAGATAACGTCCGTTTGTGAACCAATGCAATGTTTTAGAAATACGGATGGAATACCGTCCGGTCCAGCGCTACTCGACGTCTTCAACTTGTTTGCAGCAGAGGAATAATGATCAAGCATCGAAACTGACCTCGCATGGATGCGCGGTTAAGAAGGGTCAGGATAAAGGAAGCTGTCGGGTCTACGCCGCCATTTGACACCGGAGAGGTTGAAATCCCCGATTATTACGATTTCGTCTCTTAAGGAGGCATTTCCAGACATTTTTCAACTGACTGAAGGTGCACATTTATGAAATTATCGTCGCCCCCAGAAGAAAAAAAAACCACACAAAAAAAAGAATATCTCTTAATTAAAACCAAACCAAATTTTTTTTCAAACTTTCCATAAAAAAAACAAATACAAAAAATTTATTTTCGCCATAAATTTTTTTTTCAATTTCCTTTCCCCCCCCGGAAGCCCGCACCTTTCCCATTAGACCCCTCATTACATTTTGTGCAATGGTGGAGCCGACCTTTTTTTATTTATTTATTTATTAGACGTCAAACAATAGTAGACCGTGTTGTTACATATAATCCTTATACTACAGATACATCCTTAAACTAAAATTAAATGCCTATGTTCTATTGCTTCGCAGAGTGTTAAAATATTTTTTTCAATTTTGTCCTAGCTGTATTAAAGTCAATCATTTCACAATGCTGATTATATACAATCATCATGCGGTTCAGCGGTCCAAATTTAGCATAATTTGTACGATGACGATCTACTGCGAATAGGTCACGATTACGTAATTGTCTAGTGGGGGCATGTAAATTTAGCTTTGACAAAAGATCAGTTGAGTCAATACGTTGTGATACCAAATCATTAACAAACAATACCTTTGCATAATCTCGACGTTCTTTCAAAGTTTCAATATTGATCAGCATACAACGTGCTTCATATGCTGGGAGAGGTAATGTTGTCCATCCTAGCTTTCGCAGTTTTTATAATAAGAACTGTTTTTGGATTGACTCTATTCGTTCTTCATGTTTTTTCATATAAGGGGACCAAACAATACTACAATATTCTAATATTGACCGCACATAAGCAACATAAAGCGTTTTTATTGTATATGGATCTAAAAAGTGGTATCCGAAACGTTTTATAAAATTAAGCATATTGCCTGCTTTATGAACTATCGTGTTATAATGATCCACAAACGTTAGTTTTGAGTCTAGAATAATACCTAAATCTCTTATTTTATCGCATTTTTGTACATTTTCTATTCCTAATAAAACTTGAACATTTGGCGTGCTATGTTTTCTGCTAAACGTTATGAGATTACATTTTTTAACATTTAGTTTCAATAGACTTTTACAGCACCATGTACGAAAAACTTGTATCTCATTGCGAAATACAATAGTTTCATTATCGTTCTTAATTTCTAGGTACAATTTTATGTCATCAGCATATATAAGAACATTGAGATCTTTTAAGATAAGAGATATGTCATTAATGTATAGAATAAAAAGAAGAGGTCCTAAGTGTGAGCCTTGAGGAACCCCTGACGTGACTTGAATTGGGTTTGACTTTTTATTATTGAACTTTACAATTTGCTGACGATCAGTTAAATACGATTTGATCCAATTGAGCAGTCTCATCTCAATTCCCATTTTTTCAAGCTTGAAAATCAACATTGGAATGTCTAGTCTATCAAACGCTTTACTGAAGTCGGTGTAAAGAGCCATTACGTGATTACCTTTATCCATTGCATTTAATGAGTAATTGACGAATTCTAGTAAATTCGTAGCAGCTGAGCGGCCTTTGAAAAAGCCATGTTGTGCGTTAGTAATTCTATTTTTAATTTGGCTAAAAACATTTTTGTTTATGATCGATTCGAAAAGTTTTGGAATGCATGATATTATGGCAATGCCACGATAATTTCGAATATCGGATTTTTTGCCAGGTTTTTTATGAATGCTAGTGGAATTCCATCAGGTCCTGCGCCTTTATTAGCGTCTAATTGTTTTAGACCTGAGAGAATGTCTTGTACAACAATGTTACTGACACCAATATTACCTGGATAGTCAGGAAAGTATGAGAAATATTCAAAATCGCGATCATTGTCCTTAAATGTTGTGTAGGTCTCTTGAAAATATGTTGCAAATAGATTACAAATATCTTCTGAGTTATCTCCTACTTTTTCGTCCAAAGTCATAGTTGTTGGAAAGTTGCACGATTTAACCTTGGTTTTAACGTAACTGAAGAAATTTTTCGGACATGAATTAATCTCATTTTCAGTTTTTGAGTTATACTCAGAGAGTGCAGAGGAAATAGCTAAATTAAGTTGGTCACAGATATTCAAATACTTTTCCAAATAAGCTTGATTATTGTAATTTTTGTAAATTTTGTGAGCCTTTTGTTTCCGATTCTTCAAATTAGTAATTTGCTTGTTAAACCAAATGGGATTTTTAGAAGCATAGTTTCGTCGTCTTCTCGTCAGAGGAACTTCTTCCTGAATTGTTGCCAGTAACATTTTATAAAATATTTCTACTGCACTTTCAACATTTTTCTGACTTTTTAAGACCTGTTGCCAGTTGGCCCTACTCAATTTATGCTTAATATTGTAATAGTTTGCTTTGTTGTAATCAAAGACATTCTCGTAAACACATTCATTGGGATTATGTATTCTATGCACAAACACAGAAAACTCGATTGCCGTGTGAAACGCTTCATTTTTCCATAAGGGGTAAAGAGATTCACTCACGCAGAAATCTTCATGTGTATTTGTTAATAAAAAATCTAAGTAGCAATTTTGCTGGTTTTTCACGTGGTTTATTTTGTAAAACCCCAAAAAAGCAAGTTTTTCAAAAAAAAATTGTAACGTTTCATTATCACCAACGACAGGAAGTAAAATACTCTCATTTACTGAGTCAGGAATAAAATCTGCATTGCGCTGATTGAAATCGCCATATAACGGGTGTCCACTAAAAAATGAGAATGATTTCAATACTTTTCCATCAGAACAAAAACGGCCGCATAGAAATGTCACTTTAGATGAATGAATCGTTGCACTCTCCAGAAAATTTTCATACACTCTTATTTCACTCTAACATGTTCAGTCGTGTTCAGCATGCCGTCGAAACAGGAAGAACTGCGCGCGCGCGTTGTACAATTCTTTCAAGCGAACGAAGATCGTGGAAAAAAATACACGGTGGACCATTTTTGTCGTGAAAAAGTTCCGGTATCCACCGTATACCGTATCCTGGCATGCATGAGAGTAACCCGGAAGAAAGGTTGCGGCCGTCCAGCGAAAATAATGAATGAGAAAACGCTCCGCTCGCTGCGCAGCATGTTCAACAACAAGGATTCGGTAAGTCAATGGGAAGCAGCCCGAAAGTTCCATTGTTCGAAGTCACTCATCTGCAAGACGCTAAAGAAAGAAGGAATAGTGTGTAGAAAGAAAACCAGATCCCCAGAGTACACAGATGAGCAGATTCAAACCGTGAAATCCCAATGCCGCTGGATGACTCGGAATTACGGCGGAAAATCTTTCGTTCTGGACGACGAAAGCTACTTTCCTCTTTCGAAGTCTCAGATACCGGGAAACGACCGATTCTACACTAAGGACAAATCTACTACTCCTCCAAAAGTAATGTATAAGTTCAAGCACAAATTTGAATCGAAGGTTATGTTATACATCGTAATATCCGATAAGGGTATTTCGAAGCCGTGGTTCAAACCAAGCGGTTTGGCCATCAACCAGGAGGTGTACCAAAGAGAGTGTTTACAGATAATACTCATCCCATTTCTTAAACAACATCACTCGGATGGCAAATACGTGTTTTGGCCGGACAAGGCATCATCGCACTACGCAAAAAAAACGCTAACGTTTTTGGAGAGCCAAAATATACCATATGTCCCAAAAGACCGGAATCCGACAAATTTGCCACAGTGCCGTCCTATCGAGGATTTCTTCGGTCTTTTGAGCTCCATGGTATACAAGGATAATTGGAAGGCCAAGAACACCAAGCAACTTACCAACAGGATCAAAAGCTGCATCCGAAAAATCGATGTGGCTGCCGTCCAACGGTCATGTTCCAGCATAACGACTAAGCTGCGCCGCACGGCGGACCACGGACCATATGACAATATTCACTAAACTCAGTTTGAAGATTTAAGTTGACCCTTTTAATAAAATAAATCAGTTTGAACAAAACTTCACTGGTATTTTTTTCCTGACCCATTCTTTCCGTTCTCATTATTTAGTGGACACCCGTTATATGAATTTTATATTCAGGGGGAAATTGAGTTACAATTTCTTCAGCTGTTTGAAAAAAGATTTCGTATGTTGACTTACAAGCTTGGTCTGGTGGAAAATACACTGTTGCGAAAATGTGAGTTTCACCAGCAATATGTGTTTTCACCCATACATGCTCAAATTCTTTAAATTTTGATGAAACCAGAAGTTCCGAGCTAAAATTTGAAGAAACTGCTATGAGAACTCCTCCACCAGACTTTCTGTGCGTTAAAAGTAAGTCCCGGTCATCTCTAAAAACATTATAATCACTGCCAAAAATTTCTTCACTTTGTATGCTATCATTCCAGCTTGTTTCGGTACCAAAGATAACCGAAAAATTGGAACACAAAATATTTTTATGTATAACATTCATTTTTGATGCACTTTTCATGCGATTGAAATTCTGACAATACACCAGAATTTCAGTAGAAGGTGATTCTGAGGGAATTGATGGAAGCACGTCATCGTTTAAAACTATAAATACATTACCAGTCACATCCGGTTCGTCATAGTCTACCTCTGTAGAGTGCGTCAGGTCGAGCGAAAACACGGACGCTCACAGGAACAGGACGTACAATGCTGCGAAAAAGAGCTTCGCAGGGCGGGGCTGAGTATCCAATCGGGAGTAGAAGTTGGTTTTGTTTGCGGGAATTGATGATCCACCGGGTATGGATTCAGTGTTTCGCCACGTTGAAACCTGATGCCACGCTGGTCAATCTGAGGTTGAGAGAAAGCCGCCTTTGCAGCTGCAAGTAACTCCTTATCGGGTGGTAGAAAGCTAGTAACTGTTTGATGACTTCTATGGTTGTTGGTGTTATTGTTGTTGTTGTTGTTGTTGTTGTGGTTGTTGTTGTTGTTGTTGTTGTTGTTGTTGTTGTTGTTGTTGTTGTTGTTGTTGTTGTTGTTGTTGTTGTTGTTGTTGTTGTTGTTGTTGTTGTTGTTGTTGTTGTTGTTGTTGTTGTTGTTGTTGTTGTTGTTGTTGTTGTTGTTGTTGTTGTTGTTGTGTTGTTGTTGTTGTTGTTGTTGTTGTTGTTGTTTTTGTTGTTATAGCCGTTGTTGTTGATGTTGTGGTTGTTGTTGTTGTAGTTATTGACATAACTGCATGACGGAAGGATGTTCTGATTGTTGTCGTTATTGGTTTTGTTAATGTGGTTGAGGTGGTATCCATTTATATTGTAATCACGCTTCCTACGCTTCCGACGGTTTCGGGATTTATGAGCAGCTTTTTCCTGTTGTCGACGATGAAGTTTACGTAAATCATAATCTGCCCAATCTGCTCTCCACACTTTTTTATTACCCAGTAGTCGCCAGCCAGAACTTTCTTCTAAGAGCTCATCGTGCTGGGATCTAGCAAATGCTAGATCTTCGGCCAACTCATCAGCAAGAGTGATTTCATCACTCAAAGTATTCGTTGCTGGAGGCTGCAAATCAGAAACAATACTCGACAAATGTTTCATTTCTTCTATGATTTCAGAAGCAGGAAAACTATGAACTTCTTTTGCAGCAACTTCAATAAGGCTTACATGCATCGCCTTGATTTGGTCTTCCAGTTTTGAAAAGCCATGTTCAACATCGAGCGTAATTTTGCTGGCGAGCGTTGCACAAGCCCGTTGTACACTTGAATCAAATGTGTCCGGGTTACATTTGTCGCGTAAAACCGATGACACATCGTTAAATAATTGTGCCACGGTGCCGTCTTTGTCTTTAGCTCGCCCCTCAGCTCGGTCAAGTTAGTTTCGAGGCTATCAAAAGCTTCCCGTACATTGAAGCTATTGATGAAAGCGCAAATTTTATCATTTGCAGCCTCGATGTCGCCAGACAAAGTGCGCTGGCGTTGAAGTAGTTTTCTGAGTTCAATTAAACTCGTGAACTCTTTTTGGCAGCCGTCGCACAGCGGCAACATGAACGCACGAATGTGTTGTTCGTAATTTCTCCTAGTTCCAGCACAGGCTGCGTGGAATTCTTTTCCGCAAGCTCCATAGCAATGGAAGATTAGTCGGTCATCCTCACTGACACAGTTATTTACTACACACGGCATTTTTACGCGCGCAAGACTTGGTTCACTACTGGAGACGACAAAAAAAAATGGCTTACGCGACGATGTTTATGCACGGTAGAAGAAACAAATAAACAGCTAGAACCCGCGTTAAAATTGTACGGACGGAATTGAAAATGCGTGCGACCTACTCGACTGCCACCTCCTCCCCCCCCACTTCCTTCCCTCCTTTCTTCCCCCCCCCCCCCCCCCTCACCACCCACCCCCCCCCCCAACTTTTTCCCCCCCCCTTCCCCCCCAACCCCCCCCCCCCCCACCACCCCCTGAAAAATGGGGGGTGGGGGGTTTTTGTAACAAAAAAAACGTTTTTTTCTCCTCACCAAACCCACCCCCCTCCGGCCCCCGGGCATAATACCCGGGCCCGCCCAAAAAAAGTCCCCCCCCCGTGGGACCGCAGGAAGGGCAACAGACGCTTCTGAAGGCACTTGGTGCGGTAAATTTCGCTGTTGGTGGTACCCGTTGTGATATACGGTTTACTCAGTTTACCGCATTGGCATATGGCTTGCCAGAGCAAGTATTTTTTGACGAATTTGTCCACTTTCTTCATCCTTATGTCTTCCGGAACATCAAACCATGATTTGGCAACGTAGAATTCCAGCTCCGGTATCTGCTTTGCGTCTGCCTTGATGAAGGTTTCGTCATCCATAACCACACACATCGGTTTCGTTAACCACTCTCGATACAGCTTCCTTGCGCGGGATTTGGCCGCCGTGTTTTGTTGATCGCGCTGGTTCGGTGCCTTGCGGACCTTGAATACATGATGCCCAGCTCGTTTCATGGTTTGCTGAACGAACCAGGCGAAGGGAATCGAAAGGTTCGGATTACACTTGAAATAATCCAACACCTTCCGGGCCTTCACAGGGTCAGCTGTCTTCGATTTTCTTCCACTTCCAGCCCGCCGCTCGGTCGTCTGGGACTCCTTAAACGATTTTACTACCCGAGACACAGTTGTATGGGTGATTCCCAGTTGTCTTCCGATCCATCTCATGGTCACAGTCGGATTTTCCATGACGGTGCGCAAAATTCTCCGGCGATTTTCTTCTTGTTTCGATGACATCTCAATAACCACTGAAACGATTGTTATGAAATTTTGCACATGTAAACAATTCACTCCAGTTCACAACAATTCTGTTATACCCAGATTTTCATCAATTTTTACGGATAAAAATGTTGCATTTTTTTCGAGTACAGGCCTTAGTGCACTTCGGTCGCACCGAAATACCTTGTAGGACGAACCAAAAGCAGCTATGGAGGAAGTGTTATCATTGAGTCATGTCTCAGTAAGGACGATTATGTCGTACGAACAGTCCGAGCTAGCCAGAAAGTATTGGACTAGACTAGAGTTCATACCGCCGACATTCTGGTAGTAAACTTGCAGTCCGTGCACACTGAGATTGCTACCAACCATACGGTGGGAGGTCCGGAGGAGTTACCGGTATTGGACGAGGTTCGTGAGCGGCCGTGACAGCTGCTGATCGCTAGCGGTGGTGTTTCGTTCACGTCGGTCACCTTCAGTCTGGCAGCAGATTCGAGTCGCCAATTTGCAGAGATAATGCGACGTTGGGTCGATGAAGGTTGACTGCAAACGGCGAATTGATCAGCGCATGAAATGTTCGAGATAGCAGGGTTCGGAAACCCCATCTTCCAACTCAAACGCAGGACCGGGACACTACCCCCCCCGGCGGAGGCCACTCCACCCAACCATACCAATACAAAAATGATACCTGGCATCGAAAGCTCTCAATTAATAACTGTGGAAGTGCTTTCAAAACACTAAGTTAAGAGCAAGCTATAAACGACTGGCGAAAGCAATAAGCTTGAAATGCTAAAGATGATGATGATGATGATGATGATGGTCCCGCCACTTACCCCTACAAAGGTTTGAGCTAGACGATTTATCTATTAGATAATTTATTTAAAAACAATTCAACCAGTTATGCAAAATAAAAAACGAACTGATTTCATCTACAGATGTAAACTTCTTCCAAAACTGTTCATTTGCTTTACAGCGATATAATTGTGAAAAGCTATTGATGTCAACCACGAATGTTCGCAAGTATTCCTAGCGATCAGGAAATCCTATTGCAATTCAAATCACAGAATCCCGTATAAGGACATTATCAAAAGACACGCCAATATCCGATCCTGCCCGCTACAAAGTCAATGGGGTTCCAACATTAATGGAACCGCCACCTTAGTTTTGGGCTGACCAAGGATATCCCCAATCAGGGAAATCGAGAAAATTTTCAAACCGAAAAACCCCTGGACCGGCCCTAGTCAAACTTTTACTTTCAACCACAACCGAATTGACAAGGAGTTCCCCGATAATCAGCCAGACAACCCACTACTACTTCATGGCATCTTCTTAAGCATCAAAGGTCAATATTCTATTTATAAATTCAAAAAGAAGTCCTTTATACCTGTATACCGCGCGCGAGGCTCAAACTTTTGTAGACTACACAAAAAATAAAAATAAAAACTACTTTAAATAAAAATAACAAATAAAAACTTTAAATTCATCATCATCATCGAGACGAAAAGTATAGTTTGTTTGTGCCCCATGACAAATATAAAACATTTAACAATAAACCATACAAAAATATCCGTTGTAATAACATCGTCAAGATACAAAATTAGTCAAGAGTAAAAAGTTAACAGAGTAGCTGTTCAAAAGGCAGCTTTGATGTGTGAAATACATTTTCTCTTAAAATCTGTTAGTGTTGTTGCACGTTTGATGTGTATAGGCATCGAATATAAAACATTTATAGCTTTAAAAAACAACGAATTTTGTGAAGCTCCGTACAAAAAATATGGTGTTCTAACATCATCCGCGTTTCTAGTGTTATATCTATGAATATCACTTCCTCTTTCAATTCGATTACACAAATATCGAGGCAGCAAACCGTTAATTACTTTAAAAATGAACACCATTGTCAAATACACAACTCTCTGCTTCACCGATAGCCACTGTAGGGCATCTAACAAAAAAGAGGAGGAAGTGAACCTATTGCATCTCAAGATCAAACGCATTATCTTATTTTGCAAACGCTGTAATCTCGATATTTGTGTTTGATAAGCTAAAAACAAAATGGAAGGGCAAAATTCAATGTGAGGAGAGATGATAGATTTGTACAATTGTATTTTACTAGCAATAGTTAAATCGTTTTTCAATCGGCAGAGAATACCGTACTTCTTGGCTATTTTCTTGATGACATCGTCAATGTGAGAGTCAAATTTTAATCTATCATCAATAATCACGCCAAGATATTTAATCTCACGAACGCGATCAATTGTCTCATCATCAATTTTAACAGAGACTTCTTCGATAACTCGATTCCGTGAAATTACCATGAATTTAGTTTTACTTATGTTCAATTTCAACTGTTTGTACTTCAACCATCTACTTAGAGAACGTAAATCTGCATTCAAATGAGAAACGGCCTCATCAAGGCTTTTAGCTGCAATGAACAACACGGTATCATCAGCAAAAAGATTAATATCACAAAATCGCAAGACTCGTCGCATGTCATTAATATATAGAATGAATAAAATGGGCCCTAATACACTCCCTTGTGGTACGCCAAGGCTGTTCTCCACAGGGCTCGAAACAGAATCATTAAAAGCCGTCCGTTGAGTTCTGTCAGACAAATAGTTTTCGAACCATCTGTATGCAGAACCCGAAAATCCAAAGCGCTTGATTGTTTCTAACAACAAGGGCCGAGAAATCGTTTCAAAGAGCGTTTCAGATCCAAAAAAACAGCAACAATCGTATCTTTACGCTCTACATTTTCTTTCCATTTTGCTAACACTAAATGACCTTCGCGATATTCCGATTGTTCTGGTGCAATCAAATTATTACTATTTAAATACGTTAACAGCTGGCCTTTTACAACAAGTTCCAAAATTTTTTCTAAAGTGTGCAACATGTTAATAGGACGGCTTTAATCGTTCCAGCGACTTTTTGAATGGGAATAACTAAAGATTCTTTCCAAACTTGTGGCACGTGCCCAGTTTGCAGCGATTCATTAATAAGGTCCAGCAGGTTGTTTCCGATGACATTAAAGCAATCTTGTACTACTCTTGCATTTACGTTATCTACTCCAGCCGTTTTGTTCAATGAAAAGCAAATAGATTTTAGATCCTCTAACGTTATTGGGTGAAAACATTCAAAACTACAGTTAATATTAATCGGCTGTTTTATTTCGTCTGGTTCATCTACCAGATCAATGGATTGATTGATTGACAAAATACTATCGACGAAATATTCATTAAATCTACATGCAATGATGTCCTCTGACTGTTCTAATGTGCCATTGAAGGTTATGGATCGCGGTTTGCAATTACTAGGTTTTACCAAGGATTTCAAAATTTTCCATAACTCTTTGCTGTTGTTTTGATGCAAATCAATTTTCCTCTGAATATATTCACAACGAGTTTGTTTAACTGATTGCGAATATTTATTACGCGCATCTTTGTACCTATTAAAAAAGATATGCCTATTAGTTCTACGCCATTTCTTGTACAGCTTGTCTCTTTTGCGTTTAAGACGCAAAAGATCCAAATTGTACCAGCTGTTCGAGTTCTTCACTAAAACAAATTTATTTTCGACTAGTTTATTGGTACATATTTTTAAGACGTCTGTCAAAACAGCTGATTTCTGATCTAGAGAACCGGTATTTGTTTGAAAATCCACACTTCTTTCAACAAGTCTTAAAATAGCTTGTTTCGAATACTTTTTCCAACACTTCAATTTCACATAATCACCCTCACCACTACTATTATCTTCAACGTTAATAATAATGGTTTCATGATCGGTTACTTTCAAGTCAGAGTTGATAACAACACTAACAGAATCAAAATTACAGTACACATGGTCAATCAAAGTTTTACTGTGTCTGGAAATACGCGTATATTCATTAACCAATTGTTTCAAATTAAAGAAATCTGCTAATCGTTTCAAATGCTTCGAATTATTATTGTCACAATAATTGATATTAAAATCACCAGCAAGCACGTTTAGTTTACTTGAATCTACAAAAATCTCATACCAGTTTTCCAAAATTTCAATAAAACGCTGGCCGCTAGAACTGGGAGAATGATAGAGTACACCATAATTACCAATCTGCATGCCACGAACAACTGCAATGCTTAAAAACCAATTGCCGTCACAAACTTCGTTCAATTGAAGCTTGAATTGAACTGATTCTTTAGCATAAATAGCAACGCCGCCAGTGTGTCTAGAATGTGATAAACAAGCAGCCACATTATATCCCGGAATACTATACTGATCAAATGCTTGCATATCAACTATATGCGTTTCTGATAAAAAGACTAAATATGGACGCTTTTCCTCTACAATCTGACGCAATTCTACGTAGTTGGTAGACAACCCGGCAATGTTGAAGTACAAAATATCGAATTTACTCACATTACTACTGGAACTTGGCTGCTATTCATTGAAATGCAGGCTGTTTTTTTTCGTTCATATAATCGCTTGAAAATTTCACATTCATAACTAAAAGCGCCGTGGTTCACGTCCAAGTTCGTTTTACGTTCGTTATTTGTTTTTTTACAATTAATACATTTCAAAACAGTTGATGTGCATTCAGATGTCGTGTGACTTTCACTACACTTTAGAGCATGCTTCATTATTTTTACAATCCATGCTCATGTGCCCAAATTCTTCACATTTGAAACATCTCAAGACTTGAATTTCAGGAACAACACGACACCAATCAAATTTAATATTAACGTGTTTCGCGGTCAATAAACAATTATAAGTGTTTTTATCAACTTCAATTACCGTAGGAAAGAAAAGAATGTCATCTTTTATGCTTTAAGCTATTTTTAACACGGGGGATACGTTCCACTTTTACTATGAAACCGCGTGAAAAAAGACTAAATAAAGTTGATCAATTCACATGCATAAACCTTTTGAAATGCTTCAATTTTGTTTTCATGTGTTACCTTTCCAAGCAATGGTCAAAATACAGTTATTTAAATGTTGAGTTTTTACACAAAAATAGTGATTTTTTTGAAAAACTGTCATATGAATACTTTTTGCCCAAAACGAAAAATGTGATTCGAATCAGGTCGAAAAGTTCTTCCGTTCTGGAGTTTTTGCCGAAAACAAAAAGTGTAAAAAAAAGCGTGTAAACAAACTTTATTGCTTTGATTGATCACCCAAAGGTTTCTGACTTGTACACACCTGTAAACATTACAGTTCGATTTTCTGTTTTTCATCGGCTATTCCGCTTTTGCTTTTCTTTCTCGCATTGTTATTCGACGTTCTACCGAATGAAATCGAATTAGGGACTTTTATTTTACCGAATACTTGAATACAACACCCACAACTATGTGCTGGTGGCACCTACGAGCAAGAAACATTGGACCATGTCAGCCTATGTCAAGCGGAATCTGAAGAGCACAAAAGAAATGGAAGTGAAAATCAGTTCTACGGCGAACAAAGTGAGAATTGGATGGTACAGAATCTGATGGCAGAAGTTTAACAAAAAGTCCGGATATTCGGATTCGTTCAATTTTTTACTCGCATACTTGTTTGACAACATTCAGTATGATGAAAAATATAGGTCCATCTTCCAATAGTTAGTTCCATGCAAACATTAAATTGCCAATGCAGAACGGGTATCGAATGAGCGTAAATTTTTGAAAAACGATCGGTGCCTGATTTTAGGTTTATTTGAACCACCCAATCGCCCATGTCTGCCGAGCATGCCTATTGACATACACTGCAGTTGCGAGAAAGTAAGCCAAAGCAAACGCCAATCGCCATAGAGCGCAACCTAATACCGGTTCAAAAGGCTTACTTCACAAACCGATCTGGTTTCATCGGTCGGTGGCTGGCCATGTGGTGATGGCATAACTGGGTGCACGACAAACCATGCCCTGTAGCGAGAAATGCAATTCAACCTGCCTACCAAGATGCTAATCAGCAAAGTATCAGTTTTACGGAATTTGCATCGAATGCAATTGGATGGTCGTAATCAATATCGTAGTGGCGAGAGGCATGCCAGGAACTTTTACACACATCCATTAATAACGCATGATCGGAGTCACTTTATGATGACAAATTTATTTCAGAAAGTGTGCTTAAAAGGAAGAAAAGGCCGAAATTCCCTGAAGAATATTTCCGTCATGGCAAATTATTTATGTATTTTCTTACAACTTTGCTGCCCACTTGATTCAGGTGGATGCCCGCAATGAGAGTGATCCAAGCAGGCTTCTTGCGTAGTTTGCTGTTCAGCACCGCGATATTACCATCTATAGTACGTTACAATCGGTCCTGGTGCAAGATATTAGCTTCGTTCAATGATGTTGCTCAGATAGGTCGATTTATTGTTTTTCTAATATAACAGTTTTTGGCGTTCCCGAACGATAGCTTATAAAACATACATTTGAATGGGTACCGGTTCCCTTCAGTCGACTCAATTTTTTATTCGTTTTCGGCTCACTGTCGTCATAAGCGGAGTGACAATTCGACAAATCAAAAACAACGACTGATGTTTGAGTATGTCGATTACCGATAGATGTACTTATTAAGCGACTTGTCAATTCCAATAGCATTGCCAAAAGTGAATTGAAAACGACTCAAAACTGAGATAATTTTAAAATAAGCGATCCCAAGTTGTTGCGATCCGTTTTAACCTCTGGCTGAACAGAGCCATTGAGCTGCGTAAAACATGTGCATGGGTTGATAATTTACCGCACCACTCACTTTATAGCTTTATGTATAGGTAAACCAAGTGCTCGATTCACAAATCATCTTCACGTCTCCTCCACAGCGAAGATGGAAGCTGAAGAGTTGCTTGACTCATATAGTTACGAATGTAGCTTTTAGGTACACACTAGGGATGGTCAATATGATTCTATTTTGCCATACTTCGCAAATCCAATAATATATCTGAAGCAAACTAAACATCACTTTCCTTTCATTGAACAGTCGTGTGGGCTTCGCAATCTTTTCCTGAATAAAGTTGAAAAATTACTTGACAGCGTGGTGTGTGGGGAGTACATGCCATTCTCGAGATGACATTTCCGAAAGACTTCTGGACCTTCAAGCCAACTTAACATCTCTTTGGCGATGGGTGATTCTTGTGAATGTAAAGTTGCTACCAATATGGAGGCGCTAAAGAATTGTTGTCCACTTATAGAGGATTGTTCCAGATAGGAGAGACACATGTGGTCAGGTTCCAAATCACGTACACAATTCCATTGCTGGAAGCGAGAGTGAGCTTGCGTCGAAAAAGTTAAAATGAACTCACTTAGTCCCATTCATGCTGAGTACAGGGGTACCAAGACGATAATCGTACTGGAGAGCTGATGGTTAGTGTTAATTGAAATAAGATGTAATCGTCGCCTTCGTTTCTACTTCTTTGTTGCACTTTCGCACTTGTAGTGTAAAGGCGGAGAGCACTTGCTTGTTTAGCTGGCAGAAACTTTGCAACAGATATCGGAAGATGAAAACTAGATATCTCGACAAGCTGCTAATGATCCTGTTTTCGTTATGGAATAGATGCTATGCCTTCCGTCTACAAATGTGTCAAGCTCAATTTGCATATCTGTGATTTGTATCAGGTTTAATAAGCTGTCAACACCTGTATTCTCCTGTATCATTTAGCTCTTTTCTTCCATGCAATGAACGAAGTTGTGAGTGTGTGACTTACCTAATTCAAAACAAATTCCAGACACACCGCAGCGCCAATCTGAAAAAAAAAAAAACAAAATGTAGGGTAAAAACGAAGATTGATTTCCAAATATGATTTATATTCTAAAAAATATTCAAATATATTATGATAAAATAAATGGAATATGAATATTGCAGTTCTTTTTTCTTTCTTGGCATTACAAGTTTGTTTCCAATCACATCTATGTTAATACCAGCTCTTTAATTAGCGTACTTAATGCACTTCTTCAGTTATTAACCTTCATCGGAAGAAACATTTTGACGTAGGATTTCCGTCGCTCTTTTCTATTCCTGTATAGGGGCGCCGATCTAAAATTTCTGAAATCGACTGCGTTACGTTTCGAGTGGAGATTTTCAACCATAAGATCTCATTTCTGGCCCAAAAAAAATGTAAAATAAGTATTTAATTTGAAAGGTAAAACATCTAAGCTGAATTCCTGTTGCTAACTTAATTCATTACATTTGTTTGAACTAATTAATAAGTACTTAAAAGAAATAATGTCTAAGCGTAGAAAACTATTGGTCGAAAATAACATCATATATGTCAAATGAAAATCTGAAACTAGCGACCGTCACAAAATATCGTTGCAGATTAAACTATTTGAATTTAATTAATCCTGGATAGATTTTCAAGATATTTACATCAATCGGTTGGAAATGTTTGCATGTATCAATTGAATCATCAAAAATTATCCTCTAACAATTGTAAACTATTGAAAACAACGCAAATAATAAGGTGATGTCTTTTGATTTTGTTTTGCAGACTAAACTATCACTGATTTCAAATTTGAGCAAGGGAGGGGCAAGAATCATATACAGCAGTGAACGATACACAACGAAAATTCGAAAATGTTCTCATACCTGAAGATCCGGTCCCAAGTAACCCAGGAAGGCGAGATACCAGAAGGAGCCCATATTCGACCTCGACTCCTTCCTCAGTTTACCCCGCGCAACGTTGCTGACGTCTGCTGTCCCCCCAACAGCGAACTAGTCCTATCGTAAACAACGCCTCTAGTGTCCCCCAAGGCTTCAACTGGCATCATCCGATACAGAACCCAAACACCCAATGAGCTCAACCGCACCCCAGCCGGAATCAACTCGGTCGCGCATCTGGCCTCGCTAGAGTGGTAAGGCAGCTGGGAATATGCAGGAGTTCAAAAAAATTTGGGCTCAAGCGTCCTAAAAATGCGATGCAACACTTGTCCGGAACTTGATGAAGAGCATTCGATCTAAAGTTCGAAAATTCGTGAAGGAATAACTTAAATTTCATCCGGTCTTCACTATGTGCAAGTTTAACCTCGTGCAATAAAGGATCAATTTTTTGTTTGAATAAAATATCGGTTTTCAACATAATTTGAAAGAAAGTTTGTGGGCAGCTTATTTTCGATACACTCCTTAAAACAGCAATACTCGGTTGCTTACAGAATAGTGAACATGTGTGATGTTTCCTATCAAATGGTTCTCGACGAATCCTTGAAAACAAAAACTGTAGAAAGAATAAACGAGGAAAACAGAATCATACGAAACAAAATTTCATCTAGACGTTATATCTGAATGACTGCTTGCCACTGAACGCAAGCGATTTGAATCAACCGAACGAATTAATCATTTGACTCAGTGAATGCGGTCAGCTGGAGTGATGAGAGCAGAGATACGGCTTAAAATGACGCTTTATGTTTGTATGTTGCATTAGATTACTTATCATCTTGCAAGAGCATTATTTGAAATGTTAAATTATGTTTAAGGTATGATTTAAAAAAGTGAGTGTGATTCAGCCAATTTCGCTCAGCTAAATCAAACTGAATGCATTCGTTAACGATTCAGCACTGAAAAAATATCTACAATGCTACATTCCGATTCATTCAGTATACGATCTGCTGCCAGTTTTGCTCAGTTCTGTTTGCTACGAATAGAATGAAAGCAGAATAGTAATGAACAGAATAGGAATAACTCACGTGTGGTAACGCTCACTTCTGACGGTGTGTGCATATGGGTGAGAAATGAGTGCATAGTGAACCGATTTTATTATATGTTTGCTCTTCTGGCAAGTAGCCAAGTTTCTTCAATCAAAACCTAAGCCGGTAGTAGTAGTGGCCAGCGAACTGTTCATGACTGTTCCAGGATCAGGTCACCTCTCCATTCTCCCAGTCGATCTTCCGGCAGACCACTGAATCTCGATGGACGAGCTTAGCAGCCACATTAAGCTGGCCAAAAACACCAAGGCCCGTGCCAAGGCTTTGACGGAATTTTTAATATCACCATGAAAAACTACAAGGTACAGCCCAATGGGGTTGTGCGCAAAGGTGACGTAGGAATACGCAGCAATCTAATTCCCATACACGTCAGGGCCATCCGCTAGTTGATTTAAGTCAGTCCTGAAAAGGGCCAAGAAAATTCTATTGTACACTCTTAAGAAAGCATTTAGTGACTCTGTGGCTCTTAATTATGATATGGCCCCGGTTGTATTTTCTACGATGGTTGAGAGGGTCACTATCTCTAACGCGTAGAAGATAGTTATGGACCTGTTGGTTCATTGGTTGTTCAACGTGCTTTGCCATTTACTCCGGGACGCGGCGTTTAAAGCAATGCCATGTTCAGCCGGGGCGCGGTAATGGAAATTTCAAAAAGCACAAGAGAAAAATTCATCCAAGCGAACTCTTCAGTTGGCAAACTAATTTGGTCGTCCTGAAAAGGACGGATTTAGTTGACGGGGGAGAAACAGTTCGCGATTGAACTTGGGCTTTCTTTCTTGGTTCATCTCGTGGGATGATTGATTCTTGTCTCGTTGTCATGGGCGGCTTTTTCCCGCCAACTCGTAGGCTTCAGCAGCCATGTCTCACCCAGCGAGATTGACGGGAGCATCGGCAACAATAGCCAACTGCACCAACGCCTCTCAGGGCAGCGACTGCTCGCCAGTGCTGCCGCCAACTACGATCCAACTGCAGATCCTACTCTACACAGTTCCACGACAGCCGGAAAACTAAATCAAAATGCAAAGGTGAACCCCTTATATAACATTCATGGCTGCCTAGGAGACGTTCCATACTTAAATATGAAGTCTGTGCGCGGAAATTACTGTGTATTTGGTAAATTTACTATGAAAAATCGATTTTATAAGACATCTTTTCATATTTACGTTAATTTTATTAGTTGCATGTTAAAAATCAATAGTTTTAAATATTGAAATTGTAGCGTAGAAAACGTCCCGATCGATTGGTGCAAACATTTTGGAAATCAATCGTGGAATGACTTAGTTATTAACGTTCAAAACCTATATAGGGAAGCGGTACCTATCTTGAGCTCAATAAGCAGACCTCCAGTGGAAATTGGTGAATATGCACTGAATACCGAACACTAATTACACAAGTTATTCACAATTTATTCGTCCACTTACCGTTAATCGTTTAGCAACGCACAAAACATTCGATTCTGATAATTTTCTTCCAATTTAATACGGAAAAGTTGCCACTGCTATGTACCTATTTTAATAATATCACGAAAAACCTTAATCCCATCTGTGTACATATGTTAATCGTACTGATTTTAATCATGAAAAAATCTAAACAAGTTAACGCTCTCCACTACTACACCCAAAATTGAATTTCTCGCATGAAGTAGATCATTTGACAGCACTTTAATTGTGTTGGATAGCCTGCATATAACCAAGACAAAATGAACGGGTTTGTTTGTTATTCTTCCCTGAGAATATTGACAACAAGACTCACCATAACGTTGGGCATAGAATGCTCTATGAATTGAACTAGTGTGCGTGTTGATGTGTATGCTATACAGTATGTGAGCAGTGCCGCCAAATTCAACAGAGATGGAAAAATATTATTAAATGTGGGATTTTATTTCTTGGTAAATATTGAAAAAATCTACAATTAGAAGCATGTTATTATTTATTTAATCTATGGAAAAATAAAATAGTTTAACTTTGGGCGATTTGCAGCACTCCCACAAAACAGGTGATATTGGTGTACTGCCAAACCCATTTCATTCGAATAAGAGTCATAACAAAATAGTTTGGCAACATCAAGCGATTACGTCGATTGTAAACACAGTTCAGAATAGGTGCAAGCGTATTTAAATTATTGAGAAAATTAATCCCATAGTTTTCTCGTATTTTATCACGTATTCGTAGATTCTCGTGTGGCAAGTGTAATAAGTGAAGTGTGATTTTTATGGTTTGTGCAATTACGTAACGAAAATGTGTGAGAATATAGTGCAATTAAAGAGAAAACTTGGAGTCTGGCTCGGGTATATTCCCTAGTACGGTTAGATCAATACGACGAATTTGTAGTGCAAAGGTAAGAAATTGTGTTGAAAATCTGACTGCTCATTATTTTTACGAAATTTAAGTCTCCGAAACGTTTTTGTAGCTTTTAATTATATTCAAGACCTAATTTTATTTGCCAGGATTATATATTTTTGGGTACTGCGTCCGTTTATTGGAGAAATTAAACATCTTTTTACGTTTGAAAATGGATGACTGCAGAATGTGATGAATATATGTACTATGGTGAACATAGGTTCCGCTTCCCTATTTTTCGTGACGCTTCAAATTTTTGCAATTCGAACGTGTACCCCAGTATTGAAAACACAGACGTAGTCCTACGTCAAAAACTAAATATGGCCCAAAGCGCCTTTTCTCCTGACGAAAATATTCAACCGTTGTCTCAAGCTCGGCTACTCTCCGGCATCCTAGAAGGGTCTCTAAGGTGGTACACATTTTGTAGCTTGGAAAGGATCCCACCAGCCCGTTTAGCTATCGTTAGATAAGCCTGCTTTCCTCGAACAGCTTGCTGGTACCACCTTAGAGACCTTCCAATGAAGACTCCTCGCCCACAGTGAAGAGTTCTTGCTAGAAGCACAATTTGGGTTCCGATGATGTCACTCGACGGTCCATCAGCTAGAACGTGTGACTAATGCTCTAAAACGGTCCAAAGCTGTATCTAAGACCGTTGCCATGGCGTTTCTAGAGATCAAAAAACCGCTTGAAAAACGTCTGGCACGATGGTCTGACGCACAAGCTGATGCAGCAGGGTTTCCCGACGGATCTGGTCTGGATCATCACTAACTACCTGCATGGTAGGACTTCGCAGGTCTGCATCTCAGGCAACCTCTCCACTGAGTACCCGATCCCCACCAGCGTGCCTCAAGGCAGTATTCTGGGTCCAATGTTGTACAACCTGTACACGTCGGACATCCCGCCTCCCGTCTCGAGGTACCCTCTTGCTGTTTTCCGATGACTCGGCAATCTATTACTTTGGCAGAATCATCCTAGTCGGCAAACTGCAACGTGGCTTATGTGCATATACAGAATACTTCCAGACGTGGGAGAATAAAGTAAACGCCGCCAGAACACAAGCCATCATTTTCGCGCACCGCACGAGGTAAAATGAGTTTTGGTTTAGCGCTGGACGACAAGCTTTTCTACAAGTCACACCTCACCAAGAGAGTGCAGAGCATCGTCATACTGAGACAACTCTACCCGATCATCCACAGGCGTTCAAAGCTTTCCGGAACGAACAAAATGGCCATCTACAGGCAAATTGTCTTGCCGATGCTTTTATACGACTGTCCAATCTGGCGAGAGTGCGCCAAGTGCCACCGCGAAAAGCTGCAAATCATCCAAAACAAATTCCTGATAATGATCCTGAATCTTACACCATTCGAAAGAACAACCGACATTCACAGGCTTGCCGGTAAGAGGCAGACTAATGAGGTTGTACGCAAAGGTTACATAGGACTACGTAGCAATCTGTAATGAATGTTATAATCATTTGTTTCAATATTTCGTAACGGTCGCCATTTGTAAAATTTCTGCTTGGCATGCTCTTGGCAGTAGCTTGCTTTATATTTGCGCTTCGGAATAATCTAGAGACCGTATAAATTTCCGAGCCAAGTTAGTACATAATTTTACAAACTATTTAAGGTATGCGGCGAAGGTCTGAAACTTTTTTAGCCACCGCTGGCTTCCAATTTACAAGAATTTGGAACGGTATGTTAGATATATTCCAAAACAAAGAAACGCTTTAGCTGGGGAAATTAAATTGGTCGTCCTAAAAAGCACGAATTCTCAATGATCCAAATCAATGATCCAAGTTTGGATATTCTTTGACCCGTCGGTTGGCTCATTCACATCTTCCCCTTATATTGTGCGACAATTCATTAGCCAGCAATACTAGCATGATAATTAGGGAAACTACCCCATATTAATCTCATTGTTCCTATATTCATCCTACGATGAATCAAACAATTGAGCAGTTGAAGGATCGGTTTCGTTTTCCATTAATGTTTGCTTACGTTAAATAACTACAACAAACATTAATAACTAATCCTGTCACGTGTATATCGTTTTATTTCAAGTAGGATGAATTGCAAAGTGATGAGATTAATATAGGTACATCTTCCCTACTAGTAACTGGTCATGCTAATGTTACTAGTTAATGCATTTTCTACACACATTAGCGATGATGATGGTGGCTGGCTTATACCGTTCATACTACTCAACCGCCTTACTGAAAGATGGCTGCCCAACAAGATAACGCTTATTTCGCTCGTGGTTGCGCCAAACGGCTGGCTACAAATTCACCACTGGCTTGGTTAACCGACTGCATAATGTCTGCCTAGCAACGGTTGCATACCCAAAGGCGATAAAGTCATCTGTTACCTGGCCAATGATAGCTCACCAGAGCGGCGATGAGCCAATATTGAATTGGCAGCGGGTGGTGGCAAGTACCCTGGAGGGTGCACTGGCGAGAAACTATTGGTTAGGTATCCGATGGCTCATCAGGCTACTAGCAAGCCGTTGGCTAGGCAGCCATTAGTTATGCAGTCGTGTTCTAGGCCAAGAGAATTTCCCCAACGTTGAAACAATCCTAGAGACCAACAACCCGCTGCTGCGCTCAACCACTCGCTTCTTCTCCCACCATTTTCGCAGTGGAGCCGACATGATTTGCGTAATGGCTCCATTGATCGCATTCCACGCACTCTCGTCACGACACATTCTATTGACAACGTTAACTGGGCTGTTATCTGCCCCACTGATGGCAAGCATATCGCTTTGCAATGATCCAAATCGTGAGCAGTCAAAGACTACGTGCTCCGGTGTCTCTTGGACGTCTGCGCACTCTGGACAGAAGGTTGACGCTGCAATGTGATGCAATGACGCATACTGCCATCGATGAAATAGTTCTGCACGCACTCACTGCTTGCATAGCCATGAGCCTAAACGTACTGTTCAACTTTGCCCGGGTTCACTTGGTTCCCAGCGCTGCGACCCAAGGTGGACCTCCGTATCTCAGTATCGATGATGATAAACTAGCCATTAGACTCCGGTTACTACTGATTGGTCGGTAGCTAGTTGGCATGATTCTAGCTATTAACCGCATTGATCGCTTTTGCCGCCATCCCACAAGCATAATCTACCTGGTTGTTGATGTTAAATCTGTCGTCGATTATCACACCCTGATACTTCGAGGCTATAACATGTCTTCCTATGGTGATTTCTGCTCGTTATACCGTTTTGCAGTTGCTGACCAACAGCTCCATTGTTTTTTTGGTGGGCTATCTGCAGCTTCGACGCCTTCATCTAGTTTTCAATTATGCCAATTGCTGCGGTCGCCAGCATTTGCACTTCTTCCAGTGTTTCGCCTATCACTGATAATATGATGTCATCCGCAAAGCCAACGATCATTCGCCTATGTGAAGCTTCACCACCAGCACTCCGTTGTGCATCCAGCATCCCCAAAGTCATGGGCCAAGGATGGAACCTTGCGGAACTTCCGCCATGATGTTCACCGATTTCCGCCCCAGGTCTCGTAGATCAGCACCCGGTTCTGAAAGTAACTCTTCAGAATAACAGGTAATCAGGGACCCTCATTCTGTGCAGCGACTCGGCAAAAGCCTCCCAGCTGGCGCTATTGAAGGCTTTCTTAACGTCGATCGTTACAACAGGGCTATATCGGTCGCCTCTCCGCTTCTGTTTGGACGCCTTTGAGGCTATCTCGACCACTGTCCGAATGGCATCCACAGTAGACATCCATCATTTCCGGAAACCGAATTGCAACCTCGATAGCCCGTGCTCGGTACCTTCGTCAGCCTGCTGAGGATGATCCTATCCGGGGGTTTCCCGAGCGTATCCAACAGGCATATTGGCCTATACGATGCTGGATTCCCCTGAGGCTTCCCTGGTTTCGGCAGCAACACTAGGTTCTGTATATTCCACTTGTACGGAAAATTGCCTTCGCCTAGATATTTTTGCAGCACATCCCTGAAAATGTCCAGAAATGCATGAATCACCACATTCAGCGCCACGTTAGGGATGCCATCCGGTCCAGGTGCCTTCTTCACCTTAAGCCCTCTCACCATTGCCACGAGCTCCTCGTTTGAGACTTGCGTGCCCTCAGCGTTACTTCTTTCTTCCTCGCCGTGAGGTGTACGTGGCCACGTCGTTGGATCGTGCATCGGGAAGAGTCTCTCTACTATAACCTTCAGTTTTTCTGGACATAGCTTTGCTGCCAATGTTGGGCCTTTGATCTCCGCTACACACAATACGCTACGCGTCGCTGCAGGGGTTAGCATCAGCGGCTCGGCACAGCTCCTTGTTCGTCAGCAGTTCGTCTTACTCAGTCGTATCTCTCGTCCCCCGCCCCCTCTGTCTGCTGTGGTTTTAGAGAGCTTCTGGATACGTCGCATGCCCTTACTAACGTATTCGTCAGTTCGAGAGTTCGTTGTCAAACCGAAGTACCTCCAGAAAGATTTTCCTGTCGAAGAACTTTGTCTTGCACTTCCGCTCGCAACTTTTTGTCCTCCGTATTGCGACAAGATTTCGCTGCCCGATGCTATACCGGATCGCCAGATTGTCGCTATGAGTATACTCCACGCACACTCTCCAGTTCATATTTGTCATCAGCGACGGACTACAGAAGGTAACATCGATGACGGATTCACGACCATCCCTGCGAAAAGTGCTGGTGGAATCTACGTTTGATAGTGTAACTTCCAGCTTTGTCAGAGCTTCTAGCAGGCTACACCCTCTAGCGTTGGTACATCTGCTGCCCCACTCCACAGCTCAAGCATTGAAGTCTCCTCCGATGACGACCGGTCTCCTTCCGATGAGCTTCTCGATCAGTGCATCCTGCATCTGGTGCAACTGCTCTATGGTCCGCCTTGGGGGTGCATAGCAGCTTCAAACAAAGAATCAGGGAATCTGCCCATCACTTGTATCGTAGCCATCGCCGCTCTTTCGCCACTTAGTTTCCGTTATCGGGAGGAACACGATACGGTTCTACAAAGATTGCGACGTCAGGCTTTGTTTATGTTGTTGACTGCCACAACAGTTGCTGTGCTATGTCGTAATGATTGAGGTTAATTTGGGTTACCTCCATTACTGCTTGTGTGAGTGTGTGTGTGTTTTTTTAGACGGGATGGTAAATCTGCAACCAGACACCTGAAGAACTCATGGTGTGGGGATGAGGGTGCCAACTCCTCGACCTACTAAAAACCCACCCGTGCCTTAAGCCCTGGACCGTCCCCGGGACCACCTTTCGGTATTACTTCCGGGAGGGGGCTATTGTGCTTGTTAAGCACCCACTATGCCTAACTACCTAGGGCTTCAGTAGTTAGATGGTACCTGCGACCTGCCTTTGGTCGTTTCGCCATTTTTGCTACGCATACCGCGTCCCAGATGTCCCGGTTCTGGCGCATCCTGTGGACCAAATTGTCCGGAGTAGTGTCGTGACCGCTTACGGCAATCATGCCGGATCTCGCGCCGTCGGCATGCGAAGAACACATGTTCCGTAGTTTCCTCGACTTCCGCGCACTCGCTGCATGCGGAGGACTGTGCATGCCCATATTTGTGCAGGTATTGTCTAAAACAGCCGTGGCCAGACAATATCTGCGTTAAGTGGAAGTTCACTTCACCGTGTCGCCTACCGACCCACCCGGTTAATTCCGGGATTAGTCGGTGGGTCCACTGACCTTTGGTGGAGTTGTTCCATTCCCTTTGCCACTTAAACATGAATGTGGCTCTAGTGGTCTCCCGAATACCTCTTGTTCTACGTTGTTTGAAGCACTCTACGTCATCTTTTATGACCATGCCTATTGGCATCATCCCCGCTAGGACGCAGACCGCGTCGCGTGATACCGTTCGGTATGTACTAACCACTCTTAGGCACATAAGCCTGTGCGTACTCTCTAGCTTACTTGCGTAGCTCTTGGTACTCAAGGCGGTGATCCATGCCGGCCCACCGTACCTAAGTATGAACAGGGCGACACTGGCCAGGAGTTTACGTTTACTCCCTTGCACTGCCGAGCTATTCGACATCATGCGGGATGATGCTGGTATAGCCATAGAGACTTTCTTGCAGGCGTAATTGACGTGACTGACAAAGGACAGCTTATCGTCGATCATAACCCCAAGATACCTCAAGAACCTCTTCGATTCTATTGTGCAATTACCTGCACTGATCGTCGCATGTTGCTCCGATTTCCAATTATTCACCACCGTGACCTCAGTCTTATGGTGGGCTACCTCCAATTGCCTGGAGCTCATCCATCTCTCCACAATGCCAATGGAGTGCGAGGCCGTTATCTCAACCTCTTCGATGGATTCACCACATATCTCCAGGGTGATGTCATCCGCGAACCCGACTATCTTCACTCCGTTCGGAAACTCAAACCGCAGTACCTCATCGTACATCGTGTTCCATAACACCGGACCCAGGATCGAACCTTGTGGCACGCCTGCGGTGATCTGTACACGTTTCTGGCCTGCCTCTGTATTGTATACCAGTACGCGAATCTGGAAGTAGCTTCCGAGAATCTTGTATAGGTACCCAGGAACTTGAAAGCATTGGAGCGAGTCGGCGATAGCCACCCAACTGGCGTTATTGAACGCATTCCTCACGTCAAGGGTGACCACTGCACAGTATCGTACTTCTCGCCTCTTGCGCTGGATTGCTGGAAGCCAAACTGATTATTAAACAGACCGCCTATACCCTCCGTGTATGTTGTCAGTCTGTTGAGGATTACCTTCTCGAGCAGCTTACCCGCTGTATCCAACAGACATATAGCTCTATATGCCGATGGATCTCCTGGTGGCTTCCCTGTCATTGGCAGAATTTTCCAGGCGGGAAGACGCCCTAGTTCAAACACTTTTGCATCACCTCCCTGAACATTTCGGGATCCAGCAAGATAGCCGTCTTGATGGCCAGGTTTGGAACACCATCCGGTCCCGGCGCATTGTTCACCTTTAGCGACTTTGCTATCGCAATGAGTTCCTCATTCGTCACCGTCGCCTCGTCGCCGGCCCCCGTTGTGCTGTTGTCAATATGTGTGTGTGTGTGTGTGTGTGTGTGTGTGTGTGTGTGTGTGTGTGTGTGTTTGTGTGTGTGTGTGTGTGTTTGTGTGTGTGTGGGCGTGTGTGTGTGTGTTGTGTGTGTGTGTGTGTGTGTGTGTGTGTGTGTGTGTGTGTGTGTGTGTGTGTGTGTGTGTGTGTGTGTGTGTGTGTGTGTAGGCGTAGGTCTGTGTTCTGAAATAGTTATTTTTAGTTCTAGACTTTTCAAGCTATGTTCATCATTCCCACCTTACTTTTTTCAGCCAAATTTTTGTAATCCCAATTAACCTCGGGACGTCCGCGAGTGATCGGTTTCATCTCTCAACATAGTTTTCAGTTTTGTTCAATGCTTGCTCAGTAAAGTTAAATGGATTGAGCCTTTACAAATAAATAATCTTCATAAAATGACCACTTTGAGTTCATATACATTAAAATATGAATGAGCATTCCTTATATCAAATCCGGGTCAATTTGATAAAATTTTACCGTATAATAAACGTATCCTCGAGACAGTATAGATCACGAAAGCCTGTAGCAAAACTAAATATCAGAATATATTTTTGTGTACAATATTTTTTTTATTTTGAGTTGAACCAGATTTCTTTTTTATAAATGCATACATAATTATATGAATATTTTACGCTGATATTGGGGAATGGGAGGGACCATCAGGGCACCCGATTGAAGCAGACTGGATGGATAGAGTGAGAATGCCAACTCCCCGTTGCTAACAGTTTATTTATAGAGGGTGGACTCTTTCAACCGCCTCCTCCCCCCATTCGGACATCATCGTGTAAGATAACTTGCTTTTTTGTTCGATCTTATTGTTGGAAGGAGTTTCTTTATATCCTGTGGATCTGTGTATAAGTGATATTGCCTATCGATCCACACTACCCGTTTCTGGCCCTTCTTGCAATTATGCAGACAATCAGTGATTTTTTGAGTGAACCTGTTGCTGTCGGACTTAGTTTCTGTGCTACAATGGTTGTTCATACCATACAAAAAAAAAACCACAAGAGTTTTCACAAGAAAATACATGACTTTTTGGAAAATGCACCTTTCCAGAACACCATTGCCACCGTGCCACCATATTGATAATTTTAAAAGATTGGTTATTTTTTGTCCTAAACTTCTTAAAATTACAATTTATACAATTGTATCATTAGTAAGCATTTTTGGCATCCCATTTTTTTTTTAATTTTAAGGTTTCGAACTCGTAATGCTTATAGCATCTGCGTCTTTGAAATGTTGCTCGTCGTCCCCTATAGCGTTGGTACTAAAACGTGATATAATTTTACTATCACAGGGCTGGGTTGACGCAACATGTGTTTTTGACAAACGTACACGGCAAATTTAATAAATAATTGAAGAGGTAAATAATAGCTATAAAAACAATTTTAATTGTAATACTTCTTAATCTCATCCAGTTTCCTTGCGTTTTTCTTTGTTGTCTACGTTACGTTGCGAATGATATCGGTGTGCCAAATAGTCCTAAGTGTAATGGTAGTTACAAGAGAAGACATCGTGAGTCTAGATTATTGATCCCAAATATGCAGTTTCGATCCATATCAAAGCAGCTTAGATTGTCTTTGTAGTTTCCCGAAATGTGCCCCGAACTCGGCAGAATTCCCAGCGGTTAGAATCTCTATTGCCTTTGAAATTTCTTCCACATAGATTCCTTTCTTCCAATTACAGCGCACTGAGCACTTCTGCTTCATGTTTTCGTCGTTGAACAGTGCAGAGCAAATTGAACCGTGGTATTAAAAGTACTAGGAGAGCAGCGATACCGAACCGAGCGGCAAGCAAACTACTCCCCACTGGAATCATCTGCATGCATAAGTCAAAAGAGCAGTTCTTTGCCAAATGTTCTTCTGTTTGGGTTCCTCCTTGAGCCACGGTTTTGCCGGGGATGTCTGAGCTCGTCGTTCCTTTTTTTTTCTTTTTTTTTCTCAACGTCCAATGACTGACTGCTGTGGAGTGGGAGCCAACCAACATAGCTCAGCGTACAACTTGAACTCCGGAGCGAATTGTACTGAACCGATATTGCAATTTTATTTTTATTCTATTTTATTTTACCCTTTTGAGTTACATTTTTGCTTTTATTTTCGTTTGCAATTTTCTGTGATCGGTATGTTTCACAATCGTTCACAGGAGACTGAAGAAAAAAAAAACGGTAACAAGCAAATCATGGGCATCCAGCTCTGAAATTTCATAAGATAATCTCTAATTTCTTATGACTACTGAAGGCACACATGCGAGGGTGGAGCACATTTCGCTTTGAAACTCCCATACCTTCTACCGAGTGCACTCGTAAAATGCAAAGTGGTATTTTAATGTGAATTTCACATCTCTATTAGAACTGTCACCATTTGGAGTGCTGACGAATTTTACGGCTGGACCACATTTCTGGTATGTCGCAGCAGCAGATTCCGTGTTTCTTCTTCCAATCACATAACGAATGGAGAGAAAGTGTTGCAGTATTTTTTTATGTTTATATAAGTTTTGATGTAGCCGATTTAGTGATGCCACACAGCAACAAGGGCAGCCTTAAAACGGAAAAATTTGCCAGCCGTTGCCGGCTCTCGTAAATACATATGCGAGAGGAATGTATAGCACTTTAAAATACACATGGCGCCTGCCGCATCACTTTTGTACTGTAAGCATTTCGTGGGCTAGAGGCCAAGGAGAAGATTAGCTCGCTTGGAGATATCAAGGATTTGAGGCCAGAAACGCTTTTTTGAAGACGGTGGAGGAACGGAGTCAGTTATGGTCGGGATGAGTACCTTTACTGTTTTTATACATGGACGAATGTTTGCTTTTGGTCAGGGTTGAATCGTTGGGAAATAAGAAGAAATCCTAATTCATGAAATACAGGAACTTAACAAAAGTTTCAAAAACTTAATTTAAACCAGTATTGAGAGGAAATTAATAATATATTTTTAGGGTTGTATAGCCTATTCTTAATTCACCTTGATGCAACGCTTAGAGATAGTTAAAATGATATCAAGTGGATGCAAGTGGTTCAAGGATGTGAAAGTGGTGCTCTTTTTGACCAAATTAAGATTTCTACCTGTGAAATCGGAGTTGGATTTGACAGGTGACCGTATCCGGCGATAAATTAAGGTAGACGTAGAACTGACAATTTTTGACTGTATAAATCAGATAAAACTAGAAACATATATTGTTGCAAATATTTGATAGAAACTGCAGGTGTTTTTCAACGCTCAGTTTATGTGAATGAATTTTAATTGAAAGCTCAATCACTATGAATGAGTACACTGATGCTCTGCCAGAAACAAAGTTCATTTATTTTAAAACAATTGGAAAACATCACGTACACTTTAAAACCAGCAAAATAGTAAATTGTGTTTCATGAAGAGCAAAAAAAACTCGTTCAGGAATCATTAAATGTCATCACCATCATATTACAAAACTTCCGAAGACTTCGCTTTCCAAACGATAAAAAAAGTTGAAACCGATCTCATGGATTTGTATACAAATATCACGAATGTTAAATAACAGGTAAATAACAGTTTTACAAAGTGACTATAGATTTTACCCCCACCGATCCGGATTATATGTTTGTCTTGGAAACAATAAGAGTATTTTTTCTAAACATTTGTCATGTGTGTTATGTGATTAAAACACATTTGAGACAAATAGTGTGACTTATTCCGTCCCTGTCTTATCGAAGAAGTTCAATACGATTTCCTTGTGTTGCTTTTCTCCGGACCATTTCCAATAAACATGCATGAATAATACAAAAATCAACATTATACAATATTTTCTCTATCTGCTGCCCTTCTGGCTCGTTTTGGGCAGAATTCGTTTTAACTTAGTCAGACTACGATTCCATCTGGCGAAACACTCCGGAGTAGTTGTTAACCGTTTTATTGAAAGGTATTAATATCACGGAGAAAACGTTGCAGTTGTGTTATTTACAATTCGTTATCAAAGACTTCCCTGTGCTAAGAAACTTTTTGGAGAGGAAAGTTTTTGTTTCCAACTGGATTTAGCTCCAGTGCATAAGGCAGTAGTTGTTCAGCAGTGGTGTAGGTAAAATTTACCCTGTTTCATCAGTTCCTCTGAATAGCCTACATCGTCTCCTGATTTGAAACCAATGGACCAACTGGGCGATTTGAAGCACATGTGTTTGGACTTAAAACGTTTGGTTGAGATTTTGGGATCAAATGCCGGAAAAGGTGGTGCATGTGGTTTGCAACAATGTTGAAAAACGTCTTCGAGCCATGATTAAATATAAAGGAGAAAGATTTGAACATGGGCTGCAAAATGGTGAGTCGACAATGGGCAGGGAGCGTGCGTCCCCGTAACATAGCCCTGGTCCTCACAAGTTCCTACCTCATGCTTCCACGGGTCAAGAGATGACAAAGACCGCCGGCTAAGGGTTGCGTACTTAGCTGGTAGTGCAGCCTGGGCACTGTTGTCCTTCTGACTTCAGCTAGATTGAGGAGGTGCGTGCCGAGCGTCTGTGTCCACCAAGGAGGTGCGGTCTGTCCTGGCATCGGCAGCGCGACCCGGTGAAGTAGTATGCTGAAATCTTACCCTGCCACGAAAAATGGAAGTATTCTTAATACGGTCCGACGTTGCTAATTTCAGATAATAATAATTTAAGTGCTAATTTCAGGTATAATAATTTAAGATTATTTTTTCCCTCGTGGCTATGATAAAGCAAGTCCGTTTACAATTTTTGCATCGTTGTGAGTCTAAGCCAATCTAACTCACGCTATGTATATGAAAAGATACGATGGTTTTTAATGCAATTTTTTCCCTTCTTTATCATAAGACAATTAAAAATACAAAACCTAACATTCATCCTACATCTTCTATTAGACAGGCATAAAGAATCATGTATGGGCTCAGTGGGAAACAAAAGTTAGCGGATAAATCAAATATCCTCTTGTTTTTATTTTTATTTCTTTTATTTCAGATTTATGAAGCTTCCGTTTTTTTTTCTCTTTTTAAAGCTTCCGTTTTTAGGCAATAATCATATTCATAGGGAATTTATTTCGCCTTATTGTTTGCTTACATTTTCCTAGCAAAACGGCTGCCAGGAGATCAACTATGTTCCATTATATCACATTGGAAGTTTCCGTTATTTCAGAGTTTAAAGCAACTAACACAGCTGCCGAAGAGGCAAATGGCTGCATTTTATAATTATATATACATTATTTAGTATTTTATTGCAACATCGTATTATTTTCATTATTGTATATTATTAAAAACATATTGAAATTATTATTAAAAATAATAATAATAATAATTAAATTTTATCTGCTTCAAGGGTACAAGGAAGTTTGTTCCAGATAGTATAGCTATTTTTTGTCATTGTAGCTCAAGGTTCTTTTCTATTAAATTAGATCATTGGATATTATAAAAATTAATAAATGCTTTTCAATTCTGCTGATTATGACCCATATGTTATAAATACGTACATATTTTTTATTATTTAGTCTAAACTTAAATGCCATAATGCATGTTTATACTTGATTTAATTACGAAATGGTTTGGCAAAAAAGGTTTCACATTCAACTACCAATGATTGAGCTGTAATGAGGCACCAAGCAGCATATAATTTTCATATGTCTATCATTGTTTCAGTTATTTCATCATATTATATTATTTACAACCAGGTAGACCAGGGAAGGTAAGATTATTATTATAAAGAAAAATACTCTACATTATTATATGAACATCACTATATTATACATTAATTAAAAGGGTTGGGAAGGGACCATCAGAGCACCGGATTGAAGCGATTTGGATGGGGAGAGTGGAATTGCCAACTCCCTGTCATTAACAATTCGTGAATTGATGGCGAGCTCTTCTACCCACTCATTGGGAAGTCCTCACGTTTGATGGCTTGTTCGACATTAGGTTGTAGGATTCTAGCATTGGAAGGAGATTCTCATTATCCCGCGGATTACGCGTAAGTGTCTCTGCTTACGAGTCCGCCCATCCGTTTTTGGCCCTTCAGACAGTGTTAAATTGACTACAGGCAGCTGTCGAACTTGATCAAATCATTCGTAGAGGACGATCCACTGTCTTATGGCTGTGCCTGCAACGATGAGTGATATCTTTTACATACATATACAAAGGAGAAAGATTTGAACATCACTAGACGCACTGTGAGTTTAATACTTTAACTAATATGTAAAGTACAATGAGTGAGAAATACAATCTTGTTTAAGTTTAATAACAATATCACGTATTGTTTCTACGTTGTGTGTATCATTTCTACTTTGACACCCTGAAGATAGTTGACCTCAGTCTTCACGGAAACATGAGCGGCGCTGAGCTTGAGCTTGGCTCTCACTAGTGCGCGTTCATTCAATACGCGCTCTCCTTCTCGAGTTTATGTTTACCGAGCACATCACACATGGGAGCAACAGATGAACGCGACGTGTTTGAACTCAGATTCGAGCTCAAGTGCAAAACTCGAGTTTAAACATCAGGCGTAAAACTCGAGTTCGAGCGTAAACCGTAGTGTGCCTCTGCTCGATCACCGACGGGTGAGGCAAAGGCTGATTGTGTTTTTCCTCGACGGTTACTCCCGCAAGCAGTTAAAACAAGTGTCCTGTTGTATTGGTGTGACCTTGAGAAAAACATTTTGTATTAAAATCTTTATTTCTACAACGCAACATAGTTCGTCGATTACCGCAACTGGATAAAGCTCTTGATGCGTTATTTTATATGACCTTTGCTCGACTATTTATAGGTTAGTCTTCCAAAATAACAATCGAAGTAATAGATTTTCCAAGGAACTATTCTCCATGTAACAGTTTTATTACATTTTGAATCTTTATTTTCTTTTGAATCTTAAAATGATTAGTTAGGCTACGAAGATTGTAGTAAAACAAGTTTTCATTTTGGCATAATTTTAGATGCATAGAAACTACTTCATATTCCAAACACTACAGCAACTTGACCTAGTAAACCGCAATTCACTAAAAATCTGCACGCACTGCTTTTTTTACAGCGCTCCTAGTGGCCAGTTCTCAAGTGTTTTGACAGCAGATTATCCCTACTGTTATGAAAATTTTTATGCACGGGGTTTTGGGACCGGAGAAGGTTCTTATGATGGTTCGAAACGCCTCCCATACAAATGAAACACAAATTTCTGCATAACTCAAGAACTAATGAAGCAAATAGAACCAAATTTGGCATGCGGGGGATTTTGGAGAAAAAAATGTTTCTATGTTGGTTTGAGACCCCTCCTCTATCAGAAAAGGATGGCTCTCATACAAATGAAACAGAAATTTAATTTCACAGAAACTAATCAAGTAAATGGAAACTAATTTGGCAGGTTGAAAGTTTTTGAAGATGAGAAATGTTTCTACGGTGGTTTGAGCCCCTCCTCCCTCTGTAGGGAGGGGCTCTTATACAAATGAAACACATATTTGAACCAAACATGAGAATATGAAAATTTGTATGTAGGGGTTTTTGGGGGCCGGAAAAGGTTCTTATGAACACACACTTCAATCAAACATGAGAATTATCCCTCCTGTTATGAAAATTTGTATGCAGGAGTTTTTGGGGACTGAGAAGATTCTTATGATGGTTCGAAACTCCTTCTCCGTCTGGAAGGGGGGGGGGGGGGTGGCATAGAATTTGGGAGAGCATCTTGTAGGCGGCGCTCAGATGCGTGATTGCACGATAGTTGCAGCAATCCAGCTTGTCACCCTTTTTATAGATGGGACACACTACTCCTTCCATCCAATCCTCCGGTAAACATTCCTCCTCCCAAATCTTAGTAATTACCCAGTACAGCACCCTGGCCAGTGCTTCACCACCTTATTTTAATAGCTCGCTTGGGAGCTGGTCAACTCCAGCAGCTTTGTTGTTTTTCAACCGACCAATTTCCTCCTCAACTGCCTGAAGGGTTGGGGTCGGGATACTGTCATTTTCTGCGCGTGTTCCTATTTTTATTACCATGCCACTTTCGTTCGCCGTTCAGATGCGCGTCGAAGTATTGCTTCCGCTTTTCAATCACCTCATACTCTCCTGTGAGAATGTTGCCTTCCAGGTCTCTGCACATATCGGCTTGTGGTACGTAGCCTTTGCGCGAGCTGTTCAACTTCTCGTAGAATTTGCTTGTGTCATTAGCACGGTACAGTGCTTTCATTGCTTTGCGGTCTCGATCATCCCTCTAGCGCTTTTTCAAAGGATAGAGTTTTGCTTGTTTTGTGCTTGTTTCGCTCTCGTACGGTGTTGAAGCATTCTCGCCCGTGCTGTATTCTTCTCCTCTAGTAACTGCTTGAATTCGCCATCAAACCAGTCATTTTTTCGATTTGGTGCAGAAGTACCTAGTGTCACTATTGTAGTGCTACCGATGGCGGTTCGAATATCTCTCCAGCCATCCTCAAAAGTCACTGCGCCAAGCTGCTCTTCCATTGGTAGGGCTGCTTCTAGCTGTTGCGCGTATTCCTGGGCAACTCCGGTTTCCCGTAGAAGCTCTATGTTAGGTCGTGGCGTCCGAATTCGTCGCATGTTGTACACCGTCGAGAGTTCTGAGCGCATACATACTGCAACTAGGTAGTGGTCCGAGTCTATATTCGCACTGTGGTAAGTGCGAACGTTGATGATATCGGAGAGGAATTTCCCGTCGATTAGAACATGGTCGATTTGATTCTCTGTTCGTTGGTCAGGTGATCTCCAAGTGGCTTTGTGGATGTCTTTACGGGGGAAGAACGTACTTCGGACTACTAAACAACGGGAGGCCGCAAAGTTCACGCATCGTTGGCCGTTATCGTTCGATACGGTAAGCAGGCTGTTAGGCCCTATTACCGGTCTGTACATTGCCTCCCGTCCTACCTGATGTCGTCAATGACGACTTTTACGTCCCGCTGCGGGCAGCCATCATACATTTGCTCTAGCTGCCCGTAGAATGCTTCTTTTGACGTAGACTACGTCTTACGGCAAGGGTAGGGTGTCAATTGAAAATATAGAAATAAGCGACCGTCACGAAATATTGTTACAAATTAAACGCTAATAACTTAATAAATGCGCGATAGATTTTCAAGAGTTTTACATCAATCGGTTGTAAATTTTCCCGCGTATCAATTCAATAATCAAAAAATTTCCGTTAACAATTTCAAGCTATTGAAAATAACCAAATCCTAAGGTGATGTCTTATAATGCCAATTTTTCAGAGTAAATTTCCTAAATGCACTGTACTTTACTGTCACAGATTTCAAATTTAAGCAAGGGAGGGCTCATATGCAGCACTAATCGATATAAAACGGGTACGCCTTCGCAAATTTACTCAGTAGTGTCGCAGTACTGGAGCTGGGCAGACGAACGAACCATCGAGGATCATCAGCTGGCGATGGCATAAGCTCTGGAGGCAACCTCGATGGAACGAAGCCTTAAAGTGCGGAGCGACAAAGCGCCAATATGGCATTGGCAGGTGGTGGTGGCATGTACCATAGAAGGTGCAGTGGCGACCAACCAGTGGACAGGTAGCTGATTGCGCTGCAGGCTGTTGCTAGAAAGCCCTTGGCTTGGCAACCGTTGCTAGGCAGCCACTAAAATGCAGTGGTGTGCTAGGTCGGTTGCCCAAGCCGCTGATGATTTGTTGCCAGCCGGTGGACGCCACCACGAGGAGCGAAATAAGGTGCCTGAGTGTGTGTTTGTGTGTGTTATACTTTCGGTAGCCATCTTTATCTATAGCGCAACGTGCACGGTAGCTTTGCGAAAAAACTCAATTCTTTCGCGAATTATTCAAAATCCGTCCTTTTCAGGACGACCAATCCAATGTTGAGAGAGTTTGTTTAATTTGAATTTATCTTACCTATTGGCAAATAGTGATGGCTAAATCAATTTTAGTTTTCGTCACACACTTTGAGCATTGTGCATAATTTATAAATGGCTGCCGTCACGAGCAATTGAAACCAATTAGCAAACAGCAGTGGCTAAAACAATTTTAATTTTCTCTTAGTTGCATACATTGAGCATTGTGCACAATTTACAAATGGCTGCCGTCATGAAAAATTGAAACGTCTTATGGCATGGGCAGGGTGACAATTGAAAATCTAAAAATAAGTGACCGTATGAAATATCGTTACAAATTAAACGCTTATAACTTGAAAATTTATCGATAGATTTTAAATATGTTTACGTCAATCGGTTGGACGCGTACGCGTCGATTATCAAAAATTATCCGTCAAAAATTTTAAAACATTGCAAGTAGGGCAAATTAAAGTTGATGTTTTTTAATTTTGTTTTGGAGCCTAATTTTACTAAATTTACGTTCCTATCACAGATTTCATATGTAAGCAAGGGAGGTCTCATATGCAGCAGTGAACGACTCAAATGTGGACTTGGCAGGTGGTGGTGGCACGTACCATAGAAGGTGCAGTGGCGACCAACCAGTGGACAGGCTGATTGCTCTGCAGGCTGTTGCTAGCAAGCCCTGAACAACGTGCATGGCAAAAATAAGCTGCTTCGTGAAAAGACCGACAAGGTTTCAATTCTAATCGGGATTATTTCAAATCCGTCCTTTTCAGGGCGAACAATCCAATTTTGAGAGTTTGTTTAATTTGAATTCATCTAACAACTTATCAAATGGCAGATAGCAGTGGCTTCAACAATTTTAGTTTTCTCTTCGTTGCATACCTTGAGCATTGTGCGCAATTTACAAATGGCTGCCGTCATGAAAAATTTAAACACCGGTCGTTAATAATTCGATCGTTTCTTGATTGATTTAATTTTGAGCTGAGATTTTTGCGCTAATCTAGATGTTTTTACGATTGTAATGTTATTTACTCAAGTATTTAAAATTTTACAAATAAAAGATGAATATATTTTGCGTACATATTCATCAATCGGTGTTGGAAAATTGTAAGGAATGTTGCGTTCCTGCAAGTATCAAGAAACTCCCTATTACGGACAAAGTTTTAATTCTCGAACATGATATTCCGTAGTAAAATTCTTTGCACATTTGTACAATTAGTACTGTTATGAATAGTTATTCTGTTGTGTTAACGATTCACGTTGGATAAGAGTTTTACTTCTAGGAAGAAATGCCTAAATTTCGAAAGCGCGTTAAAATCGAACAAACAGAAAACCCTCCGAAACGACCATGTACTGATCCTCGGAGACAGTACCTACATTGCAATGCTCCGGTACGAAACTAAAGAAACTAATCATATGGTTTAACGCAGTCTACGTCAACCGGTCGTGTGTTATACACAACCTCACTGATTTTTCGTCATCGGGTCTCCCTTCGTGTGGGCAGTGTACGTAGATGATGCTGTAGTTGAAGAATCGACATTTGATCCTCAGTTTGCACCTTCTCGCATTGATCGGAAACCATCTAATCACGCGTTGACGCATTTTACCCAGCACTACAAAGCCAGTGCCCAGCTCGTGTGTGGTACCATAGCTCTGGTAAAAAGTAGCTATACGATGCCCGCTTTTCCATACCTTCTGTCCTGTCCAGCAAACATCCTGCAGTGCTACGACTTCGAAGTTACGTGGTTGAAGTTCGTCGTAGATTATCCTATCGCAGCCAGGGAAGCAGAGTGATTTGCAGTTCCATGTTCCGAGTTTCCAATCGTAGTCCTTATTTCGTCATCTAGGTCTTTGCATGTCGTTCCGGCTCGTATCAACTTCTGTATTATTTGTAACATTGATTTTTTAAGGGCGGCTTGTTGGGCCTTCCCCAACCCCCTGTCTCACAGGAGGACCATCGCCCACAGCACCGTTTAGAGTCCCACACGAGGACACGAGGACGATGATAAGCCGCTCCTAACATGGAGAACAGACGCTGTTTTGCGCCGCCCCTGACATCGAGAACAGACACTCAGATAGACTGCACTCTTTGAAGAGGGCAGCCCCCCCTTCCCTGTAGCATATGACCACGGTCTCACCGGGGTTGGTTACCCGATCTTTCCAATGGTTACTCATACCCCAGTTGGTACTACGGGGAGGTAGAGATAGGAGTTATTGGACAAGCGGAAAACTATCGCAGTAGGATCTAGTTTATACCTGCAGGTACGCGAAGTACTAATGGTTTGCATTGTCCAGTCATTTACCAAACAAAAAACCGTGGGTAACCATCACCAAATTTACCATGACAGCACTAAACATACTAAAAATTTGCTATTAGTAAAAAAAACACTGAACAATAACATGAGCAAAAATCATATAATTCATCAAGAGTTTCACAAAAACAAGCTATGAAATTTTGTGCGTAGTACAGCGAGTGCTGTTTGCGATGGATATCTCGTGAAATAAAAGAAGTAAACGCTTCAAAAACTACGTTGGAAAGCAAACCTAATGGGTGAGACGCCAGGAATAGACGAAAAATTATGTTTATGGAGCGACATAAAAGCAGTTGTAATTTTTGTGTCGTTGAAATACAGGAATTAGAATGGTTTTGTTTCAAAATTCAATTAAATACTGATTATATTTTGACATTAAATCGAGTCACTGAATGGAAAAACTGGTAATCAAATGTGCAAGTAAAAAATTGTGAGCGATTTTGAAACATATGAACTTTTGGGGGTGATACGAACAAATTCTTGTATAGCTAAGACGGACTATGAATATGTACAATTAATTTGGTTATTTCATTTCCCAGAAATATCTTGAGAATAAAGACGGAAGTACTTTTGTTAATCTGTCTAATTGGTTTTATTTTATTGCATGAATAAAATATATTTATTGTTCCAATCATACAAAAATAGGAAAAACATTGATGTAGCATGGAATTTGTTTTCTATTGTATCTTTTATCACTTTTGACATGGAATTCACATTAACAATTGGCTTAAAACATCGTTAAAATATATTAATTTATGCATGACAAAAAAAATAGCATTATTTAATGATTGTCCGTCTTATCCACACCAATTGCCGATTAAACCCACAGTTACGAACGAAGTTGAATTTTTGGAGTTGTTTTATTCCTTCAATAAAACAATTTAAAACGCTTTGTGACAATTTTCGACCAGGTTGATTGAAAAACAGGAAGTTAAACTGCAACATACTGCATGTAAATTTGAGAAAGTATGAACCATTTATACAGACATTGAGGCCCTGCTTACTTTGTTCGTCTTAGTCCCAGTTCCCCTAAGTTGTTAACCTTTTCATGGTTCAGAATAACAAACGCTGCTTAAAATTACCCAAGCAAGCGTATCACTAGTTGAACATCGTTTACAGCTCAATCACATTATGAGTTCAAATTAAAAACGTAGTGGACCGCTGCTTATAAAGCTGAACCAAGGAACACATACCCCAATTTGTTTTTTTTTTTCGAATTATTATTAGTGAGTAAGGTCACACCGCATCATAGGGGAATTACTATATGTTCTCTTGTTCCTCCTGTTCGTTTTATACTGCTGAGTTTTCCCTTTCACGGCAACACATCCTACCATATGTTTCTTCCCCCTCCCCAAGCGAATTCTTCTGTGCTAAAACTGAAAAATCCACGCGAAACTGCCGCTAAAGTAGAATATGTCGGCTCATTTGTGTGTGTCACCTCGTGTCGAGCGGTGAGCAGCGTGCTTTTAACCCCTTCAGTTTTACAGTTTTTCTGTTATTTTTTTTTTTGCAAACGATGCTTATGTTAAATTTATGCGTAACTTTGACTCAATATTGGATTTTTTTTTCGTTTTGTTATATTTTTAGATGGTACCGCCGTCGGTAAGTGGATCGCGATATTTTGTTGTTGTTTTTTCATCCCACGTAATTGGCCGCACGGGACAGAAAAGCGAAAAGAATAAATTTCTTCAAAAAACGGCCAGTAGAACACTGCTTAGTGAAAATGAAAGTAATCAATTAAAATGTAAATGTCTGTGACAATCGCAAATAAACGATTGAGATTTCTATACCATCGTTTCAGAGACGTGTTTGTTTGATCGTGTCTGGCTGTTTTCGGTTTGTTGAGATGCAGAAGCACTTTCAAAGTGACGACTACGCAACATGAATGTTTTCAATCATGCTCCGAATATATGCTTCCTTATTTCTGCAGTAAACTTCCCATTATAACATGGCATGCGCTGTCTCGTCTTTAACTCCAAGGCTGACAACTTAAGATTGCACTCGGTCCACCAATCTACCTTTGCTTGCCTCGAGCGTGAAAAATCTCCCGGATTTTTCGCTAAATCTCCAACCAATTTCTCCAACGCATAACGTATTTAAGTCATGTTTTCCAATTATGAAATTTTATAACGACTCCAGTGTCGCCGTTGTCGTCTTCGTTCTTCAAACCCACTTGATAGATATTACCCACCGGGAACATCCTCTTTTCCCGGTTCCAACTATTCCTTCATCATCCATCGCAAAAACAAAACCGATTCCGGGCCAAAGTGTGGCATCTGAACTTTTTCGGTCCGCTCGGTGCAAGTTCTAATTCCAATTTATTTCTTCCCTCCTCCAGCGTCCTCAGTATGCGTTGCATCATCACCGCAGATGGGAAAATTTTCCGCATCTGCAGCATCACTTTCATTGAATAGTTTATGGTACGTGCGAAAAGAGCAAACTTCTTGCCCTCCATACAAAAGAGGATCCTCGTTAGAAACCTGGCGACATCACTAGAAGAACTGGAGATGCTTCTCTCTCTTCAATCCAAAGCAAGGGTGGAGAAAAGGCGTCGCAAATTCCTTCTGCTTCACTCTCATCATCGGCATCATCTTTTCTTGACTAATGCACGTCTGATTCGTTAAATTCAAACTGGATGTGTATACAAATGCACATCAGCCATAGAAAAGAGCAGCATCAAGAAGTTGATGGGTGTGAGATGCGAACCACTGAATGGCTCAAATAAGCTTTTGAGAATGTGAGCTTAGAATATCAGCCCCACAAAACACGATTACGATTATGGAAGCAATATATAAATCAACAAGATGAGTGGGCAAAATAAAATATTGCACCCATTATCGGATGAGATCGACATTTAACTCGTTCTACATTGCATCCTTGGTGATTTGGTGTGGAGCGCATTTAAAACGGTCCAGAATTTTTTTCACAAATGGTTGATCTCTATAAAAAGATGGATATCGAACTGATATCAATGTTTGTGTGGAACACTGAGGCACCGATGAAATCTTTTCAAAACATTGGAAGCAGGGACAACAATCGTATGGATCTACAGAGCTGTTTTACTGATATCATCCCAGCGTTCTAAAAAGCGGACAGTACATGTACTATAAGTATCTTTAGTTCAACTTGGTTATTCCCTAGATCTATACCTTTGACTTGGTGGGCATTTTACTTAACATTAGGGCACTCACGCACAAGTAAATTTTCCATTGCATTTTGTTGCAGAAGCACCTTTCGATGTAAAACCAGCGTGTTCTGGACCAAACAGCGCATTCTTTGATTACAAAAAAATCCTCAAACAGCGCGGTAGAATGCGATATTGAGAAACGTGTCCCCGTAAATAAAATACGTTGTGTATTTAGTTTGATATAACTGATTCCAACTTAATATATTTCGTAATCCTGACGGCTTTTGTCTTCGACAAAGGGGTCCAGTAGATCAAGCCCTTCCCAACAAACATCGGTGTTGAACCCAAGCAACACACAAGTTCTATAACGGTTGAAAAATACTTTTATATTACTAGATTTGGTTATATAAAAGCCTACTCAACATAAAATCATGAAAATGTGTCACTCGGGAATAAGAGCTTGTTCAATCAAATTTGGAGAAGCTATTCAGCTGTTTCTTCTAGAATAGCTGAATTGCTTCTCCAAATTTGTTTGAACAAGCTCCAATTCAACACCGATGTTTGTTGGGTTTTCATTGGTGACCATAAGTTAACAAGTTGTGGCGCTAGTGTGCAAATAAATTTATTAAAAATGCTTTGACCTTAGATCCTGAGCCAAGATTCAAACTTCGGACACTTGTTTTGAGCAAATTCAAATTTCGGACACTAAATTTTGCACATGGCTTGCTTAGACTTTTGTCCAAAAAACGAGATTGAAAACTAGTTTCATAACTTCCAAGCTATTATTTATATAGGAATCTGACCATCTGAACAAAACAAAGCTTATCCCACACGAAACCTTTCATACATCACATGTAGGTACAGCTCGGACTCGATTAACGGCAGTCGATTTTTTCGATTTCAAATATCCATTAGTCACAAATTACCATTCAATACCTCGAAGTAATACCTTCGTTTGTCAGGAAAGTCAGTTCCCTATCTATTGGTAATGTTAGTTTGAATATATGAGTTGTTATTTGCCAGCTCGGATGTTGGAAGTCGAAAAAATCGACGGCCGTTGGTCGAGTCCTACCATACAGGTCACTGGCCATCTTTCCATGCATTTGTGCTGTATTGATTAGTGAGAAATCTAAATTTTCAGATTTTCAGAAAGGGTACTATGGGATGTAACAAAATTGGTTCGCAATAAAATGGTAATATTTGCTAATATTTTATATTTGATCTCGTATGTAATGTTACTTCAATTATAATCACGCTTATAATACTTCTAGGCTATTAACGGAGGTTGGTAAATTTTCCTTATTCCTTAACAGATGTGCTTATGTTGAGACCAATTAGAGAAGGGTCCATTTCGAGGTGTTCCGGTGGTCCTTCCACTTCATCACACACTCTCCTCCACAAATCAAAAAGCTGAATGGCCTCAGGATTGCCAGTCCACAACAAGTTTCTACGTTGCTCTTCAAAGGCGAGTAGCAGCTCTGGTGCAGTCGGCGATTTAAATCACGAAGAAATATGAAACTAGGCAGATTTGGCTCGTTATTTTGGTCGTATACTGGAACTGGAATATTATTCCTTTTTCATTTTGAGAATGAATATCCCAAGTAACAATTTAAGTGTAAAGCATTTCTCTCGGCTTTGTTGATAAAACAACATTTAAAACGGTTTTTTCTACCAACACCTCCTCTATGCTTCTTTAAAGCCAAAATTTGTACAAAGTACCCCACTCTATAGACTGTTGTGAAAACAATTTAATAAAACCTTTATAAGACCATAAATATTGTGAAAACGTTCTAGTGAAAGATGCTATGACCAATTGAGAACCTTCATAAAACCTATTGGCTGCTATGAAAACCAGCATACGGCCAAATGGCCACAGCTGTTAAACTTAACTGTGATATCGTGGTGGGTTTTTGTTGTTCTGCTTTGTTTGATTCTCTGCTCTTCTGATTCATTTACCCGTAAATAATATATGAGAAAAAAGGTCTGGTATTGCGGGAAATTTTGTTTGATTGCAAAATATCCAAAACAAATTGAGTTTTTTACAGCGTATCATGCTCCAAATCATATACGCATTTAATTTTGTAGTGAATATTGACACAATAAGAGCGGCAAATCAATGCGCCTCGCAAATTATGCGAGTATACAACAAAAAACACAAAATTAAAACAAATACATTCGATAAATTAATCATGAATTTCTTGAAAATTGATGGCATTCAATAAGGTTGTCTAAAAAAGGCAGAAATTGGTCTCCGATCTACAGTTCATTTGCATAACATTTAAAATTTGGTGCTTTTATTCTTCCACATTTCAATGCTTTCTTATATTTAAACATGGCGATTGGAAAAAAAATCACAACTCTGTCATAAAGCCAAGTTATCTTCGCAACCGCTAATTTAAAACTATTTGGTTATTTGGTGGCTTCCCTCAATGCTAATTTGCCGTTCAATGCATTTACTGGAGGCAAAATTGTTTTAAAATGCTATTTTAACTGATCATAATAAGATAATATTAATGAGTCCTAAAACGACATTTCAAAACAGCATTTTATGAGTTCATAAAATCAAAATAAAACCATTGATAGGAGTGAAAGGAATTTGAAAAAACGAGGTTTTAAGATCGTTTCAAACAAGCTGTGAAGATTCTCATAAACCTGACTGAAATATGAAACCTATTGACGCCTCTTGGTGTCATAATAAAAGAAAATTAATTTCTAGTGGCTTTGATGGGCTTCAAATGGTCAGTTGACAACTTCGAAGGAGGGTGCGACCGACCTCTCATCCTCACAAGTTCCTACCTCACACCTCCACGAGTCATATGATCACAAAAGACTGCCAGCTGAAACATGGAGACGCTGGTTGGCGTAGCCTGGGCAATGTTTTCAATCTGACAATAGCGAAGTGAGGGGGTGCGACTGAAGATCGTGTACCTTTAAATCATATTATATATTTTACAATCTCATGTTATTAACAATTTCAGCACGCTTTGGAATCATCTTTGCATTCTAAAACCATGTAAGACCCTGGAGCAACATGACGGGCATCAAAGGCTCAATTTATTTTTCAGCATTTCAGCATAACATTTACTTTGAAATTGCACTTCTGAATTTCAACTACTATATTCATAAAAGACTGGCATGCGCTTATAAGCAGTATATGAGTATATTTAAATATTTTATTTGGTAGTAAATATTATGGTAAGATAAGCCATTTATTTCAGAAATCATCAAACAGGGCTCTTCGATCGCTCCAATTTCTATCTTTGAAATGTAACTAGGACAGTATAAAGAAAATTTTCAACCATATGTCTTATAAAAAAAACTTTCATTAATATTTGGAATGATCTATCTGTTATCAGCTTTTCCAGGACTATTAGGATATTAATACGTATCTAATTTTTTTTTTCAGTAACAATCCAGTGGACGTTGGATATATTTTGTACATACGCATATTATGTTCTCCTATTGACTTTGAGCTCTAAAGAGACACCAAGCTGTATATTATTATCATATATCATTTCCCTGTATATCATATGCCTATCATTATTAATAATTCCAACATATTATTTTTGTTACAACCATATTGCAATATTGTATACATGTAACCATTCTACAAATAAAATTTTGAAATTCGCCAATTTTTTATCTCTTGAACGTCTATGAAGGTTGTTTGGGCTCCCAGCACTTTCGGCAATAGATGTCAAGACAATTATCAATTTTTCAAACAGTTGTAAGGACGTGGCCAGGTGCGCAGAGAGAAGCGGGTCTACGACACTTTACATTTTTGGCGAAATGTTGAGTGGAAGAGGATAGGCTTATCTCGGTGACTCCCCCCACACTTTGTGCAAATGTTCTATGCTATGCTATTAATTTCTAGTGGCTTTGATAACATCTTAATAAAACTTAAAAAAGCAAGATGGTTTTGGCAATGTTACTTGGGATAAGTTTGGCAATGAGGTGTTGTCAATTGCATTTGAATCCCAAGGAACTATGTCACACTTCCTGAAACCGTTCTTAAGGATGACATCCTTTTTTGCATTGCGGTAATTGCTCGTTCTAACAAAGGTGCAAAGTCCTATCTCATTTTCATCGCCCCTCCATTATTGAACCGCCATTTAACGATCACTTTTCATTGACTTGAAGAAGGTCCAGAGGCTCAATGAAGTGGGTTGCGTTTGGTGGTAGGGAAATCAGGATTATTTGCCTCTGTTTGCAAAACTGGACTGTTTTGTAGGTAGCGTGTGACCGGTGGCCATCAACGAACACGATTACTTACTGGTAAAACAATGTTTTTCTTTACAATCCACAAATCGAACACGTTGGACATGCATTCATTTGCGGTTTAAATCCATAGTAATCAGCACAAATTTCACATTTCAATAAATATTTCTTGTCATATTTCTCCTTGTCCCTAATATGAATCATGGAGTAAAAGGAGTTCATATTTCGGACACTTTAAAATGTATTTTTTCACAGAAAAAATACATAACATGCCAGAACATAGATTTATCATCTCAAAAACACTTACCATATTATATCGGTAAACTGATAACAGTTATCAAATTTGATTAAAACAGTAGAGAAATCAATAAACTACCAAACTAATAATTCATAAATTTCAACATGCAACGCTAATTTAAATATTCACATCCTTTATTAGGAATAATTCAGGGGTCATACCAGCTAAAAATCTTTTTAAACTGAGTGGTGACTCTAGATTAACAAGCGTGATATATTTTTACTGTTTATATCATACAGGAATATAATAATTTCATGTCATAACTATCAAGTGTCCGATATATATATAGGTGTCCAAAATATGAGACACAACTTATTGAAGATCGTAGCCAGGGGCGCAGCGAGTGTGTTAAGGCAACGCTTCAGGACAATTGAAGGAATACCATCGGGACCGCATCCAGTGAGTTTTTCATCTGCTTCTCGGCTGAGATCACCATATCACAATGGGTAGTGAGTGCAGAGCCAAATACAGACAAGCGGGGAACATTGCTAGTAGCAGCTTCGAGGTCCTTGGCATCCAGAATTTCGTGACAGAAGACAATGCTGAACTGCGTACGGAACAAGTTGGCGATATCCACGACAGACTCAGCTTCATGTGTGCTGTCAGTCATAGTGGAGGGTAAGCCGGTTTCCTTCCGTTGTTCACGAACCGCCAAAGGCTCGTTTTGGTTTCGTTTCGAGACGACTCTGCAATTGAGAGTTGTACAAGCTGTTATTGAGGTGTTTGTAATCGTCGTTGGTGCGTGCGTACTTTGTCCTCGTAGAATCGGTGCGGTATTTGCTGTGTCCCATCAGAGCAGCCCTTTTAACTCGTTTCAAATGTTTGAGATCGGAATTAGATCAAGCAGGTTGGGGAGGCTTACGGTTGAGTTTGTTAGGCACGAATTGATCAACGGTGTACAGCAAAATACTACACATAGTCAAAGCAGCAAAATTTGCATCCTCGTTTGCAAGGGTCGTGTTCCAATCCACGCCAGCGAGAAAGTTGTTCATGCCCTCGAAATCGACATGGGTGAAGTCATTATAAACTTTTTCGATGTTCTTATGAAAGCTGTTCGTAGGATTCAACTCCAGTGTCCGTAGCAAAGGGGAATGATTTCTGCAGCTTTTGACAAGCGGGTGTCGGAGATTGAAGAACAGAACATATTTGACTTAATTCTTCGCTAATGAAATATAGATCCAGCAAACGGTTGTTCGCGTTCGGAATGCCATTAACTTGCCGAAGTCTGGCGGTAGAATAAGCATCAAGAAAAGGAGAGATTTGCTATTGGTTTTTTGAAGACCTTGATAAGAACAATCAAATTTTCAACCAGTTTATACTCAGATTTGTATAGGAGCAAAAGTAGGAAGTTTTTTAGCACAAAATTGAGCTGTTTATACTAAAAGCATGTAAAATGTGAACTTTTCCAATCGGAATGTGAACTTTCCCATCGGAAAAAATGTGAACTTTTCCAATCGGATGTTAAATGAATGAAGTAATTTTGTTTAGTCGAACGAGAGTTATTAGCGCTATTTTAGCGAAATGCTTTCATTTTTCAAAATTTGGAAATGACAATCGGAGAAGAAAAAAAAAGTAGTTCTACGTTTAAAAAACGCATCGATCGCCGTAAATTTCGATTAGGCCCTGATAAATTATATTTGACCTATTCGAAACTGAGCACTAGTAATGTCCATTCACTATATTAAGCATATTCTATTCCTGTAATCATATTTTTAAAACACAACCAGTTTACCCATCATCACATGAACTAGACAAACATCTAGCGTGAGGAGAACTCCAGACTGTGGGAATTTTTCGACACATCCCAGATTTCCACCGAACCAGCATCCACTGAGTTGGCCATCAACCCGGCAATTCAACTGTTTAAAACTCATTTAACGTCTCCTTTGGCCAGGAAAACCAAAACGAAAAACCTGAAATTCCGAAAATTATGTTCAATCCCCAGAACAGGATCACGTCCTCGCCGAGGTCCAGAGCAGATGATGCTCTGCTGCTTCTGGCTACCTTGCTGAATATTTCGAAAGAGGCGCTTTTTCTCAGACCGAAAAAAAATATCTCGTTCCTCCCTGGCAATCAACCCTAAACCTGTCAGAGAACTAGATTTAAAGGGGTGCCCCAGAGTTTTTTTTTCTTCCGTTCTCGTTTCTCCAGCAATAGTAGAAAGACGCTATAGCATCGGGGATTGGAATTATAAGGGTTGAATCTAAATTGCACGCCGTCCGTCTGTCTTTGCCTACACGTTCTGACTTCCTTGAGCCAGTTTCTTAGCTATCGGATTGCTTTTGGCCTGATTCTGTAACGGGATAAGACGAGCCGCGGCGGGCCTTCTGCTATCGTGGGGCGCAGGTGAATTTTGTTATTTAAATGCACCGAATCTACCCCTTTTTGCAAGCGTGTTTTCTCCCTCATTTGTTTTAATTTGTTTAGAATTTAAATGGACACACGGAGTACAGCAACGATTGGGCACTTGATGGAAGGCCCGTTTAGGAATTGGACTAGGGCTCACATGTTCGTAGTTGTGCAGCAGTAAAAGGGATGGGATAAAGAAGAAAACCTTCGACATTAGCATTTCTAGTTTGGAATATTTTAAATTGCCCGGCGGAAGCGGCAAACCTTCCGGTATTTTAAATTTCCGCAAAACGCATTTAAATCACGTTTTTTGATAAACCATTGGATTGACCGCAGCTGCGGGTTGAGGAAAAAGGCACAGCGGAGGTACAAAAATGACAGAGGCATTAGGTGGATCAGTCTTAACTAGAATTGGCTGATCTAATTGTGTCACTTACATCTGATGATAATCAAATCTTTTGTACGGTGGCTAGCAGAATATGATTGCAATGGACGGCTTAATAATTTAGTTATTCCAGATTACAAGAATAAAAAAATCCAGCTCACTGTGCCCATGATGGCAGTCGTGAAGTGTAGTTGTTATTCAGTTTCTAAAATAACATTAGCTTTGGATACAATGAATGCTAAAAGTGTATTTAATTAAAAACAAAATCAATCTGGTTGATGGGGGTGGGAGCAGCAACCAAAATATTTGACTATATTTTTAAATTAACTTTTTCAATTAAAAAAAATGTAATTGCAATATATTTTCAAATGATTAGGTCATAGTTCGTGAGAACTGGGTATGCTAGACTAAACTAAGAAATTATCCTAAGAAATGTGCCTTAAGAATTCTAAATCAGTTATGATATTCTCGATTTTCCTTCTATCTGCATTCTTTTCCATAAATTGTTTATTAACGTCTATCTATGCTTAAAGCATCGACCGTTCAGATAAGATTTTCGTGGGATTGTATATGAAATATTTTTTGGAAAATGTGACACGAAATATTTTTGTAGGGTTAAGGTCTTCGTCTCGTAATCTTTGGTGACAATCGATTGGAAGCGGTGTCGTATAGTACCGCCGAAGAAAGCTTGGTGAGTCCACCGATCAGGTTGTTCTTTATTTCCGTCTTTAATTCCTCGAACAATTTTGAATTGACATCGGTCACTTTCATAGAAGCTAAATTTTTCGACATTAACGTATTTCTGAAGTGGGCGTTTCTTATAATGACATTCTGGGCGTAAACAGGTTATAGCAGGGTACTACTGATTTCCTTGATGGCAAGCCGGTTTACAAAATCTAATCCAAACGACTTCTGCTGCTGATTATCTATTGCAAATTTCCATTTCTCATATTGACGAATTAAAAAAAAAAATGCCACAAAGTAATGATTTTTTTTGACGTATCATATTAGTTATATAGGAGAAGCATGTTAAAATGCTTTTAAAAATGTCCGTACAATTTATTTAATTTTGGTCTAATGAACGATTAAAGATAATATGGAAGCCTCACAATGGGAACATTAATATGGTATCAAAATTTCAATCATGAAAATCATCCCAAGTAACAATTCGAATATACTACTTTACAAATGCCCTACGCTCAATTTCAAACAACATCTATTCAATTTTCCACAGCCTGTCGTGCTATAACGGAACTATCAAAACTTTCTCTTCACATCTTTGTTCTAGCAAAAATTACCGTCCATTCCGTGAGCCTCGTGGTGATGAGAAATTATTTCCTCCTTAAGGAGAATATCATCAACAATTTTAGTTATATTCCAGCCGCATAACACTCTTCCCGGCTTTGTTGATAAAACTACATTAAAAACTGTTTTGTCTACCAACACCTCCTGTATGCTTCTTTGTAGCCAACATTTCTACACAGTGGCCCACTTTATAGACGTTTGTGAAAACAAGTTAATAAAAGCTTTATAAAACCATAAAGATCTTGAAAATGTTCTAGTGAAAAATGTTATGACCACTTGAGAACCTTCATAAAACCTATTGACTGCCATGAAAACTAGCATACAGCCAAATGGCCACAGCTGTCAAACTTCACTGTAATATCGTGGTCAGTTTTTGTTGTTCTGCTTTGTTCGATTCTCTGCTATTCTGATTTCTTCATTTAGCAGTAAATAATATCTGAGAAAAAAGTTCTATGGTTGCGGGAAATTTTGTTTGATAACAAAATATCCAAAACAAATTGAGTTTTTTACAGCATATATGCTCCAAATGATATGCGTATTTAATTGTATGGTGAATATTGGCACGATAAGAGCCGAAAATTAATGCGCCTCAGAAATTATGCGAGTTTGCAACAACAAAAACAAAATTAAATCAAATATATTCGATAAATTAATCGTGAATTTCCTGAAAATGTATGAAATTCAATAAGATTACCTAAAAGAATGCCGAAATTGCTGTCCGATCTACAGTTCATTAACATTTCATTAAAAATTGTGCATTTATTTTTGCACATTTCAATTATTTCTAATGTTTCAATATGACGATTGGGAAAAATCACAGTTTAGCCAAAAAGCCAATTTATCTTCGCAATGACTACTATAAAACTATTTGGTCATGTTTTACCGTTTTGAAGCCACATTGAAGCTAACAGAAGTTTTTATTTGCTTCCAACATATTAAGTATGTCACGCTTCATGGAGGTAGGGGGTATAAGAATCTGTGACAAGCAATGTGTAAGGTGTAGATAAAACTTGACGACCGGAGGGAGTGGGGTTTGATTTTCCAGAATTTTATAGTAACGTTCTTAATGGACGATGTAATAAAACTTCCTTCGATCAAGATTTTTGTATTATCCTTAGAGTTAAGCACTACTTCAGCACAAAATGATTCTCTTTGCCAGTTTGGGGGTGGCAGGGCCAAATTGTCTAAACTCAACCATAAGATGTACTTTTATACGAAGAATCTTCTGACCGAGGTTTAGACTATTTGGCCAACAAAGTGAATCATTGTGTGCCGAAGAAGTGCTAAGCCCTACATATTTTTGAATGGATCACGAGGGTCTCTAAAACTCCCGTAAGGCCGAGAAGTTATTTAGAAACGCCTACTTGAGTAGTTGTTTATGGTGACTTCCCTCAATGCCAATTTTCCGTTTTATGCATTTACTGGAGGAAAAATAATTTTAAAATGCTTTTCAAACTGACCACAATAAGATAATATGAATAAGTCCTAAAACGCCATTTAAAAACAGCATTTTACGAGTTCATAAAGTCGAAATATTTTTTTTTTTTTTTGAGAAAACAAGGTTTTAATATCGTTGTAAACAATCTGTGTAGGTTCTCATAGACTTGACTATAAAGGGGGGCGACCCCAGCGTAGTGGTTAACATCCATACCTCTCACTCCAAAGTCACGAGTTCGAATCTCAACCCCGGACAAGATACGAAAATACCCAAAATGGTATTTGAGTGACTACGACGGGAGATGAACCAGTCCAGGGCTGAAAATCTCGATAATCAAGGAACTAAAAAAAAAACTTGACTGTAATATGAAACCTATTGGCACCTCTCGGTATCATAGTAAAACCAAATCGATTTCTAGTGGCTTTCTTAAAACTCTAATAAGACTTAATAAAACTGGATGGTTTTAGCAATGTTACTTGGGATACCATCTACCAGAGCAGTGGCACTACATCGCGAAATACAGAAGCGCTTGATCAGGTGGTGGCCGATCAAAGAAAGAATGTGCAGGTTGGGGATCAAAAGTTGGTTTTCCAACTTCAGTATTATCAACGTGCATATTCCGCACTCCGGAAGCACTGATGACAATAAGGATACTTTTAATGAGCAGCTAGACCGTGAACACGACCGCTGCCCAAGGCATTACATTAAGGTCATCATAGGATACTTGAATGTGGCCAGGGGGAGACGTTTAGACTGACTATTGGAAAGCTCACCAGCGGACAAATGAAAACGGCCTACGAAATTATTGTATTCACCGCCTCCAAGAATATGACCATTCCTACTACCCACTTCCACCACAGCCTCCAGTATAAGTACACCTGGAGATCACCGCACCGAACAGAATCGCAAATCAACCACGTTTTGATTTAAGGACGGCAACATCGACTCGGACCACTACCTGGTGATGGTAAAACTATGACCAAAACTATCCATCGTAAACAACGAACGATACCATCGCCCGTCAAGGTACAATCTCGTACGACTGAAGCAACTGAAGCCACAGCCTACGCGCAGAGTATCGAAGCAGCGTTGCAGGATGAGGGTGCTCGACGAAGCCTTTTTTAAGGGCTGCTGGAATAATATCAAAGCAGCCATCAACGTAGCAGCTGAGAACAGAGCCCATGGAACAATTCGTTCGACGAGGAGTGTAAGGAGGAGAAGAACGCAGCGCGTGGTAATGCTGCAGCACGCTCCGCGGCAGAACGTAAAACCGTTCTGCCACGAGACAGAAGCGGCAACAGCAGACCCGCCTATTTACTCCGGGAGAACAAAACGCCGCCTGGAAAAAGCGAAATGGAGTGGAAGCAAGAGGTTATATCCCAAGTAACAATTTCAGTTCTATTCCAGCCGTATAGCACTCCTCCCGGCTTTGTTGATCCCAAGTAACATTGCCAAAACCATCCAGCTTTATTAAGTTTTATTAAAGTTTTATGAAAGCCACTAGAAATCAATTCGGCTTTATTATGGCAGCAAGAGATGCCAATAGGTTTCAAATTTTAGTCAGGTTTATAAGAACCTACACAGCTTCTTTACAACGATCTTAAACCCTTGACTTCTAAAATTCCTTTTACTCCTATCAAAGGTTTTATTTTGACTTTATTAACTCATAAAATGCTGTTTTGAAATGCCGTTTTAGGACTCATTCATATTATCTTATTATGGTCAGTTGAAAAAGCATTTTAAAACCATTTTGCCTCCAGTAAATGCATTAAACGGCTAACTGGCATTGAGGAAAGCTACCAAGCGACCAGATAGTTCTATAGTAGCCATTGCTAAGATAAATTGGCTTTTTTGGCAAAACTGTGATTTCTTGCAATCGCCATATTGAAATATATGAAATAATTGAAATGTGAAAAAATAAATACACCAAATTTTAAATGTAATACAATTGAACTGTAGATCTGAGACAAACTTTGGTATTCGTTTAGATAACCTTATTGAATTCTATCAATTTTCAGGAGTTTCATGATTAATTTACCGAATATATTTCTTTCAATTTTGTTTTTGTTGTTGTAAACTCGCATAATTTCCAAGGCGCATTAATTTTCAGCTCTTATCGTGCCAATATTCACCATAAAATTTAATGCGCATATGATTTGGAGCATGATACGCTATAAAAAAAACTCAATTTCTTTTGTATATTTTGCTATCAATCATAATTTCCCGCAACAGTAGAACTTTTTTCTTAGCCATTATTTACTGTTGAATGAATCAGAAGAGCAACAAAGCAAAACAACAAAAACCAACCACGATATCGCCGTGAAGTTTGACAGCTATGGCCATTCAGCCCTATGCTGGTTTTGATGGCGGCCAATAGGTTTTATGATGGTTCTCAAGTGGTCATAACAGCTTTCACTAGAACATTTTCAAAATCTTTATGGTCTTAGAAAGGTTTTATTAATTTGTTTTCACAACCGTCTATAGAGTGGGCCACTTTGTACACATTTCGGCTTTAAAGATGCATAGAGGAGGTGTTGGTGGATAAAACAGTTTTGAATGTAGTGTCATCAACAAAGCCGGGAGGAGTGCTATACGGCTGGAATAGAACTGAAATTGTTACTTGGGAAGAAGCGGATGTCTTTGAGTCGTGTTAAAAAAAAACTTTCGAGATTGCGTCGACAAAAATGCAGAAAATGTTCAGTCATCAATATCGCAGTCTATTCCATGCAGCAATACCAAATCATCAATGCGCAAACGATCTTCCAGAAGCTCTATATTTAACCGACTCTTGCTCCGCCATGAACAATTGAAGCAAAGAACAATAGTTGCATTTATAGTGCTTGGAATAAAGATGATGTGTAGATGCTATCCCACCAGCAGTGATACTTGTTCAGTTAAAAGGGCATGAAAACTAAATTGGAGCACCCCAAGTACGTCCAAATAATTTTAGGACGATCCACTGCATGATACTTGCTGCTTGCGTGGTTGAGCATCCAGGAACGAACGAAGTGGCCCACGTTCATGTGCAACAGCAGCAAGTTATCTAGGTGATACACAGATAGAAAGAAACATTGAATTTTCTGCGGTATCTAATGCACATAAAAGAAATGCTACATTTGGCAGAAAATAATGATGAAATTTGTCAGAAGCAGATAATTTCCATCAACATGAGAGGCTCTAGGAGTGGACAGTAATTTTTTGCTAGAACTAAGAGAATTGAAGAGAATAAATTGATAGTTCCGTATAGAGTAACGACAGGTTATGATTTTTTTTTCTTAATAATCATTTATTTGTACAGGCTCAATCGAATCAACTTTACAGAGCCAAATTTTCATATTTTTATACATCATTTATCTTAAAACTAAAGTTAAGAGGATAGAGCCGATTACTCGCGGCCGTCAAGAGGTTAATAGAAAATTACAAATTACGGATGGGAAAGAGGGTGGGAACTTTTGACATGGACATTTTTTGAAAAAGAAAAAAAAACACACACACAAAAAAACTTATAGTAAAAATACAGGTTAAACAAACTACAATCTAAGGCTAATGTTAGTCAAAAACACATAAATGAGTTTCATGTACTCCAAATCACGTACAGCCAAAATATCTCGAATTGGCATATTGAGTTGTCTACCTCGAGCCCGAAGGGAATCATAAAGCTCCGATCTGACTCCACGATGTTCAGCACAAGACCAAATAACGTGATCTGCGTCCTGGTATCCTTGTCCACACTCACAGAGATTGCTGTCGCTCAGCCCAACACGGTATAAATGAGCGTTCAAAGAATAATGATTGGACATGAGGTGAGACATGACACGAATGAAGTCTCGACCCACATCCATCCCCCTAAACCAAGATTTCTTCGACACCTTTGGGATGATAGAATGTTGCCATCGCCCCAAATCTCCTTTACTCCATTTATACTGCCAGACAGTCTCGTCACTGTTGACGAAAAATAGGAAAAAAATCGATGAAGTCGATTTGTCGATCACAAATATCGCCTTCCATAGCGCCCACCTTTGCAAGCGAGTCCGCTTTCTCATTGCCCGGAATGGAACAATGAGAAGGGACCCATACAAAGGTGATGATAAAATAACGCGAAGATAAAGCTCTTAGAAGCTCCTGTATTTTCATGAGAAAATACGAGGAGTGCTTTACCTCAATGAGCGGATAGCATCTATAGAACTGAGACTATCCGTGAAAATTAAGTACTGATCCGGTGTTAATGAGGCAATAATTTCTAACGTAAAGTGTATTGCCGCCAATTCAGCGACATACACGGAACAAGGAGCATGAAGTTTACGATTGGCGCTATAAATTTCGTTAAATATACCAAAGCCTGCTGACTCCTCTATCAAAGATCCGTCAGTGAAGAACGATTTAGTGGAATCAACTTGGCCAAACTTTGCAGCAAATATCACCGGAGCAATCATAGGACGATGATGCTCTGGGATTCCATGATGCTCCTGCTTCATGGATAAATCAAAATGAACCGAATTATCGAAATCGGAGAAGCAAACACGATTGAAAATATTCGGCGAAGGGCTGACATCCTGTGTTATGTACAAATGGTACAAAGTCATGAAGCGAGTTTGAGGATTTAACTCAAGGAGCTTCTCAAAATTTTGGATCACCTGGGGGTTCATAACTTCACACCTGGTGAGGAGCCGGAGAGATAATTCTGAGATCCGATCCGAGAGTGGCAACATGCCAGCCAGCACTTCAAGACTCATGGTGTGAGTCGAGTGCATGCAACCTAACGCGATACGAAGACACCGATACTGAATACGATCCAGTTTAATGAAGTGCGACCGAGCCGCTGACTGAAAACAGAAACTACCGTATTTCATAACCGACAAAATCTTTGTCCGGTACAACGTTAGAAGATCTTGTGGATGAGCTCCCCACCAGGTTCTGGTAATTGTGCAGAGAAAATTGACCCTTTGCTGGCACTTTCGCTTCAGATACTCAATATGGGATCTCCAGGTGCACTTTGAATCGAACCAGACCCCCCAAGATATTTAAAGGACATAGAATTAGTTATCGGTGTACCCCAAATTTGAAGCTTCGGTTGTGCTTCCTAGAAAAAACTACCAACTCAGTTTTCTCCGTAGATAATTCGATACCTAGCTCTAGAGCCCAAGTTGACAAATTGTCTAAGGTATCCTGTAAGGGCAGATCGACCCCATTAAGTCCCGTGACAGACACTACGCCGTCATCTGCAAGTTATCTCAACGTACAGTTGTCACTTAGACAACCGTCAATGTCTTTGACATAAAAATTATACAAAAGGGGGCTTAAACATGATCCCTGGGGGAGACCCATGTAGCTAAATCGTGAAGCTGTAGAGGTTCCATGAGAGAAGCTCATATGTTTCTCTGAACAGCAAATTGTACAAAAAATTATTCATTAATGGTGAAAAGTCACAAGCGTGGAGATTATCTGAAAGAACTTCAACAGATACTGAATCAAAAGCCCCCTTTATGTCCAAGAATACAGAAGCCATTTGCTCTTTTTTAGCAAAAGCTAACTGAATATCTGTGGAAAGCAACGCGAGACAGTCGTTCGTTCCCTTACCCCTACGGAAACCATATTGAGTATCTGAAAGCAGGTTATTCGTCTCAACCCTTTTGTCCAGACGGAAGAGGATCATTTTCTCCAACATCTTTCGAATACAAGATAACATCGCGATGGTAAGGTTATGAAAATTGAAAGATACAAGTTGAAAACGAGCGGAAGGCATATGAAGGTAGTATACAATCGGGCGCATAATCTTTTACCATACTACCCTCCGATGCGGGGTATGCAAGAGGGAGGATTCCCCCTTGACTGGCAAAAGAGAATGCGACCGATCGTGCTCTTATACTACCTATTACTTTGTTGTGGTTCTAGCGATCTATTTATTTCCCACTCCCAATGCCTAACATGGATAAGAAATTATCCCCTTGCTGTTGGGTTTTTATTTTTGGCATGCACCGACTATTTCACACATATTATTATACTACCTTCATATGCCCTCCGCTCGTTTTCAACTTACATCTTTCAATTTTCAAAACCTGCCGATACTCTATATGGAACTATCAATGCTTTCTTTTCAATCCTCTTAGTTCTAGCAATAAATTACTGTCCACTCCTAGAGCCTCTCATGTTGATGGAAATTATCTGCTTCTGACAAATTTCATCATTAGATATCGTTACTCCGCGCTTATGGAGAATACAACAATAACAACAATCAAAGTGTAGAAAATAATGGGTTATTTCATGCAAATTTGAGCCAGATGACGCCTGAATCTAGCCTTTTGTTTGACAGATTGCAAACATTGTTGTATGGCGAATATAAGATTGCAAACAATTTCGTTGTTTACGCCTCCTTAGGCTTGGAATTAAACGAGGGTAAATTTTACGCGCATGTTAAGATTAATATTTTTTTAAAGTATACTTGTGTACGACATTCGATTAGTACCAATATGCAGATCCACCTTCGCGGCATTGTGTATCTAGAGACGATCGTTTCAAGGTCACTGACACTCCCAACCGGTACCACGCAGGTATTCTGGCATAATTCTACCTGGTACAGATTCTCGCATGCACTCACGTCAGCAGGTTCGACGAACTTTTAGAAGAATCCCGTAGGCTTTCGTAAGAGGGTTGTTATCGACGAATAACTTCTTCCACAAGCGTTGGATCGCTTTGTGGTCTTCGAAGAAAAATCCTTGGAAAATTTCCAAGGGAGTTATTGGATTAATTTATTTTTAAGGGACTAGGGGTCAGTTCGCCAGATTTTTCTTTGTATAAGTATGTTTCGATATGAGAAATACTATGGAAAAATAAAACCGCGGGCGCTAAATTTTGGTTTCACCTATTGAGCTTAATTTTGCATAGTTATTACAGGATTTTACACACACTCAAAAAAATCGACACGTTACTTCCACGTGAAACGCACCTAATTTTCGTCCACTGCCAAAACCAGTAAAAAACACGTGGAATTCACGTAAAAGCTACGTGATTTCCGCGTAAATTTACATTCTACGTGATAATCACATAAATTTTACGTGATTTTTCACGTACAATTCACTAGACACGTAATGTTCACCTGATTTTACTGAAGAAGATTTGGTTACGTGTTCGGGTGGAAGTTACGTGAAAACAACGTGTCGATTTTTTTGAGTGCAGTTATTAGAAGATCCCCAATGAACAATGCTCGAAGATAATCTGCTTGGTGTTTTTGATTGTCACGTACTTAGCACCATCTATGGCAGTTCGCAAGAGAACGATGTGTGGCGGCAAATAATGAACCATTCGTAGACTTCCGGATTACCCACCGGAGGATATCGTCGAGGAACTGAAGCGACTGAAGCTGAAGCCGATCAAGGTGTTTCCCATGAAGCCTGCTGAGGCAGGAAACCATCGGGATCTCCTCTACGTGAAGGGCTCGGTTAAAATGAATGAATTCCGCAAAGTGCGACCTCTTTTCAACATAATTGTTGAATGGGAGCCGTACCGCCCCAAGAAGCATGACGTCACGCAATGTGCGAACTGCCTTTCCTTCAGCCGTGGGACAAGGAACTGTCGCAAGAACCCGCGCCGTGGCATGTGTGTAGAAGCGCACGAAACAGCGAGATGCTAAGTCACTGCCGTTCCAAGAAACAACAAATCTAAGCCACCACCAGGGTGCTACTCAACTTCAAGAACCAACAACGACACCATTCACATCCTCAATTGAAACGCTTGTTCTGTTAAGAAAAAAAATCCTTAAGCTCGTCGATTTCCTAACTGAGAAGGATATCGGCATCGCCACAATCACCGAAACGCACCTCAAGCCAGATGTGAATCTCTATATCCCCGACTTTTGGATTGTAAGGCTGGATCATCCTAACTCGGGAGGAGGAGGAGTGGCCTTCGCGTTGCGGCTCAACATCAGCTACCACTCGCTGCCCAGTTACGGACTGAGAGTCGTTGAGGCCATAGACGTTGAAGTGGCCACTCCCGCCGGCCCAATCAACATCACCGCGATCTGCTGACCAAAGCAAACAAACACCAGCAACGGCTCTGCAGCGGCTCTATGCCAAGACATCATCAAGTGAACTCGGTGGCGGAGGCAATTCATCAACGCAAAACACCAGTCCTGGGGTAACACCCGGAGGAACCCCAATTGTACCATCGTCCAGCAAGGCTTCGAGGAAGGACTCTACATCATCCCGGAGCCTGGATTCTCCCACCCGTTTGAGCCGCTCCGGTGCTCATGCTACCATCGATATCTACCTGACTAACATGACGAACATCTCCGATCCTGTCATCCATCAGGAACTGAGCTCAGATTACTATCCGGTGGTAACCGAAGTAGGTTCCTCCGTCAACCGGTTCCAAGCTTTCCTGCGCAATTTCGATCGTACTGGTTGGGCGCAATTTCCTCAGTGCGTTGACTCATCCGTTGACTACGGCTCCCAGCCGGAGTCTTGTGAAGACTTAGCCCAGTGCCTGCAGCAAATCGACGAGGCAATATCCCAGGCCCGAGAGGACCTTCTTAAAAAAATCATCCAAGACAGGTTGATGGATCAAAGATATCGAGAATTTGCTAACCATCTTTGCTTACTCACAGACTGTGCAAAACCATTCTGGAAGCCGAGACCTATCCCTCCTCTTTCTTCCCCGGAGCAAAACACGGACCCTTCGCTACTACTAACACCTGTTGAAAAAGCTAATGCACTTGGCCAGCACTTTGTGGATTCCCATAACCTAGGTCCGCACGAGCCTGCCGTTCAGGGGGCAATGTCTAGAATCGTTGTTGCTGATGAGTCAAGAATAACTGCTGATGAGGTAATAGCAGCCATAAAAGCAACCAAAAACATGAAGGCCACATGTATGGATGAAGTACTCAACCTCGAGTTGAAGAACTTAAGCATTGCCTTTTTTGTCCATCTGCCCACAGTCTTCAACAAATGCTTAGAGCTTGGCTACTTCCCGTCTCGTTGCAAATTAAAGTTAAAGTAATCCCAATGCACAATCCTAGCAAAAAGCCTACCAGTGCAAAAAGCTATCGCCCCATCAGCTTATTATTCTCCCTCTCGAAGCTATTCGAAAAGCTGATCCTCAGCCGTTTGCTGGAGTTCTCAAACAAGAAATAAATATTCCTACCAGAGCAGTTCGGATTTAGGAGAGGTTATTCCACAGCCCACCAGTTGTTAAGGGTTACTAACATCTTAAGGCGGAACAAGTCCGTTTAAAAAACATCTGCCATGGAATTGTTGGACGTCGAGAAGGCGTTCAACAATGTCTGGCATGATGGTCTTGTGTGTAAGCTGCCTTGATTCAACTTCCGATTTTCCTCGAGAAAATCAACAAAAACTACTCCAGGTCTTCCTAAGTAGTTCCCATTCCGATGCGTTCAATGTTGATGCTGAGGTCCCACAGAGGAGCCTCCTAGATCCCATCTTGTTCAATGATGTCAGATGCTCCTCCCCTACCGGGTGGTGGTATTATGTCTATGTTCGTAGATGACACCCATCATCTACAAGGGTCGATTGATTCCAGCTCTGACACGTAAACTCCAGGAAGGTCTGGGTGTTCTTTCCGACTACTTCAGCAGCTGGAAGATTTGTATCAATTCAGCAAAAACACAGACCATTTTGTTCCCACACTCAAAATCACTTCGGCTTGTTTCCGCTTGGTAACGTCAAAGTCCACCTCGGAGGCACTCTCATCGAATGGTTGAGTGAAGTAGTATATCTCGATCTCACCCTTGATATCAAATTGCTATTTAGACCTCATATAGACAAACTCATCAACAGCAAGTTCTCCCTCGCCCTTAGAAATAGGCTTGCTATCCACAAGCAAGTTATCCTTCCGGTGATTGAATACGCTTTGCCAGTCTGGGAGTCATGCGCCAAGTCTCACCTTCAAGGGTCCCTCTGGCTTACCACTTAAAATATGAAATATTTGTACAAAACATAACATTTAAATAATAGAGACTATTTAAGCAAAACGAAAAAATATGGAGCAACTCTTAATCGAACTACAAAGCTTTGTTTTTATTTTCTAATAATCATTAATTCACTCGCGATAATACTCTTCATTTATTTTCTGATATGGAAATTACTCCAAAAATCGACTGGAAATACACAGATTTTTTCCACACCAAAGAGCAAACCCTGTTAAGAAGTATTTGGATACACTTTAATTTCAATTTCTATCGAAAACACAACAATTTCGCAATCTTCCAGTAATTTAAATATGGCGGAGAAAAAACAGCACAGTCTACTTTCTGTTCACTGCTCGTTCTTTTGTATACGATAAATGTATCACTATTTATGATCAATAATTTATTTCGTAGGTAAATTGCTCAATAAACAAAACGTGACAAAAAATTTCTTATTGAATAGTTATCAAGAGGATTCATTGTTGTGTAAATAGTATTTTCTTACTCCTTCTATACAATCCCATGATTATTTGTTGAGATACTGTCATAACAAATTTTAAGTATTAAATTATGAGTAATCGAGAATTTTTATTCACCATGATAATGAAAACAAAGTCTTCTTCTTAGCGGCTTGCCCTTTAAAATAATAGAAAAGCAAAGTTCGGTTTCGTAGAAATGTAATGCTAATTTTAAAAACTAAAGCCATCCTTAATTGTTTCTGAAGATATTCACTCCGTAGTAAAAAAGCAGCATCATTCGACGATTTGTCCAATCAATATTTTTCCCATTCTCATCATTCGACCTTTTGTTCATTCGACCTTTTTGTCAGTCGACGTTTTTTCATTCGATATTTTGTCTTTCGACCTTTCGCCATACAATCGAAAAATGATTATGCTTACTATTGAAACATATGCAGAAACCCCCTTATCACAAATAGCTCCAGGGTTAATTTTGTTCAGAGAGGTAAAAAGTACTTCACCCGTTGACCGACAGTATCAGTTAAGCGTTTACATTGCATTTTTAATTCCAGAAATGGGAAATCAATGTTTTAATTACCTAAGACTGTTGTGAGGAAAAAATTTACGTTCCTTAAAAAAAACATCCTGGTATAGAAATTCTCCAGAATCCAAATATTTTAAGCCCATAACTAATTGAAAACAACTGTCATAAACAGACAGGTTTAGTAACTATCTGATTAAATTGAATTAAACCTCTGATACTATACCGATAATACGAACATTAATTCAATCAACCATGCTGTCCGACAACAAACTTTAGTCCGCTCCCCAACAGTAGGTACATCTACTGTTACAACCTAAATGGATCAATCAAAGGTGATCGCATTCACCTGTCAGTAAACTCTGACATCTCATTAGCAGTTGATACATGTTTTTGCTATTTTCGATTTGATGGAAAATGTTTCATTTTGAATTTTCGCGTCCGAAGAATATTCACAGATTCTATCAAAAATCCAACCTCTGCCATGCAGCGCACGTAAATCTCCCTCACAGAATGACTTCTGTTAACGCTTCTTTTGCAAGCGTTGTGTGGCTTTCAACTTAGAGCTACGGATGCAGTTGATGATGCGTTTTGATACTCTGGTCACACCGAAGTCAAAAAAATATTCCAATCCTAAAGATATCGCTGGTCAAATCGAATCCGTCACCTCATGCCTGAATTGACAAAGTTGTCAAAAGCCTCCCTTCACAGATATTGAAAAACAAGGCTATAAATTTAATTATACAAATAGTTGAAACCCACGACAAGCATCACTCACTCACAGCTGCCGATGTATGACAACTATGAAACGCAATTCGTGCTGCAAGGACGATCAGGAAATGTTAGAGGTTACATCAAATTTAGTCAACCTATTTAGTCGAGACAAGCTTTTTCCAAATAGATAGTTTTTTTTTAATGTCAAAACCCCAATTAATTAACAATTTATTAAAAAAAAAGGAGCATCCCTACCACTTTCATTTCAGTGTATTATTCAAAGAGTGTCAAATCAAGCCCGAAGCCAATTTCATAGTTTCGATCCTATCTCCAACGTCAGTCGACTGTCGATCAATGCTCGGTAATGCACGTTTGATATGTGCTTGATAATGCACACTGCAATATGAGACAAGACTGCTATTGTTGGTTGTCCAGTGAATAGTGCATTTATTAATTGACCGTGGCTATAATTATTGATTTCCTCGAAATGTATTTTCATCATCCATAACAAAAGGGTTGTCTCACCACGTGCCTCCCCTATTTTTGCTCGCATTTATTCGTTTAATTACCTTCTTGGAAAACCCCAAATGAAAACCCTTGATTCCTTGCGTTTCATTTTTTAATGCATCAAACAACATAAGCGCATTCCATGTTAGGAGCCCTCTGGCGACCTTATTAATTATGCACCACCATCAACCCCTTTCCCGCGATACATCAAAATTGCATATGGTCTAAAATAACACATCTGAAAGCAGGAAGCAAGATTATGACGCTCTGATAATACGGACATAGCAGATTGGACAGAACAACGGCATCGACAGCGGCGGCGGCGGCGTCGGTGGTGGAAGTGCAAAATTACAGTGCGAATGTCCTTTTGTAAACCAGTGTGGTGACGCTTGGTCGGCCCAACTGACCTAAAATTGATGGACGTACAAAACGCGACACTGTCATTTAGAGCAATAGGGTTGAGAACGACTTCGTTGTTATGACCCTTTTTCCATGCTATGGGGCAAAACACGGTGTTGATATATTTGCACCTCCCGGGCACATAGTAGATATTGTCTTTTTTCGTTTTTCGATACGTCAAAATAACCTGAAGCAAAATTAATTCGGGGAACACTTTCACAAATTAAGAACACTTTAACATGAGTTCAAATTGCTAGGACGAAATTGAATCAATCAGCAGAATTGTGAATTGTGACGCTCTTTAACCCAGCGCATCACAAGGTCAAAATAACATATCAAAATATATCACATATATCAAAATGTATCGAAAACCCTACCTACGCACCCTTCAGTCACATTCAATTTGAGCGGTTTCTGCTACCAATTTCATAACGGGAAATTGTGTGATTGATTCAGCTGATAACATTGCATTTGCTGCTTGCATTTGAAAGGTATTGCTATTATGGCAGGAAATATGACTGACTGTAAAAAATTGTCTTGTTCAGTATTATTAGGTATAATTATTTCAATTACTTACATGAGACAATTGCCTCGTCATCAACCTTATGCGTATTAAAGTTTGTTCAGTTTAAATAACTATTGAGGGTGCTGGGAGAGCTTTCCATTATTCGCTTAAGGGTTAGTTTCAAAACAAGGCTTTCTGGTAGAGGGCTCGATTCCTGGCTTGACCTAGGACTTTATCAAATATTGAAATTTTTGTATTTGCCACGAAATGAAACTTATTCAGAAATAGTATATAAGTAAGGGCGATTCAAAGTATCGATTCAGCTTCACTCCACTTAATATATCAGGATCAGACTAGTCTTCCAACAGTTCCTTGTTTGGTAAACCGCTAGAGAACTCGAACAGCACAGGCGCTTAGAAGTTTATATGGGAATACCTATTGGAAACCAAATTGTTGCAGCGGGCTTTAAGATCATCCTTGCTTAAGATCCACCCTAATAACATGGAAGGACATTACGGGAAATAGAGGCAAAATACATTTATTATTATTTTTTATTGTTGTGATATGATAGTATTTTATTGCATATTAAGTGGTTTTAAAATATCGAAATTTGGGATGTACTGTCTTTTGCATGATGAACACCGTGTCCAATATATTCTCATAAACTTTTTCCTTGCATTGGTGTCGTGCAACTACTCAACATGCTTAAGGTATGTGTTGGTGTAGTTTTGCACTATGTGTATACAAACGCTTTTAGGTTATGTCCGATTGTTTTCATTCGGTGTTTATCTTTTACCAGCGATAAAGGAGTTTCGTGCTGTGGTGATAAAAAAGTTTTTGAAGACTGAGCGCCCGGGCGCTATTTTCAGTAATTTGAAAAACCTCGTAGTAAAGCGGGAATTTGTGTACCGAACCATCCGAAGGTACCGTGACACCTACTCGTTGGATGACCGGAAATGTCCGGTCCTACTCGTACGGTGCGGACTGCACGAGTTGTTAAAATGGTCAGGGAACGGATTAGACGAAAATCACAGCGCTCTGTACGTAAAATGGCCGCAGATCTGAATGTTTCGAGATCGTCAATGCACAATATACTGCAAAATGACCTCGGATTCCAAGCTTTCAAGAAACTTAAGGTTCACGGAGTTTCGGAACCTTCCAAACAGAAACGACTCGAAAGAGCAAGTCTGCTGTTGTCGCGGCACGGTGGGCAAGAATTTATCTTTTCCGACGAAAAGTTATTCGTCTTGCAACAATCCCACAATGTCCAGAATATATTTGCACCTGAATGCCGTATATTATAAAACGGAAGTTTTGGAGAAAGTTGTCAAGCCATATGTACAAGAGGTGTTTGGAGATGATTACTATGTGTTTCAGCAGGACGGAGCGCCATCGAATACTGCAAATCTCATTCAGGGCTGGTGCCGACAAAATTTGACCGACTTTTTGGACACGAATTAATGGCCTCCCAGTTCACTAGATTTGAATCCCTTGGATTATTTCGTATGATCATACATGCTGGCGAAGGTAAATGACCACAGGGCGTCTAATATGAACCAATTCAAAACCGTAATCAAACGAATTTGGGACGAAATGCCGATGGAAGTCGTGCGTGTCGTCTGTGACGGTTTCGTAAAACGTCTTGAGCTGGTCAAGAAGGTTAAAGGCGGCGTTATTCCAAAACATATGCTGAGGTTGATCAGTATTATATTGCAATATAATGGGTAAAGCTATCAATAAAATCAGGATTATCGATTTGAAATAGAGTTTTATTTTTTATGAGAATATATTGGACACGGTGTATTTCAGGTCTTCCAGGTCATCAGGTGTGTGTGTGTGCGTGTGCGTGCGTGTTCACGTGTGTGTGTACGTGTGTGTGTGTGTGTGTGTGTGTGTGTGTCTGTATGTGTGTGACCAACCTAACACCCACCGGCCGGCAGTGGTATTACAATTGCAACAAAACAGTAGCCGGTAGACATAAAATTTTAGTTTATATTATAATATCCCTTAACTATATCTATATATATTATCTTATATGACTTTGTTTATTCATTACTATTGCCATTAATCTTTATCATCATCATTACCATTTTTATCATTACTTGTGTTTTCGTGATTAATGTATTGGGGGTGACTCCGGCGTAGAGGTTAACGTCCATACCTCTCACGCCAAAGTCACGGCTTCGAATCTCACCCCGGACAAGTTACGAAAATACCCAAAAGGTATTTGAGTGACTACGACGGGAGATGAACTAGCCCAGGGCTGAAAATCACGATAATCAAGAAACTAAAAAAAAATGATTTATATAATAACGTAAAAATAATCTTTTAATGTTTACCTACTAGATTACATATGCATATGCTTTAAATCATTGTGTATTACATTTCCAATTATCATTTTGATCCTTTGTGCTCCGCTTATGATTAAGAAGTATCTAGTGCCTTGAATACAAGAAGTTGCAACGGAATCTGTGGTAGGCTTTTGCACTTATTACTGAATGTATTTTTCATTGCCGGTTTGCAAATGGACATTTTTTCCAATCTGAGCTGATCTGATTCATGCAGTGCTGTGTGCCACTTGGCTAGTGTCTGATTTTACAGTTCAATCTTTGTCATTATTTTATCATAACTCTCAATATCATTATATATGATAATATTATTTTATTGATTATACTTCATAGATGATTTAAACATTACTTAATTTTTTTATGTTCATTTGTCTTTAACTCTCTTTCAATTAAATTATTCTTGTTTTCCTTACTCAGGAGCAATAACTATTAGGCCTGCAAAAATAAAAGTGAATTGCTGTTATAAAATCAGCATCAAGCAGGAAATAGTGACAATGGCAACAGTAAATTAAAATGTATATCTGTTAGTTTTGTAAAATTTCAATAGATTCAACAAACCCTTTCAGGATACCTCATATCAAGGTGAATTGGTGAATTGGTGAATTGCTGCTATCACTGAAAACAAACGAAAAAGTGGTGAAAAGTGGAACAACAGAACTCTTCACCTCTAACACTTTACAACATTTCTTGCATTTCAGGATCAACCAAATGAAGATCATATATAATAGATACGAATGCTTGAAGTATTTTTCATTTACATAAATATTTACACTATTATATAACTATTTCATGGGACTGGGAGGGACCATCAAGGCACCCGATTGAAGGGTGAGTGGGAATGCCAACTCCCCATTGCTAACAGTTTGTAAATATAGGGCGGGCTCTTCTTTCCGCCAATTGGGGCATCCTCATGTTAGAAAGCCTGCTCTTATGACCAATTGTTCAATCTTGTTGTTGGAAGGAGATTCTTTATATCCCTGTGGAGACGTATAAGTGATGTTGCCTATCGATCCACCCAACTCGTTTTTGTCCCTTCATACAATGGCATGATTAGGATAATCAGTGGCTATTAAAGCTTGATCAAGTCTAACGGAGAGGAGAGCCCATTGCTGTCGGACTTAGTTTCCGTGCTACAATGGGTGGTAGTACATATCATACATAATTCCACTTATATGCGGCAGTTAGATGACTTTTGTCAGGTTTGACACTTGTAGACGACTTCACATTGGTCGACTAGGCACTTGAAATCATACCGGCTTCAGTGAATTCGCATGGGATTCAAACAATGCTACACATACGCACTATGATTCCCACAGTCACACAATTTTTTTTTGCACTTTTTGAAAATGTTCTTCGCGCAGAGGAAAATAGCAGTATCTGAGAATGAGTTCAATAAAAAATTAATATTTGTATCATAAAAATAATTTATTGACGCAAATACAAGTGATTTTTGCTTCAACAATAATTTTAGAATACCTACATAAAATGATTTGTTGATATCAAATTTTTAATAATTTTTACAACTTGCTATTATTGCTTGAAAAATCCTATTTTGTAGAATCAACAATATTTATAACTGGATCAAAAATCGTTCATGTGTAAATCATGATTTGGCGAAAAATTCTAAAAGTCGGATGCTTACGACTAGAGTGGCTTTGCATGGCGTCACTCTCTTCACAGCCACTCTACTAACGGATACCACCTTTGATTTTTGAGCAAACTGAAAATCTTGCTGAAAATGGCTGACGTGGAAGAGTTCGTGATTGAATGCATCGATAAAGAAACTTTGTCGTTCATCGAGTTATTGGCAAGTTTTGAATTGACGGCTATTGTAATTAACGTTGTTTTTTTTTTTTGATAAGTTCAAAGTGCATTTGTATTTTTACAAATTTTTTTATATTATCATTATTATTTCAGCAAAACAGTCGACCGTGTACTAAAAACCATAGAGCGTCAGGAAGTGGAAAACCTAATCTCTTTAATATTGAAAATTTAATATTTAATACGGAACTGACATAAAGAATCAGTTATGGGTCCAGACCTGCAAGAGTTATCGGAAAATTCAATTTTTTTTTGTATTATGTTTTCGTTTTTGGCATGATTCATATTCATATGAAATTTATTTCGCCTTATTGTTCGTTGTTTTCGGCTGTTCCAAGACTATTAGGATATTAATACATATCTAATTGTTAATTTCAGTTACAAATAAGTGGATATCAGATATAATTTGTAATTACGCTTATTGTGTTCTTTGACTTTAGTGGTGAAAAAAAATTCTAATCTTAGTAGTTCTTAATCCTATATAAGTTGCAACAGCGGAAGTCTTTCGAAGAGTGGATTTACGCTAATTTCCGGATATATATTCTTCTGGCTTGCCCGTATTATTATAAAATTATAATGTCAGTTTATTATTTTATGTCATTATATTAAATTATGTGATATTATTGCATTTAAATTCATTTCATTAAAATCACTGTAGTACCTATGAGACTAGGTTTGCTTTAATTTAAATGCTATATAATTTCAGATCATCCATGGATATCCCAAGTTTTGTAAAATAATTTTAAATCAATTTTAACTTTCAGGTTCAAAAATGGAATTTTTATTATCATTTTTATATTCATTCATGATATTATTTTTCATTATAAAGTTCATTCACTATATTTTTTATCATTATAATATTCATTCTCTATATTTTGTATATCATTATATGACATTGAATATATATTGGGAAGGGAGGGAGCATCAGAGTATCACTAAAGCTGGAATTGGACAATGGAGTGGTATGACAATCGGCGTCTAGGAGGGAACAGTATCATTTTCTTTATCCTACCGATTCGATTGTGATGCTGTGAATTCAACTCCAACAGTTTCAGCGTGAGTGACGCGCCCTTCTTAACAAGCCATCCCGTAGAAAGCTTAATAAGTATTGCGACTTGGGTTATTCAATTTGTTGGATCGTATCGTTGGAAGGAGAATCTTATGTTCCCGCAGGTTTCGCGTAAGTGCTTACGGGTGTCCGCCCCACCGTTGTTGGCCCTTCATACAGCGTTACTGTGACTACAAACCGGTAACTCTATTTGATCTTGCTATTAAGTGAAACTGCATACATGACAAGGTCTTAGAAGGGATGGTGGCTACCTTACATCATACATACATACATTATCATGATTATTTCAGCAAAACAGTACACGGTCAATTCTTCCTTCGGAAGGGAAGTAAAGCCGTTGGTCCCGGTTCATATTCATGAGTCGTTATGTAGGATCCAGGTGGTGGAGTCGTCTTCCTGGCGTCGGTGATTGTCACCATGTGAGGAAATAGGCCGACGTAAAATAAAGATTAAAAAAAAAAAAGTACACGGTCAATACGCGAAAAACCATAGAGTGTAAGGAAGTAAGGACGACCTAATCCCTCAATCATATCTAGCGGAAAGAGTGCAATTAATTCATGATCTCAACGTAGTGAAAGCAGCAGGTAAATGTTTAGTACGGAACTGGTAAAATGCATGAGCATGAGCATGATTGACCGCCCACGGATTCAATTCCGTTATTGCCAGATCAACTGTGTTTACACAAAGAACCAACAGATGATGTTTAGGACTAACATACATCTTCAATGTGTAAAAACTGGTGACCCATTACAAAGCAATACCGGCGCCGGCCGTGCCCGAATGCTGGTCAAGTAGGGAATGGGAAGGAATGTGTTGACATGATACTCGCTTTGGAGGAAGCCGAGAAACCCTCTGCACTTCCACGAGAAATCACTGGGATGTAGGATAGTTGGGGAAAGGTTAGCAGCAGGGTTCGTTTTGGTTAACGATACGCTGAAAGTATGTAGCACTTTCCGCCAGAAGCAATGGGCCGCTCCAATGTGACTGAAAAGAGACAAGCATAACGAAAAACGAAACAAAACAAAATAGACAAAATAAAATAAAACAGGATATTAGATATTGTCTTCAAAATTTGATAGAAATAAATTATTTGTTGCTTTGCAAACCAGCTCTCATCGATGTCCTAGACCTCGGCCAAGTCCTACTGGACCCGCAGCTGCTGCAGTCGGCACTCGTCCACATCAAGCCGTCCGTCGCCGACGTGTCGGAAACCTTCCGGTAGTAACATGATATCTGCGTCTAATACACTCTTCTTGCACCGATTAATTTACAAACTAAGCCTGCACACCGAATCAAAATTCACTTTGGCACGTATTTTCGTCTAAAATCTTGTTCTAGATATAGGCACTTTATTTCTGCTCAGATTTTCCGTCGTCAATATTTTTCCTCAAACGTAGCAATTGCCAGCTCAGGTTCGATGCAAGCAGCAGCAGCTATCATGCCGTTCGTTTTGAACGACCAGACAGCAGACCCAGGAATGGATACTGTTTACAATTCACTTTTTCCACTGCTATTACGTTGCGACCGGACTGAAAAATATCACCAATCGACTCCGAACGACCGTAACTTTATACTTTCAATCTTTGTAACCAAATTTTTGCCGTTTTTTAACGTAAAAATTGCACTTCATTTCCATTGCTAGTACTGTAAAAATATTGTTGTAAAACCTTTCCCATCCTTGCATTTGTTCTCGTGAGTCTTCAACTCAGTGTCCACAATAGTGGCAGCAATGTGCTTCCGGAAAAACTCCTGAATTTGCTCCTCTTCTTTCTGGAAGTCCAACGCTTCGTGGCACCCATCTTCGCCGTAACGTACATTATACTTCTCGTAGTGGATTCGGTTTAACACCAAGCCCAACCCGGGCGCCGTTGGAATACCGTATCGTACCTCATCGAATGCTTTCACGATAGTTTCCGGAGGCGTCAGTCCACGAACCACGGCCAACGTCAGGCCAACCATTTTACGAATCTGGTGCAGCATAAAACTCTGACCTTAAATTTTAATCGTAGCGAATTCGACTGTTGTCCCTTCCGGGATGAAAGGCTTCTCACACTCGAAAGACATTATTAATCGCTTGGAAGATGGATCAATAAATTCTTTACGACTCGTGAAGTTGTGGAAGTTTTTTGTTCCCTCGAACAGCTTCAACGTATCACTCACCACCTTCAGTCTCTCTTCCGGTGCTCTGTAGCTTTCAATGTCCACCTTTTCTTTCGTTCAGCGCAAATGCTATCGTTGGAAGCGTGTAAGCGTACGTTCGTGCGTCACAATTTGACTTCGAATTGAATCCTTTCGTCACTCGCTTCTCAGCAAAAACCTTAATTTGTTCCGGTAATTCTTTATTAAGTGCATCAATATCCAACGTTTCCGGCAACTTTATCGAAACCACCTGTGTTGCTGCCGAAACTCCCTTATTGGTCCGAGCTGCTCGCTGAAACTGTATTTGTTGCGGCTGGTTAAACGCTTCCTCGCTGATCCAGCCTTGTTTTAGCATGGCCTTCAATAGCTCTTCCTCGATGGTTTTTGTTCCTGGATTCCGTTGCATTCCAAAATAGTTTATCCCCGAGTAGCCCATCACTATAACGCATTTTCGCTTTCTAACGCGCGTTGCGGGATCGAAGTTTCGCACTGCCTCCGGATCCGTTGGGGGATCTTCCCATTTACGTTTTTTGACTATTCCGTTGTAGCGACTTTTGGATTCTTGCTGCTCGCGCTTCTGTCGGTAGCGTTCTTCATGCCGATTTCTTTTATCGATTATATTTTGCTCTACAGCATCGGCCATTTGGACAAGGAACGTTGTACTGGGATTTGCTTTTTTGGACTGAACAAACGAATCAATCGACGGGGACCGGTGAAACAATCTTGGTATCAGACAAGGGCCGCGAGATAAATCTACGGAAACTACGACGCGGCGAAGGAACGTTAACATTTACCTCACTTTACTTTCGATAGAGTTTGGCACTATCACTTTGTATTACGCAGAAAATACGATTTTGCTCGTAAATGAAACCGATTTTTATTCAAAATTTGCACCCGATATCCGATAGCACGGACTGAACATGCACGAGGGACGTTTAGTTGGTAAAATTATAAGATTAACTTACCTATTTTGGTTATTTCAGGATAATTCACTTTTGAGAGGATCGTGCGAATGCGATGAATCAAAAAAGGCAACACTCCCGACAGCTGAAGCACATTTTGCTATAATCTTCGGCTAAAGGGAAAGGATCATCGACAAATATACTGAAAATTCGTTTCTGACAAGACCCGACAAGAAAACGATTACACAGATCGTGGTAGGTGAGTTTATAGACCGTTTCTTGAAGCTATCGTATTGGAATTTGAACAAAGAGTGATTGAGTTGACCAAACTATATCCAAGTGAGTCAAACTTATGTATTCTTGTTACAATTAAAACCTTTATATATTGCGCGCATTATAGATAAAAAGATGCCAGCGCCGATGGTTTAGTGGTAAGTGTGATTGCTATATGGCACCCCAGTGGGTCTGATTTCAATCCCAGTCGAGCTCGGTGGTTTTTCTGAGGCGAAAAAATCTGGTCACGTCTTCCTTAGCAAGGGAAGTAAAGCCGTTGGTCCCGACTCATGTGTTGGTGAGTGCGATATGTATGGTCCACGTGGTGGAGTCGTCTTCCTTCGGTCTTTGGTATTCACCACGATGTGAGAAAATAGGCCAACGGAAAAAAATAATAAAAAGATATTTTAACAAACCAAATTGCATTTTATTCATTAGGAAATTAAAAACTTCACAAAAATACTTCTACACGGTGTTCAATAAGTTCGGATACACTTTCAAAATTTGTTAAAAAAATGAAAACATGTTTTTTTATTTTTTGGATTTATGTTATTGAAAGCTATGTTTACAAGGAACGTTTACAACATTTCTCTTGGAATGACCCCCCCTTTGTACTCCTTAACGAGCTTCAAACGTTTCTCGAACGCATCGCAGGCGGCACGCACGGACTGCATGGGCATTTCGTCCCAGATTTTGAGAATTACCGTCTTGAAATGATCCAAAGTGCTGACCTTGTATTCGTTCAGCTTCGCCATCATATAGGACCAAACAAAAAAGTCGAGAGGATTCAAGTCCGGGGAGCTGGGAGGCCACAAAGTTTTGTCCAGAAAGTCGGTTAAATTGTCCCGACACCAGGCTTGAACCACATTTGCCGTATGGGCTAGTGCACCGTCCTGCTGGAACACGTAGTGCTCATCGCCGTAGAGGCTTCGGAGACTGGGGGCAACAACCTTTTCCAAAACCTCAGTTTTGTAGTACGCCGCGTTGATTTTGACGTTTTTTTCAATAAACACCAAGGGTAGCTTACCACGTTTGCATACTGCCCCCCAAACCATCACCGACGCGGCACTTTGGAACCGAGGGATGTTTATATTGGATTCAGGAATGCTGTCCCTCGATGGCGCCCACACCCGGTCATTTTGCACATTGTGCGGCTGCTGCAGCACGAACAGTTTCTCGTCCGAAAAAACAAACTCCTGACCAGCGTGCCGAGAGAGGATCCTCTTAGCTCGATCCAACCGCTTTTTGCTGGTAGCCTCCGAAACGCCATGGACCTTACGTTTTTTGTAAGGCCTGAAACCAAGGTCCTTGGTGAGTATGGTGTGAGCGGTTCCAATGGAAACGTTGAGATCTGCAGCCGTTTTCCGGATTGAGCGGTTCTTTTTGCGCCGAATTCGCTCCCTCACGATCTTGATGACCCGTGGCGTCCTCGCTGAACGCGGCCGACCGGATCTCGCACGGTCATTGGTCGAGGACGTCTCCCGGTATCGCCTGATGGTCGTGTAGACAAAGTTCCGCTTGACCCCATGCGATTTCAGCAGCCGGAATATATCGCCGGGTCGCTCACCGTTCAAAAAACGCTTAATTACGAAGTCCCGATACTCTTTCATCGCGCGTAACAAACAAACAACAATTCGGTAGCGTATGAATGAAGCTAAAGCTGACACCAATACCAATGCAGAATATGTACATGGCGCATACCTACGCAATGATGAAAACTTGTATTCGAACTTATTGAACACCGTGTACTCCCTGCCGCACTGCCTTGCGGCAGTAAGCTAGAACTTTGGCCATAGGTGAAAACAGAAGCTTGTAGGCATATTCTTCAGTTCCTTGGTCGCCTTTTTGATCAAATCATCCGTTGTTTTGGCCACGAAATTATTTGAATATTCTCTCCTTTTCCAATTGGCTCAGAACTTCTCGATTGGGAGGAGCTGGGGCACGTTGGGAGGGTTGGCATGCTCGGGCACCACCGGAATGCCCTACCGCTCAATTTCTTCCAGCGCCCGCTTCGAGTAGTGGGCCTGAACACCACGTTTTCATACTTGTGGCACTTTTTAATGAAGGCGGCAACTTCTGGGATGCACTTCGTACTGTATTCGATCTCGCCGTTCACTGCCTGACCCGACAAAATGGAGAGGGGGCGAAATATACCTTTTTCACTGATTTTGAGCCACATCATCACCTTCTTTGGGAATTTCGTGTGCGCTGTGTACTTCACATCGCGGCTAATTTCCTTTGTCGGGGAGGTGAAGTTACCTTTGCCTTGCCAGCCGTTGCCGTCCAACGTGAGGTACGTCTCGTCGTCCATAACGACCACCACGTTCCCGTTCGCCGGGAAGATCTCTTTGACCAGAATCTGTAGCCGTTGTTTCTGGGTTTCCGCTTTGTTCTCCGACACAGCAGGCTTGGACTGACGCATCCGCATGTAGATATCCAGATTGGCCAAATACTTCTTGACGCATGGAAAGAAGTGGCCACCTTTCCTTCCGTATTCCGTTTGAGCTTCTGTTGAATCCTCCGGTCGCTTAAAACGGTGGGACGGCCGCTAGCAGGCTTCCGCTCGATGGACTCTCCCTTCCCCAGAAGTACCAGAATCTTGTAGATGTTGCCGCGATCGTATCCGGCTGACACGAAGTGGACCACGATGGCCGACTTTTTTAGGCACGGGTGGATCAGGTGGTACGAACAAACTATAGATCGAAGTTGTTTCACCGTTCTCGCCATAGCTGCAGTAAACAAACTGATGAATATGTCAAATTTTCACAGTATATAAGCAACTAGTATTTATTGACCGGTGAACTGACCACCAGGTGACAGGGTAATCGCATGAAAAAACGGAACATTTAGTTGCTTTTTTTAATGCACGCTTTAGCATAAATCACTACTATTACCTAACAGGATGTGGTATCAATCACCGTGGGCTTATGATAGCGTTGGAAGAAGGGTCAAGCTGAGGAAGCAGGCAAAAGTAAAATTTAAGGGTTCGAAATATCAATTACAAACCAACCGTCGGATATGAGCCGCATCTATTGACTCGGTGTATGCAGTGTTTCGCAATCACCAAGCATATCAGCTTGTTTAGATTGACTTCCAGCAACGGTATCCGGAGAACCAAAAACTACTTTCTGACCGCTGGAATCAGTTCGTTTCGGGTCTCCTTCCAATTTTCGAGGTTGAAGTCAATGATGCTGAAGGAAAGCACCTGCTAAATCAGTTAAAGACTGAGGAATTAACAAACGGTATGTTCATAGAATAATGTATAAATTATAACAAACGCCGATATTATTACTGGCTCATATATTGCATAGTCCCGTGTAGACAATCTCACAAAAGCGACGCTAGAAACCACTAATCATTGAGTCCCGCGAAGGCGTAATAATCCAGATCAAAGATTCGACCAACTAAATGCTTCAATTCGTGCCGTGAAAAAGGAAGAGATTCAACTCCCTTCGTTGTGGTTCATGGAAACGATCCAAATCGTCCCGAAGGATTTTCGGTTAGAAACAATGTAGCTTCATAAAGCCTGTCCACGTTAAATTTTAGACACTGTTCTTTCAGTGTAGATTTTAAATTATTTCACGGATCACTGAAACGTTTCACTTATATGACAGCTGAAACTTTCCACTTTATTTTGTGATACAACATGTTTAACTTCTTGTTACATTCAGTAAAATGGCGTCGAGTCAAGTGGAAGTGCGTGAACGCATTTTGTACGAACGGCAGCAAAATCCGAATTTATCGGTACGAGATCTTGCCAAGAAACTAAAAATACCGAAAAGTACCGTGTTTTGTTAATTTGCGCTTGACTGTGGATCGGAAGGTTGGAAGTGAAAAATCAGTGGGGTTGTGTATAACACACGACCGGTTGACGTAGACTTCGTTAAACCGTTTGATTAGTACTCAGGTACTGTTCTAATGGGACGTAGGGTTAGCATAAGTAAGTGAGAAAGTATGTAATTGATTCGCTTGTTAGTAATTATTTGGCGGCCCTGGAAAGGGACCAGCTGGAAATCAATATTCTTATCGCGTTATAGATTGTTTAGGGTCTGTTTGGGAATTCAAAGTCAACACTTAATTATATTTTTGATAGTTGACAGTCGCGAAAATTTCCAACTGATTGAAGCAAAAATCTCGAAAACTCTAAGGCGTAGTCTGATCAAAAAGCGTGGGTGTGGTCCAAATAGATCGTTAGACCAGCATTAGATAGTAATTATGTTAGAAAATTCTTTTGTTCACTCTTTAGAAAGCATTTGGCGAAGAATCAAAACGTTGTCCGTCATAAGGAATTTCTTGATATTCACCGGAACGCAACAAATATATTACATATATAAATTTGCATTAATGGAATGGCAATCGTTAAGCCTTTAGGGTGGTGCAAATATCTCAAAAAATGAATCAATCAAGTAACGATCGAATTATTAGCGTCCGGTGTTTAATTTTTTTTGTGACGGCAGCCATTTGTTAATTGTACACAATTCTCAAGGTATGCAACGAAGAGAAAACTAAAATTATTATAGCCATGGCTGTCTTCCAATTGGTTAGAACTTTGAAAGTAATTAAAAAAAAATCAAATCATACAAACTCTCTCTAAATTAAGGACGGATTCGAAATAGTCCGCATTTGAATTAAAACCTTCTCGGTCTTTTGATGAAGTGGGTTATTTCAGCCGTTGCACGTTGCGCCTTACCAAAAGATGGCTAGCAGCAAAATAACACACACAAGCAGCTTATTTCGCTCGTCGTGGCTGCACCCCCCGGCTGGCTACAAATAAATCACTGGCTTGGGCCTAGCAAACCATTGCATAATTTATGGCTGCCTAGCAACGGTTGCCTGGCCAACGGCTTGCTAACAACAGCCGCAGCGCAGTGACCAATGGTTGGTCTCCAGTGCACCTTCCATGATACTTGCCACCGTCAGCCGCCAAATCCACATTAGCGCCTTGCCGCTCAGCACTGTCGAATGCACCCTCCAGGGTACATGCCATCGCCAGCTGTCAATCCATAATGGCTCGTTGCGCCGCACAGCTCCAGTACTGCAACACGAATGAGAAAATTTGCGAAGGTGTACCGCTTTTATATCGTTCACTGCTGCATATGAGACCTCCCTTGCTCACATTTGAAATCTGTGACAGGAAACTACTGTTCTTCTTCTTTAGCATTTCAAGCTTATTGCTTTCACAATTAGCTTATTGCTTGCTCTCAACTTAGTGTTCTAAATGCACTTTCACAGTTATTAATGAAGAGCTTTCGATGCAAAGTACCATTTTTGCATTAGTATGATTATGTGGCAAGTACATACGCTATGCCCAGGGAGTCGAGACATTTTCCTGTACGAAAAATGCCTAGACCAGCCCGGGAATCAAACCCAGCCACCTCCAGCATGGTGTTGCTTTGTAGCTGCGCCTTTACCGACTGAGCTAAGGGAGGACCCTACTACTGAGCATTTTGTAAATTTAGCCAGCAAAACAAAATTATAAGACATCAACTTTTATTTTCATTATTTTCAATAGTTTGAAATTGTTAACAGATAATGTTTGATAATTGAATTAATACGCGGAAAAATTTCCAACCGATTGGTGTTAACATCTTGAAAATCTATTGAACATTTATTAAGATATTAGCGTTAAATTTGTTACGATATTTCGTGACGGTCGCTTATTTTTTGATTGACACCCTACCCTTGCCGTGAGACGTAGTCTACATCAATACTTAAATGCAAATTAAATTCCAAGAAAAAGTGTTTTGAATATTCAAAAAGATGTCAAATCAAAATGTATAGATCGATTGTCTGACGCAATGGAAATAATGGGATCACTTGGCTTGATTTCTGAGGCAGATAAAGGCATTTTTGATAAAATGCTTTTAGCGATGAGCGAAAGAATCAGAATGTAAGAATCATGCTAAATCAAAGAAGCTTGACCTTTTCGTCGATCCAAAGGAATCTGTTATTAGTAGTGAGCTTCACCCAGGTGTCGTGTATAAAGATTGTTATCGAAAAAATGCAGCACTTTCTTGTGCGTATTACTTTTTTTTGCATGAGTGAAAATTGATAAAATTTTAGGTAAAACTAATTAAGAGTGCAATGTTTACATGTGCAAAATTTTTCGTCCAAATCTGTCAAGTGGTTATCGAGATGGCTTCCAAGCAAGAAGTGCTTCGACAAAAAATTATGGACACAGTCGTGGAAAATCCAGACCGTCCCACAGGTGGATCACGAAACTGTTGGGAATCGACAATTCGACCGTGTCCCGTGTGGTAAAATCGTTCAAGGATACCCAGACGACCCAGCGGCGAGCTGGCAGCTGAAGAAAAGCAAAGACGACCGGCCCCTTGAAAGGAAGGAAGGTGAGGGATTACTTCAAGCGCAATCCGAACCATTCGATTCGGGACGTGACCAAGAAGGTCAATTCTTCCGTCTGGTTTGTCCAGCAGACAATGAAGCGGGCCGGACGTCTTTGTCTCCAAGGTAAGGAAGGTGCCTAACCGAACCGGTAAACAGAATACGGTGGCCAAATCCCGCGCCAGGAAGCTGTACAGCGCAGGGTTGGTGCAGCCGAAATGCATCGTAATGGACGACGAGCCGTACATTAAAGCGGACGCCAAGCAGATCCCCGGCCTGGAGTTTTTCGTCAGCAAGTCTCGCTTGGTTGTTCCGGAGAAGTTGCGCAAGAAGAAGGTCGACAAATTTGTCAAGAAGTACTTGGTATGGCAGGCGATCTGTGGGTGCAGCAAATTCAGCAAGCCATAGTTATAACGACCGGCACCATCAACGGCCAAATATATTAATAAGAATACCTCCAGAAGCGCCTGCTACCCTTCCTCCGATCCCACGAAGGTGATACTCTGTTTTGGCCGGATCTGGCATCGTGCCATTACGAAAAACCGGTGATGGAGTGGTACGGAGCCAACGATGTTGTTTTTTTGCCGAAGGATCTTCACCCAGTAGAAACATTCTGGGCGATTTTGAAGGGGAAGCTCGGGAAAAGAGGGAGGGTCTTCAAAAACGACAAGGATTTGAAGAAAGAGTGGATGAAAGTGTGTATGTAAGATGTCGAAAGTGTTGCACAGGATTTGATGCATAGCGTTAAGTCTAAGGTGCGGTCATTTAGCCAAGAAGAGGAGGTTGAATAAACCAACTTTGCAAAACCATAGCTAATATGTGTTTATTTATTTCCTGAGAGTTTCAAAAACATTTGAAATAATAAGTTCTTTTAAGAACTAAATAAATAATTAAATAATTAAATAATTAATTAAAAAAAATTATGCCTGTTGCATTTTTATTCGAGTACAATCTTTAGCGCGGCAAAGTTGCCTTGTTTTTTGTGCGTTATTCCATGTGCCAGTGACACCAATGTTGTTCGCTGACCAGTTAACCGAGTTCAATTATCAGACATTAGCGACATGAATGGTTATTTGAATAGTGATGTTCTAAGAAGCTTGTCGCTAAGAAAATTGTCTTTATCGGTATTGCATTGAATGTTTTAAAAGCAAATTGATTTAGCAAGTTTTAAGAGCGATGAAAATCAAATTTGAGGTTTATCAAGGATATTCCTATATAAATTTCAAACTGGCTTTGTAATGTCAATTTCAAACTAGATGAGTTCAAATCTTGGGAGGCTTGTAAGAACCTAATTTGAAGTCGTTTATGCAGAGGAGAGCATAAGTTGTAAAATTTGCATCAATCTATCCCCCATAAAGCATGCATTTAATATAACCTGGTTGAAAAATATCCAAACTTACGCGGTGGGTGGATGGCACCACTCACTAATCAAAGCCAAGGATGGCTGTAAACTAGCTTTTTTAAAAGTCACCTTTAAACATTGCGTGTGTTCCTTTGTTTGTCCTTCTATCTACACGCGACATTTATTTACCCGAACACTCACACTCCAACATACTGACAACACGTGAAAATCAAGCGAGGTTACTTCAATTACCTGGTTGTCAATATTTGTTCAATTAAGAACGCGTTACTTTCCGGCGCTTTCCTTCTCCCGCTTTTCCTGTGTATCACAAAACAATGCTACGGACGAGGAAATTCAATTTCTGCTCATTTGACAGTTTCAGGAAGCATCCAAATTATTCGATGATTCAAACATTCCCATGAACTTCCGATGTCGATTCACAAAATTTGTTTTGGAGTATTCGCACACGTAAACAAAATTTATCACACAAACGAGCGTTAGGTATCAGATCGTAGTATTTGTACGCCACAGATGTTTTCCCTTTTGTTATGGCTGTAAGTTGGATTCGTTTTTTGACTGTATTGGTGCCCCAATATTACAATTATAGGATTCTTCTCCAGGAGTGAAGCGCACACAGGTAAAAACGGTGGTAGCACTCCGTGGTAGCCAGCCAATTTTCCTGGGAACTCTCGCGTGCACTAGGAAACATACTCAGAAGAAAGCATCACGACGCTAGGATGAATGTGTGTGTGGGTTTCTTCGTGACTGGTTTCTCACGTCCTCACATTGTTTTCATTATTATTATTATTCCTCACGAGGGGGGCTTTGGACGTTCACGATACACACATCTTTCGGAACAGGAACTTGGAACTTTTCACTCGCGGGTTAGGGCCATCACTATTTCACAATTCCTCGGCGGCGTAGGATTCCGGCGGGTGAATCGATTGATTTAAGCGGGCGGGCAATTAGGAAGGTGATTAACAACGCAAAAAACAAGAACATTGAAAGCGGAGAGCACAAATAGCAGGCAACAATAGCGCGAGCAGAGCGAAAAGGTGGCGTAATTGGGACCGAAATTTGCTGTTTTGCAGTAAGGACGAAGCTCTCCAGCATTGGTCTGTGGCGCGCTCTTTCGTGCTCTTTCCCATCGCAGCACTTGGCAGGGTTGTATCGAATTTTTCCGAACAATAATTTGTTATGCACAGCTATCCCCCGAATAACAGGGTGGGTGGTGAGGACCAATCTGCGAAAATGCTCAGCTGTTTTCAATTGAATTGATTTATGATTGTAATATTTAAATAAACGTTAAATTTGCCCAGAGTGAACGGAGTCACCAACCGCACTTTTAGTAAGTATCAGCTCGTGTTCATATGCCTCTGAAGGCAAATCTGCTCTCACAGATCTATCGTAATCGTCCATGCAACGAAAAATGAACACTTTATGAGAAGGAACATTGTTGTGGCATATTCTCTCGATTTAGGCATGATTTTCCTGGAAGGAAAGAATGATGGAAAAAACATGGTGTAGTGGTTTGAGAGAGCGAAACGTTTAGAGATAAGCATTCACTGCGCAGGTACAAACAAAGCAGTCGTCGGTTACCAAAAGCATCTGTCAAAATACATTGCCAAAATACAGCGAAATGAAGGAGTAGTCAAAGACCTATCTTCTGAATTTGACTCATTTGAAGCAAAAGCAGAATTTATTTTCGGAATATTTGTCGATAATCACAGATAAATTAGTATAAGGGGTTGAAAGCGAATCCAAATAAATCTGATTAGTTTGTATATTAAAACAAAAGTGGGAGAAAATAAACAAGTAAAATAAAATTAAAATCCCTACTATCACTGGTTTCCAAATAAATTATGCAATCAATGTTCAATCATTAACAATGATTTTCATATTTATGTAAAAGAACGATCAATTTGCTCCCAATCTACGGTGAAATTGATGTTTTCTGTATGAAAATTTATAATACCGTACTGTTTAATTTTAGTTAGGACTCAATTAAGAACAAAAACGGCCAAATTGTTATAAAATTAACGTCACGTGCTCAAAATATTGTATTCATAATGCTAAAAATATTCATTTTTCAAAGTCATTGAGAAACAATGCAAACATTGATAACCAAAGTCCAAGACGTTTTGAATGATTATTTGAGTTTCTTTGTGGATAGTAAAACAAAGCATGATGTTTCGGAAATAACAGTTTTCAACATCTTGTCAGGCAACAACACGCATGCGCTGCAGAGTCCGGCACCGTCAAAGGTGAATGAAAACAACCCTTGAAATGTTTCGGAGAAACATTTCTTCTTCTGAAGCATTCATTTGAAATGTGGGCTTCACACTTAGAAATTATTAATTTTACACGAGACGTAATCTCTGTAAAACGTCTGGGAACGCAAACAAACATTTCGTGTAAAATTATGTCTCCTGAAACTGATTCATATGGAAGTCGACAAAAGATGAGTTTGATTGAATTTATTTTCTCATCTCTTTCAACTCATTCTTATGTGCTAAAGGACGCTTGCATGCGTCGGTCTCAGGGTACCGAAATTTACATGACATTTTCCCATTTAGCAATTGCTGCGAGCTGTCAGTTTTTTCAATTCAGTAACGAAATTTACTTTCGATAGTGATATTCGAAACATTGGATGAAACGACAAACGGAGATTATGCTTCATTTAAATCCAACAATTAAAAAAATGGGAGCTTGTTTTTGCACACTACCAAAATGTCATGTAAATTTCGGTGCCCTGAGACCGACACAGACACATGCAAGTGGCCTTGGGAACATAAGAAGAAATTGAAAGAGACGCGAGTGTCTCCGATTTAATTGAAAATTTTTACACACGTTTAACCAACGAAAGTAAGTTTTTTCACTGATACAAAAAAAATTTGAACTCAAGAGTCAGTTTTAAAAAGGGCGTAAGCATTCTGAATAGCACTTCAATTAATAATTTGTAGCTCGAAAACCTTTGGTTGTACAAAAAAACGGTCTAAGAACAAGTTGTGGCCCTATGTGTGAAAGTTGTGAAAAAAAACACTGAAAAAAAATTGGTTTTTTGGAAAAAAAATCGAAAGTTAACAAAATATCTCATATAACATTTTTTTTTGTTGGCTGTACAGTTTTGAAGCTATTATGCAAATTTTAGCGAAAACTCCAGGATGGAAAAATGTCAGGGAAAAATGTTTCTAGAACATCAACTTTTGGTATATTTCTCAAAATTTTAATATTTGAGGGAATAAACGTATTCTGATGATATAATCTGATTTTTTAAGTACTTTTAAAATTTTAAACTACTGCTGATAATCTTCATTCGTTCTCGAGATATTTCCGATTTAATTTTATCATATTCGAATAATATTTAAAAATACGACCCTTTCATAAATTAAGCGCATTTTTTCAGTAACCAAAAAACGTTTTTCAAAATGTTTGTTAAGTTTCCTACAAATCTGTCTTTGACAGCAAGACGATTGGATAAACGGTTCAAAAGATATGGGGTAAAATGGTTCAAACAGTACTTATACAATTTTCGATTAACATATGCCTATTTTGCTTCTTATTGTATACTTTATACATTGTGTCTAAAAACATGAAGCTCTAACGTCAGTTTTGAAGAAAACTTCAGGGTGTCGGGATCTGATGTGTCTCTTAGGTAAACTTTTGAAGCATTTTTAAAATCTACAGGTACAGGTACAGGTAGTTTTAGATTTCTAGGTATACTATCAGAACACGTTTATTCTTGCAAATATTCAAATTTTGAGAATTGCACCGAAAGTTGATGTTCTAAAAACTTTTTTTGCTGACATTTCTACATCCTGAAATTTTCGCTCAAATTTACGTAATAACTTCAAATTTTTACAGTCAAAAAACAAAAACAAATCAAAAAATTGTTTCTTGAGATATTTAAATTTTCATGTTATATGTCGATTTTTTCCGAATTTTTTTTCTCAGTGTATATTTTTTTCACAACCTTCGCACATAGGGTCACAACTTGTTCTTTGACAGTTTTTTTGTACAGCCAAAGGTTTTTGAGCTACAAATTATTAATTGAAGTGCTATTCAAAATGCTTACGCCCTTTTTAAAACTGACTCTTGAGTCACAAAAATCTATGTTAGCGCGAAAAATGCTCAGCCTCCTAAGCCAATATCGAAAATAATTTTCCACATTTCCAAGTCATTTCGGCTGGAAACGCTCAATGATGATTTACGTCTCGTGTAAAATTAAGAATTTTAAATGTGTGACTACTTTTACAGTGAGGCATGATGGGGACCATCAATAACAATCAAATTATGCTTTTTTCAATGAAATTGGTTATGTCAATCACTAATGTCTTGTAACAAACATACTACGTTTTAATACCAAAAAAAGAAAATATTTAAAGTTATAGAAAAATAAAAGAGCAAAAATCTTGTTCATTTTCCTTTTTTCAGTTTAAAGGACACATTCAGTTCTCTGCGTTATCTAATGTACATATTTGAAATGTCAGATTAAGTTTAAAATCACGGGAAATTTCATGTTAATTTGAGCTAAGTATCGTCCAAATCAGATGTTGTTCTTTGCTGATGCTTTCTTTGGCTTGCATTTGATCTAGAGGGAATATTAGACGTCTGATTAAATTAATTATTACTGAAGGTTTTAAGAAATTATTGAAAAAAATTACATTATATTTGCATTGAAATGATACCATTCATAATAAAGAGGTGTTTTAATTATTATAGTTGATTAGGATAAAAACGCATCCAACAACCAATCAAATACATTTAACTCAAACAACCATAAACAATAAATTTTGACAAAAAACGTCAGTGTGATTATTTACTCTGATTGATTATCCAAAAATAAAAAAGAGGCTTAAGATCATGGTGAATAGTTCTTAACCTAAAAAGCTAAACTCTTGTTGTGTATGACGTGGGTGGTCGTGCAGATATAAAAAAATAAAGAATTACTTATGTCAGTGACATAACTGCAAAGTTTATGTAGGACTCCTTGTTCATGTGAAGAAATTGTTGCCATTGAATTAATAAATTTCTACTGTATTTAATACAGTCTAAAGTAACGTGAAACCCTATTCTATTAGTTTGTGTGGCTTTACTATTGGTCCTCCACGAAAATAATGGAAGTCAACTCTTTATAACTCCTGAAATAGCTCTAAGAAGGGCCGTTTGGTATTTCGTTATTCGCTGATCCTGGAGTGGTCCGAGTAGTACCGATAATTGTTGAGTACCAAGTGATGATTTGGTAGATATTGGTTCCGTTCCGTGGAAGAGAAGCATATCACATTGGTCTTTAAGTGTTTTAGAAGCATTGATACTGTATATTAAAATCGTGGAATTCAACTCCTTAGAACTCATTAAATGGTCCTGAAAAGAGCCGTTTGGTATTTTGTTTCCTGTTCCAGGTTTGGTCCGAGTAGTACCGGCATTCGTCAAGCACTAGGTTGGTTGTTCTCGCTGCGCGAACCAAATTAGTTCGTCATTAAAAGCAATCATGCTGTTGCATCTAGCATTGCAACGCGCTGGCCTAAGCCACAGCGATGTTGATGTCATAATTAGAAAACCTTAATGATAAGTGGAAGACAAAAGAGCATAACTCGTTTACATAAGGATATATAGAAGCAAACAACAGATGAAGCTTAGCAATAAACACGCCCACGCATAGATGCATCCGGCGGTAATCACTTTTCTTTTCCTTCGTCGTACTTAAGGACGATTCTTCTAGCGCGAACAATACAAATGTTATGCAATATTAGACCATATAAGCAACGCCCCAAATAATGAGCCCTCTCAGATCTGGATGAGGAAACCAAACAAAATAGAACTGATTGAAGCAAATTACCAGATCTGGAAGGGCCTCAGCACAAGTGCATTAGTATGTAGTGCCTTAGCAGTATATAGAGCATAGCAAAAGTGCAATAAGATCTATGATGATAGATCACCACACAATCAAAGATAGTTTAAATATTAAGACAAAAATATGTTGTAGGTCAAGGTTGAGACAAAAATATGTTGTAGTAAGGCATTAGAAAAGGAAGATAGATGTAATTTAAATACGTCAAAATTGTAAATCAATAACACACCTTGTAGCATCAAGATCCTAACCCCTTGTTGATGTATTAATAAACTAAGTTCGATGTTCATTCCAAGTTCTCTCAGTAGAAACTCCGAAACTCCCTAACTGAAACGAAAACGTATCTCCGTAAAGGAAAAACAAGTAGTTTCGAATAAGACTTTTTGATTTGGCGCTCTGGATCGAAAAAAGTCTCTTGGTAACACGAGAAACAAGTAGTTCCAATAGAAAAAGAATTCGCAGCGTGTATAAGCGAAAGACGTCTCCTCACTCGGAGAAATAAGTAGCTTTTGCTCCTAGAATTACTGTGGCAGTCCATTGAGGACGTCACAGTTGTCGAATAAGTAGATACTGTCTTCCGGTTCATGTTCCACGATATCTTCTTCCTGCCGGTTTAATGGTTCGGGTGCTTTGATAGCGAGAACAGACAACATAGCACTATGATATGAACAATAACGTCTGCACTCCACGCCGATATTTTTTACAAACGTTAAATCTATTCAAGAACCACCAAGTGTGGTTGCTTCATTCAGAAGGTAAGCTTAAGTAAATTCAAAGTTTGTTCCAATAAAATTTAGAAAATCAATGTTTTCATGTTTGGAAACATCAATACTAAAGTCTCTAGTCAACACAATTGGCGTATCTTGCGCAGCATACCTGAACAACCTGCGAATCAAGAATAACATCTATTTGGTAGTTAACTAATAGAACTAGAATAACTAATTCTTGGTAGTTGTTGCCATCTTACGTTTTTTTATGATTAGTTTTCAAAACATTATTCATGATTAATATTCATTTTTTTGTCAATCGAATCACCAAGCTATAAATCTATCTTTTTGAAAAAATAAAAATGAAATGGAACGGCATGTCACGATTTAACTAAAGAACAGGTTGACAGATTCTCATGTTTTATTTAATCTGTTCTTCTTTAGCTGCGTCGGGATGAAAAAAAAACTTGCGAACTTTCGGTAGGAGGTTTTCCGGGTCAGCTTGTAACAAATAAAAGTGCAATTTTATATTTCACAACAACTAAACAGATTCCATTTCCAATAATAAAATATTTATCAAAACTTATTTTCTGCTGTGTTTTGCCTTGAATTTTTACGGTTTTCCGAAATAAGTTTAAAAATGGTACCCGTTTCTGAGCTCGAAATACTCTTCATAAGAACAGTGACATCAGCTGTTGGAGCTGCCGAATGCATTCCGCGGATTCCATGAATAGGTTGAGCATTAGCAAATCTGACTGCCAAATGTTCCTTTTGCTTCTTGCACTGCTGTGATGCCACAAACTTCACATTCGAGTTGCAATTACAGTTCTTGTTTTGTATGGTAGCTCTTGTTTTGTATGTATGGAGTTTGTATTGTAGTTCCTTGAAGACTAGCTCTCGTCGCCAATCTTTTTAGAGTTCCACCTAATCCATCGCTTGGACCTTTACCGTGTGCCGTTGCAAAAAATTGCCATTCAGCTGGAACGCCACAGTCTTCTCGATGGTACAGCAAATTCAAGATGTTAAACCTGTTTTTGTACTGTGAACCAGCACCGTCAGAGAAGTAATCAATTTTTGTCAGCTTAATCAGCTGAGATTTAAGGAATTCTATGACGCCTCGTCACATTGAGCGCATATTTTTCGACCTTCAAAAACATTTTTTACGTATTGGTGAAATTTGTCGTGATAGTGGGATGAAATTGTTTTTAAATGTTTGCGTCGAATGCTGCCATGAGAGTTCAAAGGATTACAGCATCGTTTTTGCTTGGCTGTGAAAAATCGTCCAAACTCATTTGCATGGCTTTCACACACAGTTTTCAAACTTTGAACACCGGACCGAAGTTTAAATAAATGCCATTCCCGCGATGAGAAGTGTAAAGATGACCGATGCTGATTTCCAACGTAACATTTTCTTTTAGAGCACAGCCCTATCTAACACTCTATGTTATTACTAACGACTGAACAACTAAACAGAGTTTATTTTGATTTCACACGATATTTATAAACAAACTTGTAAAGTATCACGTAGGCCATGAAAAATTGTTATTAATTGAAAATTTAAGCGGTGTTTTTCTGTTAGATTTGAATTAATAAGGTATTAAAGACTACATCAGGGTGGTTGAATAAACAAATTTTGAAAATATGAAATCTTTAAAAATCAATATCTCCATGACGGAGCAAATTGTTTTTTCTCGATAAGTGTTTTCTTATGTAACAAAGTCTGCTGAACACATTGGGGTTATCAAAATTGTAAAAAAAAGTGGGGACATTTTGAGAAAAACGCAGTTTAAGACTTCAATTGTAAAAAATAACAATGTTGGCAACACTGTCAAAACTATTAGAAATCTTCATTTGATAGTCTATCTAATTTTATTTCAGAAAAGTATCTGACATTGGTTGTAGCTCTTTTAGTCATCGAGATATTCAGAAAACAAAATATAGACTTTTCAAAAATCTCAAAAAAATGGGGGCAGCCCATGGACCGAGGGGTTCACCGATTGGTCTTAAACTTTGGATTTTTTATCATTACCCTAGAACAAGTAGGGAAGATGTACCTATATTAATCGCATCACTTTGCAATTCATCCTACTTGAAATAAAACGATATACACGTGATAGGATTAGTTAGTAATGTTTGTTGTAGTTATTTAACGTAAGCAAACATTATTAGAAAACGAAACCGATCCTTCAACTGCCCAATTGTTTGATTCATCGTAGGAGAGATTAATATGGGGGCAGTTACCCTATATCAACCAATTTTGGTTCTAATCGAAGAGGGTCGATGCATTTCTCCGGTCACTTGATATGGAATGACCCATATTTTAAATACCAGTTTTTTAATGTTTAACGAAAAAGCTGCTTAAGAATTCTGATGATGATGATGATGATGAAGGTTTTTTTGCTCTTAAGATTATTGCTGATCTTTCTCACGGAACATTTTCTACGCATCAACTTAATAGGCAACCCAAATGTTATCCCGTTTTACGGTACATAATTGTTTGTCTCTCTGAAATTGCTTTACCTTAACAACCTTGGTGAAAATATAACAGTCCAATTATCAGCGAGACTATCATTGACATTCTCAATTTCGAATGTTGGTATTCGTCTAAATATTGAGAAAATTGCTTCTTTTCTGCTATTATTTCCCCACCATAGAACTGCATACAGAGTAACGTATTTATTTTTCTCCCACCCGTTCACAGCATCGTGTACGGTTGGCTTAGGAAGGTTGGCAAAAAAGCGAGCGGGAGGATAATACAACATAATTCGGTTTAAGCGAAAGCAAATTTTCAGAAGCATGCAATGAATAAAATATGAAGCAGGAAGATTTTTTTATCAAACCATCCAACGACTAACACGAAAATGGAAATCACGTTCAGATTCGCGTTTCTTAGTAGAGTTAAGCTTCGGGATGGGTTTCCTAGCGAAACGTTCTGATCCTCTGTTTTCACTTGATTAAGATTAATCGAATGAATTCGCATTTTTGCTGTTGGTGGTGGTAAAAAATGTAACTAAAGCTTTTGGGTCTTCACCATTCCGATTGATGTCATTAGTTATCATTTGTTGTTGTAGCACAAATCATTTTGGCACAAGTTGTAGGAATCTGCTTTCACAGTAAATTACTAGGAGAAAAATGTATTAACTTGCAAGATTATAAAATATCCTAGAAATGTTTCGAGCAGCTCAATGAAATTGAAATAAATTATCTCCCGCGGGAAATACACCTGCTAATGACTTTCAAGCTAGCCACTTTTTTCCAATGTTCCTCCTCTTCATTGCTAGGAAGGCATCGAAGTCGTGGCGACAGATTAATATAAAAAAGAAAATCTCAGATGAGAAGTTTAATTTTACAGCTTGTGGACAGCAGCGCACCCGCTCGAAGATTTATGGCACATCGGGAGCGGGTTAAGTAATAAACCAAAGCGACTGAACGCGTTGCTGACTACTATTGAGCGAACGGAAAATCGCGTTGACAACTTTTCAAAACACTTTCCCCCTGTTTCTATGATTGCACAGTGTCGGTCGGCTTGGTGCGAAAACAGGTGCCACTTGTATCGGATTCTAGTTTTCCGCTAGATGGGAAATTACCACTTGCCAGCCGGCGAATCCATGCCTAAGATCACGGGAAGTGAAACAAATAGGGTAGATGGTCCAACTTCTAGCTCAAGAGTTTTCGAATGATTTGGGTGCTAAACAACTGAATATATTTGAAACAAAATGGACGAAGCTAAACTAATGGAAATTAGTTAGTTAATAGAAAATAATTGTAAATTGAAGTGAAGTGAAGTAGGCTGCGCTAAAAAATTGACGTGTTTTCTTGTTGATATTATGTTTCTATCCAAGTGACCCAAATGTGAAAAGTCTGGATCAACAATAGAAAAGGGCCTATCAACATTTGTAAACAAACACTTTTGAGCCCTTTTTCTCGCAAGCCGTTGTTTACACACGCAAACCTACAGAATAATCTTGTAGGGGAAACTTTACCCTACATGATGATGGTATTGGTTTGCGTGGGTGGCCTACGCTTTGCGAGGAAATAGGCTCAGAGGTGTTTGTTTACTAATGTGGATAGGCCCTTTTCTAATGTTAATCCAGAAGTGTCAAGGCTTAAAGAACCAAATTTCCTATTGTCGAGTTTGGCACTCTGACAGTGCTGTTAATGTGTTGTAGCTTTAGAAATCTACTTATTGAAGCAATCTCGTGCTATGAAAATGACTAGTGTAGTGAACATAACTCCGAATGGATAACGTTAATCTTTACAAAATGCTTTTTGACATCCTTGAGTACCACTGGTGGATAAGGATTTTTCACTGTAATTTGTGTGTATGATTATTTGACCGATCTTTGGAGGGAAAAAAAATCAGAGGATAGGGGATCAGATCAGCGCCGCTTCTCAAAATTGGAACCGTCAAGCAGTTGAAGGCAGAAATCAGTCACCAATAATATCGTCGAATGTCAAATGATTATAAAGTGATAACTTAGTTTATTTATCAATATTGAAGGTATTGTAAGAAGTGATAATATATTAAATGCCGTTGAATTTATATTCATGGATAAGTTAACATTTACTTCATGATCGAAAATCCGACCAACTAAAAATCCCTTAATTATAACTGAGGTAAACAATAACTTATATATTTGAAGATAGCTTAACATAATACTGAATTGCCTCGAGAGATAGCATTTGATCAAATAAAGCCACCAACTTATGTACCAAAGTACCAAAATGGACCCACTTACCCTTTTTGCATTTCATAAATCATAGTCGCTGTGCGTAAAAAAGTCCTTCCTCCTCTCGTTTTTCTCTTAACCAAGCAAAAAGAGCAAATGGGTTGTGGATGGTAAAAATTAGCTCATAGGAATTTATGTCAACGATACATTTTTTGCCTGAGAAATAAATTTACTATCGTCTTGCTCCATCGTGGATCTCTCTGGTGGTGGCAAATAGCACTTATGGAGTTGGGTATTTTCCAACGTTTTTTTTTATTCAACTAGTATAGAGCAGGAAGACCGGATTACCACTTGAAAATTGCATAGATTAATCTTCTGTCCTGGAGTCTTCCGTTCGGGGCAAAAAGTGCTCATAAATTATCGAAAGGACGAACTTGCTATGCGAAAATGTTACATCTTCCTGGGGTGGAAAAATGAATTCTATGAACTACATGGTTTGCTATACCTACACTGTATTGTCTTTTGCGCTTTGTTGTTGGCAAACTATCAAATTGTCAAAAGCTTTGAGTTGGAACCGAGATTTTAAAGAAACATCAGCATTTTTTTAATTATATTATAAGGCTTTACTCAGGCTACCAATACTTGTGAATGGTTGGTTGAAAGGCTTTGTGACTTATGATTGAAAAATGGAAAAGATATGCTTTGACACGATTCATCGTATGAAACCATCTATTTTTTTTATTAAGATCATTTATTTGTACAGGCTCAATCGAACTAACTTTACAGAGCCAAGATTTCATTTTTGTATACATCAATTATCTTAAAACTAACGTTAAGGGGACAGAACCGATTACTAGCGGCCGTCTCGAGGTTAATAGGAATAACAATATAAAGGATGGGAAGATGGGCGGGAATTTTAAGTATGTTTAACATAACACTTTTATTTTAAATTCTAAATTGTCAAAAAAAACTTAAAACTATACAACTTTTGGCTTCTTTTGACTTTGACTTGATCATTTTTGAGAAAGAAAAAAAAACACACACACAAACACAGATAAAAAAAAATTAAGGTAAGCATACTGGTTAAACTAACTACAATCTAAGGCTAATGTTAGTCAAAAACACATAAATGAGTTTCATAAACTCCAGGTCACGCAGAGCCAAAATATCTCGAACTGGTACATTGGGTTGTCTACCTCGAGCCCGAAGGGAATCATAAAGCTCAGATTTGACTCCACGATGCTCAGCACATGACCAAATAATGTGATCTGCGTCCTGATAACCTTGTCCACATTCACAGAGATTGCTGTCGCTCAGCCCAACACGGTATAAATGAGCGTTCAAAGAATAATGATTGGACATGAGGCGAGACATCACACGAATGAAGTCTCGACCCACATCCATACCCCAAAACCAAGATTTCTTCGACACCTTTGGGATGATTGAATGTTGCCATCGCCCCAAATCTCCTTTACTCCATTTATACTGCCAGATGACGAGTGACTGTTGACGAAAAATAGTAAAAAATTCATTGAAAGCGATTTGTCGATCATAAATATCGCCTTCTATAGCGCCCACCTTTGCAAGCGAGTCCGCTTTCTCATTGCCCAGAATTGAACAATGAGAAGGGACCCATACAAAGGTATGTATGTATGTGTATGTAAGGTAGCCACCATCCCTTCTAAGACCTTGTCATGTATGCAGCTCCACTTAAAAGCAAGATCAAATTGAGTTGCCGGGTTGTATTCACAGTAACGCTGTATGAAGGGCCAAAAACGGTGGGGCGGACCCGTAAGCAGAGACACTTACGCGAAACCCGCGGGAACATGAATTCTCCTTCCAACGATACGATCCAACAAATCGAATAACCCAATTCGCAAACTTATAAGCTTTCTACGGGATGGCTTGTTAAGAAGGGCGCGTCACTCTCACTGAAATTGTTGGAGTAAGTTCACAGCACCACAATCGAATCGGTAGGATAAAGAAAATGAATGTTTGTTCCCTCCTAACGCCGGTTGTCATACCACTCCATTGTCCAATCAGCTTGATATACCCTGATGCTCCCTCCTTTCCCAAATATATTCAGTGTCATTAGTATATTTAAAATCTTGTGTGATATTATAATTATTATAGTGATGAATATTATAATGACAATATAGTGATGAAATAAGAATGATAATAAACTTCATTTGTGGACCTGAAAGTTAACAACTACTGCGAGAAAAAAAATTGATAAAATTACTCAAAAATTGGGAACCTAAATTATGAATATATAGCATATATAAACCTAAAATTTCGATGTCTGTTCCGTTTCCTTGCAATAATTTATGTAGTGAGTCTCATTGGAAATAGTGATTTTAATTAAATGAATTTAAATGCAATTATTCACATCATTTAATATCATAACATAAAATAATAAACTGACGTTATAAAATAAAATAATAATACCAGCAGGCCAGTAAACTATAGTAGAATACAAATATCCGTAACAAAGCGGAACATCCACTCATCGAAAGACTTCCACTGTTGCAGTTTCTATTGGATTAAGATCTACTAAGATTAGAATTAGTTTTCACAATAATGGTCAGAGAACATAATAGGCGTAGGTACAAGATGTATTTTTCGATAGCTCTTGTTCATCTGGACCCATAAATGATACTTTAGGTATTTCTGTGAAATGGGAAATGAATGATTGTAAACTGCTAGGTTTTAAATTAATATATATTTTTGATGAAGAAGGAAAGACCTTTTTTAAGTAGAAATTTTCGAATATGATTTTTTCTTAAAAATAAAAAAAAACACCAAAAACCTTTCTATCTTTTCAAATACATAACGTAGGTTAGATGAGCTATAACTGACAAGGATGCATATATGCGAAGCTGAAAATGACTTATAAAAAAGCATACAAAATGTTATGTATGGATGTTATAATATAAAATGATAATAATTTCATTTTTATTTAAATGTCTGCGGATTGTGGTCCTGCTGCAATTGTACCATGAACCTGAAAGCTAAGACAATGTATCATAGCCACGAGAAAAAAATTGATTTAAAATTATTTTACAAAACATGGGATATCCATGGATGATCTGAAATTGTATAGTATATAAGGAATCATGGGATATAAAGCATATAATGAACCTAAAATTTCGATGTGCTGCTCTGCTAATAAATGTGATATAACCACAAAGGAACTGACTCTTAGCTTCGGGTCTTGATCCCTACTGAGCCCTTGCGGCACGTCAAGCCGGCCAGTTCAGCGCAAGGGCGGTAGAAGGGACCCATACAAAGGTGATGATAAAATAACGCGAAGATAAACCACTTAGAAGCTCCTGTATTTTCATGAGAAAATACGAGGAGTGCTTTACCGGCCTCAAGGAGCGAATAGCCTCTAAAGAACTGAGACTATCCGTGAAAATGAAGTACTTATCCGGTGTTAATGAGGCAACAATTTCTAGCGTTAAGTGTATTGCCGCTAATTCAGCGACATATACGGAACAAGGAGCTTGAAGTTTACGATTGGCGCTATAAATTTAATTGTATATACCAAAGCCTGCTGACTCCTCTGTCAAAGATCCGTCAGTGAAGAACGATTTAGTGGAATTAACTTGGCTAAACTTTGCAGAAAATATCACAGGAGCAATCATAGGACGATGATGCTCTGGAATTCCACGAAGCTCTTGCTTCATGGATAAATCAAAATGAACCGAACTGCCGAAGTCGGAGAAGCAAACACGATTGGGGATATTCGGCGAAGGGCTGACATCCTGTGTTATGTACAAATGGTACAAAGTCATGAAGCGAGTTTGAATATTCAACTCAAGGAGCTTCTCAAAATTTTCGATCACCTGGGGGTTCATAACTTCACACCTGGTGAGGAGCCGGAGAGATATTTCTGAAAACCGATCCGAGAGTGGCAACATGCCAGCCAGCACTTCAAGACTCATTGTATGAGTCGAGTGCATGCAACCTAACGCGATACGAAGACACCGATACTGAATACGTTCCAGTTTAATGAAGTGCGACCGAGCCGCTGACTGAAAACAAAAACTACCGTATTCCATAACCGACAAAATCGTTGTCCGGTACAACGTTAGAAGATTTTGTGGATGTGCTCCCCACCAGGTCCCGGTAATTGTGCAGAGAAAGTTTATCCTTTGCTGGCATTTTCGTTTCAGATACTCAATGTGGGATCTCCAGGTGCACTTAGAATCGAACCAGACCCCAAGATATTTAAAGGACATGGAATGAGTTATCGGTGTACCCCAAATTTGAAGCTTCGGTTGAGCAGGGTTAAAAACCATCTATTTACATCGTACTTACATTGTTGAAGTGTGGACTAATGTCTGCATTAAAAATAGATAGTCTCTAGCTATTTCATCTTAAGTCAAAGTACCCGTCTTGTTTACAGTCAAAGTTTGACAGAAATATCATTTGTTTTGAGGAAGCCATGGCCAGAGACGTGGTGAGAATTGGCAGTGCCCTTGGAATAAGTGGCAGGGATGTCGTAGAAGGTACTTTTAAAATGCTTAGCAAATAGCTGACATTTACCCAGCTCAGAGCTAGCAAGTTGTTCGCCGAGATGGACTGACAAAGGCAAACTAACTTCTTTGCGCTAGGAATTCACAAACGACCAAAATCCTTTAGGGTTTCTACGAAGAGATGACTGCTTACGAATGATGTATCGACGATATAGGGAACGGTTGTATACACGGTACACTCCCGTTTCATTTTACTCAATTTTTGATTACAATTGTATACTATCTCGTTTTTTCTCACGGAAATGTAACTCAATTATCGTAACAAGTGGATCTACTCCTTATACATTGAGTAGATCCACTTTTTAACGAAAATTGAGTTACATTTCCGTGAGAAAAAAAGAGATGGTAAGGAGTGTATCGAAAATAAGCTATCCACAAACTTTCTTTCAAATTATGTTGAAAACCGATATTTTATTCATACAAAAAATTGATCATTTATTGTACGAGGTTAAACTTGAACATAATGAAGACCGGATGAAATTTAAGTTATTCCTTCACGAATTTTCGAACTTTGGATCGAATGCTCTTCATCAAGTTCCGGACAAGTGTTGCATCGCATTTTTTGGACGCTTGAGCCCACATTTTTTGAACTCCTGCATGTTCCCAGCTGCCTTACCAGTCTTCTTGAAGACCCTTTTCACGATTGCCCAGTAACGTTCGATGGGTCGAAGCTGAGGGCAATTTGGTGGATTGATATTTTTTCTCAACGAAATCTATACCCTTTTCCGCAAGCCAATTGAGAGTGGTTTTGGCATAGTGAGCCGACGCTAAATCCGGCCAAAACAGTGGAGGTGTACTATGCTTCTTATATAAAGGCAACAATCTCTTCTGGAGACACTCAGATCGATAGATTTCCGCATTTATAGTTCCGGTAGTGTAAAAAATGGTTGACTTCAAACCACAGGAACATATTGCTTGCCATACCAGTACTTTTCGACCGAATTTCTCCACTTGAATCGACCTGTCCGCATCGCTCACATCCTCCCCAACCACGGCAGTAAAGTATTGTGGACCTGGAAGGGTTTTTGAGTCCTCCTTTACATAGGTCTCATCGTACATCAAAACGCATGCATCCGGACGCTGCAAAAGACGCGAATACAATTTCCGGGCCCTTGTTGCTGCTCGCTTCTTCTGTTCTGCACTTAGTTTCGAGATTTTCTGCTTCTTGTAGGTCTTCAGGTGGTTTCGCCTCTTGATACGCTGGATCATTCCGACACTCGTTCCTGCTTTTTTGGCCAAATCACGTATTGACATTGATTTGTTCTTCATGATTATAGATACCACTTTCTGCTCCAGTTTCGGGTTGGAAGAACCGGGTTTTCTGCCTCTTCCTGGTAGCTCATCCAAAGAATAGTGTTCCCCAAACTTATTAATGATGGTTTTAACACTCGCATGATGAATTCCAAACCGCTTCGCCAATTTTCGCATAGGAATACCCTTCTCACTTAGCCATGTGTCCAGAACCTAAATTTTCACTTCCTTTTCAATACGCGACATTTTGAAAACGCAGAATTTGAACCGCACAAACAAGTAAACAAAAGAAAGCTGACAGTCAAACGCACAGCATGCGTGTTCAGAGCGTAAAAAACCATCACAAATACATGCGTACAACGCAAATGAATGTGGATAGCTTATATTCGATACACTCCTTACTTCTATTCAATGGCATAGCCTGCCGAGCTCCATTGGACCTATCGATACTTTCTCTTCACATCTTCGGTTCTAGCAGAAACTGCTGTTCACTACTGGGATCCCATGATGTTGAGAAGTTATTTCCAATTTCTAAACATTTTTTTTTACGAAAGTTCATTTTTATTCATCAATATAATCTCCTTTTCATTCCAACGTGGTCCTCCCTTAGCTCAGTCGGTAAAGACGTGGCCACAAATCAACACCATGCTGGAGGTGGCTGGGTTCGATTCCCGGTCTGGTCTATGAATGTTTAGTTAAGGAAAATTGATCGACTCCCTGGACGGCATAGCGTATGATTGTACTTGCCACACAATCATACTAATGCAAAAATGGTACCTGGCATAGAAAGCTCTCAATTAAGAACTGTGGAAGTGCATTCAGAACACTAAGTTGAGAACAAGCAATGAGCTAATTGCAAAAGCAATAAGCTTGGAACGCTAAGAAAAAGAAGAAGAAAAATCATTCCAACGTTTCTCTAGCTTTTCGATACCACCGGTGTAGATCGATTTATCGAGACCTTCAAAATATGCTTCAATTGCTGCAAAACTTCCTCATCTGAGCCAAATCTCTTTCCACGGAGCATCTTTTTGAGTTCTGCGAAGAGCCAGTAGTCGCTGGGGGTCAGATTTGGAGAATACGGTGGGTGCGGTAGCAATTCAAAACCCAATTCAACCATTTTTGTGGCTTTTATTGACTTGTGACACGGTGCATTGTCTTGGTGAAAGAGCACCTTTTTCTTCTTCAAATTGGCGATTTCGGCCTTAAAACGATCCAACAAACCGATATAATAATCGCTGTTGGTTGTTTTTCCGTGTTCCAAGTAATCAATGAGTAAAACTCCTTGCGCATCCCAAAATACAGAGGCCATTACCTTCCCTGCCGATGTTGGAGTCTTATTATTTCGCGTGAACATCCCCAAACAACTCTTTGAATCATCGACTCGTTGTTGTTTTTGCTCTGGTGTGAGCAAACGCTGCACCCATTTGGAAAACAGCTTTTTCATACCCAAATGTTCGTGAATGATGGTGTAAACACTACCTTTTGATACCTCCAGAGTGTCAGCTATCTCTTGCAACTTCACTTTGCAATGATTTTCAGGGCTTTTTCAATATTTTCCGGAATAACTACCTCATTTGGCCGAGCATCACACCGTACGACCTCGTTTGAAATTGGCAAACCATCGTTTGAAGTTCCGGTTTTCGATGGGGCAGAGTCCGATAACATTTTTCAAGCCAAGCTTGGGCTAGGACGGTGTCCCTCTCGAAGATTATGGTTGTCACCTTGTCGTAGGTGAGAGGGCTAATCTCATGCAAAAGGCCAGCATGGGAGACCAAGAACATGATCAGCAGTGATAGTATCACACTATGCTTTCTTTAAATTGCCACGTCGTAGTACGTTTATTTGAAGGCACTGAAACAGGTGCGATACTGGCGGGTTTAACCGCAATTCACTCTTAGACGAAGTTAGGAACAATCTACATATACCTGATATCAAACAATTTAGGGAAACGACAAAAAGTTCCCTTTTCATTTGCTTGACAGTTTTTTTTTCATTGTTGCTTATTCTCTAATTGTCATTCATTAAACATCAAAATACAGTTGGTATCATTAATAATCTTATTGTTCGCTTCATTATTGAAAAGGGTGAGTGTTTTGATCATGATAGTGAGCAACTAATAATAAGTCCTGAATAATAAGTATACGGCAGCCGTGATCAAAGCACTAACTCTAACAACATATTATTAAGCTAGGGATCAGACCTCTCGCACTGAACAAAGATCATCGAAAAATGTTACTTAGAAGAGATGCTGACAAAGAATTAAAGGCTAAGGTTTTATGAAAAGAGTAGGACGCGGAGGGTCCGCTTAGGGAGTAGCCTTGAGGTCATAGAACAATTCTTCTCTATACCGGTTAGCTTTGCTTTAATAGTCTCTTGAATTAAAGGGATCCCTCTCGTGCTGTAAACATGCATGTTAGATTAAGAGTTTGAGCAATAGTGAAAGTATCAGAAATTCTAGTCATTTTTTAACTGCCCCGTTGTAGAAGGAAAAGACTTAAAGTACACTTTTCATTTTCGTGGCAATTTGTGTTGTAGTTCATCCATTTGTTGTATGGAATGAATAATCAAAATATCTGGTTTACTAATTTTCTAATAACTGAATGTAATTGCACTATTTTCGAGGGAGGTGAATGTTATGATCAGGGTATCAGACCGATGATGACAAGCATGTATATTCGAGATAGGACGCGGAGGGTCCGCTTAGGAAACACCATTAGAAGCTATAGAATAGACCTATCCATGTGGCTTATATCTGTAGCAGTGTTAGATGCGTCATATACAATAGCATACGTTCGTTGTTTCGTTGACGTTTCGTATAACCTCCTTTTTTGTAAAGTTCAAAAACGGCAAATCGGTAGTAATCGGTTGTAATGCGAGGCAATGAGATTTTACCCTTCATATCACACTTTAAATTAATAGAAAGGATAAACAAACAAAAAATAAACCCGCTAGATAACAGGTAGACAAGTTCTTTTCAATGTTTCAAATTAGCTCTTATATGAAATAAATATATATATTATTTTTTTTTCCTTTTTTTTCTTCATGGTTAGTTTAGGGTGACTCAAAATTTCCAGTCAAAGAAACAAAGAGTCGTTGTGAGAATATCACCTATAATCTCCATACACCAAATAATTTGTTGTTTTCTTTTTCTTTTTCTTCACCTTTCATACTAACCTTGGTCTGCATGCGGTTTTACAATGATGGTTGCATGGACGCGAGCGGTTGTGGAATTCAAACAGCTGTTCAGCCAGCGTCGCACGTGGCTTAGGTAGTAAGTATATGGCTGCACATCTTACAGCGGAAGATACGGAAAAAAATACGCAAAGTGCAACAAAAGGAGCAGGATCAGCAAGGAAACATCAAACATTACTGGTGAGATGTAAGCAATTATAAACAAATACAAAATACATACTACTAAATACGTGCCATGAAATGGGTCACTAGATCTCAACAGAGCTATCAGCTTTCAACACAATCACAAAAGTAGCGTCACTTAAACCACTGTAACTCGATAAATAATAAACCAAACGTCATGAAATTTTGACAATAATCTTTTTAAGGTTGGTACTTTTGATAAATTGTATGGATATTATTGGCGCCATCTGGTAGTAAGGCCTGGGACTTATTGACCTATGTGTTATTAGACGCTGATAAGAGCGATAGTTTGGAACTTTGCTGAAAAATTTGAAATAAAAAAAAGCAGAAAAAAATAACTGATATTTATAGGGACACCCTAAGAGCTACGTAGAAAAAAATTGCTCTAATTCGGTCATTTTAAAAGCTACAGAAAAATTTGTTCAACCAAAGTTGCTTAAAATTTTCTCATCTACAACTTTTCTCAAGAATATATGCCTTTATTTCTGCTAACAAAAGAGTTAAATTTTCGATTTTTCTGAAAACAAGGACCACCCTAGTTTCCATTCATACCAAAAGAAGGGCCTTATTATTAGAAACAATGTTGTAGAAGACAAGTTTGCTCCAAAACTTCAAACTTAGGCTGAAAACGTATTTTTCCAGCAAAATTCGCATTCTGGACCACAGAGAATTGGTTGGTCACATACGGATAGAAGCTGGAATCGCCCAAGTCACATACAACTTCAAATACATACATGAAGACCTGATAAATTTTGTCGGAGAGAAAGGTCCAATCTCAACACAAGTGAATGCATTTAGTTTTTCTAAGAGTTTTCCTTAGTCACTTTACAGACTCCCCATACATTGCTTGAACTTTTTATTTTTTGTATCTATCATTGCAAAGCTACGAAATTACTTCTCCGCAATCACATTTGAAACTTTTCTCTTAGCCAAATGGATCCTAATTTGTTTACCATTCAGTTAGAAATTCTCTTCAATTTTCTTTTGCTGATTTTATTGAGTTTTCGCACGAATTGGAGCCTGTTCGTTTTTGAATCAATTTTTTCCCTGCGCTAAGCAAAAATGTTCTTAGCAGGGCTCCCAAACAAAAATTACATTACGTAATTTAAACTTTATCTTCACGCGTCCATTCTTAGAATGTTTAACGTTCACACGAACAGCTACAGGCAGCACTTCCACATTTTTTTTATTAAATCATTTATTTGTACAGGCTCAATCGAATCAACTTTACAGAGCCAAGTTTTCATATTTATATACATCAATTATCTTAAAACTAATGTTAAGGGGATAGAACCGATTACTCGCGGCCGTCTCGAGGTTAATAGGAATAACAATTGTATGGATGGGAAGATAGGCGGGAATTTGAAGTGTGGTTTACAAAGCACGTTTATTTTAAATTCGGAATTGGATAAAAACTTATAACTATACAACTTTAGGTTTTCTTTTGACTTTAACATTTTTGAGAATGAGAAAAAAAACACACACACAAACACAGAAAAAAAAAACTTAAAGTAAACATACAGGTTAAACTAACTACAATCTAAGGCTAATGTTAGTCAAAAACACATAAATGAGTTTCATAAACTCCAGATCACGTATAGCCAAAATATCTCGAACCGGTACATTGGGTTGTCTACCTCGAGCCCGAAGGGAATCATAAAGCTCAGATCTGACTCCACGATGCTCAGCACATGACCAAATAATGTGATCTGCGTCCTGGTAACCTTGTCCACATTCACAGAGATTGCTGTCGCTCAGCCCAACACGGTATAAATGAGCGTTCAAAGAATAATGATTGGACATGAGGCGAGACATCACACGAATGAAGTCTCGACCCACATCCATCCCTCCAAACCAAGATTTCTTCGACACCTTTGGGATGATAGAATGTTGCCATCGCCCCAAATCTCCTTTACTCCATTTATACTGCCAGCTGACGAGTGACTGTTGACGAAAAATAGTAAAAAATTCATTAAAGGCGATTTGTCGATCATAAATATCGCCTTCTATAGCGCCCACCTTTGCCAGCGAGTCCGCTCTCTCATTGCCCAGAATTGAACAATGAGATGGGACCCATACAAAGGTGATGATAAAATAACGCGAAGATAAAGCACTTAGAAGCTCCTGTATTTTCATGAGAAAATACGAGGAGTGCTTTACCGGCCTCAAGGAGCGAATAGACTCTATAGAACTGAGACTATCCGTGAAAATGTAATACTGATCCGGTGTTAGTGAGGCAACAATTTCTAGCGTAAAGTGTATTGCCGCTAATTCAGCGACATATACGGAACAAGGAGCTTGAAGTTTACGATTGGCGCTATAAATTTCATTAAATATACCAAAGCCTGCTGACTCCTCTATCAATGATCCGTCAGTGAAGAACGATTTAGTGGAATCAACTTGGCCAAACTTTGCAGCAAATATCACCGGAGCAATCATAGGACGATGATGCTCTGGGATTCCATGAAGCTCCTGCTTCATGGATAAATCAAAATGAACCGAATTATCGAAATCGGAGAAGCAAACACGATTGGAAATGTTCGGCGAAGGGCTGACATCCTGTGTTATGTACAAATGGTACAAAGTCATGAAGCGAGTTTGAGGATTCAACTCGAGAAGCTTCTCAAAATTTTCGATTACCTGGGGGTTCATTACTTCACACCTGGTGAGGAGCCGGAGAGATAACTCTGTAAACCGATCCGAGAGTGGCAACATGCCGGCCAGCACTTCAAGACTCATGGTGTGAGTCGAGTGCATGCAACCTAACGCGATACGAAGACACCGATATTGAATACGTTCCAGTTTTATGATGTGCGACCGAGCCGCTGACTGAAAACAAAAACTACCGTATTCGATAACCGACAAAATCGTTGTCCGGTACAACGTTAGAAGATCTTGCGGATGCGCTCCCCACCAGGTCCCGGTAATTGTTCGAAGAAAGTTGATCCTTTGCTGGCACTTTCGCTTCAGATACTCAATGTGGGATCTCCAGGTGCACTTTGAATCGAACCAGACCCCAAGATATTTAAAGGACATTGAATGAGTTATCGGCTTACCCCAAATTTGAAGCTTCGGTTGTGCTGGGTTATGCTTCCTTGAAAAAACTACCAACTCTGTTTTCTCCGTAGAGAATTCGATACCTAGCTCTAGAGCCCAAGTAGACAAATTGTCTAAGGTATCCTGTAAAGGTCCTTGCAGATCGACCCCATTGGGTCCCGTGACAGACACTACGCCGTCATCCGCAAGTTGTCTCAACGTACAGTTGTCATTTAGACAACTGTCAATGTCTTTGACATAAACATTATACAAAAGAGGGCTTAAACATGATCCCTGGGGGAGACCCATGTAGCTAAATCGGGAAGCTGTAGAGGTTCCATGAGAGAAGCTCATATGTTTCTCTGACAGCAAATTGTACAAAAAATTATTCATTAATGGTGAAAAGCCACAAGCGTGGAGTTTATCTGAAAGAACTTCAACAGATACTGAATCAAAAGCCCCCTTGATATCCAAGAAAACAGAAGCCATTTGCTCTTTTTTAGCAAAAGCTAACTGAATATCTGTGGAAAGCAACGCGAGACAGTCGTTCGTTCCCTTACCCCTACGGAAACCATATTGAGTATCTGAAAGCAGGTTATTCGTCTCAACCCATTTGTCCAGACGGAAGAGGATCATTTTCTCCAACAACTTTCGAATACAAGATAACATCGCGATGGGTCGATAGGAGTTGTGGTCAGACGCGGGTTTACCAGGTTTTTGAATGGCTATAACTCTCACCCGTCTCCAATCATCCGGTACAATGTTGAGTTCCAGAAACTGATTAAACAAGTACAACATGCGCCTCTTAGCGACGTCTGGGAGGTTCTTAAGCAAGTTGAACTTGATCCTATCAGCCCCTGGAGCCGTATTGCCACACGAAAGGAGTGCGAGAGAGAACTCTACCATTGAAAAAGGTTGGCTGTTCTCATCTATCGAATTCGTGGTTTCGCGAGGAATCATCCGTGCCGGCACAGAATCTGGACAAACTTTTCGCGCGAACTTGAGGATCCATTGGTCCGAGTACTCTTCGCTCTCGTTGTTCGTAGTTCGGTTACGCAATCTTCGCGCCGTGTTCCAAAGAGTACTCATCGACGTCTCGCGCGATAGCCCGTCCACGAATCTTCGCCAGTAACCGCGTTTCTTGGCCTTGATGAGACTCTTAAGTTCGCGTTCGAGAGCCGTGTATACTTCGAAGTGCTCAGGTATTCCACGTCTACGGAAAACTTTAAACGCGTCGGACTTTTTACGGTAAACCTCGGTGCACTGTTGATCCCACCATGGAGAAGGAGGTTTCCTACGAAATGACGTTCCTGGAACTGGTCGAGTTTGAGCTTGAAGCGCGCTGTCTAAGATCAGGTTGGAGAGGAAGTTATATTCCTCCAGCGGTGGAAGCTCTTCTACCGTCGTTACGGCTTCCTCTACTGCTGTCCTGAACTTTGTCCAATCGATGTAACGGGTAAGATCATACGCGACGTTGATGGATTCCGACGGATTGAACCCGGTGGCAATCGAAATTTTTATGGGCAAGTGATCACTACCGTGGGGATCTTGAATCACATCCCATGTGCAATCCAACGATAATGAATTCGAACAAAGTGTGAGGTCTAATCTACTGCCAACTGAGGATGGACCAGCCAAACGTGTTACTTCTCCATTGTTAAGAACTGTCATATTGAAGTTGTCACAGAGGTCATATAACAAGGAAGACCGGTTGTCGTCGTACAGTTCTCCCCAGCCTGTACCGTGAGAGTTAAAATCTCCCATGATCAACCGCGGAGCAGGAAGAACCGAACAAATATCTGAAAGTTGTTTTTGGTTTATTGAGGCTCTAGGAGGAATATAAACGGAAGCAATGCAAAGGCTTTTATTTTTAATAACAGCCTGACATGCGACAACTTCAATACCTGGAATAGGAGGAAAATTCACTCTATAGAAGGAGTAGCACTTTTTGATCCCCAAAAGTACTCCTCCTCCACGTGAATCCTCACGATCAAGACGAATAATGTTGAAATCATGAAACGGAAGATCGATTTCGGGAGAGAGCCATGTTTCACAAATAGCAAATGCATCACAACCGGTATTGTGAGCCAAAAATTTGAAAGATTCCAATTTAGGAACAAAACTTCGACAATTCCACTGCAGAACAGTGATCAAATCCCCGACCTCATTTGGAAAATTATCCATCGAAGGAAATGATAGCTGCAAGGAGGGGCCACTTAATTGTCAATTGCTTCAAGAAAGTCTTCACTGTGGGAAGCATTGCCAATACAATGCTTTTGAGAGGGTCAGAAATTTCAAGGTACTTGAAGATACCTTCGACAATGTTATCAAATGAGAACAGCCCGCTTGAGGAGGGGGCTTCTGTTCTTAAAAGCGGGGCATCAGGGCTTTTGGATGTCCCCGGGAGAGATGGAAAGTCCTGGGTGTAGTTAGTACTACGAAAACCAGGAGGAATTGGATTTTCCTTTTTCCCACCTTTTTTTGAAGTAGGCATGCTGGTCTCGGGCTTCTTTTCAGCAACTTTCCGTGGGCGGACGCGTCTTCGCTTCCGTGGGGCACCTTCCGGAAAACTGCACGATGTTCCCTCTTCAGCCAAATCAAAGTCAGACTCGTCATCTGACAGAGGAGCAAAGGGATTTGTATTGGCATCGGGTGATGGTGTGGCTTTTTTCACCATTTCGGCGAAAGATTGCCTGGAACGCTGTTTTAGCGAGCGTTCCAATTGTTCCCCGCGTTGTTTGTACGCCGGGCACGACGAGAGAGCATGAGGAGGAGTTCCCTTACAGAAAGCGCATTTTGGTGTGCTGTCTGCGCAGGCGCCATCCTCGTGTTTCTCCCCGCAGTTGGAGCAGCGTGCCTTATTGCCGCAATGGGAGGTCGTATGTCCCATCTGCTGGCATTTTTGGCAGGTCATGACCCGAGGTACGAACAACCGCACAGGTAGTCGAAGTTTTCCCAACTCGACGTATTGAGGGAGGGCTGAGCCAGAGAAGGTCACACGAAACGAGTCTGACGGTGTAAACTTCTTTTCACCCTTAGTGATCGATACTGTGCCAAGTCTTATCACATCCAGTATCTTCACTGGAGAAAGCAGGTGGTTCTTAAATCGACCAACCCCCTGTTTCAGCAGGATCTCAGGGTTCACACTCGTTTCGGTGACCACACCTTCAATTTCAATACCCCGAGCTGGGATATACACCCGATACTCGAGTGTAAAAAGCTGAGAGACAGCAATCTCGTTAGCTTGCTTAAGGTTGGACACAACGACCCGAAGTTTATTCGGTCTCACTTTTATTATCTCGGTCACGGCCGAGAATCGCTTCGTCAGATCGTTGGAGATCTGATATACATTAAGAGGTTTCGTTTTGGGCTGAAAGAAGACAACCCATGGACCAGCTGAACCATCTGGATAAGCACGTGATCGGGTAACCTTATGAGCTACCCCATCATTTCGCGCCATAGATGATTCGTCTTCCGACAAATCATCCATGGCTCTCACGTGGGAGTTTATGACGCTCAAACCCTCACGCAATTAAAAATAATCGAACACAGAAAAACAAACTAAAGCTAAAAACACTCTCTCACACACACACGCACTCACTCAAAATTAAATTATAATGTATTCAGGAGAAACAAAAACTTATCTTATATGTATCACTGATCTGCTGCAGCCGGTCAACGAATGTGCTACTGCTGCCGAGCGACGATGTGTGGCCGCTTGTACGGGCTAGATGTGGAGCTCAGCGATGATGAAAATGATGACGATGATGAAGACGCTGGTCGGTGGTGGTTGGCAGATGAACGATTGCACGCTACACACGATGGACTGCTGGTGTGCGTGCCGTGAATAGATGCGGAGCAATATGGCTATTCGATTGCTAATTGCAATTAATAGCGTCGTTGCACTGATTAACACACGTTTTCTTCTTCAGAAAAAGCAAAACTCGATATCAACTGCGATGAGGACACTATCGAGAGAAAAAAAAAAAAAAACTGCACTTGGAAACAACGCGTGACAAACTTCCAAAGCAACGGAGAGCGTACACAACGAACCGCACCGTTCGCTTGTTCACTGGACAATGATACTTAATCTCCTCATTTTAAGCAGCACACCCCCTGCCACAATATATTTTATTATCTCCCCCTCGCTCTCACCTATTTTTTTTTTTTTTTTTTTTTTATTTTTTTTTTCTTTTCTCCTCTTTTTATTCCACTCACCAGTCAAGGCCACCAAACTCAAATTAATGATACTATTGCCACCAGATCCGGTTTGATTCGTCTATCGTTCCAGTCGATTTATTTTATTAAATACAATACGAACAAAATAGCATTTTGAGTTCGATTTGAATTAATTGAAAAAAAAAAAAGCAGAAAAAGGTGTTACAACAATAATAAAAACAAAAAAAAAGAAGATCTTATTATTATTGGAATATATTTATATAAATATATTAAAAAAAAAAAAAACCAGTAGAAAAAAAAAAAAGTACTCCCCCCGCCAACCAATAATTATTTTTTTTCTATTTATAAAAAAAAAAAGTATGTTTTATCAATGTATTGATATGAATAATTTATTTTGTATTTTTTTTTTTTGTTTTTAATCCAACATACTCTATTTTTTTTCTCCTAAAAAAAATGGTATTATCAAAAAAACGCGCGATCAATGAAAATTGATTCAACAAGATTAGCAGTCGTTTCTGGTGTGATATTGTCCCATTCAGTTGCAATTATTTGTCGTAATTGCTGAATGCTTGTAAGATGTTGTTCTTGAACCTAAATTTTCAAAATATACCATAGATGTTCAATTGAATTAAGGTCAGGTGACTGTGCTGCCTCTCCCAAATGTCGATTTTTCGTTCGTTTGGGTCCCCATCTTGCTGAAATGTGTTATTTTTTTTTGGCCCATTTTCAGTTTTCGGACGGTTGCTGGTAATTTTGCTTCAATAGGTCCAGATAAACATCCTTTACCATTATTCCGTTAATAAATTAAAGCTCTCCAACACCAGACGATGCCATCGAGCACCAAATCATGACCCTACCTGCACAGACAATGAAAAATCTGGCTGAGTTTTTTTGACAATTAACGATGTTGCAAGAATTTACTTTCACCATGTTTGACTGTTTGACTGGCCTTAAACACATTTTTTTTAAGCTTTCACCGGTCTTCCGCCATTTTTTTGTGATACCATCAGACCCAAATAGCATTATTTTAGTCTCATCTGACCATTGATCTTCTTCTAGTCATCAACCCTCCATGAAATGTGCTATTGTGCCCACTTAAGCCGTTTTTCAATGTTTTTCGCGAATAGCCATTGCTTCTTAAGTGCCACTCTGCCCTTAAGACCACGTTCATGAAGCCGATTTCACACTGTTTGAGGTGTCACATGAATTGAAAACTTATTTTCGATTTGTTTTATAACTTTGGGAGCTGATAAGCCTCGGTTTTGCTTAACTTTGTTAACGATACAAAGTCCTGTCAATCCAAGGACATGTCTTCGATGGACGTCCTTTTTTGCGTATTTTTTTATCGTTTCATTGTGCGATCAATAGTTTTCCAAAGGAAGAAAACTGTCTTATAAATTTGATGGTAAAATGATAAGCACATAAAACTGGATAAATAATATAACAACATTCATATAAACAGCTCATTTTTCAACCGAAAATCGGAAAAATTGCGATTTGTCGGTAGGGGTGGATAAACTTGTTTTACATACTGTATATATAAATATCCCAAGTAACAATTTAAGTTTTATTTCAGCCGTCTAACACTTCTCCCGGTTTTGTTGATAAAACTACATTCAAGACTGTTTTGTCTACCAACACCTCCTCTATGCTTCTTTAAAGCCGAAATTTGTACCAAATGGCCCACTCTATAGACGGTTGTGAAAACAAGTTAATAAAACCTTTATAAGAACAACACATAAATGTTCTAGTGAATGATGATATGACCACTTGAGAACCTTAGAAAAACCTATTGGCTGCCATGAAAACCAGAATGCGGCCAAATGGCCACAGCTGTCAAACTTCACCTGTGAAATCGAGAATGTTTTTTGTTGTTCTGCTTTGTTCGATTCTCTGCTCTTCTGATTAATTTAGCAGTAGAAAAGGTCGAGTGTTGCGAGAAATTTTGTTTGATAGCAAAATATACAAAAAAAAATGTGTTTTCTGCAGCGTATTATGCTGCAAATTATATGCGCAATTATTTTTATGGTGAATATTGGCACGATAAGAGCCAAAAATTAATGCGCCTCGGAAATTATGCGAATTGACAACAACATAAATCAAATTAAAATAAATTAATCATAAATTTCCTGAAAAGTGCTTGGAATTGGATGAGATTATCTAAAAGAATGCCGAAGTTAGTCTCCAATCTACAGTTTATTTGCATACCATTGAAAATCCGATGCATTTAATTTTCCACATTTCAATTATTTCTTATATTTCAATATGGCGATTGGAAAAAAATCACAGTTTTGCCATAAAGCCAATTTTTCTTCGCAATGACTATTATAAAACTTTTTGGTCTTATGGTGACTTCCTTTAATGTCAATTGGCCGTTTAATGCATTTACTGGAGGCAAAATGGTTTTAAAATGCTTTTTCAACTGGCCATAATAAGATAATATCAATGAGTCCTCAAACGGCATTTCAATACAGCATTTTACGAGTTCATAAAGTCGAAATAAAACCTTTGATAGGAGTAAAAGGAATTTGAGAAACAAGGTTTCTCAAGTTCACCTCTCCATGGTTTCTATTCACCCACGTCTACAGATTTGGGATGAGTCGGTGAGTCCATCCACTCCTGCTACCCCCTCGCTATCCATTCGATTCTCACTATCTTTCTCACATGCCTGGTGCCTCTTCGCTGGTAGCACTCGATATCCTCCGCCAGGGTGATGCAGATGGGGATAACACATACTGCCTCAGACGATATTGTTCTGTATGCGCTTACAACTCGCATGCTCATCACTCGGGACGTTCTGTTCAGCATTTCACTTTTTGGCATGGTTTCCAGCGCCGTATTCCAAGCAGGAAACCCATAACGTAGTGTCGATGACGAAACACTAGCTAGTAGACGCCACGTGCTGCTTTTCGGACCGCTGGAGTCGGCGTGGCTGTTGAAGATCAGTCGATCATCAATCATGACTCCCAGGTTTTTCAGTGCACGCTTCGGTGCAATCGCATGCCTTCCTACAGCAATCTCCATCCGTTGGACCGCCTTGCAGTTGCTAACTAACAACACCCCCGTATTGTTGGGGGCTATCTGCAGCTTCACTCCACTTTAGACTAAGTAAATCATTGCAATTGGAAAACTAGGGAAATTTTAACTAATACTTCACTTGTTAACTTTTTAAAATAAAAATTGAAGAATTTGAAACATTTTTTTCATAATTTTCACTAGCAAGCAAATGAACTGAAGAAGAGGTTCACCGTCATTCTGTTCACGGACGAGAAGCTGTTTACTGTTGACAGCGTGTCCAACGCTAGTAGCAGACTTGTTGAAAATCAGAAAAAGTAACTGATATGCAACTGATTCGAGTCAAAATCAAGTTGCTGCAACCTACTTTGACGGATGTGTGTTGCTTGGGAACAGTCGCACAAACCGGAATATAAGATTCATAAGAAAGCATCTGATGTACCTGTGAACATCAAATTCACGTTTCTTATTGGTTGCCTCTAATGGCAAAAAATCAATACTGTTTTTATGCAAGAAGGCCTGAAAATTAACAGATATGTGTACTTAGGAATCCTTAATGACCATGTTTTGCTTTGAATTACATCTAGCTATGGCAAGGATGCGAATATTGTGTTCCTGCAAGGCGGAGCTCCCGTGCACACGTCAAAGATACAGAAACGGGGTTGAAGGACAACGTATCCCAATTCTGGTCTAAAAAGATGTAGCCACCTAGCTCGTCTTACATAAATTGTCTGGATTTCAGTGTATGGGCGAACACTGAAGCACGTGTAGATGAACATCCTCATTCGAACTTGATCTCTCTACGGACCTCCATAACAAAGCATTGGAGAGAAATTGTCATGATCTGCAAAAGCTTCAAGCGTCGTCCGGAAGTGGTCATAAATGCAAATGGTAGATACCGAGTGAGAATGAAGCGTAATCTTCAACGATCATTTTATGTTTGAAAATTGGAAGTATCATTCTTATCAATATGCACCTCTAGGAGTGGACAGCAATTTTCTGCTAGAACCAATGATGTGAAGAGAAAGCATTGATAGGTCTGTAAGAGCACGGCAGGTTGTGGAATTGAATAGAAGTAGTTGAAATTGAGCGTAGGGCATGTTTGGAAGGCAGTATCTGCTGATCGAGCAGATAAACTTTTACCTAGCTACCACAATGCATGGTAGTCAAGAGGGAAGGGAGCCCCTCTTGACAGGCAAAAGTTTACCTAATCGATCATGCTCATATATTGCCAAATGACACGGATCAGTTCTACCGATGTGAAACTTCTGTTTACAATTCCTAAAGGCTACATGTGACAGAAATCAATTTCCAATTAGAGGTATTTTTATGACACAACTACTAGTGTTTTCGGTTGTGTTTCTCTCGTCGTCATTTACTTTAACAACCTCAGGGAGAAACCCGATAACGTGTTGTATTTGCTGATCTTCTTACAACAGCATGTATTGATGATGTCAGTATATATGCTTAGATCTTTTTTAGAAAGATCAAGTATTTTGCGAGTCATAGAAATATTTGGAGTAATAAACCGCTTTGATTGCCTAGCTGTGAAAGTGTTGTTCCAGTTTTTGAAGTGACTGAACACATTCCCAAACATGCTTAGATGTGCATGTTGCTGACTTTAAAGCATTTAGAGCTGCTTGACTGTCTGACATAATACATATATTTGAATGTCTATAGTTTCTACGCAAGCATATAGCAGAACATTCCAGAATTGCTCGAATTTCAGCTTGGAATACAGTAGGACACCTGCCCATCGGAATCGACATGTCTATACTTGGAACAGTTACTCCTGCTCCAACTTAATTGTTCATTCTTGAACCATCTGTAAAGAAAACGATCGATCCTAGACGAAGATTCGGACCACCGCATTCCCACGAATCACGCCCAGGATCAAATACTTGATATGCATGGTCGAAATTGTATGTTTTTTCATACAATCTTAATTGTTCATAACTAAAGAATTTAGTTTAATAATTTTTAGAATCAATAAACCACATTTTTTTCAATTTTTTTCTCTTTTTTCCACAAACCATCATAAATCCAACACATTTATTTTCGTAGATTAGCTTTCACTCGCTTCGTAATCATGGATTTTGTACATAGAACAAATGTCTCGTGTATTGTATGAAACATTCATATTGCTTTTTATCTTGTGAAATGCTATCATTACACCTTTTTGTATAATGCACGAAATAGATTTCGTGAAGACCAGCCAATCGCTGCTTCGCTGATGTTGCTGCTGGGATGGGCGGGAATAATTTATTTATCCCAAAATACAAATTGAAGCGGTGTCCAGAGTTATAACGTCATACTCATTATTCAATGATCACCTCACGAGTCGCCATGGCATAGTGAGATCAACCGAGGATGCAGTATCAGCTCTTTCCAAAATTACAGGATCGAATCCCATGTCAGAAACATTAAAAAAAGACGCTGGAAAACTCCACGTGGTTGCGGTTTTTTGTCAATTACATTTCGAGTCGATAAAGTAGATCTCTCAGTCATTCAGGCAACCATCAGAGAGACGTTTCTTTTAAATTGGTAACAAAATATTCGTAGCTCTTTGTATTGTTTTCGTACAATGCACGAATGTTGTTTCTGTGTCAACAAATGCTTCGTGCTTTCGACAGTTGCGCGTGTGCCATTAATTACGAATGTATCTTCATAAAAAGAACAAATCAGTTTCGTTGCTGAAAACAACGAACAGATTTGTTAGTTCTACCTTCGATTTCGTAATATAAACTAAAATTACCTTTCAGTGAATGTGAATCATCTTCGGCTTCAGTCCCCATTGCTTCCCAAATGTTCTTACTACGGAACTATGTACATTGTGGCCGAGAACGGTTTTCTCGGGAAACTGAATCAGCACAAATCGGATCAGTCGATCTGAACTACAATTCCGTCGGGGGTTTGTTCCAACCATCCATTAGAATCCCGCTGTCGTATCCTGTCATCGCTGGTCAGCATCTTATACACCACGCACACTACACAAAAACCATGAGTAAAATAAAGCAGAGAGTTATTTAAAAAAAGGATTATTTGAAGCTTGAAGCCCTAGGCTTGTCAAGCTCGACCTGTGACTTAGACTAGAGAACGCCCCTTGGACTAGACCGTCTAGTTAGCCAATGACAAACACAACAAACGTTTGCGTCTTGTGCGGACGATGGAGGACTTCATTTGTAGATTCTCCATGAATACTCCTGTTTAGCTAAACAACCATCTTGGTCCGTCTAGTGTATTCCAAATTTCAAATCTAGTCATTTGAACCTGCTACCCAGTCCTGCTTTGGTGTAAAAGTTCCACATGGAAATATCAGCAAAACGTACGGCTCCAATCCTTGCTTGATTAGGGTAAATTCTGACCCATGGCGCAACTTCAATGTACGCTTTCTTTTTTATTTTTAAACCAATCGGGCTGAACTTTTCTGACTTTTAATATTATACGGAATTCTTCATTTTTGCATACAAATAAAATCAGTTAAGATGGTTGTACAAAAAAAATGACACATAAGACATTAGGGTCAATATTGACCCTGAAATCCCTTCGTAGTATTTCGAAATTTTAACTTAGATCATGCACCATTTGAAAGGTTTTGGTCTCTGAAATGCATTGAAACAAAAAAACTGGTTTCGGTAACATTGTCCCCCGGGAATCTGCTACAAAGGGAAGGAAGTTTTAGTTTGCCTGTGTTAACTGAAATGCTTATGAAACATTCCAGACTCATTGTCTACAGCAAAGATTCTCAGAGCGTAACGAATCGTCTCTTGATATTATCATATTAGTTCCAAATCGCGCTGCAGCGATGGCTCTGCAGTCTATCTTTGCCAAATGAAGCTCTAGAGGGTTGCCGTCTGGGGCAAAGTTACTTGGAATATCAAATTTAGCTATTTTAAATTATCAAATTAGAGGGTGATACGGTCAAAATTTGGTCAAGAGAAAACGCGTGTAAATCGGTGAAATCGTTTATTTAAAAAATCAAATTAAATTTCTTTTTCAAGTTCAATTAGTATAAAAAAAAATTCACCCCATTTCCCCCAACAATTTCTTAATTTTTGACGTAGACTACGTCTTACGGGAAGGGTAGGGTGTCAATTGAAAATCTAAAAATCAGCGACCGTCACGAAATATCGTTACAAATTAAACGCTAATAACTTAATAAATGCTCAATAGATTTTTAAGATGTTTACATCAATCTATTGGAAATTTTCCCGCGTATCAATTCAATTATCAAACATTATCCGTTAACAATTTCAAGCTATTGAAAATAACCAAAATATGAGATGATGTCTTATAATGCCGATTTTTCAGAGTAAATTTACTCAATGCACTCAATTTTACTATCACAGATTTCAAATTTAAGCAAGGGAGGTCTCATATGCAGCCGTGAACGATATAAAACGGGTACACCTTCGCAAATTTTCTCATTCGTGTTGCATTTCTGAAGCTGTGCGGAGCATCGAGCCAGTATGGATTGGCAGCTGGCGCCGGGCGATAGCATGTACCCTGGAGGGTGCACTAGCTACATTCAGCGGAGCGGCAAGACGCCAATTTGGATTTGGCAGCTGGCTGTGGCAAGCACCATAGAAAGTGCACTGGCGACCTACCAAATGGTCAGGTAGCTGATTGCGCTGCAGTCTGTTGTTACCAAGCCGTTGGCTAGGCAACCGTTGCTCGGCAGCCATACATTATGCTGTGGTGTGCTAGGCAGTCGGTTGCTTGGACAAATAATGTCTTTGTAGCCAGCCGGTGGGTGCTACTACTAGGGGCGGAATAAGGTGCTTGTGTGTGTGTGTGTGTGTGTGTGTGTGTGTGTGTGTGTGTGTGTGTGTGTGTGTGTGTGTGTGTGTGTGTGTGTGTGTGTGTGTGTGTGTGTGTGGGGATATTTGGTAGATAATATCTTTGTAGCCAACTGGTGGGTGCAACCACGAGGAGCGAAATGAGGTACTTATGTGTGTGTGTGATATTTGGTAGACATCTGTTGGTAAGGCGCAGAGAGGGTTTTAATTCAAATGCGGACCATTTCAAATTCGTCCTTTTCAGGACAACCAATTTAATTTTGAGAGAGTTTGATTGATTTGAATGTTTGGTTCTTACCGATTGGATGACAGCGGTGGCTAAAACAATATTAGTTTTCGCTTTGTTGCATACCTTGAGCATTTTGTACAATTTACAAATGGCTACCGTCACGAAAAATTTAAACACCGCACGCTAAGAATTGGATTGTTTCTTGATTGATTTATTTTTGAGACTGCTCTAATCAACACTGAAAATTTATTTTCGTTTATTAGCTTTCACTTGCTTCGTAATCATGGATTTTGTACATAGAACAAATGTCTCGTATATTGTATGAAACATTCATAGTGCTTTTTATCTAGTGAAATGCTATCATTACACCTTTTTGTATAATGCACGAAATGGATTTCGTGAAGACCAGCCAATCGCTGCTTCGCTGATGTTGCTGCTGGGATGGGCGGGAATAATTTATTTATTCCAAAATACAAATTGAAGCGCTGTCGAGAGTTATAACTTCATACTCATTATTCAATTGTCACCTCACGAGTCGCCATGGCATAGTGAGATCAACCGAGGATGCAGTATCAGCTCTTTCCAATAATACAGGATCGAATCCCATGTCAGAAACATTAAAAAAAGACGCTGGAAAACTCCACGTGGTTGCGCTTTTTTGTCAATTACATTTCAAGTCGATAAAGTAGATCTCTCAATCATTAAGGCAACCATCAGAGAGACGTTTCTTTTAAAAAGGTATTGTTTTCGTACAATGCACAAATGTTGTTTCTGTGTCAACAAATGCTTCGTGCTTTTAACAGCTGAGCGTGTGGCATTAATTACGAATATATCTTCATAAAAAGAACAAATCAGTTTCGTTGCTGAAAACAACGAACAGATTCATTAGTCCTACCTTCGATTTCGTAATATAAACTAAAATTAACTTTCAGTGAAGAAATTTATACGATTGCCATTCTATTTACTAAGGTATGTATAATTTTAAAAATATAAGATTAATATATTTCGCATATATATTCATCAATCGGTGCAAGCAAATTTTAAAGAATGTTGTGTTTTGGCATGTTTCAAGAAATTCCCTATCACGGACAATGTTTTGATTCTCGAACATGCATATTTCAATGAGTACTGTAATGAATAGTTATTCTGTTGTGTTAACGATTCGCGTGGGATAGAGTTTTACTTCCAGGAAGAAATAAGTTTTGAGAAACTGTGAAAGGGTGAATAAGTGCAATGCCTATTCGTTTTGATGCCAACCGTTTGCGCAAATTTCGGAAGCGCGTTAAGATCGAACATTCGAAAAATCCTCCGAATTGACCATGTACCGATGCCGAGCGTACTCGAAGTTTTCAGGCGAAACTGGAAGCAACCAGAGGTAATGCGTTGCTAACTACTGGTCGGAAAGCTAGAGAAGGGCCTTAAACTCGAGGTGGGAAATAAAATCAAGAGGTCAACCAGCTTGACAAAGTGCAAATGCTTTCTAAAGAATGTACAATAGATTTTTGCTAACATACTTACTATCTAATGCTGGTCTAACGATCTTTGAGGACAAACATCAACGCTATTTTGATCAGACTAGGCCTTACGGCAAGGGTAGAGGTCAAATCAACATTTAAAAATATTTTTTTTTTTTTTTCTGTATTAACGAGATTTTCAGCCTCGGGCTGGTTCATCTCCCGTCGTAGTCACTCAAACACCTTTTTTGGGTGTTTTTCGTAACTTGTCCGGGGGTGAGATTTGAACTCGTGACTTTGGCGTGAGAGGTATGGATGTTAACCACTACGCCGGGGTCGCCCCCTCATTTAAAAATAACTGAAACAGTGTGAACACTTAAAGCTTTATCATATATCGATAGCTCTTAGAGATTACGCGATATGGATAATGGTCTCCAGCTGGTCGGTCATATCAACACAATCACTACAGGCAGCACAATTGTTGCCCTTTCATCATACTAACATTCAAACCAAACGTCCCTTTTCACGGCTGCCAAATAATTTCTAAGAAGCGACTCATAGCATGTTCTAACATACTTTTTCACTTATTTATGCTAACCCAACGTCCTATTAGAACAGTACACTACGAAACTAATCAAACGGGTTAACGTAGTCTACGTCAACCGGTCGTGTGTTAAACACAACCCCACTGATTTTTTTTTTCCTTCCCCAAACAAACAAACACAACACCTAAACACACGTTTTCAAACACTCTTTCACGTAAATTTCTTGGTTGACAGTCCCGGAAGCTATGAAAATGCTGCTTTTCAAGCCAGATGGCCAGATGGTACAGATGGCTTGCCAAACCAGATATTTCTTTGCGAACTTTGACAGTTTCGTGTGCTTGAAAATATCTGCTACCTTTCCCCTTCCTTTTGCCGTATAAAACTCCTGTCCCGGAAGCTGCTTGTAGTCGGCTTTGACGTAGGTTTCGTCGTCCATTACCACGCAGTCAAACTTCGTCAGCATCGTCGTGTACAGCCTCCGGGATCGCGCTTTGGCCGTCGTATTTTGTTTATCATCGCGATTTGGAGTCACTACCTTCTTGTAAGTCGATAGTCCGGCTCGTTTTTTGGCTCGATGCACGGTTGTAGACGATACACCCAGCTTATTTGCGGCATCTCGGAGAGATAGGTTAGGGTTTCGCTTGAAACTACCGGCAACTCTCTTTGTCGTCTCAGCGGCTTCCGGTTTTCGATTTCCCCCCGATCCAGACTTCCTGGCTGTCGACAAACGTTCCCCAAACACTTTAATTACATTTGTAACGGTTGATTTGGCAACTTTTAGCGATTTTGCCAACTTTGCGTGCGAGTAGCTCGGATTTTCGCGATGCGCGAGCAAAATTTTGATACGCTGCTCTTCTTGCTTGGACGGCATTTTGACAACTGAAGAGTGAATTCCAAAATCAAAATAGGAGCAACATTCTACACACACACACCTTCAAAATGAGGGGTGTTCAGGTTTTTTAAATGCAAAATTGAAAGAAATACGTCAAGTTGATATTGACCAAATTTTGACCGTATCGCCCTTTAGCTCCAGATTTTGCCGCAGAGATGGCTCTGCAGTCTATCTTTGCCAAATGAAGCTCTAGAGAGTTGCCGTCTGGGGCAAAGTTATTTGGAATATAAAATTTAGCTATTTTAAATTATCAAATTAGCTCCAGATTTTGCCGCCGAGATGGCACTGCAGCCTATCTTTACCAATCTGCCATTTCAGCGGCAATATCTGGAGCTATTATGATAATATCAAGAGACGACAAATGACACATTGAAGAACTTTGTGCAAGACGGCAACTCTCTACAACTAGTCTGGAATGTTTTGTATGAAATTCTGTTCACACGTCGAAATCAAAACCTCCTTCCATTTGAAGCAGATCCCCGGTGGTCAATGTTACTAGAACTAGGTTTTTTTCTACCACCAATGCATTTTTGAGACAATAACCTTTCAACTAGGGTACAAATATTGTGCCTAAGATGAAATTTCATAATTCTAGAGAGGGTTGAAATCCGGATCAATATTGACACTAATGTCTAATGTGTCAATTTTTTTAATACCCGAGGAAGGTTAACAGGACGTTTGTAGCTTGGCCACAACTATTAAAACCAAAAGCACTGAAGTTAAATGCACAAAACCGCCATTTTTGATACCAAATTAACAAGGATTGTTATTCGAAAGTTATTTTAATGGAAGTTTTGGTTATTATTCTTTGATATTTTACCTCTAATGTCATGCTCATCAATACCAATTTCTTGTATCTGAATCAGATCAAAATTAGTTATTCATAGTTTATTTTTTTCCTAATCGGGATACGGTTAATTACAATTGAACAGTATGAGAAAATATTTTTTTCAAATAACATTTTTTATTTTCAAAAAACTAGCATCAAGCATATGGTAAACAAAAGATATACACTATCAGTCTAAAGTATCGACTCATTTCGACAAGTGTGAAAACACACACTTGAACATTGCTTCACCCTGAAAAGTATCGACTCACCTAGAACAGTAGAATTTATGATACTATATCTGGAAACCATGATAACCTGCAAAAATGTTGACATGAGCAAAGTTGTTCAGAAGGTTAAGAGCTTCCGGAAAGTTGAAAGTATGGCTCGGAATTCGGTTACTACGTGGCGTTATTGTGTATGTAAGAGAGTGCATTTTTTAACGAGTTTATATCGTGATCCCGACCAACTAAAATGTTCAAACCATCAACAAAGTTGTTCAGAAGTTTACGGGCTTTCGGAAGGTATAGAGTATTCAGAATTCGGTCACTACGTGGCGCTAGTGTGCATGGGAAAGAATGCATTTTTAATGAGTTTATATTGTGATCTCGACCATCTAGAAAGTTTGAATCTTCAGCTTCCGGAAAGTGGAGAGTTTGGTTCGGAATTCCGTCACTACGTGGCGCTAGTGGGCATGCAAAAGCGAGCATTTTTTAACGAGTTTATATCATGTTCTCGACCAACTAGAATGTTCGAACTTACAGCAAAATTCTGTCAGTACGTGGCGCTACCCGACCAGAAGGGTATAACATAAAAATAACAAAATTATAACAAACCTTGCTACGACAAACTTTTTATGATATACAATTGTTAAAGACGTTATAATCTGGATAATTATGTAACATACTTATAAAATAATTAAGATATAATGCCCCACGAAGCACAATCTGCGTAAAGAAAATAAATTAATTCTAACACTAGCAGATATTATTTTACTACAGCGTAACAAAACTGTTACGGAGTTTGTTTGGTTTATGTTCTATCTGTAATATAGTTTGCTATAATTTTGTTACCTCTTGATGATTATTTGTTACAATTTCTGTTATTTTAACCACAACAACTAACAACCTCTGTTATAAAAACAGCGTAACAGAATAAAAAAATTCAAATAGTATTGTTGTTTCCTTCAGGTCGGGTAGTAGACATGTAAAAAAGAGCATTTTTCAACGATCGTTATCCCGACCACCTAGAAAGGTGAAATCTTTAGCAAAATTATTCAGAATGTCAAGAATATTCAGAAGCTGGCAAGTATCGCTACTGGGCATGTAAAGGATTGAATTTTTCCAACGAGTTTATATCGTGATCCAGACCACCTAGGAAGGTTCAAACCTTCCGAAAAATTGTACAGAATGTTTAGAACTTATGAAAAGTTCGTTATTTTCTCTCTACGTGGTGCTAGTAGGCTTGTAACACAGAGCATTTTTGAACATTTTTATTTCTTTATCTCGACCTCCGAAAAAATTCGAACCTCCTACAAAGTTGTTGAGATGGTCAAGAACGTCCGGAAGGTAGAGAGTATGGTTCGGCTATCTGTCACTAGAAAGAGAGCAGTATATCGTGATCGAGACCACCCAGAAAGTTCTTTTCTGTAGGTTCGGAACTGTGCCCCAGCGTGGCCCTGGTGGGCATTTAAGAGAGCGAATTTTTAAACGAGTTTATATCGTGATCACGACCACTTAGAAAGTTCGAACCTGCCGAAAAGTTTTTCAGAATGTTCAGAAGAACGTCTAGTGTTTGATTGGTCCTGCAACTTTGTTCAACAATTTATAACTCTAACTCTTATATTTCTGGCATGAAGTGTATTTTCACAGTGATTTTGACGAAATTATCCGTGATATTCAAGTGATTAACTCGATACACTTATTCCAGCGATTTTCCTTCTTCTTCATCCAGTCCGAATTGTAATTTTTCGGAAGGTCTGCAAAATACTCTTCCGCGGCGTCGATGATTTCCACATGTGAGCTGATTTTTTTTATTGATGAGCCAATATTTGATGTTTGGGAACAGATAATAGTCCGAGGGAGCCAAATCGGGTAAATACGGTGGATGCGGAAGCAATTAATCTCATAAAATAATGTTTTATGAGAGAAAGAAAATCGTTTTTAAACATATTCAACATGATGCCAAACACGTCAACAACAATCAGCTGTCAAAACAAAACTAAGGGCAGTATCGCACTGAAATTTGGCGTGTTTGCCTAAATATGAACGGACTACAAGGCACTATAACCTTTTTGGAAGTTTCACCCCACCTAGTAGCTGATCTTGCTATAACGGAGTAGCAACCTCGGGTGGTCAATCATGTTCATGCTCATGCTCTAGAGACCTTCACCTTAACAAGGCAAACAATATGACATCATTGATGTTGCGCAGTTGCATTCGTTAGCGATTTCTATCTCCTTCAGAATGATTTCCATCCGGTCGTCGTCCCAAACAATCGTATGTTTGCCGGAGCTGATGAAAAATTTATGTAACAACCGTATTCTATCAAACCAGGTAACGGCGGGAGAAAGAAGAAATAAAACATTGAATAAAAACAGGCAATAAAGCAGCTTTTAGCGCTTTGCACCGTTCGGGCCCGCAGCAGCAATTTCCACGATCCCCGATGAAATTTGATAAGAGCCCAAGTTGAGAGCAATCAAAAGTCGCAGAAGTACGTATCAGGAAAATTCGGAACATATAGCTCGCATCTAGTTGGTGTTCTTTCGAAGGTAAAGGCATAAACCCTCTCCCCTCTCGATGCCAGTTGTTGGCTTTGCGGTGGTGTGTAGGTATGTGTTGCTCAGCTTCAATCCTCATCCGGCACACTTCGGCACGTTTCGCTTTTATATGCACACGCGAAAGAGGTTCTCCGGTGGTGAAGATTCAACATGGTGGAAAAACCTTCAACGTTTCATGTTTCAACGCAAGTGGGTGGGAAATTGGAGAATTATCCTCTTCGGTGGTGAGCTATTCTCGTCGCTTGCAGTTATTTAACAATGACTTGCCAAAAACCGTAACGAACAAATTGAACTTTTATTGGGTTGCTAGTTGAAATTGAATTGTGCTCTAGGATGAATATTCACTGCAGTAAAAGTCAAAACAATTGTGAATAATAAAAACTGACAAATAGCCTTGTCGGCAATTAATCTCAAAGACGTACCGAAAACGTGATCTCCTCAGCTGTGGGTAACATAAATTACCTTGTTGGCAACGATGGTGTTCCGTTTTCGGAAAAACTTCCGATCCACGCGACCCATCCGATGGACAATGTCCTGTTCCTCTTTCTTCATGTCCGACGCATTCGGAATTAACATAATTTTAATTAAGTGAGATGGCCTTTCTTTTGTGTCCCAAATTTTAATTAACTTCTTCGTTTTGTGACACACATTAGCAATGACAGTCGGAATGACAAACGGATGAATAGAAATTGGAAGTTTGGCGCATCCAGATGGATATTCATAATAGAAAAAGTTGCTGAAGTCACATCTCACGGAATTTGACTGACTGTGGTACTGAGGCAGATAATAATAATACACATTCGAGATGAGGGGGACCATCGTCGGATGGATGCGAAGGTGGAATACTAAATAAGGATGTTCTTTTTCTAGTCATGCTCCTGGTGTTGGGCTGGGATATTGTTAATGCTGTTGTCAAGCTAATGTAAGCTATTTTTGTTTAGGGTTTAACGGTGCGTAAATGGGACATAATAGAATCCCCTTCGGATGGATTGCCTTTTTGAAAAGAGGGAAGAAAAACTGAGCAACACGTAATTGATGATGCATGCGAGGGGAGGGGATGTATGTTTTTGCAATAAACAGCTGAACTGGATATATTTGCTTTGGAACAGTGTGGTTTGTTTTGAACAAAAGTAACGGGTTTTTGATACAAACCCAACCCAATACTATAAGTACCAATCAAGAGTTGCAATAGTTTTAAGAACATCATTGCATATTATTATATGTATTATAGCCAATTTCGTTAGATTACAAACTCAATCTTATAAAATAAAACTAAGTGATGGTTTTTCCTCTGGAAAAGTATTGCAAGGCACACTTGAATGTTGCATCACCCCCAAAAAGTATCGACCCACATAAAACAAGGAAAATTCATAATATTATATTTCTAAGCGCTGAAAACCTAGAAAGTTCTAATCTTCAGGAAAGTTGTTTATTGGGCTTTTGGGCTTTTGGAAATAGGAGATTATAGTTCGGAATTCAGTCATTAAATGGCGCTAGTGGGCATGGAAATGATAGCATTTATGAACGAGTTTATATAGCGATCCAGACCACCTAGAAAGTTCGAACCGTATGAACCTTGTTCATACGGTCAAGGATTATTGGAAAGTGGAGAGTACGGTTCGGAATTCAGTCACTACGTGGCGCTGGTGAGCATATAAAAGAGGGAACCTTTGATTCAGTTTGTGAAATGATTCTCACCACCTAGAAAGTTTGAATATTCAGCAAAGCTGTTCAGAAGATCAAGAAGTCGAAAAAGTACGATTTGGGGATTCAACCTTCGTCAAAAACTGGGCGACCGTTCAGATGTTCAAGAAAAGGTTAATAGTTTTTATCTCAGAGACGACATCAATCAGCCATTTCCTGGGTTGAAAGATGAAATTTCTATAAAATTACTTAATCGAATTCGTCAAAACTTCCAAAAGCGCCTTTTGCTTGCACCCTTTGATAAAGACTGGACTCGGTAAAAATGAGACACACAAAAATGATCACCAAATATTCATTTTAAATCAAATACTTCTCAAATTTTCAGGGATTAAACAACTATATATTAGCTATGTTTTGGGTTAATTTATTTATTGAATTTCTTCCCCCAAACTGAATGCTCGTACATTTCTCTTAACACTGCTCATGAGATCTTGGGCGAGGCTTTGTCCATCTTCGTTATGTTTTTCCGCTTTTCTTCAACTTCTTCTTCATTTTCGCCCACAACTTTTCGATCGGACGAAGTTCTGGTGTATTTGGCGGCTTCACCTCCTTCGGGACCACATTAACGCCCTTCGCTTCGTACCAATCCATTACAGGCTTGGCGTAAAGGCACGAAGCGAGATCCGGTCAGAACATCGTGGGAGCACAGTGAGAGCGGAGGAAGGGCAGCAAGCGCTTCTGCAAGCATTCCTCTCGATAAATATGCCCGTTTATGGTGCCGGTTGTAACGAACGGCTTGCTGTACCATCCGCACTCGCAGATCACCAGCCACAACAGCTACTTCTTCGCGAATTTGTCCATCTTTCTCTTCCGGAACTTTTCCGGAACCTCCATGCGGGACGTACCGACAAAAAACTCGAGGCCGGGGATTTGTTTGGTGTCCGCCTTGATATATGTCTCGTCGTCCATGACGAGACAGTCTGGCTTGACCAGCCACTCACGGTACAGCTTCCGCGCACGCAATTTGGCCACCGTGTTTTGCTTGTCATTCCGGTTTGGCGCCTTCCTGGCCTTAAAAACAAGAAGCCCAGCCCGCTTCATGGTCTGCTGAACGAACCACTTCGACGAATTGACCTTTTTGGCCACGTCTCGGGTGGAAAGGTTCGGGTTATTCTTAAAGTATTGCCTTATCTTCCGCGACTTCTCTGGGTATTCCGTTTTCGGTTTTCGATGGTCTTCGTCTCCTGGAACATCTTCACAACGAGGGACACGGTGGAATGGTGGATTTCAAGCATTTTGCCGATCCATCACCGACGCCAGAAAGACAACTCCACCACCTGGACCCTACCTAACGACTCATGAATATGAGCCGGGACCAGCGGCTTTACTTCCCTCCTGAAGGAAGACGTGACCAGATTTTTTCGCCTCAGAAAAACCACCGACGTCGACTGGGATTGAACCCAGACCCACTGGGGTGCCAAGTAGCAGTCACGCTTATCACTACACCATCGACGCCGGCGTAAAAAAAAATTACAAGCGTTTTGCCGATCCATCTGTGCGACTGACCAGGATTATCGATCACAGCGCCCAAGATTTGCTGGCGTAGCTCTTCTTGTTTCGAATGCATCTTGAAAACTACTTGACAGATAAAATTTTGCACACATAAACATAACACTCTAAACTAGTATTACTCAAAACTTAATTAATTTTTACCCACGCGATAAAAAGTTACACCCAAAACAAAGTGTCGCATTTTTTCCGCGTCCAATCTTTACATTGTATAAGAAATATTTAGAATAAAGCAAAAATTAACACGAATCAGTTTCATTTACGTCATGAAACGTCAACTTAGGCCTGAACAATGTGTTTATACTAATGATTCATCAGCATTTTTTTTTTTAGGGACCCTCCGCTCACCCCCACACCAAAGAGCTTTAGACTGAGCTCCCTGGTAGTGGACACTCTTAAATCAACCATAAACTGAAAAAACAAAACAAAAATTAACAATGTTTGACAATATTTAAATTTGTATGAACAAAGGGACTAAACATCACAACAAAACAATGTGTGTGCTTCTAGTGGGTTTAAAACCCTTTAAAAGAAGCGCCACTCAATAAAATTCACCAATTACAAAATATGCATATATAGAAGAAATTTGACGAAAGAAAAAAAATATTCATTACATTTAATGACGGTTTAAGAACAAAAATAAGAAAACCTAATCAGAATAAGAGTAAAAAAACAATAAAAAATATTAATATATCACATAAACAACAATTGAACAATTTGCTTCAGCAAGAAATGTTTTATCTTTGTTTTGAAAGAGGAAGTATTTGTTGTTTGTTGAAGATCTCTTGGTAGGTTATTATATCTAGTGGGACCTATAAATTTGACCAAAAACCGAATGCTTGCGGGATCTCGACAGATGATTGATTTGCCTGGTATTGTGAATCCGAGGTGATGTATCCATAGCTAGGTTATGTAACCGTTGCGGGTTATGTAGAATATTATGAACCATTGAGAAGGTTTGCTCTTCACATAACCCAAGAATTGGTAAAATTTTGTTAGTGAAATCGGTGTACAATTAGGCTATAGGATATAAGAATGGTAATTTATAAATAATCTTAAGACATCAATTGTGCAAAATTTGGAGTTTTCTTAATTTTGACTTACTAGCTCTACCCCATGAAACAATTAAATAGTTCAAATGAGGATGGATATGTGCAAAGTAGAAACAAAGCATAGCTTTTCGAGGGAGAAAATTACTATCCCGTCTTAAAATTCCACACATAGAGGACACTTTACTTTACGATAAGGTAGAATCCAGATATATGTCAAGATATTTAAAAAAGTCAACTTTCTCAATCATTTCAGCATCCATAGCTAAAATGGGAACTTGTGGAAGAACTTTCCTTGCTGATTGAAAGATCATACACTTTTGCAAGTTTAATGAGAGGAGATTAACTGAGAAATATTCTTGTAGCAATCGTGAATCCCCTTTCATATTTGATATAATTTCATGCAAGTTAACATGCGGGTAAAATAAAGCAACCTTTATAACGCTTATATCATTGATATAGATGAGAAAAAGATAAGGGCCAATGTTACTTCCCTGTGGAACTCCAGTGTTACTTTGTCTTTTCGAGCTTGTTTCTCCGTCGTATGAGACAAATTGATTTCTGTTGCTCAAATAGCAACGGATAATGCCCCTGTATTGTTCCAATTTTCTTAGAAAAATATCATGGTTAAAAGTGTCAAATGCCTTTTTCAGATCCAGAAACAAGGCACCCACTAATTTTTTTGAATCTGTTTCTTCTAATATTTGATCCACAAGCTCAGGTATAGACGAATTTCACGCCAACTCATCCAGTGCTTGGCAGCACCCTCTCAGAATCCAATGAAACTTTGTGGGTGTGTAGACTATGTCTTTTCAAGCAAAATTGTATACTTTGTTTTTTAAAAATTTATATAGACTGCCATTTGCAAAGGGCTTAATTTTTTTGATCGATTTTTTTTTAAATCAACATAACTCAAAAAGGTCAAGACTTAAAAAAAAGTAATGTATGAGTGACTTTTAGAAAATCGTCTTAAATTTTATGAACAAAAATGTAAAAATTGTAAAATCGATTCTTGCACGCTAAAAAAAAAAAAAATTTAAAGTTAAAGTCGATTTGCAAAAAATGGCTGTATTAGAATAGGATGAAATTTTTTTTTAATAAAGGCAATAAATTTATCTAAAAGTTCACCATACAGTGCAAGATGGGCACTTTTAAGGAAAAATGTTTTTCTAACAACAAATTTTTCATGTCCTATTTTTACCGTGTATCGCGGCAACTCGTCTTATAATTTGGTCCTCAAACATCACAGCAGCAAATTAAATTTAATTATAATGACAATTTGGATTTTTTAAGGGTCTTTGAATGTTTGAAAAATCAAGGCTACCATTTGGAAAGGGCTTATTTAAAAATTATTAATTTTTTAAACTTTACTGATAATACAATTAAATCTGGTGGTTGATCCTGTTTATTACTAAAACTTTGAAGTATATTACAAGAAGGACGATAAATTGGAAAACAAAAGCTTTATCATAATATCTGAAGTATTGACCCATGACTCAATAGCAGTTCAGATGTTTATATCAAAATTGCTAGATTTCATTTAACAAAATTCAATATATTGTTCAAAAATTACTTTCATGTCAGTTGTAGCAGCGGCTCATTACAAGAACAAAAAGAACTTTTCCAGCTTGTGTAATTTCAAGTCTAAGTATGGAATGGAAGCAGAATAGCACTTCTGTGCAACGTCTCATGTGAAAGTTCCATGCGATGCTATTGGTGGTACTCTCAAGCGAATGGCAAAGAGAGCAAGCCTTGCTCAAGATTATGGAAACACAATAAAAACTCCTCGGGAACTATATGACTGAGCAGTTGAACAGACAAATAAAATACACACTACAAAACTCCTCCTTCCCACCAGACAAGCTGAAAAAAAAGACAAAAGAACAAAAGAAGTTGTAGAACAACCACAAAAACACAACGCCTACACCGCCTACACACTCCCCTCCCCCTACACCTAATTCAAATTATAACTCATACGATAAATAATAAAAAAAAATTTACTTTGTTAATGAATGATAAATAAAATAAATAAAACAATCAAAAATACTTTCTTAACTAGTTAAAATAATACTAATAAAAAAAAAAAAAAAATCAAACCCTTATCAACCAAAAACTTTTAATTTTCATTAAAAATAAACAGTATTTCCATAAATCAAAATACCAAATTTCGACTATTCCCTTTTTTTTATATAACACCCCCCCCTCCCATTTTTTTTCCCCCCCTTTTTCCACATCTACTACAATTTTTTACCCCTTGCCTTTTGACGTAGACTACGTCTTACGGCAAGGGTAGGGTGTCAATTGAAAATCTAAAAATAAGCGACCGTCACGAAATATCGTTACAAATTAAACGCTAATAACTTAATAAATGCTCAGAAGATTTTCAAGATATTTACATCAATCGGTTGGAAATTTTCCCGCGTATCAATTCAATAATCAAGCGTTATCTGTAAACAATTTAAAGCTTTTGAAAATAACCAAAACATAAGGTGATGTCTTATAATGCCGATTATTCTGAGTAAATTTACTAAATGCACTGTAATGTACTATCACAGATTTCAAATATAAGCAAGGGAGAGCTCATATGCAGCACTGAACGATATAAAACGGGTACACCTTCACAAATTTACCTATTAGTGTCGCAGTACTGGAGCTGCACAGATCATGGAACCAATAAGGATCAGCAGCTGGCGATGGAAGCAATCCCGATGGCATGACACCTGCAGTGCGGAGCGGCAAGGTGCCATCGTAGCAGGTGGTGGAACATGCCACAGAAGGTGCAGTGGCGACCAACCAGTGGTGAGCTCATTCATTGCTCTGAGACTGTTGCTAGCAAGCCCTTGGCAAGGCAACCGTTGCTAGGCAGCCATTGTATATGCAGTGGTGTGCTAGATAGTCGGTTGCCAAAGCCGGTGAAGATTTGTAGCCAGCCGGTGGACGCCATCACGAGGAGCAAAATAACGTGCTTAAGTGTACGATATTCTTGGTAGCCATCTTTATCTGAAGCGCAACGTGCACGGCAAAAATAGCCTGCTTCGTGAAAAGACCGAGAAGGACTAATTCAAATCCGTCCTTTTCAGGACGACCATTCCAAATCTGAGAGAGTTTGTTTAATTTGAATTTATCTAACAACTAACCAATTGGCAGACAGCGGTGGCTAAAACAACTTTAATTTTCTCTCCGTTGCATACCTTGAGCATTGTGCACAATTTACAAAAGGCTGCCATCATGAAAAATTTAATTGTCAATTGAAAATCGAATAATAATCGACAAATTAAACGCTCATAACTTCATATATGCTCGATAGATTTTCAGATTGTTTACATCAATCGGATGGAAATTTTCCCGCATATCAATTCAATTATCAAAAATTATCCGTTGACAATTTGAAATTATTGAAAGTAACGAAAATGAAAGGTGATGTATTATAATTTTGTTTGGCAGGCTTGATTTCATGAATTCACGGTACTTTCCTATCACAGATTTCAAATGTGAGCAAGGGAGGTCTCATATTCAGAACTGAACGATACAAAAGAAAATTTTCTCATTCGTGTTGCAGTACTGGTGCTGTGCGGGGCAACGAGCCAATTTTCATTGGCAGCTGGCGATGGCATGTGCCCTGGAGGGTGCACTAGCTTCATTCAGCAGTGCGGAGAGGCAAGGCGCCAACGTTGGATTTGGCTGCTGGCGGTGGCAACCGTTGCTAGGCAGCCATTTAATATGCAGTGGTGTACTAGGCAGTCGGTTGCCAGCCGGTGGGCGCAACCACGAGGAAGCGAAATTAGGTGCTTGTGTGTGTGATCTTGGTGGTAGCCATCTTTGGTAAGGCGCAACGTGCAACGGCTGAAATAACCTGCTTTTTCAAAAGACCGAGAAGGTTTTAATTATTATGCTGACTATTTCAAATCCGTCCTTTTCAGGACGACTAATTCCATTTTGAAAGAGTTTGTTTGATTGGAATTTACTCAACATTACTATCCAAGTTCTTACCAATTGACAGCCAGTGGTGGCTAAAACAATTTAAGTTTCCTCTTCGTTGCATACCTTGAGCATTGTGAACATTTTTCAAATGGCTGCCGTCACGAAAAATTTGAACACCGGACGCTAATAACTCGATAGTTTCTTGATTGATTTATGTTTGAGGCTTTACAAATTTTACAAACAAGAGATGAATATATTTCGCGTACAATTCATCAATCGGTATAGGAAAATTTTAAAGAATAATGCGTTTCGGCAAGTATCAAGAAATTTCCTACGTTTGATTTTCGCTTTGATTCTCGGAAAGGATATTCCGAAGTTACATTCTCTGCATACTCCAATTAGTACAGTTATGAATAGTTATTCTGTTGTTTTAACGATTCGCGTTGGATAGAGTTTAACTTCTAGGAAGAAATAAGTTTTGAGAAACTGTGAAAGTGAGAATAAGTACGATGCCAAACGTATGCGCAAATTTCGGAAGCGTGTTAAAATCGAACATATGGAAAATCCTACGACCTTGTACCAATACTGAGTGAACTCGTGATTATCAGGCAAAACTTAAACGTTGCCAACTACTGGTTAAGATGCTGGAGAAGGGCCTTCAACTTGAGGCTGTATCATCATTTAAACCTTTCTGAAGAGTGTTCAATAGAATTTCCAAATTTTCATAATGCATACTAACATACAGGGTCCTCCCTTAGCTCAGTCGGCGCGTCTACAACGCTACACCATGCTGGAGGGGGCTGGGTTTACTTCCCGGTCTGGTCTAGGCATTTTTCGTTAAGGAAAATTTCTCGACTCCCTGGGCATAGTGCATGATTTTACTTGCCACACAATCATACTAATGCAAAAATCGAAAGCTCTCAAGTAATAACTGTGGAAGTGCATTTAGAATACTAAGTTGAGAACAAGCAATAAGCTTGAAACGCTAAGAAAGAATAAGAAGAAGACTAACATACTTACGCACTTATGCTAATCCCATGTCCGATTAGAACAGGACTTGCGTTGCAACATATTTTGAAATAAACATTTAATTTTCTGCATTATCTTATGCATATAAAGGGAATGCTAGATTTGACACGAATTCATGGAATATATCATTTGAATGTAAACCTGATATCACTGAAATCAGGTCTGTTGTATGAAAGATTGCAAACAATTTCTTTTTTCACGCTTGTTTTGGCTTTCAATTGAACAACGGAGAATTTTACGCGTCTGCTAAAATTCATTATTTTTTTCCTGTGAACGTTCCACTACGACACGAACGAAACTAATCAAACGGTTTAACGTAGACTACGTCAACCGGTCGTGTGTTAAACACAACCCCACTGATTTTCAAAGCTACTTCTATTCAATCTTCACAGCCTACCGTGCGCTAACGGAACTATCAATACTTTCTCTTAACAACTTTGTTCTAGCAAAAAAAAAGTGCCGTCTACTCCTAGAGCCTCACGTGTGATGAGAGATTATTTCCTTCTCAAAAACAACAATATTTATTTAGGGAAACTGCCCCCATATTAATCTCATTGTTCCTATATTCATCCTACGATAAATCAAACAATTGGGCAGTTGAAGGATCGGTTTCGTTTTCTAATAATGTTTGCTTACTTTAAATAACTACAACAAACATTACTAACTAATCCTTTAACTGCTCAATTGTTTGATTCATCGTAGGATGAATATAGGAACAATGAGATTAATATGGGGGCAGTTTCCCTATATTTATATATTTGTTTTGACGAGGAACAAACCTGCATGTAAGTACCTTGCTACTTCATACTAGCATGCCTTATATATTGTCTAAGCTGGGAGCAGATTAAATTATTTTCCATGTAAAATGTGTGACTTCAACCGCAAGATTAGGAGCATTTCAAATTCATCAAAAATGTTCATGCATACTTCCATGACGTAATTGTATGCAAATAATAAAATAAAAAATAAAAGACATTTACACCTTCTTCAACTTGAGGTTGGCATTTAACATAGAGCGAAGAAAAACTACAATAAAAATATGGCATAAACATAGAAATCTAGTAAAGCAGTATGTTTAACGTGGCTATGATTAACTTGGCAATTATAGTTTACCGAAAGCGATGTATGTTACATACATACAGACGTACGGACATGTTTGACGTCTCCAGGATATAGTTCGAGTTAAAACGAATTTGAAAGTGTCTGAAGCAGTTTGTAGAGCTATTTTGAAGTAGTCATTGTTGATCAAAGATATTTGTACAGGTACTCGTACACAGATAAAAAGAAACATTGAAATTTCTGCGTTATCTAATGCACATAAAGAGAATGCTAGATTTGGCAGAAAATAATGGGATATTTCATGTAAATTTAATCCAGATACCTCATGAATCAAGCCTGTTGTATGAAAGATTAAAAACATTGTTGTATGGCGCATGAAAAATTGCAAACAATTTCGTCGTTTGCGCCTGCTTTGGCTTGTAATTAAACGAGGGTAAATTTTACGCGCTTGTTAAAATTCATTATTTTTTTCTGTGTATATGCTACACAGTTTGAAAGAAAAATTTAATTTTCTGCGGTATCTTATGCACATAAAAGGAATGTTAGATTTGGCATAAATGAATGGGAATGTTGTATGCACACAGTAAAAAGTAATGCATCCTAACAGGAGCGTAAAATTTCCCCTCGTTTAATTTCTAGCCAAAAGAAGCGTAAACAACGAAATTGTTTGCAACCTTTCATGCGCCATACTACAATGTTTGCAATCTTTCATACAACATACTAGATTCAAGCGTTATATTGCTTAAATTTACATGAAATATCCCATTTATTCCTGCCAAATCTAGCGTTCCATTTATGTGCATTGCATAACGCAGAAAATTACATGTTTTTTTTCAAACTGTGCAAGGTTGCCACATGCACAGATTTATCAACACGGATTGATTTTTTTTCATTTTTTTTCATACCGATATCTGTATGTAAATATTACAGATTTTTGAGATAAGCCAATATTTTTAAGATTTTTGGCAATTGTTCCCTAAAAAACCTAAAATTAAAAAAAAATGAGTACATTTAGGTATACAACTTTTTACCAATTCTACTTTTATTGTGCTGTTTTACGACCTGAAGTAAAAGAAATCAATTGACACTGACACTACAGAGACCGATGACAGTCTGAAAGTCAGTTTGTATGTGCCCTCAAATGTTTCTCCATACATTTTTTAGATAATTTAATCATTGATATTTTTTTCTTGAGATGTTCCTTCTGGCGTTTCTTAAATATTCTTCAGGAGTTTGTAGGCATTCTTCCAGGGATTCTTTCGTGAGTTTCTTCATCGGCAGTTTTCAAAACTTTCTTTTGAATTTTTTTTTTCTGGAGGAATCCCTGAACTTTGTGATGCTAAAGGAATCCCTGGAGGACACTTGAGAGAACTACACAAACATTATAATATAATTCCTGAGGTAATTCTTGGAGAAAATTGTGTGGGAGAAATCTTTGAAGACTTTTTTTTGGCACGTATTCCATAATTTCATGTATTTAATTCTATAAACTTCTTCAATTGAAAAAAATCCGTTAGGGATTTTTTTTAGATTTCTAGGATGTCTTCTAGGATGTCTGCAAGGATTCTTATATAAAGTTCTCCAGAAATTAATTCAGTAAGTTTTAGAACCATTCCACTGGAGAAATGTTTGTTTCAAAGTTCCGCAAGAAAATGCTCCAAAAATTTCGGCAGAATTTCCTGCAAGAATTTCTACAAAAATACTGTTCTTCCAATTTAGAAGTTCTTGATAGTTATTTTTGCCATTCGAAGCATAGTTATTTCGAATTTAATTTTTTGTTATTATTAACTGGATCAGATGGAGAATCGGTAACGATGGGTTCCGACTGATCAGTCGCTGAAACGTGACTGTCCTCATTTGATAATTATCACATGTACAGACTCTTTGTGCAAGACACACATGCGAAAAGCTGCCATTATACCTGGAACAGTTGATCCGATACAAGGAATTCCAGATGATACAAAGTCTTTGAAAGTTCTGCATCCATCTGCCACCAGATGGCTATCGTTGGAATCAGTTGTCAAAAGGAATGTGGAACAATTTTTAGAGCTCGTATTGTTTTTCTCATTCCGATCCAACTGCGACTTCAATCAAACAACACAGTGCGTACTCTGTCATCTTAATGACGACGCCGCAGCCACTTCTGCACTACTTGAGCTACGTATTGCCCCTTATCAACAAATCAAACCGTATCTTCCTATCAGAATTCCCGAACATGTGTAATCGCTGAAGTCTTGCTAATGGTTCTCCTTGCACATATTTTTGAGAATGATCATCTAAAACACCGGACGGATTCCAGAGTTTCTGATTTCGAGAAACATATTCGTAAGAAGTCGGAAATTTATATCGGGGTAACAGCAGGAGAAATGCTTCAATCCGAAACCATCGATGAAACCAGGAAGGAGACTTTCTACTCGATCTGCTGTGCTTTCTATTCCGAATTGTTTGAACAGATAATTAGCTTTAATTGGAACGTCCTGACTACTGCATCGAGCGTTGACTCCAATAAGCTGAACACTTTGAAGGAGTTCAACTCGATTTTTAAACAATATCCGAACTTCGAAAGCGGTGAGAAACAAACCATCGAGAATGAGTTTCGTGAGCTGAGGACATCTGTAAGGACATTGAAGTGGAAGAATCGGATGACTTGGAAACTTGTTGGAGAAAACTACTGTTTCAAACGAGCAGATGCATTGCAAATTTTCTACTAATTCCGCATTCTTCAGCAGCGGTGGAGCGAGTTTTCTCGCAAAACAATCTGAATACCGCCAAAATCCGTAACCGTCCGAGTACGGACACCATAGATGCCACCATGAGATCCAAGTGTTACATGAAAGAGAAAGGATGAGTTGATCAGCTAACGTTAACATAACAACTAAAATCTCAATTCAACAAATTTATGTACACACGTCATAACAATGATTGTTGTTGATGTTTGTTGTTTGTTGATTCCGTTCTGATTTTGTTCACCTATTCTTGAACTTTTAGTTATCAAAACAAACAACTCATGATTCATTATCATGTCCATATTGGCCTGTCAAAAGGGGTTTAGTGCAATGATCGATTTCCCCCGACACCATGAATCCCTATACTTATACGGATCCATTTTGCTGTAGAAAGAAGAACCATTTTGCTGTAGTGTGATGAAGGGACATCTATTATTGCACTTAAGCCCTATTGAAAAGGCCGTTTTGTATCGGCCTAATCAAAATAAATGTGTTTTGCTGAGTGTACACCGTGTCCAATATATTCTCATAAAAAATAAAACTCTATTTATTTCAAATCGATAATCCAGATCTTATTGATAACTTTACCCATTATATTGCAATATAATACTGATCAACTACAACATATGTTTTGGAATAACACCGCCTTTAACCTTCTTGACCAGCTCCAGAAGTTTTTCGAAACCGTCACAGGCGGCACGCACGACTTCCATCGGCATTTCGTCCCAAATTCGTTTGATTGCGGGTTTGAATTGGTTCATATTAGACGCCCTGTGGTCATTTACCTTCGGCAGCATGTATGACCATACGAAATAATCCAAGGGATTCAGATCTGGTGAACTGGAAGGCCATTCATTCTTGTCCAAAAAGTCGGTGAAATTTTCTCGGCACCAGCCCTGAACGAGATTTACAGTATGCGATGGCGCTCCGTCCTGCTGAAACACATAGTAATCATCTCCAAACACCTCTTGTACATATGGCTTGACAATTTTCTCCAAAACTTCCGTTTTATAATATACGGCCTTCACTTGAACGCCTTTTACGATGAAAACCAGTGATAATTTACTTCGCTTGCAAATTCCTCCCCAAACCATCACTGACGCAGCACTTTGGAACCGTGGAATATTCCAATCACTTTCTGAAACAGTTCTCGAAGAGAGAGCCCACAATCTGTCGTTCTGGACATTGTGGGATTGTTGCAAGACGAATAACTCTTCGTCGGAAAAGATAAATTCTTCCCCACCGTGCCGCGACAAAATCAGACTTGCTCTTTTGAGTCGTTTCTGCTTGGAAGGTTCCGAAACTCCGTGAACCTTACGTTTCTTGAACGCTTGGAATCTGCGGTCATTCCGGATCTCTTCCGGTCATCCAACGAGCAGGTGTCACGGTACCTTCGGATGGTTCAGTACACAAAATCCCGCTCTACTCCGAGGTTTTTCAAATTTCTGAAAATAGCGCCCGGGCGCTCAGCTTTCAAAAACTTTTTTATCACCACAGCACGAAACTCTTTCATCGCTGGTAAAAGATAAACACCGAATGAAAACAATCGGACATAACCTAAAAGCGTTTGTATAAACATAGACAACCCCACACACACACAAAAAACATGTAGAGTACGACCCCCACACACACAAAAAAAAAAAGAAAAAAAAAATAAGACAGAGTATATATTTTTTTTTTTTTTTTCACACAAAAAAAAAAAAAAAAAAAAAAAAAAAAAAAACACCCACCCCCCCAAAAATTTCCCACACTACTTCCCCACCAAAAATTAAAAAAAAAAATTTTCCCAAAAAACACCCCAAAAAAAAAAAAAAAAAAAAAATTTTTGGCCAACATTAAAGATGGGAACGAAAAATAATGTGGCAACCCTGGTTTTATGCTATATAGAAGATTGCAAACAATTACATGGGCTGCAAAATGGTGAGTAGACAACTGGGATGGAGCGTGCGTCCCCGCAACATAGCACTGGTCCTCACAAGTTCCTACCTCATGATTCCACGGGTCAAGAGATGACAAAGACCGCCAGCTAAGGGTTGCGTACTTAGCTGGTAGTGCAGCCTGGGCACTGTTGTCCTTCTGACTTCAGCTAGATTGAGGAGGTGCGTTCCGAGCGGCTGTCCACCAAGGAGGTGCAGCTCATACAGCGTCTGTCCTGGCATCCAACGGCTGAGTAAGAAACGCTGTATCGCGTCATCTATACCTTATGAAGCAGTCCCACCAACGCGATGTAGGAAGGTAGCATGCTGAAATCTTACCCTACCACATAAAATGGAAGTATTCTTTATACGGTGTATAATTTCAGATCATCTATGGAATTATGTTGTTTAATAATTTTAAATTTTTTGTTTCCTTCGTGGCAATGATAATGCAAGAGCGTCTACAATTGCAGCTGGACATCAGTCTACAGACATGCAGACAGTACAAATATAATTGTTACTATCATTTTATATTATAACATCCCTTCACAATATTTTTAAAGCTATTTTCAGGTTCGCATCTATGCATCGTCGTAAGTTTTAGCCCACCTAACCCACGATATGTATTTGAAAAGATAGAATGGTTTTTAATGTTTTTTTTTTAGAAAGGATCATACGACAAATTCTACTAAATAAAATTTCCAAAAAAGTTTAATAATTCAAAAACTAAAATTGTTGATGATCTCTCATTTTCTATTGCACAGATATAAGGAATTATTTATGGGCCCAGTAGAAAGCCCAGTTATCGGAGTATTCAAGTTTAATTTTTCTTTTCTCTCTCTGGTTTTTTTTTTGTAGATTTATAAAGCTTCCGTTTTTGAGCAGTAATCATAATCATATGAAATTTATTCCGGCTAATTGTTTGCTTAAATTTTCTTTGCTATTCTGCTTGGTTGCCCGGTGATCAACTTTATTTCATTATATCACTTTGGAAATTTTTGCCATTTCAGAGTTTCAATCATCTAACATCACAGCAGAAGAGACAAATAGTTGCATTTAATTTTTATGTGTATACTATTACAACATCGTATTATTTTCATCATATCATCATTATATATATAAAAATAATCATATTAAAAATATTTACTAAGAGATTAATAATAATAATTAAATTTCATTTGCTTCAAGGTTACAAGGAAATAGATTCCAGCTAGTACAGATATTTTATTTCATTGTATTTAAAGGTGTTTTTCTATGAATTTAAGTCATTGAATTTTATTAAAATTAATAAATGCTCTTTAATTCTGCTGATTATGTGTATCTATATGTCATGAATACATACCTATTTTTTTGATTCATGTATAATTAAATGGTTTATGGTTTATGTTTTATTTAATTGCAATAAGACCTTCACATTCCAGAGTTATATTCATCTGTCACTGATTGAGCTGTAAAGATGCACCAAGCTGCGATTGATTATCATATGCCTATTATTACTATTTTAACTATTTCATCATATTATTTTATTTATAACCATATTTAAATTACAGGATGACGAACTCCAACCATGGCATATTTTAATTAAATATAATTACATACTGAATATATTGCATATTATGACATATTATGTACATTATATATAATAAATACTGGGTTGGGAGGGAGCATCAGGGTATCATTCAAGCTGAAACTGGACGATGGTTTGATTGACTGCCTGAGTCTAGGAGGGAACGAGCATTATCATTTTCTTTATCCTACCGATTCGATTGTGATGCTGCGAATTCTACTCCAACAGTTTCAGTGAGAGTGACGCGCCCTTCTTAACAAGCCATCCTGTAGAAAGCTTAATAAGTATTGCGAATTGGGTTATTCGAATTGTTGGATCGTATCGTTGGAAGGAGATTCTTAATTTCCCGTGGATTTCGCGTGAGTGTCTCTGCTTACGGGTCCACCCCTCCGTTTTTGGCCCTTCATACAGCGATATTGTGAATTCAGATCGGTGGCTCAATTTGATCTTGCTATTAAGTGGAGCTGCATCCAAGCCAAGGGCATGAAGGGATGGTGGCTACCATACATACATACATACATACATACATATAGAAGATTGCAAACAATTACATTGCAAACGAGGGAAATTTAAAATCAAACAATACATCAAACGAGGGAAATTTAACGCGTCTGGTAAAATTCATATTTTTTTCTGTGCATATTAGAGTAACGCAACAAATGAATTATGTAAGAAAAGTGGCTAAGAACATACATATTTTTGCTTTTCAATCTAAAATAGTTTCGCTATGAACGTCAGAATAGCCATTGGAATCCCCATTCGAAAAGTAGTTGTTAATCTCAAATTGTTGCTTATTAAGAAGCGATTTCAACATCGTCCCAGATGTATGCAAATTCAAAAGATATGGTGGAATATTTCCTGACGTTCAATCATCTACGAAACATATGATCATCCCCAGCTACGGAAGTTACAAAACAGGCAGACGCACAGAGCAAATGTACAATTTTATGTATTCCTGAGAGGTGATGCTTGTACAAACGATAGAAATGCTTTTAACTCTCGCGTCTGCCTCCACGGTGGATTCCAAGACGAATTGATGTCGGATGGTGCGGTTGGAATTTTATGTGACGTGCGAAATGGCACGCATTTCGCTATGTACAGTACTAATCAAATAGGAGATCCTTGCTCGTTCGTCCTTTCCGCGTCTCTCCTGTGCGTGGGCCTCTTTTTCGCCGCACATAAAGCATCATAGCTACCGACGCTTTCTGTGTCCGCCTACTTTTTGCTCTTGTTTTGGGCCGGATGAGGGAGAAGGCGTTGCCATTAATTGCTTATGTAGGAGGATGGTGAATCATTTTGCACTGCTCTACTACGTTGGTAGTTAGCACGTGGAAGAGTGATAAATTTTTGAAACACGGTCAAACGTTTATATTGCATCGCCGGACACTTGCGATGAAATTATTCCACCGAGAATGGTGATGATTTCACCTTTTTCATCCGCCTCAAGCTTGCCAATTAAATTGTTTAGTCGCCACCGAGGCTGGCCGGTTCGTCGCCATTTGATGTTCGGGCAACCCCAGTAAGAGCGAGTTGAGCCAATGTGTGGCGTGATTAAGTTTTCAGAAAATTAAAAATCTCTCCAGCTTGGTGGGCGCCATGCCGGTTTGCTCGTGGAATTGCAACTGGTGCTCTATTTGAACTGGCTTATAATGCTCGGAACGGTCGGTACTGTGGCAGAGCTCGGAAAGCTATAATCAAATGAGCGAATGCGGGAAAACGCAACATGCAATTCTGCTCGGGTCTAATACCTGGGCAATTAGTGAAATTAAAATTCAGGAGGTGGTTCCTATCAGGTACTGGGATATAAAGTTTAAAATTTATGTTTCGTTGGTGAACGCTATTTTTTCGCTGTCATATAGAATGATCTATACCATTGCACCAATTTCATCTGAGTTAAAAGATTGAAAAAAGCGCTTGCAAAAATCCGGAATGCAAACTTTATTTACATTTAACCGTTGTTGAAATTTAATCGTTTATCTGTAAAGTGTTTGATGACGTTTGAATCTAGTTGAAATTAGTATCAAGTGTTTGTGGGTGATGAAAAGTTTGATTCTGAGTCTGCCGCTGCAAGTTCCTTTGCAATAACATCAATTTTTTTTTTTTTTGCAAACTCTTCGGCAAACGAAATTGAGTTTGCTTGGGACATCACTTCCTGATGTGACCAGATAAAACTTTTAACCGAGAATCTGTTTGAGATCCATCTTGTCACCTCTGCATGCTCTGTCCTCCGTCAGAACCTGTTTGGGCAATTTTTTGCGCGTGTTCTGGCCACAAGATTCTACTTCATTGTCCTTCTTCGTTTCTTTCTTTATTGAGTCAAGACCAACTGCTTCACTTCTCCGAGATGACCAGAGATTTCTTTGCTTTAGAAAAATCTCATCGACCTCAAATGAGATTGAACCCAGATCAATCAACAGTCACACTTACCACACTTAAGTGTCACACTTATATGAACGGTAACCTGCTCTCAGACGGATCCTCAACACGATACTACGGATGGCACCGTATTTTTCAGTGACATCCCAAGCAACACACAAGTTTTATACCGGTTGAAAATACTTTTATATGACTAAATTTGGTTATAAAGAAGCTACCTCAACATAAAATCATGAAGATGTGTTGCTCGGGATCCCGACCCTAGAGTTCTGGTTGCCGTCCTCAACACCTTCCAGTTGCCGCTCCAAAGTTCCAGCATGACGTTTGACTCTTCCGTGCCATACTCTTGCGATCACGAAACCACTTGAGACCATCTCTCTCGTTAAAGGCGGTCATTTTCAACTTGTTTGCAATACTTCGAATTGACCACATTTGGTTTTTGACGTGGCTCAGTAATTCAGATTTGTAAAAACCCGGTCAGAATTTTGTATCACTTGAGTACTTCATTTTAGACAAATGGTGTCTTCGGAAATGTTTTTGCACAGAAAAAAAAACTTTCTTTTGACATTAACGGAGATACATAAGTTAGTACTCCCCGTAGTAGGGTGACCCGAAACTTTTACTTTCCAAAATTTCTTATTCATTGCCCTGTGCACTGGCAAGCGGTAAAGTTCTTTTGCTTCGTGCTCCGTTGATTTGGAAGTTTTTTCGCAGTTTTTTAGAATTTCTCAGTTTTTCCTCGATATAATTCACATCAGAGTCATTTGTGGTTCAACCACCACCGTGTCATGCTAGCTGCGCTCCACTCCTTGCTTAAAGCGTCACTCGTCCGTCGCCCTTGTTCCAGCATTATAGACAAGTGATTGAGTTTCTCTTTCTCTCGAAAAGAAATTATATTTCATATTTGTGTTTAGCTTTAATTATGTGTATTGTGTCTGTGAGTTTTTATAAGATAATAAGATGAGTGGTTGACCGCTTCAGGCTCCCACAGTTCAAACAAGGATGATTTGTCGGAAGAGTATTCATTGTTGCCACCCAACGATGATGAGTCTAATAAAGTTCCCCAATCACTAGCCTATCCAGCTGATTCAGCTCAATTTGTTGTCTTTTTTCAACCCATAACGAATCCTCTAAATGTTTACCAGATAACCACTGATCTGACACAGCGATTAGTGGCCACGACGTAAATTATTAAGGTGAGATCCAATAAACTTCGGCTTATTGTGTCCAACCTAAAACAGACTAACGAGATTGCTGCCTCTCAGTTCTTTAAACTCGAGTATAGAGTGTATATCCCAGCTCTGGGTATGGAAATTGAAGGTTTGGCCAACGAAGCGAGTTTGTCCCCTAAGATCCTGCTGAAGCAGGCGTTTTAAGGATCCTCTGCTTTTTCCAGTTAAAGACTGTCTTCGATGAAATTTGGACACACAAAATAGGTCACCAAAAATTTTCCTTGAGCCCGATTATTTTCAAACTTTCTGGAAATAAAGTACTACTAAATGGTTAAGTTTTGACATCATTGGTTTATTGAACCTCTTCTCCCAACCCAAATGCCCGCACCTTTGCCTTGACCCCTTTCATCAAATTTTGGGCAATGATAGGACCGACTTGCTTACTTACTTTTAACCACACTTTCTTTAGTTCAAGTTCATTTTCTATCAGTTTTGGAGTTTTAACGAGCTTTGCCTTCATGATTGCCCAAAATTTTTCAATTGGGCGAAGTTCCGGAGTGTTTGGAGGGTTGACGTCTTTTGGTACAAAAACTACATTATTATCTTTGTACCAGTCTAAGACGGGCCGGGCATAGTGGCAAGATGCCAAATCCGGCCAAAACAGTGTCGGGCCATCGTGAGATCTCAAGAAGGGCAGAAGTCGTTTTTGGAGGCATTCGTCCTTGTAGATTTGTCCGTTGACGGTCCCAGAGGTGATGAAGGGCTGACTCATTTTGCCACATCCGCAGATCGCTTGCCAGACAAGGAATTTTTTGGCGAATTTCGACAGTTTCTTCTTCCGTACACTCTCCGGAACGGCCAACTTAGAGGTGGCGACGTAGTGTTCCTGTCCTGGCATTTGTTTGGTGTCGGCTTTAATGTAGGTCTCATCGTCCATCACAATGCAGAACGGTTTTGTGAGCCACTCCCTGTACAGTTTTCTTGCACGAGTTTTGGCCACCGAGTTCTGTTTATCGCTCCGGTTTGGTGCCTTCTGGACCTTGTACACATGTAATCCAGAACGTTTCATTGTTTTCTGCACAAAACAAACTGAAACTTTCGCCTTTTTCGCAACATCCCTGATCGAAATGTTGGGATAACGCTTAAATTGGTTCAATACAATCCTGGCCTTCTCCGGATTTGATGTGCCACGTTTTTTGCCACTACCATTTTTCCGCTTGGTTGTCTTACGGTTCTTGAACGTTTTGATCACATGAGATACGGTTGAATGTGCGATTCCGAGCTGTTTTCCGATCCATCGATGAGAAGCGTTTGGGTTTTCGAAGTGAGTGCCCAAAATTTGTTGGCGCACTATTTCTTCATTCGAAGCCATCACTGAAATCACTCGACCTAATTTCCCGAAACTCATTACACAATTGACACAACACAATGAAATACATTCAGTTAAAATTTCAATAATTTTTACCCACACGCTAAAAAGTTACGAACAATTGCGTGTGTCCAAATGTCATCGAATACAGTCTTTACGATACTGGATATGCAAAGACAATATTGATCAAAAAAAAAATAACCCCCACACACTCCTTTCCCCCCACCTCACCTCACCCCCCCCCCCCCCCCCCCCCCCCCACCCCAAAAAAAAAAAACAAAAAACACCCACCCCCCCCCCCCCCCACCACCCCGCCCCCCCCCCCCCCCCCCCCCCCACCACCCCCGTGGTCCCCCCCCTTGAGGGACTGGTTGTCAACCGCTCCCCGACCCCCCACCCGGAAGAACAACAAACCCCCCCCCACAAGGGATAAAGAAACGCGGCCCCAACAAAGCCCGACGTGGAGCAGATCATCATCGACGTGTTTCATGTTTATTGTTATTTCATCAACAGGCTGGGTGTAGCCCCAATGATGTTAATCATTTAAAAATACATTGTCATACATACATACAAAATTTACAGTTACACATTTTATCATGGTCATAACATAAAAACATTTAATAATAAATAGTAAGTCTTGATCTCATAGTCCGTTACTCCTGCCTGCAAAAATATATGAAAACCTTCGACGAAGCGCATCTCGTGGGATATGATACTCGAAGACAGATGCCACTTTGTTGAACACTCTCTGTAGTCCGGAAATCGCACCGTGTACTCCATAATTTGTTCGATGCAGAGGCAGCATTAACATGAGATTGTTGCGAAGCGGTCGAGGTTGAACATACAGGTTGATTTGCCTTAAGAGAGCCTCGCAATCTATCTTAATCTGCAGGATATCGGCGACGATCAAGGCTCTGCTTGTGCCTCTTCTAGTACAGAGCAGCTCTAGGTTGATCAGTTGACAACGTTGTTCGTAGCTGGGTAGCCGAAATGGATCATTCCAAGGAAGTCTACGAAGCGCAAAACGGAGAAAGCGAAGCGGAACTGATTCGATTCTCTCAGCACCGTTGTTGTAGTTTGGGTCCCAAACCGCAGAACAATACTCGAGTAACGATCGTACCAGAGAACAATAAAGTGATTTCAGACAGTAGATGTCGGAGAAGTTCTTAGCTATCCTGAATATGAATCCTAAGGTTCTTGACGCTTTGTCAACAATATATGTGATGTGTTGCCTGAATGATAGCTGCGAATCTAAGATCACACCCAGGTCTTTTACCTGATTGACGCGTTCGATTGACGAACCAAGCAGGTCGTAGTTGAACATAATCGGTTGCTTTTTTCGTGAAAACGTGATAGCGGAGCACTTGGAAGGATTCACTACCATTCGGTTGATATTGCACCAACTGGCGAACGCATTCAGTTGACGTTGAAGAAAGTGGCAGTCGTCAATCGAGTAGATTTTTAAATAGATTTTGAGGTCATCTGCATACGATAAGCGAGGACCTTCGATAACCAGATGCACGTCATTGAAGTAGAGTATGAAAATCAACGGTCCCAGGTGGCTTCTTTGAGGTATACCAGATGTGGCGGAGAAGCTAGCTGATCTGCTATCTCCTATGGCAACGATTAATTGGCAACCCGTGATATACGAGCGGAACCAACTCAGAAGATTACCGCTTACACCAAGCCTGTCGAGCTTAGCAACCGCAATGGCATGATTCAACTTGTCGAATGCCACAGATAGGTCGGTATATATAACGTCCGTCTGAGCCCGATCAGTCATGCTTTCGATAATGTACGAAGTCAGGCACAGCAGATTAGTGGTTGTAGAGCGACCAGAAGTAAACCTATGTTGATCAGCACTCAAATACTGCTTGCAATGAGAGAGCAAAGGTTCCATAATAACTAGCTCGAAAAGCTTCGATACAGCACTTAACGATAGTTATCAACGGCTCGTTTGCTTCCCTTTTTATGGACAGGAAACATATGCGCAAACTTCCAGCAGGATGGAAATATGCCGCTGGAGAAGGACATGCAGAATAGACGATGAAGTGGAACTAATAAGCTAGTTATATACGTCTTCAAAAACGCGGATGGAACACCATCAGGTCCAGGGTTGAAGGACGACTTGAGTGAAGTCACGGCCTTGGATATCATTTCCACGTTGACATCAATTGCACCGAGCGTTTGACCGATTACAGGAACATTCATAGCTGCCAGGGTAACATCGTTGTCACTCAATAGCTCATCTGTTAATACGCTGGAAAATTTGTCGGAAAACAGGCGGCATATATCTTCAGGAGTGGCAGCAACTTCTCCATTGAATTCCATAGATGATGGGAGGCCAGACTCTCTACGTTGCTCGTTCACGTAGTTCCAGAAGGACTTCGGGTGCAGTTTGAGTTTGCGCTGAATGCCGCGTTGAAAATGCAAAAAGCAATGGCGACTGACTCGTTGGTACATGTGATTTAGCCGCACATAATGAAGTTTCAGAGGGAGCGTGCGATACTTCGTAAATCTTTTCAAAGCTGCTCTTTTGATTGACTTCAACCGTCGTAGTTCGCTCGTTTGCCAGGGAGCGCGAGAAACATTGCGATGAGTTTTTTTCGGGATGTGTTTGTCAATGACATATGCCAAGACATGTGAAAAAGTTTGCGCTGCAGCCTCAACGTCTTCAGGATCAAGAATGTTCTCCCAATCCATGTTAGATAACACATTTATAATGCTACGGTGGTCAGCTTTACGAAAGTCGTAAAAAACCGCAGCAGGAAAGTCGTCAAAATCGTGAACTAGTTGGTCTTCAACAGTGACAATCAGAGGAGGGTGGTGCGGAACTGGTTTAATTAATGGATAAGAAGCCATGGAAATGAATGGAGCCTTGTCTTGAGTGCTAACGAAGCAGAGGTCTAGACTGCGGTTATTTTCGTTTACTACATAGTTGATTTGAGAAAGCATTGCTGCGCTATAGTTAGTTGTCTAGAAGATCAATAGCATGAAATGTAGAATCGTCAGGATCTGGATATAGAAATCCGCTATGGGATGGCCTCCACGAAACGCCAGGCAAATTGAAGTAGCCGAAAACGAATATCTCATCAACTGGAGTCGCACTCTCGATAACTGAGTAAACAGACCGGCAGTGAGTATCAATGAGATCATAATCCCTAACTCGATCAGGCGCAATATACAGGGCGCACAGAAATAGTGTGCGATCACCTAGATTGATAGCCGTCCAAACTTGCTCCACACAGCTCCATAAATCGTTCTCGATGGCGCTCGCCTCCAATCCGCGGCGGACAGCAACAAGAACACCTCCACCAGATTTTTTCTGGCTGTTGTTGAAATTTCTATCGAAACGAAAAACCTCATAGTCAGGACCAAAAACCTGACTGGAAAGCATTCGGGAATCGAGCAACGTTTCGCACAGGACAATAACGTCATAGCTGAGATCCGATACAGCTAGTCGGTACTCTTCGACGGTACTCTGCTGACGTGGAGACAGCAATTACGCACACACTTTCTTCTTCTTTCTTAGCGTTTCAAGCTTATTGCTTTCGCACTTAGCTTATTGCTTGCTCTCAACTTAGTGTTCTAAATGCACTTCCACAGTTATCAATTAAGAGCTTTCGATGCCAAGTACCATTTTTTGCATTAGTATGATTGTGTGGGTAGTACAATCATACACTATGCCCAGGGAGTCGAGAAATTTTCCTTAACGAAAAATTCCTAGACCAGACCGGGAATCGAACCCAGCCACCTCCAGCATGGTGTTGCTTTGTAGCTGTGCCTTTACCGACTGAGCTAAGGGAGAACCCACACACGCACACACTTCCGACATCTTTAAAAACACAGCCGGACTATCACTTCAGACATTATCAAGGACGGACAGTAACAAACACACAACAACGAGAAGGAAATTCGAATCGTGAGGGAACTGAAGTCTAAGCCCCCTGCCAAACATGGTGAAACACGTGGATAATACACTAAAGGAGTAAAAATCAGTACTAGGGGATGCAGCAGTCCGTCTTCGTGAACAAAACCCCATTCTTCCCAGAATTAAAGGCCTCTCAAAAGTCCACATACCCGGAAACGAAATGAGAGAGATTGTTTCATCTGTAGGATCTCGAGCCCATAAGCTAGCAAAATGGCTAGTAAAAGGCATCTACGAGCAATTCCCAACAAGTTCAGTTCGTAACTCTCAGGAAGTTGTACAACATCTACAGTCATCAGGTGCTATAAATGATAATGAAGTAATGGCATCTTTCGATGTCACGGCCCTTTTCCCTAGTATACCGATCAAGGACGTGATTAACCTTCTAGAAGACTGGCTTTTAAAACAAGGAGACGATACGGCATGGAAGCAAAAGGTGTGGATGTACCTTAAGCTGACTTGAGTTTGCATGGAAGAGAACAAATTCACTTTTAGAGGTTCATTCTATAAACAACTAAAAGGATCCCTCATGGAAAACCCTCCATCCCCTTTCCTCAGTGAACAGTTTATGGTGAATCTAGAAACAATCCTAAAAGAGAAACGATTACTACCAACTCGTCGGTGGAGATACGTTGACGACATCTGCGCCGTAATGAAACAAGAGGATCTCCCCTTCATTCTTCGAGAAATCAACAATCTCCACAAATACATTAAGTTCACTCATGATGAAGAAAAGGATGGGAAACTTGCATTCCTTCTAGTAGTGAGAGAACCGTTGTCATCATCGTCTTTGAAATCTTCAGAAAACCCACAAATACCCTAAAAGTCATCCTTTATACTACAAACCACTCTTTTCAGCATAAAATGGCCACCTTCTACCACATGATCCACCGGATTTTAACCCTTCCTTTCAATGAATCAGGAAAAGCCAAAGAATTAGCATATATCTTCGAAACTGCCAGACCCAATGGTCACGAAAACAATTCAAGCTGTCATCAACAAAAAGGACAAACATCTTCATAGGAAATTGCAAACAACCCTCGCCGATTAACCCGAACCCCTGAAACGTGTATCCGTCACCTTAGATAAAGACATTACGCAAAAGCTGAAACCACGACTTAGGGAATTTGGATTGGACTTAGTTTTCTCTAGTAGGCACAATCAATTAACTTGGTTATTAGGCTCCACCAAATTTTTTACATTAAATTTTACATTAAATTCCATTTTATTTCAATTTTCAGGTTGTGATCCAATATTTTTACACAGCAAGTGATCCACTTAACGTTATTCAGTCTTTGGTTTAATATTTGATAAGCCATAAGCTAGTTTTCCTATTTAGTTTTTGACATTTTACAGTGTGAACAGTTTGTTCTATTTAAATTAGGCTCCACCAAAGATTCAGTAGATGTATTAGGCAAAGCAGGGGTATACAAAATCAAGTGTAAACACTACAGCAAAATATATGTAGGTCAAACAAAGAGAACCTTCGCAACAGGGTTCAAAGAACATCTATCGGAGGTGACTAAGGCCGTCGAACAGAATGACAAAGGACTTTCACATAACATCAAATCGACAGTTGCGGAACACATTTTCACGGAGAATCACGACATAACGACAAATGACATTACAATCTTACGGATTACCTCTACACCCTAGAAACTAAACGTCACAGAAAGCTGAGAAATCAACAAACAACAGAACACAAATCTATTAAGCAAAGGAAAAGGGTACACATGGCTTTTAAACTTACTACCAAGACGAAAACAATGACGACGCCGCAGAGCACCTGCTGCTACAGGATAACTAGGTTAGGTAGAAGGGGAAAAGGCCGGGTAGATATTAGGTACAATTTTTGTATTTGACTCAGTATAGGTTAGGTAAAAATGTTAGCTGTAGGTACAAAGTCTTTGTATTTGCAAAATTGTACATATATTGCAGGTTGCGAAGTACACGACACTGAAGAAGTCTGCACATTGTAGATTAAATACGCGTATCTGTCAGGATAAGCAATAATGGTAGTTGGAATTAAATCGAAATTACTATTATTTCTTCTCATTTTCTCGTTGCGTCGAGTTGGGAAAACTTCGACAACCTGTGCGATTGTGCGTTCCTCGGGTCATGATTTGTCAAAAATGTAAGCATGTCCCATTGCCGCAATAAGGTACGCTGCTCCAACTACGGCGAGATACATGAGGGTGGCGCTAGTGCAGATAACACACCAAAATGCGCTTTCTGCACGGAAACTCCCCCTCATGCTTTCGCGTTATACCCGGCGTAGAAACAACGCAGGAAAAATTAGAACGCTCGCTTAGACAACGTTCCAGGCAATCTTTCGCAGAAATGGTGACAAGCCTCGCCATCACCCAATACGAATACAAATCTGTTTGCTCCTCTGTCATATGACGAGAGTCTGAGTCTAACATGGCTGACGAGGGAACATCACACAGAGAAACTATCCAAAATTAAGTCATTTTCACGCATCTTGACAGCAAAGTAAAACCAGTCATAATTGAGTTATTTACAAAGTATCCAATTTTGAGTATTTCGAAAAGACTCAATGCCGAGAGAAATTAACTGTTTGTTAGAAGCGAATCAACAGTGAAAATAATCCAAAATTGAGTTTTCTTTTTTGAAAATATTATTCGAAAATGTGCTTTAGTGAACTTTCTTTCACAAAATTCAATAAAAGAAAATATGAACAAATAAAATAAAATGTATTTCATTGCATTCTCGAGTTCATAGGAACCTCTATATGTTTGTTATTTACACTGGGTATGGTTGTTTTTTTTTGCTCGTGGTAATTTTGTGTACCGAGCGAATGTGTAGCTTCAACACCTCGAAGTTGCCATTAATGGTTTCTTCACACGCAGGAATGCAGCAATGTCTAAAATTTCAAAGCGACAAGAATAGAAAAAGGCACTCGAAAAATTGAAATAATTACACTTACCGGTTAATTTTTTGTAGCTTTTCGAGTCCATAATTTTCTTCAACTGCTCCATACCACTTATAGGCACCTCGGATACGTTAAATTTTAAACTGGACACTAGACACTAGAAACGGTACGCAAAAACCAAATTCCCTTCCACCGTTGTTGATTGAATGGCGATCAAAAAATTTCAGCCAAAACAAAGTGACAGCCCAACACTCCGAATTGGATAGTTTTGCGAAAGGCGCCTCTCGCGTACATTGAAAACTTACTTCTCTTAAAATACCTTGCTGTGGGTAAAATTGACTTTTTCAATCATACTTCAGGGTTGAGTCAAAACTACCTACCAGTGAGAACCAAATTATATCCAAAATAGTAGTCCTATCAGAGTACTTAGTTTTGAGTACTGTCACTCTTGATTTTCGATAGTTTGGTTTCTCCGTGCCGGCCCCCCCCCCACACACCCACCCCCCCCCCCCCCCACAAGAAACAAACCCACCCCCTCCTCCACCCCCCCCCCCCCCGGGGGGCGCCCCCCGGCCTCCACCGGGCAAACCAAAATTTTGTTGTGACAATCTTTTACACCAATTTATTCAATTCACTTTCAAGAATTAATAGTACAGAAATTAACAGTGTGCTGATGTTCATAACATGCTAACTACCAAAGGCACGTTCATTTCCTCCTTTCATTTTCGCGCCTTTTCTTTGCCCATCGATGTTTAAAGTCAGGCTACATTCTAGAATCATTGCCTCCTATATAACTCCTATTTGTACAGTAGAGCTTGTATCTGAAGTAGAAGTTTTTAAATGGCAAATTGGTGAGATGTTGCCTGACCTGAGGAAATTTTCTTTAAGATAAACTAACATCGAAACGGCTCTACGATTTTTTTGACGCTTTTAGTTACAGTGGCATCGTGTGAACGTAGCTTCAGCAAGCTGAAAATCATAAAAAACGATCTTCGTCCTAGAATGACGCCTTTTGCAATCGCATTTTGCCTTTTGCAATCGCAGCCCGCTGGTTGCTGGCATGTTATGATTTCCCTATTACAGACATAATATTATTATAACAGGTTGTTAAATGTTGGTAATGTTTTCTTCAAAATCCAATCAGTGCTTGAAATTGTTTCTGTTTGTTTTAGTGCGTTGGATAGAGTCCCTACCTTGCAATAGGAATCAAATATATTTGAGAAAGTGTTTGAAAGAGAAAGTGAAATGTCGCAGAATATGGCTGCAAAGTATCAGAGTAGCAATCGGAGCGAATAAATCTTTAAGCTATTTTAAATAATACCATGAGTTTAAAGTCGACTTTCAAAAATTTGGAGAAGTTATTAAGGGTTTATTGAATTTCTGCAAAAAAATTATCGTTTAATTTGATGAACAATTAACATAATGGTTTTTATACAGTTACATATTCTTTATAGAAACCTTGGATATTTCGAACAGGTCCTCAACTACCTTTAATGCCATAAAGATCAGGACCCTCTCATCCATCGTAGCAAATACGACCGTGTCCGTATCATCATTCAAACCACACGGCCCTTTTCAGAGCGACCAAATGCTTTCTGTGTACAATAGAATTTTCTCACATACTTACTGTCTAATGCTGGTCTACGAACACCCACGCTATTTTGACCTAGACTACGTCGATCGGCTAGGGTAGAGGTAAAACGCAAATTTGAAAAATAGATAGATTTTTGAGATTGTTGCTTCAATCAGTTGGAACTGTCAAGTCAATGTTCAAAAATATCATTAATAATTGATTTTGAATTCCCAAACAGACTTACAACTATCTATAACGCGATAAGGATAATCGTCTCGAGCTAGTCGATCATTTCAACACAATCACCACTGCCAGCACAGCCGTGGCCGTAAAGAGAAAATCATAGAATTTTCTAACATACTTACTTATCTATGCCGATCCAACGTCCCATTAGAACAGCACCTACGTTTCAATGTTGCTCTACGAAACGAACGAAACTAATCTACCATGTTGAACCAGACAATGCATCAAACGGTTTAACTTTGTCTAAATAAACCGGTCGTGTGTTATACACTAATTTTCGGCAAGGCTTCTTGATCCAATCGATCAATGCAGCCTCTATTCTAATACAGGCAATTACAAATAATAATAATAAAATTCGTTAAAACTTTTATTCCTATTAACATCGAGACGGCCGCGATTAATCGGTTCTATCCTCCTAACTTTAGTTTTAAGATAACTGATGTAAATATAGAAATATGAAAACTTGGCTCTGTTGAGTTGATGCAATTGAGCCTGTACAAATAAATGAATTTATAAAAAAAATACTACAATGCAGCAATCATTTGATTAAAGTTTTGCATATTAAATCTACTAAACTGCAGAATTACGTAAAACTACGTCAAAGTTATTTTTGCAATTACCCCTATCCCACTCCCTATCTTCAATTATGTAATTCACCTCTCAAGTCAGTAATAACAAATTGGTCGGATTATTGATTGTTCAGAATTGTTTTGGAATCCAAAGCACGCACATCAGAAGTGTGATATAGTTTCTCGAAATATATTATCTCAATTACCTATCTCGTAGCTTCTGCATTCGCCAAGAAAGGCATTTTCCTTACCGACTCTATCGATAATCGGCAGTTACGTCTAGAATATCACATCACAAAAGCTGGGGAAAGCCTGTGGCTGAAAAAATGCCTGTCATTAGCTTGCCTTGTTTTCTTTGCCGGAAGTTTTTGTTAATAAAGCCAATTTATCACATGTAGATAGTATATCGCCTTCACAAGCCTGGCATAGTGATGGCATTCAATGTGCAGAGAAGTTTCTCAATTACGGGTTTCGCGGAATTTAGTTTCAACACGGAAAGGCAGCATATTGATTGTGAAAGTTTCGTCTTGTTATTGACAAATCAATTGAAGAGCCCTGAATTCGTTTGACACATGCTCGATCGTTGATAAATATAACATCAATATTACAGGAGTTAAATGATGCATTGAAAATATTTCAATTCCCATCTTGTCATCTTCGAACCGCAAGCACTCCACGAACTTTTTCGCACTGTAATTCCCTAGCCTAATAAAATAATCATAAGATACCCACCGCAGCAGCTTCCTGCCATCCTAGCAAAGGAAACAAACCACAAATTATTCCTTCAACCCTTTCCGCTTTGGGATGGCAAGCAACCTGATAGGGGACGGACATCTCCAAGAGCTCATTGCAAACTTTAATTACCCCTTCTGGTGAGAAGATAAACCTTGTTGTATGTAGCCGAAATGTGATTGGAATAAGAAAATAAATTAATTTGAAAGAAATGAACAAACACTTCAGGGCGAGCAGGAACAACTTTTCGTGCGTTCGGTGGAGTGGTCACTTTTCTCTGTTGTCCGTGAGATGTCAGATGGACGACGCATTTCAAGAGAAGGGTTATTTACTGACTATCACTCTGTAGTATGTGTAATCCTTTTAGTTGAATAATTAAGCTCCGATTTGTTTCTTATGGGATCAAGTTTGGGGCAGTGCATTGATTTAGTTTTAATGGAGCCCTAATTGAAATTCTGATCGTCTTCCTATGAGTTAGAGGGAGGATTCTTTGAGAAAATTCTTCATTTGCACACCCTTATTAATACTGTTCCTAGAGACTGATAATTTCTGGTGTATTTCTACCGTTGGTAAATTATTTATCTTTCAAGTTATTTACAGAGTTTGGGGGATAGAAAGACTAGCTTTTGAGACAACTGAATTTTGACTGATTTTTGAAAATTTTGTTACGTAAAGTTATCTCTAAAGAGATTATTTAACAATTAAAAGTTTGTTTAGAAATGATCCAATTACGTGGCTCACGACAGCCATTCAGAATGTGTGTGATATGCTATCGGAACGCACGAACGAACCCCTAATCAGAGCAAGATATTGTGTTGACCGAATTTATCTCAGCGTCTGGGCTCGTTCAGATGAATTTGATCAGTAACTTGAGTGACAGAGTACTAGACTTGGCCTATCTATGTGCCCCGGAAAAAATCGAACCGTCATTGCCATTTCTGAGAATAGAATCACAATACAAGCCATTCATTTTAAGACTTGACACGCTGAATTCTCTACTTCAGTAATGTGCCGCGTTTGACTTAAGGTGAAACTGGAGCGAGTTTTTTGACGTAGACTACGTCTTACGGGAAGGGTAGGGTGTCAATTGAAAATCTAAAAATAAGCGATCGTCACAAAATATCGTTACAAATTAAACGCTAATAAATTAATAAATGCTCAATAGATTTTCAAGATGTTTACATCAATCGATTTAACTATCAAACATTATCCGTTAACAATTTCAAGCTATTGAAAATAACCAAAATATGAGGTGATGTCTTATAATGCCGATTTTTCAGAGTAAATCTACTAAATGCAGTCAATTTTGCTATCACAGACTTCAAAAGTAATCAAGGGAGGACTCATATGCAGCAGTGAACGATATAAAAGGGGTACACCTTCGCGAATTTACTCAATAGTGTCGCATTACTGGAGCTGGGCAGACCAACGAACCATGGAGGATAAAGGGTGATACGGTCAAAATTTGGTCAAGGGAAAACGCGTGTAAATCGGTGAAATCGTTTATTTAAAAAATCAAATTAAATTTCTTTTTCAAGTTCAATTAGTATAAAATTCAGGAAAAATATTTAGTTAGGCTTCCGCTTTTCCAAATCCGAATTGCCGGGCCTTACGCTTGACCCCTGCCATCAGATTTTGTACAGCCACCTTGTCCACCTTCTTCGCCGCAGAAAGCCAGTTTGCCTTGAACTGCTGCTCGTCCTTAGCAGTTTTTTTGGTCTTCTTTAGGTTCCGCTTGACAATAGCCCAGTATTTCTCAATTGGGCGGAGCTCTGGCGTGTTGGGAGGGTTCTTGTCCTTGGGAACCACCTGCACGTTGTTGGCGGTGTACCACTCCATGGCCTTTTTACCGTAATGGCAAGATGCCAAATCCGTCCAAAACTGTACGGAACAACCGTGTTTCTTCAGGAAAGGCAGCAGACGTTTATTCAAACACTCTTTCACGTAAATTTCTTGGTTGACAGTCCCGGAAGCTATGAAAATGCTGCTTTTCAAGCCACAGGTACAGATGGCTTGCCAAACCAGATATTTCTTTGCGAACTTTGACAGTTTCGTGTGCTTGAAAATATCTGCTACCTTTCCCCTTCCTTTTGCCGTATAAAACTCCTGTCCCGGAAGCTGCTTGTAGTCGGCTTTGACGTAGGTTTCGTCGTCCATTACCACGCAGTCAAACTTCGTCAGCATCGTCGTGTACAGCCTCCGGGATCGCGCTTTGGCCGTCGTATTTTGTTTATCATCGCGATTTGGAGTCACTACCTTCTTGTAAGTCGATAGTCCGGCTCGTTTTTTGGCTCGATGCACGGTTGTAGACGATACACCCAGCTTATTTGCGGCATCTCGGAGAGATAGGTTAGGGTTTCGCTTGAAACTACCGGCAACTCTCTTTGTCGTCTCAGCGGCTTCCGGTTTTCGATTTCCCCCCGATCCAGACTTCCTGGCTGTCGACAAACGTTCCCCAAATACTTTAATTACATTTGTAACGGTTGATTTGGCAACTTTTAGCGATTTTGCCAACTTTGCGTGCGAGTAGCTCGGATTTTCGCGATGCGCGAGTAAAATTTTGATACGCTGCTCTTCTTGCTTGGACGGCATTTTGACAACTGAAGAGTGAATTCCAAAATCAAAATAGGAACAACATTCTACACACACACACCTTCAAAATGAGGGGTGTTCAGGTTTTTTAAATGCAAAATTGAAAGAAATACGTCAAGTTGATATTGACCAAATTTTGACCGTATCGCCCTTTAAGCAGCTGGCGATGGCATGAGCTCTGAAGGCAACCTCGATGGCGCGAAGCTGATTGCACTACAGGCTGTTGCTAGCAAGCCGTTGGCTAGGCAACCGTTGCTAGGCAGCCATAAATTATGCAATGGTTTGCTTGGCTCACGCCAGTGATTTATTTGTAGCCAGCCGGTGGGTGCAGCAACGACGAGCGAAAGGAGGTGCTTGTGTGTGTGTGTGTGTGTGTGTGTGTGTGTGTGTGTGTGTGTGTGTGTGTGTGTGTGTGTGTGTGTGTGTGTGTGTGTGTGTGTGTGTGTGTGTGTGTGTGTGTGTGTGTGTGTGTGTGTGTGTGTGCTGCTAGCCATCTTTTGGTAAGGCGCAACGTGCAACGAGTGAAATAAGCTGAGTCATCAAAAGACCGAGAAGGTTTGAATTCAAATGCGGACCATTTCGAATCCGTCCTTTTCAGGACGACGAATTCAATTTCGAGAGAGTTTGTATGATTTGAATTTATCTAAAATTATTTTCCAAGTTCTAACCAATTGGAAGACCGCGGTGGCTATAATAATTTTAGTTTTCTCTTCGTTGCATACTTTGAGAATTGTGTACAATTTACATATGGCTGTCGTCACAAAAAATTGAAACACCGTACGCTAATAATTCGATCGTTTCTTGATTGATTTATTTTTTGAGATATGTGCACCAACTTAAAGGTCTAACGATTGCCATTTTATTTATACAAATATATACTTGTAATATATTTGTTGTGTTCCGGTTAATATCAAGAAATTCCTTATCACGGACAACGTTTTGATTCTTCACTAAATGCTTTCTAAAGAGTGTACAAAAGAATTTTCTAACATAATTAATATCTAATGCTGGTCTAACGATCTATTTGGACCACACCCACGCTTTTTGATCAGACTACGCCTTACGGCAAGAGAAGAGGTCAAATGAAAATTTGAAAATAACTGAAACAGTTTGAACGCTGATAGCTTTATCATTTCTCGATAGATTTTCGAGATTTTTGCTTCAATCAGTTGGAGATTTTCGTGACTGTCAACTATCAAAAATATCATGAATTATTGACTTTGAATTCCCAAACAGACCCTGAACAATCTATAACGCGATAAGGATAATGGTTTCCAGCTGGTCTATCATATCAACATTCAAATCAAACGCCCCTTTCCAGGGCCGCCAAATAATTACTAAGAAGCGAATCAAGCGAATGTTCTTACATACTTTCTCACTTATGCTAACCCGACGTCCCATTAAAACAGTACCTGAGCACTAATCAAACAGTTTAACGAAGTCTACGTCAACCGGTCGTGTGTTATACACAACCCCACTGATTTTTTTTCATATGATTTATAGGTTAGGTTAATTATCACTTCACGATTTTGAAGACTAAAAATCACAAACAACGCTGAAACTGCTAACCAATGGATGCTGGAGTTGAGCAAACGATTTTTGAAAATTTCACGCCTGAAGTCCTAATAGTATTTGAGGTTAGTGCTCAGAAAACTTAGAAGTGATAGGGACTTGATTCCGTATGTCCTTAAAGAAAATCGACATTAACCTTCTTTGCAACAATTTCTCATCAATCGATTGGACTCCATGCTGCGACTTTTTGTCCATGGATGAAACGGTGTTCAGATGGTATGACACTACATGTAATATTCAAACAATGCCGCGCCTTTACTTTGTCACGAGTAATGATAATCGAAAGCCTTGGTGGAGTGATGAGCTTTGCCGCATGCAGAATCACGTACGGAAAACCCAAAACCGTTTCCATGGCGACCGGTCTGAAGAAGATAAAAGGATGCTCCGCCTACTTGTGAGTGCATAAAAAGATATACTGTCGCCGACCTACGAAGCATATGTGGATAGATTACCGACCAATTGAAAATGAAAAAGTGAACACCATCCAATGTTGAGAACCAAGTACGCCCAGCCAGCTCGGTCTCATCTACGTTCCACCAAGTATGATGTAAATCTGCCAAATTTTTATAAACGGATTTGCCGTACGTCAGTCGCCGAACTTTCTTCTTAATACCACGCATAAGTTTTTGTACAACGCTTGAACCGACCTTTTTTCCGCTTTCAACCATGACTTCAACATTTCCTATTCTGTAGTGACAACTTTAGGATGCTTACGAAGTTTGTGCTTCATTATAGCCCAATATTTCTCAATTGGCCGCAACTCTGGAGAGTTTGGAAAGTCCTGTGGAATTCGGCACGAAATTGACACCATTCTTCTTGTACCACTCCAGAACATCCTTGGAGTAGTGACAAGAGGCTAGGTCCGGTCAAAAAATTGAAGGAACGTTGTGTGTTTTGGGAAACGGAAGCGGTCGTTTTTTCAGGCATTCATTCATGTAAACTTGACCATTTACAAGAAAATGGTACAAGAAGACCATTTACATTTGGAAGTTGTCACGAAAGGCTTGCTTCGTTTACCACACGAACAAATTCCCTGCCAAATCATGATTTTTTTGGGGAACTTTGACACTTGCTGTTTCCTGAGAGACTCTGGAACATCAAACTTATCTTTCGCAGTCACATACTGGTTGCTGGGAATTTGTTTAAAGTCCGCTTTTACGTGTGTTTCATCGTCCATGATGCAGCAGTGTGGTTTCGTCAACATTTGTGTGTACAGCTTACACGCACGTGTTTTAGCTGTCCTATTCAGTTTTTCATTGTGGTTTGGAGCTTTCTGAACTTTGAAAGAACAGAGCCCGGCTCGTCTCTTGACTTTCTGCACGAAACTTTTGGTCAAGTCCAGCTTTTTCACAACATCCCGAACGGAACAGTTGGGTTTGCGTTTAAAGGCAGCAACCACTCGCTTGTGATTCTTCACACAGTACGGAACACTTTTTCTACCACTCACCTTCTTCCGATTGACAGTTAAACGTTCCCCGAAACGTTTTATGACACGAGACATTGTAGACTGGTGAATTTTCAACATCCTTCCGATGGCTCGGTGCGAAAGAACTGGGTTGTCGAGGTGCGTCTTCAAAATGTTCTCGCACACTTGCTGTTCCTTCGACTCCATTTTCGAAACTACGATACATTTCTCAATGAAACTCACGCAGTGTAAACAATACACGCTGAGGTCATTTCACCCAAAATTTCGTTGAAATCAACCCAAAGGGCAAAATGTTACAGCTTATTGAAAGTGATGCAATTTAACTGTGGACACCCTTTAATCAAAAAGAGTCTGTCAATGTTAGATTCGCCCTAATGAAAAAAAAACCCTAGATTTGTTCGAATTGACCCCGAATGGATCGTCCATCGTGCAAGATGGGAGAAAAAAGAAAGCTCCGAAAAAGAGAGAATAAGAAGAAGTCCGACACGTAATCGGGCAGTGAATCGCTCCAGGTGGAAAGCGGCCCTGAACGAAAACGACGAAACTCCATTAGCGACCGCTTGTCACACGGATCAGAGGGCTTCCACTCGATTGGTGATGCCTCCGTTCCCATTGCGATCTGCCAAACTGCTGGCTCGTCAAGACCCGCAGCAAACAGTACCCATGACCAAGCTGCTGGATCAAGTCCAGTGAAAATAAAACTGCCTCCGCTGGTAGTGAAAAACGTTCCGCTCAACAAACTCGTGAGCAATTTCGCATCGATGATCATAGCCGCCGAGTTCAAGTTATCCCGAATCAGAACCAAAGTAATTCTCCGGACGAAAGCGGAATACGGTTTGGTTCAATCGTGTCTAAAAGATTCCAAGGAGGATGTTTTTACGCATGACATTCCTGGTGAGAAACTCTACAAGGCTGTCATCAGAGCTCTTCCGAACTTCGACCAAAAATTAATCGAAGAGGAAATCAAGGAGCGGTACAAGCTCCACCAACCGATGTCTTCCGGATGAAGAAGAGGAACGAGAATGTTAAAAAATACTTGGACAGCCTTTTTCTGGTGCAAGAAAGGGACGGTGACGCTCAATACCCTGCAATCAATCCGATCCCTTTTTCCATCGTCGTTCGCTGGGAACCATCTCGTGCTGGCGATCGTGACATGACGCAGTGCCAGCGATGCCTCGATTTTGGCCATGGCATACGTAATTGCAACATGAACGCACGTTGCAGCAACTGCGTCCAAAACCATGAGACATCAAACTATCCAGTGGAGAAAACCGTGGTGTATATATGCGCCAATTGCGGTGGTGACCATCAGGGCTCTGATCGGCCGTGCCCAAAACGCGAAGCATTGAAACAAATCCACAAACAGGCATTGACAACCAGCAAAACGGGGCGGAAGAAGGAAGCTGCTTCAGCTTTCAAAGCGAGGGATTTCCCGTCACTCCCTGCTGGTAGACTTTTTTTTTTTTTTTTTTTTTAGACGGGATGGAAAATCTGCAACCAGACACCTGAAGAACTCAGGGTGTGGGGATGAGGGTGCCAACTCCTCGACCCACTAAAAACCCACCCGTGCCTTTAGCCCTGGTCCCTCCCCGGAACCACCTTTCGGTATTACTTCGGGGAGGGGGCTATTGTGCTTGTTAAGCACCCACTATGTCTAACTACTTAGGGCTTTAGTAGTTAGGTGGTCCCTGCGACCTGCCTTTGGTCGTTTCGCCATTTTTGTTGGAGATCAAGGACGATCTGGGAGGCTGCTACGCATACCGCGTCCCAGACGTCCCGGTCTTGACACATCCTCTGGACCAAGTTATCCGGAGTCGTGTCGCGACCGCATACGGCCATCATGCCGGATCTCGCGCCGTCGAAGCGAGGACATGCGAAAAACACATGTTCTGCAGTTTCTTCGACTCCCGCGCACTCACTGCATGCGGAGGACTGTGCATGCCCATATTTATGCAGGTATTGTCTAAAACAGCCGTGGCCAGACAATATCTGCGTTAAGTGGAAGTTCACTTCACCGTGTCGCCTACCGACCCACCCGGTTAGTTCCGGGATTAGTCGGTGGGTCCACCGACCTTTGGTGGAGTTGTTCCATTCCCTCTGCCACTTAACCATGGATGCGGCTCTAGTGGTCTTTCGGATACCTCTTGTTCCACGTTGCTCGAAGCACTCTACGTCCTCTTTTATGACGATGCCTATTGGCATCATCCCCGCTAGGACGCAGACCGCGTCGCGTGATACCGTTCGGTATGCACTCACCACTCTTAGGCACATAAGCCTGTGTGTACTCTCGAGCTTATTTGCGTAGCTCTTGGTACTCAAGGCGGTGATCCATGCCGGCCCGCCGTACCTAAGTATGGACAGGGCGACACTGGCCAGGAGTTTACGCTTACTCCCTTGCACCGCCGAGCTATTCGACATCATGCGGGATAATGCCGATATAGCCATAGAGGCTTTCTTGCAAGCGTAATCGACGTGACTGACAAAGGACAGCTTGTCGTCGATCATAACCCCAAGATACCTCAAGAACCTCTTCGATTCTACTGTGCAGTTACCTGCACTAATCGTCGCATGTTGCTCCGATTTTCGATTGTTCACCACCGTGACCTCGGTCTTATGGTGGGCTAGCTCCAATTGCCTGGAGCTCATCCATCTCTCCACAATGCCAATGGAGTGTGAGGCCGTTAACTCGACCTCCTCGATGGATTCACCACATATCTCCAGGGTGATATCGTCTGCGAACCCGACGATCTTTACCCCGCTCGGGAACTCAAGCCGCAGTACCTCGTCGTACATCGTGTTCCATAACACCGGACCCAGGATCGAACCTTGCGGGACGCCTGCGGTGATCTGCACACGTTTCTGGCCTGCCTCTGTATTATATACCAGTACGCGATTCTGGAAGTAGCTTCCGAGAATCTTGTACAGGTACCCAGGAACCTGAAGGCGTTGGAGCGAGTCGGCGATAGCCGCCCAACTGGCGCTGTTGAACGCATTCCTCACGTCAAGGGTGACCACCGCACAGTATCGTACTCCTCGCCTCTTGCGCTGGATTGCCACCTCGGCCGTCTTGGTGACGGACAGGATGGCATCCACCGTCGACTTCCCTTTACGGAAGCCAAACTGATTACTTGACAGACCGCGTATACCCTCCGTGTATGTTGTCAGTCTGTTGAGGATTACCCTCTCGAGCACCTTACCCGCTGTATCCAACAGACATATTGGTCTATATGCCGATGGATCTCCTGGTGGCTTCCCTGTCTTTGGTAGCAACACAAGGGTCTGAATTTTCCAGGCGTCTGGGAAGACGCCCTCGTCCAGACACTTTTGCATCACCACCCTGAACATTCCGGGATCCAGCAAGATAGCCGTCTTGATGGCCAGGTTCGGAATACCATCCGGTCCCGGCGCTTTGTTCACCTTTAGCGACTTTGCTATCGCAATGAGTTCATCATTCGTCACCGTCGCCTCGTCGCCGACCCCCGTTGTGCCGTTGTCGGTGCCCACGTGGTCACGGGTGTTCGGCTGAGCCGTCCACCCTTCCGTCGCTATGACAGCGTTAAGGTCTGGGATACTGGAACGCTGGTCATGGGACACGTCTACGGCGGCGGGGGCCATGGACTTGGGTCGTGGCTCGGAAAGAGTCCCCCAACGATCACCTGCAGCAGCTCTGATGAACGCTCGGTTGGAGCCGCCGATCCTCTGGTTTTGGCCATTACAACCCGGTAGGCGTCACCCCACGGATTCGTATTGGCCTTCTGACACAGACCCTCGAAGCAGGCTCGCTTGCTGGCCTTTATCTCCCTCTTTAGTGCGGCCTTCGCGGCGACTAGCGCCCCTCTGCGCTCGATTCTATCGGCGTCTGACCGCGCTCTTTGCACCCTCCGTCTTGCGTGGAGGCATGTTCTTCGGAGGTCGGCGATCGACTCCGTCCACCAATACACCGGCGATCTTCCATTCCTCGGTTTGACTTCCCTCGGCATGGTCGCATCGCACGCTCGTGTAAGTGTCATAACGAGTCTTTCGCCGCAAGGTTCCTGGGTTTCGCGTAAGTTTCGTTCCCTCTCAAGCGCCTCTTTAAAAACCTCTACATCAAAGTAGGACGTCCTCCATCTGCGGGCGAATGGAGTGGATGCTCCTCCTTCCGCACGCTGCCTTGTATTGTGGACGATACAATAACGTACCGCCAAGTGGTCGCTATGGGTGTAGCCATCATCCACCCTCCAATTGCTAATTAGCCCAGGACTGCTAAATGTTATATCGATAATCGATTCCGCTCCATTTCTATGGTAGGTACTCGTGGTACCCACGTTGGCTAGGTCTACATTGAGCCTAGCCAAGGCCTCCAGAAGAATCTGGCCCCTAGGGTTGGTAAGGCGGCTCCCCCACTCGAGCGTTGAAGTCCCCCGCTATTACCAACGGGTTCAGGCCAGTTAGCTCCGTTGTCATCCGATCAAGCATATTGGAAAACTGTTCGATCGACCACCTTGGCGGTGCGTAGCAGCTGCAGAAGAACACTCCATTCACTTTTACAACCACGAAGCCTTCGTTTGTGTTGGACACAACCTCCTGAACCGGGTACTTACCCGTCGTCCATAATGCCGCCATATTAGCCCTGTCCGCAAACCAGTTCCCGTTGCCGGGTGGGATGCGGTATGGGTCGGAAATTATGGCGATATCCGATGCCGACTCGCTAACTGTCTGACACAGCAGTTGCTGGGCTGCCTCACAATGGTTCAGGTTTAGTTGGGTTACCTGCATTACGGTTGGCTCGTTGGTATACCCTTAGCGGCCGGGCACTTGGCCCCCCCCCCATGACGTGCTTATCGTCCGGTTTCCCGGCGCACATCAAGCATTTGGGGGGACCTTTGCAATCCCGCGCCTTGTGGCTAGTGCTGCCACACCTTCTGCACATGTTGCTCCTATCTGGGCCTTTGCATTCCCAGGACATGTGCCCGCTCTCTAGGCATCTGAAACATGCCTTCGGCGGCTGGTGCAGGCTTAGTGGGCATATTGACCATCCCACCTTCACCTTCGCCACTTTCAACGCCGCGTCTGCGTCGACTGCCGCTACCCTCAGGGTTGCCACCTGGGTCCCAAGTGGACCCTTCCTCAGACGTATGTCTGCGGCGGCAACCTCGACCTTGCACTGTTCCTTCAGTGCAGTGGAGATCTCGTCTGCCTCGGTGATCTCATCCAGGTTTTTACACTGGATCGTCACCTGCGAGACGAGGGCGCGCACCTCCACACCCTCACCTAAGGCCTGTTTTGCCAGGTCTCTATACGCCGGGCCCTTAAGCGTTGTCGCTTTTTTAAGCTCCAGGAGCATTTCGCCGGTGCGGGTACGGCGTATACTCCGCACGTCGGCGCCTAGGCCTGCCAGTTTAGCGTCCCCGCGCATCGCTTTCAAGACCTCGGAGTACTTTGACGCCTCGGTCTTAACGATGAGGGCCTCTCCGCGGTTACGCTTGCGGGCCACCTGTCGCTTATCTTTTTCTTTTTTAGTTTTATTTCTTTTTTTCCTCACTTTATTCCATGGGGCTTCCCTGCCCCGCCTGGGGTCATCGCTTGTCCCCCTCCTAGCACTGGCATCTGCCTCCGTGCTGGTTATGGCTGTTGTTGTCATTGGAGCCCTGCCGCTTGGGCCCCCTTCGGCGCTTGAGACAACACGCGAGCTGGTTGGCGCGCCTTTCGCGCTGGGCTTAGCGCCGGGGCCTCTCTCTTTGCGAGAAGCCGAAGCTGGTCGCGAGGATGGACCCTCTGACCCCGCCGCCACGTTCGCATAGGTTCGTTTCCCCTTTGGGGCTTCCGACACGATGCGCTTCTTAGAAGCGCCGGGTGCCGTCTCGCCCGGGGACTGCCTAGCCCGCTTGGAGGTCCCCGCCCCCATGGATAGGGTGGACTCTCCGACGGAGACGGATGATTCCGTCTGCGTCTGCTTCGAGGCAATGTCCCTCGCCCTTTCGGTGGCCGCTAGCCGTGCCAACTCTTTGGCACTTTGCTCGGCTAGCAGTTTGGCCTCCAGCTCCTCCCTCTCCTTGCATGCAGCCTGCACTGTCATGCGTAGCCTAAGAAGGCTCAATTTTAGGTCTTTCGCAATGTTGTTGCGCGACGACGTAAAGTCGATGATCGCATCCAACTGCTCCGAGACCTCCATCACCTTAGGAAGGGTTTCCCGCATCCTATCCATGGCCCGGATGAGTCCTGGCCCATCCATGGCCACGCCTAGCTTGGTGCCACCTGCCTCCGATGCCGTAGCACTACCGCAGGTGTCGCTCACGCCCGATCCCACCGTTTTACGCGGTGGGGACCTCGCTAGGCCGCCTTTAGCGAACGGATTCGCTCTCTCTTGTATCTTTTTCGTTTCCTCCATGTTGTTGGGTCCCCCTCCAGCCGCTATCCAAGCCCACGTGGAGTAGTCGCTATTGTGATCCCATGGTTATCTATGCAAGCAGGGAGGCCATGCGAGGGTTGACACGGCCCTTCATGGGGAACCGTGTTCAGAGCCGGATCAGCGCAAGACAGGTATAGGTCATCTGAGCCTACTCCCACCCGACTGGCGAGGTCGGGCGGTGGAGAATGGAACGTACTGGAGGCCTGCCAAGGTTTTAATGGGACGGAGACAACCTGTGCCGCGGAAACCTCGCCATTTCCTACTCGGTGTCACCCGGCAGTACTGAGGGAGACGACACAGGCGCCAGCCCGAATACAACGGTACCACTCGTGAATCTTTTCGCAGCCAGTTGCCATAATTGGGGTTTTACTGGCATCCACCCCAATGCGTCGTATGACGCTCCCTCCGTAGTTCGTTTAGCCGTTAAGGGGAGCTTAACGTTTCCAAGGTGCACCGCGGGGAGGCGAACTACATTCACACCAATATATTATAACCCCCCCCAAAAAAATTTAAATTTCCCTTTTTTTTTTTTTTCACCGGGCCCTCCCCACCTCCCCCCCAAAACTCTTTTTTTATTACTCTTATTTCTCTCTCAATTTTTTTTTGGCCCCCCCAGGGGGGGTTCCAACCCCCCCCACCTCCCTCCAACCCCCCCCCCAATTTCCTTTTCGCCTCCTGGCCTCGTTTAATAAAATTTGGTTTCTTTGTTAAGCCCCCCCCCTTTTTCAAAAAAGAGGGGTCTTGAACTACCATAGAAACATTCTTGCCTTCAAAACCCCCCACATGCCAAATTTGATTCAATTTGCTTGATTAGTTCTCGGGTTATGATGAAATTTGTGTCTCATTTGTATGAGAGCGCCCCTTCCTGAGAGAGAAGGAGTCTCAAACAATCATAAGAACCTTCCCCAGCCCCAAAAACCCCTTCATATAAATTTTCACGTTGGTCGGTTCAGAACTTTCCGAGTCTATAAGGGTCTGACAGACAGACAGACAGAAATTCATTTTTATGTATATAGAAATCTAGCCTCCAAAAACCCCCATATGCTAAAAGTGGTTTCATTTACTTGATTAGTTCTCGAGCTATGCAGAAATTTGCTTTTTATCTGTATGAGAGCCCCTCCCCCCCCTTCAAAATGGGGAGGGGTATTGAACTGCCATAGAAACATTTCTTGCCTCTAAAAACCTCAACATGCCAAATGCAAAATTTGGTTTCATTTGCTTCATTGGCTCTCGAGCTATGCTAAAAATTATGTTTCATTTTTATGGGAGTCTCCGCTTCCAGAAGGCGGAGGGGTCTCAAACCACATTAGAAACATTTATTTCTCTCAAAAACCTCCACATGCCAAATTTGGTTCCATTTGCTTTAATTTTTATCGAGTTATGCAGAAATTCGTGTTTCATTTGTATGAGAGACCCCTCTTTCAGTGAGCGGAGGAGTCTCATACCACAATAGAATCATTTTTTGCCTTCGAAAACCTCCACATGGCAAATTGAGTTTCATTAACTTGATAAGTTCTCGAGTTATTCAGAAATTTGTGTTTCATTTGTATATGAGCCCTCCTTTCAGAGAAAGGAGGGGCTCGAGTCAACTTAGAAACATTTCTTGCCTTCAAAAACCTACACCTGCCAAATGTGGTTCCATTTACCTGATTAGTTCTCGAGCTATGCAGAAATTTGTGTTGGATTTGTTTGGAAACTCCCCTCCCTCCCCCTTCCAGATGGCGAAGGAGTCTCAAACTTCCATAGAAACATTTTTCTCCTCCAAAAACCTCTATATGTCAAATTTGGTTCCATATGCTTGTTTAGTTCTCGAATTATGCACAAATTTGTGTTTCATTAGTATGAGAGCCCCCCTCTTACAGAGGACGGAGGGGTCTTAAGTTACCTTAGAAACATTTCTTGCCTTCAAACACCTCTACCTGCCAAATTTGGTTCCATTTACTTGATTAGTTCTCGAGTTATGCAGAAACTTGTGTTTCATTTGTATGGGAGCCCCCCCTCCCCCCTATTAGAGGGAGAGAGGAGGGGTATCGAAGCACCGTAGAAACATTTATTGCCGTAAAAATCCCCGCAAGCCAAATTTGGTTCCATTTGCTTTATTAGATCTAGAGTTATGAAGAAATTTCAGTTTCATTTGTATGACAGCACCCCTTCAAGGAGAGGGGAGGGGTCTCAAACCACCATAGAAACATTTTTCGCCACCAGAACACCCCGCATGCCAAATTTGGTTCCATTTGCTTGATTAGTTCTTGAGATATACAGAAACTTCTGTTTCATTTGTATGAGAGCCTCCCTTTCTAGAGAGGGGAGGGGTCTCAAACTACCATAGAAACATTTTTTGCCTCCAAAAACTTCCGCATGCTTAATTTGAATTCCATTGCTTGATCAGTTGTCGAGTTATGCAGAAATATGTGTTTCATTTGTATGGGAGCCCCCCCTTTCAGAGGAGGGAGGGGTTTCTTACTATCTTAAGAACCTTCCCCGACCCCAAAAACCCCTGCTTACAAATATTCACGCCGATCGGTTCAGTAGTCTCCGAGCCTATTAGGGTCAGACAGACAGACAGACAGACAGACAGACAGAAATTTATAAAAAATAATGGAGAAAAAAACAATATATTTTCAGATTCCCCCACACAAATTCCCCCCCCCCCCCAACCCCCCCCCACCCCCCCCCCCCCCCCCCCCCCCCCCCCCCCCCCCCCCCCCCCCCCACTAACCAAAAAAAAAAATTACAAAATCCCCCCCCCCACAAACGTAACGGGAGCTTAAACTCTACTGATATCAAAAATATAAAAAGTAAAAAGTACTTAGCTGAATTCCATACCTGGAACGCTCGCTCTATAAGAGCGAAAAAAAATTGAGCTTGCCGACTTCGTCCGCAACCAAAACATCAATGTGGGCCTACTAACCGAGACCCACCTAAAGTCTGGCGACAGCTTCTGGTTGCCCGACTGCAATATCATCTGGCTTGATCGCACCAGGTCCAGAAGTGTGGATAGGGGGGTGGAGCAATCATCGCGAAGAAAGGGATCAAGTACCACATATCCACACATCCGTTATCGCGGCCCCTGGTGCGGAGGTGGAAACGTCGACTGGAATTATCCGGTTTATCGCTTTTTACTGCCCTTGACAGTGTGCTGCCAGCAACCAAGCGTCAATAAAGTTCAAGAACGACCTAACCACCATCACTTGTACTAGCTCTCGTTTCTGCATCGGAAGGGACCTGAATTATTCGGCTGTAGTCGGTGTCAACGTGATTTCTGCTCCAACCTACCAAAGAAAAGATTAACATCATGTGAACTGTGTACAGTGCGGCCGAATCGTGGACCGGAACATCAACGAAAATCCACCGCTCGATGATTTCAACCGTGCGCTGGAGGGATCGCAACAAGCCATAACAGTGGCTGACGAGGCGTGCTTCCGACAAGTTCCTGTGAGTTTGTTGCCAATGATTCCCAAACCCAACTTTTCATCCGCTTATGAAATGTTCGTAGACGCCAGTTTCAGAGGACATGTGATCTAGATAGGAAACGACAAGTGGCCTATCTGAACCGGCAGATTGTTTACAGAATGGACACGTTCCGAAACGAGAGTTTTGGAGATGTCATTAAAAATGTGGATGATCGCTCGAGACTATTCTGGAAGGTAGCCAAAGTCCTAAAGACGCATTCCAAACCCATTCCTCCTCTGAAGGTTGTCGATTTGATTCTGCTAACCCCAGCGGAGGAAGCAAATGCAATCTGCAATCATATTGGATCTCTAATTTGATCTTAAAAAAGCATAACACCAAAGCCCACTCGCTCTTGAGTGCTATCTTCAACAGATACTTGGAACTGCACTACTTTCCAAGCATCTGGAAAGAAGCCAAAATCGCTCCGATCCGCAAATCCGGGAAACATCGCCTTCAAGCAAAAAACTAATAAGCCTCCTCTCTTCACTGAACAAATTGTTCGAAAAACTCATTCTTAATCGTTTGCTCAAGTGTGTCGGGGAAAATAACATTCTCCTGCCGGAATAGTTTGGATTCAGGAAGGGGCATTCCACCACCCATCAGCTAGTTCGGGTGATGAACAACATCTGAAGTTACAAAGCTGTATCCAAGTCCACAGCCATGGCTTTGTTAGACGTCGAAATGGCCTTTGACAATAACTGGCACGATGGGCTTTTTAACAAGCTTTGTTACTTCAACTTCTCACCACACCTTGTGAAAATCACCCGCAACTATCCAGCAAAGGTCGTTTAAAATATCGTTGAACGGTTGTCTTTCAGACAGGTTTTTGATCCCAACAGGAGTGCCTACTTACTTTTGAAAAACTTTCGAATGTCCATTTATGGTCCATTTATGCTAGATAACAATGAATCAAAGGATTGCTTTAAATGGCTAATAACTTACAAAAACCGTTGCGCAATTCACACAATTCACTACAGGGTGTCCAAATATTGTCCGCACAACAAAATGGTGTAAAAACTATCTTTTATTCATTGATTGTTGTTTTTGTATTCTCCCAAGCGCGGAAGTAACGATCTTTGATGAAGTTTGTCAGAAGCAGATAATTTCTCATCTCCATGCGAAGATATTGAAATTTTCAGTGATTTCGCAAACTTTCGGATGGAAATCGAAGAATTTCACTTGATTCGTCGCCGGATAATCTCACGCATTTGTGGAGTCCGAACGGTGCGCTTTTTTCCTCTCCCTACGCGGTCATCGAGCGTTCCAAGCTGTTGGAATAGTTTTATTACTTCAGTAACTGTTGATTTTGCCATATTCAGGATCTTTGCAATCACTGAAACAGTATTTCCTTTTCGAAAAAGTTCAATTACACCTGCGCGAAACTCATTCGGCTTCATTTTGAATGAATTAGAAATCACAACTGTACCAAACTGCGTAAAAGACAATGGGTCAAGAGGTTCAACCATGTAGGTATGCTTAGTTTAATCCGCTATTTGCAGACACCCTATAAATTCACCAGCAGAGCAACTTTTTCGAAATAAAATTTAGGATGGGAAGGATTTTCAGCATTATAAAAAATCTCCTATTTTCCAATGCAATACTACCATCACACTTTGTGAGTGCCCAAATAGCATCCTAGAAAGGTTGGGTTCTTGATTAAAGGGAAAAGATTGTTGTAATGTTTTTAGTCTTATTTATTTATTTATTTATTTATTATTATTATTAAACTTCATCTGACTAGCCGTCTTAATGAATATTGAATATTGATGGGGAAAAGCGTGTGAGCGAGGCGCAAAAAACCCAAATCTTCTAATCACATAAATATGGAGAAAGCAAAGTTAAAGTATACATAACACAAAATAAATTGACAACATGCAATTCCTATTCGTGGTCTAGCAATAAAAGTAATTATCCTTAGCACTTAGGGCAGATCTCGTCAAGTCCTCGTCGACCAATTTCGGAAATCTGTTATTCATCCGCCAAAAATTCCGAAAGTCTACGCTTAAATCTTTCAACAGATGCATTGAAGTCAATCAGCAAGTACACCTGGTTGATGGTGGCTGACATGAAGCGGATGGAATCGTGCTGACCATACAAAGAATTGCGAGATTCAAGCATCAAAAATCGAGTTGGCGAAGTGTTCGTTCTGGGGCGTATTTATCCTCGGTTAGTCCGTATCGCCCAAAATAATCTTAGCTACAAAAACAGCTTGCGCAGTACTTCTCCTTTTTTCCAAGGTTTCTATGCCTAGCAATATGCATCGGTCCTCGTAGTGCGGTAAATTGAGCGGATTTTGCCATGGGAGATCCCGCCATCTGACAAATTTCCATTGGATTGATTCCATCCTAGCAATCCAGATCGATTGATAGGGACACCAAACCACAGCATTGGATTCCAGGATCGACCGCACAAGAGCACAATTAAGGGATCGAAAGCATAGGGGGTCACGAAATTCATTTGCTGTTTTGAAGATGAATCCCAGCTATCGGTTTGATTTGGAGATATCGTCGTAGTGTGATCGGAAGGTAAGAGCTGGGTCAAGGATAACTCCCAAATCCCGTACTTGACGAACATGTTATAGAGGCTGACCGTCGATGATGTAATCAAAATAATCGGCTCATGTTTTCTGTGGAACGAGATTACGTTGCTTTTGTGAATGCTTAATGTAAGCATGTTTCTAGTACACCATTCAACAAAACAATCCACATAATGTTGTAATATAAGGCAGTCTTGAACATTTGTAACAACCATATACATTTTTACATCGTCAGCATAAAATAATCGGCAAGCTGTTGGCAGCACTGAAGATGAAAATGGAAAACAGTAGAGGCCCCAGGTTGCTTCCTTGTGGCACACCTGATAAATTAGTGAACGGTTCAGAGGATTTATTTCCAATCTTAACAATCAGTTTCCGATCTGTTAGATATGATCCAGCTGGTCAATGATGATGAGATACCTATTCTTTGAAGTCGTTCAAGCAAAATCTCATGATCAACACGATCAAAAGCAGATTTCAGGTCGGTATATACAACGTCCACTTGTGTTCCAAGATCCATTGAGCGCATGCAGAAAGAAGTAAATCGGACGAGATTCGAAGATGTTGATCTCTTGGGATAAAAACCATGTTGTTCCAAAGAAATGTAGTTCTTACAGAAGGCAAACAGCATATCATGTATGATGATTTCAAATACCTTGCAGCAGGTGCACAGCGAAGATATTCCACGATAATTCTCGATGTTGCGTTTATCACCTTTTTTATGCACAGGGAACATGATGGAGAGTTTCCAGCTGGAGGGGAATCTTTGCTCCTGCAAAGAGGCGTTGAACAATAGTGTCAAAGGATGAATCAGAGCATCACAACATCTCTTCAAAATGCATGAAGGGATACCATCATGGCAAGGTTAGCAGGGATATTTTAGTTTGTTGATGGCAGATACAACGTTCTGAAGAGTGACCTGGAAATTTCCCAGTGAGCAGACATCGCGCATGCATACATGCATTTTCGACTTTAGCAGGCGCTGACGTGGTGTCATTGAAAGCAGACTTGAAGTGTTCAGCAAACAGATTGCACTTATCGGATGCAGTACTGGCGAGATCGTTACGTAGAAACATCTCAACTGGTAATCCATTATCTTTACGTTTGGAGTATACGACTTTCCAGAAACTTTTAGGATTTCTCCTAAGTTTCTCTTGCATACGTAGAGTATAAAGTTTGTACAAGAAGCAATTGTAAGTCCGATATCTGCTACTAAAGGGTGTATTCGATAAAAATGGCACACAGAAAATCTTCTGTAACTTTTGAATCGTATGAGTAAAAAACCTAGAAATTTGAGTAGATCTTATCCATAGTGTATTATTTACATCTGCCAAGTTTCATAGTTATACATTCAGTAGTTCCAGTCATGTCGTCGAAACAAGAAATTGTCCGTGAGAAAATTTTGTGCACTCACAATCAAAATCCAGGGACGTCCCACCGGTGGATTGCTAAAAGGCTTGGAATTGCAAATACAACTGTGTCTCGTGTAATAAAAACCTTCAAGGAGCGTCTGAGTGTCCAAAGGAAGGAAGGGAGTGGTCGTAAAAGTGGTCCAATGGACAGTAAAATGGCCAGGAAAGTCGTACAACAATTCAAGAACCGTCCAAACATGTCAATTCGAGATGTCGCTAAAAAGTCTAAGGTGTCAGTCGGTTTTGTGCAGAAAACCATGAAGCGTGCTGGGTTACATGTTTACAAAGTGCAAAAAGCCCCAAACCGGAATGAAAAAACAAAACATCACTGCGAAAACCCGCGCCCGGAAACTTTACACGAAGCTGCTCACCAAATCCGGTATCGTGATGGATGACGAAACATACGTCAAGGCCGACTTCCGTCAACTTCCTGGGCAAGAATATTTCGTTGCCAAGTCGAAGATCGATGTTCCGGAGGATGTTCGAAAGAAGAAACTATCGAAATTTGCAAAGAAGTTTCTAATCTGGCAGGCGATTTGCGGATGTGGTGAAATAAGTGCTCCCTTCATCACTTCCGGAACAATAAACGGTGCGATTTACACGGAAGAGTGCCTTAAGAAGCGTCTCTTGCCATTCATTAAGAAGCACAAAGGATCAACTCTGTTTTGGCCTGATCTAGCATCCTGCCACTACGCTCGAAACGTATTGGAGTGGTACCGAGCCAACGGATATGAACCCACCAAATTCACCGGAACTTCGTCCAATTGAAAAATTCTGGGCAATTATGAAAACGGAACTTCGCAAACATCCCAAAACTATAAAAACAGAGCTAGAATTGAAGAAAACTTGGGTAAAAACAACAAAAACACTGGGAAAATCGGTTGTACAAAATTTGATGGGTGGAGTGAAAAGGAAGGTGCGGGCATTCGGGATGGGAGACGAAATTGAATAAAACAAATGTTGTAAATCAAAACTCATTAGTAGTTCTTCATTCCCTGAAAATTTCAAGAAAATCCGATAATCAGTTTAATTTTGATGAGTATATATCTGTGTGCCATTTTTATCGAATACACCCTTTAGCTAGATTGAAAGCCTGCTTAGCGAGTGGGCAACGAATTCTACAGTATTTTCGAAGTGCTCTCGATCTCATACGCTTTAAATGTCGCAGGCGTGTATTCCCTCAAGCCGGCTTATGGTTAGGTCACCGCAGGGGGACATAACCAGCGATAATGGTATGCATGATGCGAGTGAAACCAACAACAGCCAACAGCGTCATCACTTACCTTACCTTACCAATCAGACTAAGGCCGGTGTGGCCTCTGCTGTACACAGAAGTTGTTTCCATTGTAATCGGTCCATGGCTGTTCCTCGCCAGCCTCGCTGTCTGCGGAGGGTCCGCAGGTCGCCTTCTACTTTATCGATCCACCTTGCTCGTTGCGCGCCTCTTCTTCTTGTACCTGTCGGTTCGTTTTCGAGAACCACTTTCACAGGGCTGTCGTCCGACATTCTTACGACATGCCTAGCCCATCGTAGTCGACCGATTTTTGCGATGTGTACGATGGGAGGTTCATCATCAACATTTACCATAACGTGCATCGCTCGAGTGTCATCTCACTTGCCAAAGCTAAATCCAAATAGCGACCGTTTCGGTTGCTAATTGTGTTGATTTGAGTTAAGTTATGAAAACCGAGGCCATCAAGTAACGCAGCACAAGCAACAGAGATGTGCGATTACAAAGCATCTACAGTGGGTCGAAGAGCCCCAAAATAAGCCAGACTGATTGCAATCACCAAGTAGAAGAAAGTAATCGCTGGCCCCAACGTTCGAAATAAATGCTCCAATAGAATCAATGTGGTTTGCTATGCTGCTCAAATTAGCTTTTCGGTTGGGTGGAAGATATATAACTCCAATGCTAACGGAACAGTTAGGTAATTTCAACTTTTCCCAAAGCTGCTCGAGTGAAACATTGACAGGAGTAGGATCAATGCAGCAATTCAGATCGGTTGATACAACCATCAGCACACCACCGCTACGAGATTTTTGGCTGGTTGTTTGGCTGCGGTCGGTTCTGAAGACGGTGTAGGCAATGCCAAATAATTGCGATGAAAACATTTGGTTATTTAACCATGTCTCAGTAAATCACTATTTATTCTTTACTATTTATAAAAACTACAAGGTACAGCCCAATGGGGTTGTGCGCAAAGGTGACGTAGGACTACGCAGCAATCTAATTCCCATACACGTCAGGGCCATCCGCTAATTGATTTAAGTCAGTCCTGAAAAGGGCCAAGACAATTCTATTGTACACTCTCTAGAAAGCATTTGGTGGCTCTTAATTATGATACGTCCCCGGTTGTATTTTCTACGATGGTTGAGAGGGCCACTATCTCTAACGCGTAGAAGATAATTATGGATCTGTTGGTTCATTGGTTGTTCAACACGCTTTGCTATTTACTCCGGGACGCGGCGTTTAAAGCAATGCCATGTTCAGCCGGAACGCGGTAATGAAAATTTCAAACAGCACAAGAGATAAATTCATCCAAACGAACTCTCCAGTTGGCAAACTAATTTGGTCGTCCTGAAAAGGACGGATTTAGTTGACGGGGGAGAAACAGTTCGCGATTGAACTTGGGCTTTCTCTCTTGGTTCATCTCACGGGATGATTGATTCTTGACCCGTTGTCACGGGCGGCTTTTTCCCGCCAACTTGTTGGCTTCGGCAGCCATGTTTCTCGCAGCGAGGTTGACGGGAGCATCGGCAACAACAGCCAATCGCATCAACGTCTCTCTGGGCAACGACTGCTCGCCGTCGCCTACTGCGATCCTACAGCCACTGCACAGCTTAACGACTGTCGTAAGACTGAATAAAAATGTTCTGCTTAAAGCTGTTAGGTAAAAGCATCGAATGCTAGTGCACGAAAGAAGGCGGTACCAACGAAGGCAATGTGTTACAAATAGCATCAAAGGGGACGAACTTCAATTATTGCGCCACAATAATTAGTTTTAATTATTACACGCAAGACGGATGATTTTCTTAACCGAACCTTTCCTAATTTGCTTGCCACCGCCAGCAACTAATCCGCTATGCATAGCTAGGAACAACAACGAACTCAACCACATGGTCGGTCTGAAGTGACGCAGTTCGGCTCGAATTCCGTTCGTTGGTTGTTCAACCTTCTTTGTCATTTACTACGGGACCCGACGTTTAATGAATGCTATGTTCAGCCGGGGCGCGGTAATTGAAATTAATTTCAAACATCACAAGAGAAAATTTCAACCAAATAAACTCTTTAGTTGGCAAACTAATTTGGTCGTCCTGAGAAGGACGGATTTAGTTGACGGGGGAAAAACAGTTCGCGATTGAACTTGGACTTTCATTCTTGGTTCATCTCATCTTCATTGCGGGTGGCCATCTACTGGTGACGTGGGATGATTGATTCTTGTCTCGTTATCACGGGCGGCTTTTTCCCGCCAACTAGTAGGCTTCAGCAGCCAACTGCACCAACGCCTCTCTGGGCAGCGACTGCTCGTCCAACTGCAGATACTACTCTGCACAGCTCCACGACCGCCGGAAAACTAAATCAAAATGCGAAGGTGTACCCGTTACATAACATTCATGGCTGCCTAGGAGACGTTCCTTACTTAAATATGAAGTCTGTGCGCGGAAAGTGCTGTGTATTTGGTAAATTTACTATGAAAAATCGATATTATAAGACATCACTTCATATTTGCGTTAATTTTATTAGTTGCATGTTAAAATCAATAGTTTGAAATATTTAAATCGCAGCGTAGAAAATGTTCCGATCGATTGGTGCAAACATTTTGGAAATCAATCGTGGAATGACTTAGTTATTAACGTTCAAAACCTATATATTTTTCGTGACGCTCCAAATTTTCGCAATTCGAACGTGTACCCCAGTATTGAAAACACAGACGTAGTCCTACGTCAAAAATTCTCATGGATTTCCACTTTTTGCACTTTTTCACTACAACTTGTCTCAAAATCAAGGCAACTTCGCGTAATTTGGCTTTTTCATTGAGGCAAACGGACAATCTGACAAACATTAAAAATAAATAACTAAAAATTTAAACAAACATTAAAATTATAAAAATCTATGTGTGTGGATACACATTAAAATATTGTTTCAGAATGACTTATGTTCCGAAACTCCCATTGAATTCGAGTTCGCCCTGTTATCGTTTTGTCCAATGAAGTATTAACCATACGATTGAAGTTTTTAATGAATAATACGTGATGGCCAAGAATACAAAACAGCAAAAAATATGTCCTACGTCCGTTCTTAACATCTCAATTCAAAACAGTAAACATTCCCCTCGCTTCAACCATCAGAACTTTTCACCACGTTTCTGGCGTATTTTTCCCAGTATTTCGAATCACGTCAGAAGGCTTCATTTTTATTAACTGAGAAAATCGTGCTCCTTGAAAATTATTACAATTTGCTCGAATTAAGATAAGATGATGCTGCGGATATGGCCACTGTCTGCAAAACAGAATCAAGATATCTAACTACAAAAAAAGAGAGAGATTCAGGCAGCAAGCGAAAGTGCTATTTTTCTTCCTGTGAACGCGATATAAACACGAAAAAAGGGGCCAGACCAGATGAAAAATCATGCGAACGAGTGCAAAGGCTACGTAAAATGCTGACCGGTGCTGGAATGATCCTGGTAGATGAGATGTGAATTAGTGATTCAATGCCAGCGGAGAATCTCCGTCGTCGGTAGATATATCAGCAGGAAGGCTCATTAAGAACTGTACTCACGTTTGCAGCTGGGAATCACGTGTAAATTTCAAGAAAAGAACAGCTTTCGTTATTCCCTAATTATTGCGGCTCGTTTTTTGTTCGATTGCAACGGCCAAAGGATGGTGGTATTATTTTGCTTCACCACGAAGCTGATGAAACTGTATGAGAACAAAACCGATGCTTTCGATTCCAGAATAAAATAGATAATCAAGCGTTGATATTTGATTTTCTGACATTCCATTTGGAATGCTGCTGAAAATTTCATAATAATAAGTCATAAATGCTTGCAGTTAACTTTATTTAAGGAGAAACGTATGATCCACCTCTGAATTCGGTCACATATTGTGTGGCATACATTTGACCCATTTGGGGCGGGGAAAACCCAAATTCGATTATTCGATGCTTAAAATTACCATCGACCAGTGCATCCATTAAACACCCTGGACCCGAATGGCAGGATGAGAGAAACAAATGAAGTGCTTTTGACATTGTTTCCGGCACACCTATATTCGTGCCATCGCCACACCGTGCACCGACAACCAGGTTCTGTTTTTTTCAACACGAATATGCAATGTGCATACACACAAAGAGGCAAGACTCACTTCGGCAAGTTCCAAAATTGTGGAACAGTTAATCTCAGTAATAAAATTACCGACACCGTAAACATCCAATATATATGATGTGATTATCCCGATTATTTGCTAGCGTTCGCTTACGGTGGTGGTGATAAAGTTGAACTCGGCTGCTGTGTCTGGATGACAGCGAGAAAAGCGCCCAGATGCCGGCAATGGTCCAGATTTCGTTTGGTACACCGTTATTGACTCGAGAGAGCTTCCTGTTGTGTTGTTATCCCTGATGAAGCTGCATCAGCAGTGGTGAGGCTGGGCTGGTCTACTTTTGCGTGGGGTTGAAAGTGTGAAAGTTTGTCGCTCAAGATAAATTTTGTAATTTACTTTAATAATTAATTTTTGCATGTTTTGCCGCTTGATGGATACTGTACGACATCATGTGCAATCGCGGTCGATGAAAAGACTTATAATGAACGTGTTTGTTTGTTTGGTCTGGCTGAAAATGTAACTAAATATATTTTGTAAGGTTTTAGGCGCAAAGTTGTTGGAACGGGGGGATTTGTTATAAATATCGTACAGGTTTGGGCTGAAGGGTATCTGCTTTTCGACATAAACTGTGTCTTACGGCAAGGGTAGATTGTTGTCAAATTAACAATTTGGAAAAAGAAAAAAAAAGACCGTCATGAAAAATTGTAACACTTTGAACACTAATAACACAATTATTTCTATATGGACTCTCAAGATGTTCATATCAATCAGTTGGATTTTCCCGACTATCAATTCAATAATCTAATATTACCTTTCAACAATTGTAAATGATTGAAAACAACGCAAATGAAAGGTGATGCTCTTTCCTATTTTCCTATCACCTGTTTCATGTTCATAATTTTCCTATTCCATATTTTCCTATCACATAATTCAAATGTGAGTAACGGAGGTCTCCTTTGCAGCAGTGAACGAATAACAGTATGTAAAAAAAGCTATCCACTCCGGGAGTTTTACACTAGTGTTGATATTTTGAACGTGAAATGTAAATTATTTAATTGATTTGTTGGAATTCATTTGGTTTAAATTGGAATAGTATCTAATACTGTTATAATTGATAAAATGACAGGTAGTTGAAAACACACGCTAAATTTCAATCGCATAAATTTTGGTTATTTCGCTCGATACATCACACATTAATAGAGGGTGTATTCGATAAAAATGGCACACAGATATATACTCATCAAAATTAAACTGATTATCGGATTTTCTTGAAATTTTCAGGGAATGAAGAACTACTAATGAGTTTTGATTTACAACATTTGTTTTATTAAATTTCGTCTCCCATCCCGAATGCCCGCACCCATAGGCGTAGCCAGAGGGGGGCAGGGTGGGGCCGTTGCCCCCCCCCCTAACTTTTTGATTTTATTTTTAGATTTTTAATGTTTGTTTCAATTTTTGATTATTTGTTTTTAATGTTTGTGAGATTGTCCCTTTACCTCAATGAAAAAGCGCGAAGTCGCTTCGATTTTGTAATAAGTTGTAGCAAAAAGGCGCAAAAAGCGGACATCCATGAGATTTTTTTTGAAATAGTAAACCCAACCTAAAAAATATCTCTAGTAATGTTAACTATGATTCAAGCATTGATTGGTTTTTTCCCGCTAGCTGAAAGTGGAAAAAGCTATGCTCAGTTCAATTTTCAGTTCTTGGCAATAAAAAAACGTAATATTTACGTAAGCTTTTGGAAGTCAAATAACACCAGATTGAGAAACATATTTCATAATTCACAGTTAGAAAGTGTATCAACGGAAAATGTTTTTTTTTTTTTTTATGCGTTATTTTATTTTTTTTTTAATTTTTTTTTTTTTTTTTTAAGGGGGCATTCCCCTCGCCGCCCCGGTTAAGGGGTCCCTTTTTTTTTGGAAGGGGGTGGCAGGTAACTTTTTTCAGGTTTTTGTTGCTGCTTATGGTTGCGACATCTTCCAAATCCCATCAACGGAAAATGTATATTTGAACTATTCATTCTATGAGCCGAACCGGTCAATGTTACCCCGCTGATCAATAATATCCCGTTTTACGGTACTGTAGTTTCGTATTATTGAGAATATATGTTAATCATATCTTACAGTTTGATTCAGTATTTTGAAATATTGTTTTTGTATCCAAGAGATATTAATGGCGCACATGCTACGATATAATCCAGGTGAAACGAGACGAATCGTATCCGATTTTCAGACCAGTAATTTGATAAGCGTGTCAGAAAGCAAGACAGCATGCTAATCAGTGCGAGAAGTTGTAGTGGTCTTATCCTATTCAAAGATTTTATCCCTTTCTATGAGCATGAGCAAGATAATGAGCATGATTGACCGCCCAAGGTTGCTACTCCGTTGCTGCCAGATCAGTTGTTATAACACAGAGAAACAACAGATGATGGCTGAGACTAGCATACATCCTCAATGTATAAAAACTGGTGATCCCAAACTAAGGCAATACTGGCGCCTGCTTCACCCGAATGCAGGTCAAATAAGGAAAGGGTAGGAATGTGTCGACGTGATACTCGTTTTATTGGAAGCCGAGACCACCTCTGCACTTTCACTGGGATGTTGGATAACAGGATTGGGTGGCAGCAGGATTCTTTTTGGTAAACGATAAGCTGAATTCACGCGGCGTTTAGTGAAATATATAAATATTAGTACCGATTTCTGATTTGAACCTATTTAAACCAACAGTGAGGATGCTATTGGAGCCACTCACAAAGTGTGGTGGTGGTTTTTCATTGGAAAAACAAAAAGATTCTCTATAATGCTGGAAATCCGATTTGAACCGATTTAAACCAATAGTAAGGATGGTATTGGAGTCACTCACAAAAAGGTAAAGTGGCTTACTTTATCCAAGTGACACGGCAAGTATAGCAAACCAATATTATGGATGAAAATTAATTTTGATCCTCACCACCGGTCCACCAGCCCGGCGAACCACCACATCTCACCATGAAGCATTTTTGTAGTTTTTTTTTCTATGCTCACTCGATCACTCGCATCGCTGAATTATAGATAACCGAAACTATACGAAACGCCCATGCCCGATTACAAAATAGTGCGTAACTAAGCATCGACACAACCTTTCACAGCCGATGCTCGAAGCATACTCTTTTTCATAAACTTTCAATTTTTACAACTGTATCAATCAAGTAGAGGCTTCTTAAGAACAATCTATTATAATCCGTTTAAATTTGTGATTGAGGGATTTGGTAAAAATAAGAGTGCGTAGATGCACTTCGTGCCCTCTGGTACTTTATGCTTCTATTGATGTCTATGCTCATCCGTTTAGCATCAACCGGGGGAGACTGGTTCCTATACCCAATGATTTCATTATCACCAATCTGCTCAACCAATCCCAATATATTGTGATATAGTGGACGGATTATTATAATTTGAGATAACTCAATGTAGACGTCTTCCAAATTTGGCAGATCGGCAGGCAGTCCACCAGTGGAGACCCACCTGGTACCTCATAGCAAGATGCTTAAAGGCGGACCGGAAGATTCGAGAGCTACCCCCCCTTCAAAGATTTTATCCGTTTCTATGGAAAAAAAAACGCGCTGAATTTATGTGCGATGGTTCGGCGCGTGTTCATGAATAGAAGAATGTTTGAAACAAAATGGATCACCCCGAGCAGAACACAAAAGCATATGAATACCTAATTTTGATCTTGATAACTGGCCTTGGTATTAAAGAGCTCAGATTAAGAGGTATAATACCTAAGCAAAATACCGAAGAATTGCAAGCAAAATGTCTCTAGAATAACTAAACTTGATATTCCGGATACCTGGGTAAGTATCTGGTCACCTTAGAGGTATTATTTTAGTATTGTCTTACCTCAATTCGGTATTCGCATGACATTGTGGGAACAATTTGATGGTATTATCCTCAGGTATTTTACCTCTTAATCTGAGCTCATAAATACCAAGGCCAGTTATCAAGTTATTCGCTTCTGCTCGGGACCGGATAGAATACATACGTAAGCACTCGGTTAGCACTCGATTTTAAAACAATACTAAGTTGAATAGGTTCATTGGTAGGAAATTCATCAATCAAATACATACCACAACAAGTCGAGAACACTCGCATAAACCCAGAAGAAAGCTACTATTAAAGTCGATGTTCATTACTTCTCATTCTAAATTTTATTTCGGAAAAGTGCTCTGCTGGTGAGTGCATAAATGTAATTAAAAGAAACAAACGAACAAAACTAAATAAATGCCGTTGCAATAACCACGAAGAGAAAATTATGCAAAATGATGGTTTTTCTCGAATTTGAACAACAATTTTAATAATATTCAATAATGCACCGTTTTTGTTATATATTACTCAGATACACTCCACTTGATACCACAACACTATACCTTTTCGACAGATCGTGTTTCAGATAAATCGGTTCAAATTTCAAAACGCAGATGCACCAGTGTATCTGAACTATTTTAAAAATATTGAGGAGTAGCAGATAGAACGCATATGAATTCCTTTTCGTCATTGATGAATGAAACTTCCTAAATTATTTCTTTTTACTCGTGTATTAAGAATACAAATAGCAACAATTTATCACAAAAATCACAGCTTGCTTACAATCGCAACATACGTCGGTCTGTAAAGTTATGCATGATTTTCCTGTTTAGATAAAACAGAGAAAATAATTAAACTGAAGTTAAGTTAAGAGGACACAAACCAGAAGCTATACACCACCAAAACTCAAAATGTATGTTTGTTAAAAGCTAACCACTTATTATTCGAACAACTATTAAAAAAAATCTTTTGAAACGGTGTGAGCACGGTGAGTAAAAAAAACGATGTTTTTGCGGTTTTGCTTTGTCAGTATATGCACTGAAAATTTATTTTCGTGAATTAGCTTTCCCTTGTTTCGTAAACATGGATTTTGTTCATAGAATAAATTCCTCGTAATTTGTATGAAACATTCCTTATGCTTGTCATCTGGTGAACTGCTGTCATTACACCTTTTTGTACAATGCACGAAATGAATTTTGTGAAGACCAACCTATCACTGCTTTTCTTCAATCATACTCATACATGCTGGTTTTGCTGCTTGGGTGGCCTAGAATCATCGATTTATCCCAAAATAAAAATTAAAGCGCTATCGAGAGTTACAAGTTCATACTCATTAATCAAGTAACTTCTAACGAGTCACCATGGCTTAGTGAGTTCAACCACGGATTCAATAACAAGTCTTCCCAAAAATACAGGTTCGAACCTCATTTCAGAAATATTAAAAAAAAATCTGAACAACTCCTCGTGGTTTGCGCTTTTTTTCAATTACATACTAAGTCGATATAGAAGTTCTGTCAGTCAATCACTAATATTAGTAGCATTTTGTATTGTTTTCGTACAATGAACGAGTGTTCTTTCTGTGTCAACTAATGCTTCGTGCTTTTAACAGTTATGTAAGAGCATTGTGGCATTGAATACGAAGGTAGTTTCTTGAAAAGTACAAATCAATTTCGGTGTAGAAAACAAAGAATAGATTTGTTAGTTCTACATTCGATTTCGTTTTGAAAACGAAATTTAATATTCAGTGTGAGCGAGCGGGTCGCGAGGAAAAATACATTTTCAGTAAAAACTGTTAGATTTCAGCATGGTTCCTGTTTAATGGGATTCGAGTATGAAACTTGGGGAAAATCGAGAGTTTAAAAAAAAAATTTCCTTCCAGATCAAGTCTAGAATAGTTTAATCTTGTTGCCAAAATCGGACGGGTATTTTAAAATACTTTAAAAGTATTAAAGTTAATCCACCCGTCGTTCAGGTGGATTCTTACAAAGTGAGGGCTCGATTCCCGCTCCAGCCGACGGAACTCGATAATGTCCTTACTATATGGGTCCACCGGGCGTTGTGTTGTCCGTTGTATACCCATCCAGAATTTTTCAATTGGACGAAGTTCCGGTGAATTTGGTGGGTTCATATCCTTTGGCACAAAATTGACTCCGTTGGATCGGTACCACTCCAATACGTTTCGAGCGTAGTGGCAGGATGCTAGATCAGGCCAAAACAGAGTTGATCCTTTGTGCTTCTTAATGAATGGCAAGAGACGCTTCTTAAGGCACTCTTCCGTGTAAATCGCACCGTTTATTGTTCCGGAAGTGATGAAGGGAGCACTTATTTCACCACATCCGCAAATCGCCTGCCAGATTAGAAACTTCTTTGCAAATTTCGATAGTTTCTTCTTTCGAACATCCTCCGGAACATCGAACTTCGACTTGGCAACGAAATATTCTTGCCCAGGTGGTGAGCAGCTTCGTGTAAAGTTTCCGGGCGCGGGTTTTCGCAGTGATGTTTTGTTTTTCATTCCGGTTTGGGGCTTTTTGCACTTTGTAAACATGTAACCCAGCACGCTTCATGGTTTTCTGCACAAAACCGACTGACACCTTAGACTTTTTAGCGACATCTTGAATTGACATGTTTGGACGGTTCTTGAATTGTTGTACGACTTTCCTGGCCATTTTACTTTTACGACCACTCCTTTCCTTCCTTTGGACACTCAGACGCTCCTTGAAGATTCTTATTACACGAGACACAGTTGTATTTGCAATTCCAAGCCTTTTAGCAATCCACCGGTGGGACGCCCCTGGATTTTGATTGTGAGTGCACAAAATTTTCTCACGGACAATTTCTTGTTTCGACGATATGACTGGAACTACTGAATGTATAACTATGAAACTTGGCAGATGCAAATAATACACTATGGATAAGATCTACTCGAATTTCTAGGTTTTTTACTTATACGATTCAAAAGTTACAGAAGATTTTCTGTGTGCCATTTTTATCGAATACACCCTTTATTACTTTCTGTCTATTTAGTATCCCACAAACATGGAGAATTCTAGCGTAATACGATACGAAATCAATAGATAATAACAATAGATTAAAAATACAATCAAAAGGGCTAACATAGTAGCGTAGTCCTACGTAATTATTTCGAACAACCCAATGGGGCTATATTTTAGTATCTCTACGCACAATCCGTAGCCAGCCGTTTCAGAAATTATTTCCGAGCTAAAATCGGTCAAGCTGAAGCCGATCAAAATGTTTCCCTTCGGACGCAAGGGGTCAGCAAACTATCGGGAAAAGCTATACTTGTTCCATCTGGAAAAGAACTCCACCTGTCTGGGCAATCTCCATCACGCAGTCCGGAAACTGCCTATCCTTTGTGCACGGTACCAGGAACTGCCACATGAACGTGACCGTTTAGTGCAACCAAATGGAGGAAGTTATCGAGCCAAAGTGCGTTTACTGTGGTGTCAACCACGAGGGAAGCAGCCAATCATGCTCAAAGCAATAAGAAATTCCAACGAAAACTAGCTCTACCGGTGGCGGAAGAACACTTCCGCCTACATGGGCGGCGTTGGCATCGGTTAGTTACAGATTTTGTCGCCGTATGCTACCGTAGCCGATACGAAGCTGAGACCTTTCGTTCCAGGAAAATCGATGGATCACCTGGTCAACGCAAACGGATACGTGCTGCGCGTGCGTGATGCTGGACAGGTTCGGAAGCTGATGAACATGAAGGCGTTGTTTGATGGCACAGCTGTAACTGTGGAACTCCACCCGATCCTGAACAAACGTTGATCCTGTCGTGAAACACTCAATGAAATCGACGAAGAGTTGTTCAAGTGGATGGCTAAGGTCGGCGTGGTTGGAGTATAGAGGATGCAGGATGGCGTCAGAGGGAACACACCGACGATTATCCTCACCATCAACGGCTCTTCTACACCGGACTACATTAAGGTGAGCCCGCTCCGGATTAAGACGAGGATCTACATTCCCGACCTGATGATCTGCTATCGGTGCTTCGAGTACGAACAGTCCAAATTCCGATGCAAGACCGAACCGAGATGCAACAGATGGAACTCCGAGATGGAACTGTTCCAAGGTACACGATTTCGAAATCAAAGCCAAGGCCGATCTCATCAAGCAGCTTCAGAAAAACCCTTGCCACGCTCAGCACCAGGTGCGAGCATCTAAAGGCCGTTCACACCAAAATCCGGATAAAGTAATTATCCTGATTCTTAGTCAAATCACTACGAAATGGAATGAAATTTGTTATGCACATAACCAATACATAGACAAACGTGAATCACACACATTGTTTACAAAAGCGCATTCTGTATTCAAGATGGCGCCGTCTGAACTAGCACGCAGGAAATCTATCTTGCGCCAATATTTGGAAAATCCCAATTCTACTGTTTGATTCGTCCTAAGATCATTAAATGTGCCAAAATCAACTGTTGCAGAAGTGATTAAACGTTATAGAGAGGGTCTTACTGTCGAAAGGAAAGCTGGAAGTGGTGGTGAACATGGACAAGGAAAGAGAAAAGAATCCTTGCTGCTTTACAGGCAAACCAGAAGGTGTCAACACGGACAGTTGCGAAAAAAAAGTGCAAATTTCAACCGGTTTTGTGCAAAAATGTAGGTCTAAGGCTAGATTGAGATCATTCCAAGCTCAAACACCCAGATCGTAACGTAAAGCAACAAAAATCGGTAAAAAAAACGCTCCAAAAAGCTTTATGAACAACTTCTCACAAAATTCCATTGTGTTGTCATGGATAACGAAACATACTGCTTCAACAAATTCAAATATCACTCGGGAACGGAATTTTAGACTGCAACTAGCCGGAAAGATGCCCTTGAGCATCTGAAACGGAAGTATAAAACCAAATTCCCTGAAAAATATCTGGTCTGGCAAGCAATATGTTCCTGTGGGCTAAAATCTCAGATTTTCGTAATCACGGGTACCGTAAACGCTGAAATTAACCGCCTCAAAAAGCGGCTCTAACCATTCCTGAGGTTTACTCAATCCTTGTTCTGGCCAGATTTGGCCAGCTGTCATTACACTAAAGATACAATCACTTGGTATAAGCAAAATAACGTTATTTACGTTCCCAAGGATTATAATCCACCAAATTGTCCACAGCTCCGCCCGATTGAAGCATACTGGTCAATGGTCAAGAAAAACCTCAAAAAGCTTGGTAGAGAGGTATCAACGATCCAAGAATTTCGTTCTAAGTGGCTTACTGCTTCGAAGAAAACTGACAAGGACACCGTGCAAAGATTGATGAAAGGAGTGAATAAGAATGTGCGCGCAACAGCTTATGGAAATAAATCCATATAAATCTATATGCAGTTGTGTTGAGTTCCAAATTTATCTTTAAAATGAAATAAATAATATAAATCAAAAACATGCTGTTGTTTTTCTAAAATATTTTTTGTATGTCCGGATTTTGGTGTAAACGGCCTTTAGAAACGAAAAACCTGAGCAAGAAGGAGAAGAAGCGATCCAATCTGAACCAAGCCCTGAAGGAAGAAGAAACTGGATCCGAAATGGCAACGAATTTGAGCCTCCAGCCAACAGCAGCCGCGCATACTACCTCCCAGGTCCATCCCCCAAACCCCAAAAAGTTACCGGTTAAACACTGACCCCCTCTACATAATGATACCTAAGAAAAAGCCCTTCAACATTCTAACCCAACCGCAAAGTTCGACTAACTCCTCTTGCACAGACCCCTCTCATCCTCAAACCAAGAACGGCCAACATAACAAACCCAACAAACCATCAATTACTCTCCCACCAATCACCGCCCTCCACTTGTCTTGCTTTGCAGTGAAATTTCCTTGGTTTTCGAGGTAGACTCCATGAATTGCAATTGCTCAGTTCGAAATTTAATCCAATAGCCATTACCCTACAAAAAACACTTGTCCCCAAATCAAAAAGTTCATTTGATTTTATTAAAGTATACAAACTTTACATTTATAAGAAACCCGACAACCTTTATCAAACAGGTTCTGCTCTTGCCATTAAAATAGATATTCCTTATTGAATTCGAGTTGATCTCACCTCTCCACTCATAGCCACACTGATGGAATAGATTTCCCTGTTTAAGTTACTTTGATCTCCATATACATATCTCTATCTCAATCCATATCAAATCAGGAAACAACTAGATCCCACCTAAACACAATTATCCACGAAATTTCAACTCCAGTTATTCAAATGGGTGTTTTCAATGGAAATTCTACCTTTTGGGGGGGCAAATCCAGAAATCCCAGAGGCACAATGTTAGAACAGTTCATTGATGAATCCGGTTTTACTCTCCTTAACGATGGTATTTAGTAACACCAGAATTGATCACTCTTCCGGCGGTTCCTTTGCTCTCGATCTTTCTATTTATTCCCATACCCTTACACCCCAGCTATCTTCGCGCGTGCATGATGATTGCTGCGGGAGTGATCACTTGCCTATTGGCATCTCTTTGTGCCCCCCCCCCCCCCCCCCAAAACTTCGAGGTACGAACTGGCCGATTGGGCCAACTATCACAACGAAGTGTTCGAAAATTTTACCAGCAATGCACCTTCCTATCCTGATGACTTTATTCAAAGGTTATTCGATATTGCTGAACACCATATTCCCAGAACTAACGGCCTTCCTGGTAGGAAGTCGGTTCCCTGGTGGAACCCTGAGCTTTATTCCGCGGTCAAGTTCTCCCGTAAAAAAAACTCCGTGCTCTTCAAAGGATGGCAATGGGCGATCGGAAAGACTCCACTACACATGCAGAATTCAAAAGCACTAGAAACGCAGCGAGGGCAGCAATCAAACGGGCAAAGCATGTTGGTTGGGATCAATTCCTTTTCTCCATTAATCCTGAAAGCACCTCCAAGGAACTGTGGGAGAAAGTTATTAGATTGAATGGGAACAAAAGCAGACAACAAATCAGGATCCATGTCAACAATTAAATCACAGATGATCATAATCAAATCACAGACCTTGCTGACCATTTCCCCAAATCCTCATATCTAACATTACCAATCACAAAAATCACAAAAATCTCAAGAAGCATCCTCTCCCTGTTTTGATACTGTCACGGACCTAGAGTATAACCTTGATTTTCATTTGATGAGTTAGAGTGGGCTCTGCACAAAATACATAGTTCATCTGTAGGCCCAGAAGACGTGGGTTACCCTCTTCTCAAGAATCTTCCTCTCATAGAAAAAATCACCTACATATTTGTTCAACAAAATATGGAAAAATGGTGAAACAACTGAATCCTGGAAGGAAGGTCTGATCATTTCATTTCCAAATTCGACAAAGATAGAAATAGTGCCGACAGTTCCCGACTCATCACTCTTCTGAACTGTACGACTCATGAATCTCTTGAAATCTCAGGGTTTGCTCGACAGTCGATGCAGCTATGCCCCGGTAATTTGAGACCATTCTCTTGCAGCCTTTCTTAAACACTAAGAAAACATATGACTGTTTTCAGCAGTTCGGAAATACGCCGGTAGACAAAGAAAGATTGAACACCTTTGCTAACGAAAGCATATCCCACACCGTTTTAGCACAGAGAACAGACGTTCATCTTCGGTCTGCTACTTGTGTAAAACTTTAAACCGACATTTCAAATGTATGTCGTTATGCTCCTGGTAGACAGCGCTGCAGTTGTGCGATAACTGTCATGTAAATGTTTACAATGGCAAACCAGATTCCTTCCGCTGGTCATTAACGTGACGCCAAAAAATTTTGGGGTTAGACTTAAGGCTTTTTTGTAGACGGACCTGATAGGCGTTATAGAGATTATCGTTCAATTGCTTGTACTCGGCATTCGCCTCCACGTGGCTCGCTCTTGTAGAATCCATGCGATATTTGTTATGCTGTATCAAAGTATCTTCTGTAACAAAACGCGATGGGATTGAGTTAACGCGTGGCAACTACACGGCGGGACAATTTAACTCAATTTTGAATTGTTTTTGACTCACTTTCGTCAAAAGTGGAGTCAATCAAATATGAGTGACTGGGATTGAGAAATAGACATATCTAGAACATCGATCTGATTTAAGTCGGTGTCTTAGATATGTCGACTTGTCAATCCCAGTCACATTTACTCAAACATGAGTGACTCCACTTTTGACGAAAGTGAGTCAAAAAAGATTCAAAATTGAGTTAAAGTGTCCCGCCGTGTAGGGAATGATCTCTCATATGCATCACCATGAATATCTCTCATGCGCATAGCATATTACCAATTGCTAATGCCTTCTCTCCTTTCTCTTCTCTCTTCTTGTTCTCTTCACTATCCAATAACCACGACCAATACCATATGGACCAACATGGCAGGTCTGGATGGGCATAATCCAAATCACCCGGATACATTGGAGGAAGCATAACGCTAACCATTCGGACCCCGCAAAGGGTTTTCAGACAATTCAGATACTCTGAAACTTCCAACGGTAAATCTCCCGTCGCTTTGATGTAGCAAGGAACCACTGCCGCAGCATCTATGTCCATATCGGTGTCCACACGAATCTGGCACTGCTTGTCCACGATTAACGCGTGCAGTCTGTCCAGAAATTCGAAGGGCCAAATACCGTCGGTTTGCTTCGGAATGACACTGGTTAGGCGATACTTGTTTATTGGAACACGGCCGCACATGACGTTTTTGCAAAGCTCCTTTGCATGACATACTTTAATAGTGCCGTAGTCTACGAGTTGTACTTCGTAGCGACTAAAACTCACTGCCTTCCCTATAACTGCTCGGTAAAACTGTTGATCTATGTGGTCCAGGCAAGGCTCACCGGAGGCATAGAATTGATCTTGACGGTAGCTGATTGCGTCCGTTCAGTATAACATTGATGACTTCCTTGTTGGCATTCAGTGTGCCCTTAAGTCTCGCGTCGTGTTAATAGATCACACCGTTGACATCTACGCAGGTCGGGATACCGACGAACATAGGTTTATCGATTGGTTTAGCCGGCCACCAACAATCAATCGGCGTTAAATTGTCTGTTATGTCGTTCTGTGGAGTAACAGGAATATATTGTAGGATTATTTTGTACAATGGTTACAGTTTTGAGTTTTGACGTACGACTACGTCTTTGTTTTCAATACAGGAGTACACGTTGCAAGTACAAAAATTTGGAGCGTCACGAAATATGCTTAGGTTTTGAACGTTAATAACTAAGTCATTTTACGATCGAGACGCAAGGACGGTTGTCCCCGTTTCCTCTTTCACTCGATCCGAAAATATTCGTTTATTAATTTATTCCTCAAATGGATAATTAAATTGCCGTTTATTTTTGAATCGCTACATAGTGGCCTGGCCGTTACAAATATGCCACAAATATCCCTTGCGCTGAACTGGCCGGCTTGGCGTGCCGCAAGGGCTCAGTAGGGATCAAGACCCGAAGCTAAGAGTCAATTCCATTGTGGTTATATCACATTTATTAGCAGAGCAGCACCTCGAAATTTTAGGTTCATTATTCTTTATATGCTATAAAATTTCAGATCATCCATGGATATTGATTTTTTTTTCTCGGGGCTATGAAACATTATCATAGCTTTCAGGTCCATGGTAGATGCGCGGGTTGTATACGGATACAATTGCAGCAGGACCACAATCTCTAAACATGTAAATACAAATGAAATTATTATCATTTTATATTATAACATCCATTCACTACATTTTGTATGCTATTTTATAAGTCATTTTCAGCTACGCATATATGCATCCTCGTCAGTTACAGCTCACCCAACCTACGTTATGTATTTGAAAAGATAGGAAGGTTTTTAAAGTTTTGTTTTAGGGAGGATCATATTCGAAAAATTCTACTTGAAAAAAGGTTTTTCCTTCTTCATCAAAAATATATATTAATTCAAAACCTAACAGTTTAAATCATTCATTTCCTATTTCACAGACATAAAGAATCATCCAAATGATCAGCAGCTATCGAAAAATTCAATTTTTAATTTTTTTTTATTTTAGTTTCATTAAGATTTAGTTTTTGGATTCATTCTCATGAAATCTATTTCGCCTTATTTTTTGCTGTTTTCAGTTTTTCCAATCCTCTTATGATATTAATGCACATCTAATTTAAATTTTCAGTAACATACCATTAGTTGTCAGATAAATATTGTACCTCCGTTTATTATGTACTCTGACTATTATTGTGAAAACAAATTCTAATCTTAGTAGATCTTAATCCAACAGAAACTGCAACAGTGGAAGTCTTTCGATGAGTGGATGGTCAGCTTAGTTAAGGATATACGTTTTCTACTTTAGTTTACTGGCCTGCTGGTATTATTGTTTTATATTATAACGTCAGTTCATTCTTTTATGTTATAACATTAAATGATGTGACATAATTGCATTAAAATTCATTTAATTAAAATCACTATTTCCGATGAGACTCACTGACAGCTCTATCAGTCGAACTCTAACCGTGATGGTAAAAACAGTGAAGCAACAAGTTCAGAAGTGTGCGCGTTCAAAGAACGGCAACCCGCCGCGTTGGAAACGGACATTGTGCGGCACTTTGTGGACGCCGGATACGCCCGTTCCGGCATCTACAACATCTTGGCGCTATTAGACAACAATCAGAGCATCGAAAGAAAGCCGGTTCCAGACGGTCAACGCCACTGAGCGACAAGAAGCTCCAAAGGATGCTGAAGAGGAAGACCGATGGAAAAGTGGCTACATCGCTGCGTGCGCTTGGCCGGGAGGTCGATTCAATCGGCCAAATAGTGAAAAAGTACCTAGCGAATATGAACAGACATGTCAAGAAGCGGAAGTTGCGTCCACTGGTTTTGGAGCTCCAGGCAATGACGCAGTGGCAGCGGTTGAATAAGATGATCAACTCGCGAATCGCGACGTGGCGGTGGTGATGGACGACGAGACCTATCTCATCCTGAATGGCAACGAATGGCAGGGCACCTCGTATTTTACTTCCCCCACGAAGCAAGTGAGTTCCGAGGTGAAGTTCATTTCTCATACCAAGTTCCACAAGAAGGTGCTGCTGTGGCTGACAATCGGCGAGAAGGGGATGTCAAAGCCGCTCTTCTTTCGCTCCGGACTGGCCGTGAACGGGGAAATTTATAATACGAAATGCCTACCCGAAGTTGCGTCGTTCATCAAGAAATACCATGACGGTGATTACGCGGTGTTCTGGCCGGATCTGGCGTCGGCCCACTACTCGAAACGATCATTGAAAGAGATGGAGCGGCTGAATATCATTTTGGTACCCAAGTCGACGAACCCGCCGAACGTCCCACAGCTGCATCCCATCGAGAATTTCTGGGCCAACCTGAAGCGTAAGATCTACTCCAACAATTTTGTCGCGAAAACTGAGGAGACATTGATAAATAAAACGAAGAAAGAACTCAAAAACATGCCTACACACATGTTTTCGTCCGCCATGGTGAATGTTCCGGTTAACTGCCGGAAGGCCGCTCGCAAGGGCGTAGAATTTTTTTTGCAAGTAAGCTTGAATAATTACCTTCCATGGGAAATTTATCAAAAGCAATTATCTGTCTTAGCTTTTTTTTTATCGCCATCCAAAAAAAGTCCATTTTTTTAATGCAAACGTTATGAGATAATTTTAAATCAATTTTTTTTTCTCGCAGCTACATTGTCTAAACTTTCAGGTCCACAAATGGAATTGATTTTATCATTCTTAAATTCATTCACTATATTATTTGTGAAAAAATGAGTGCATCGCAAAAATTTTAACCCCGTGGAAGGAATTGGGCGCAACAAGACAACGAAGTGCTTTGCAGGGCTTGGCTGGATGTTTCCCAAGATCTAATCTTTGGGACAAACCAGAACGTCGAAAACCTGTACGGAAGAGTATTCGAACTATACACTGCACTCCCATTTGGCGCGCCTTTTTAAACAGAACGACGAATTAGACCACGCTGATGCTTCAAACTATTTCTAGGCTCGGTATTCAACCATCGGAGGTCAGCAGGACCGGTATTCTAGGCCGTGTTTAAGAGTGAGTACCTGGAGGATCTTTCTAAAATGTTTAATGTTCTGAATTGGACTTTATAAGCAATTTATGTATTTCTTTAAATTGTACAATATGCAAGCTTATGGGACTTTGCCTAATTGGAGAGAGTTGTTTCAATTCATAAACTTCTAAGTATTCGACAAAGTTGTTGTTCTGGCTAAGACAAACATGTGTGTTATTGGATTATAGTTTGATTGAGAACTTCACTGATAGAGGCACGTAATTGCATGTTACTCTTAACTGGTGATGTAACGCTTTGAGATTTGAATTTGTTGGTTTCAACCTAGAATTGTTATTTTTAGCAATATAGTTCAAGTGTCCAAGCCGTTCGCTTGGTGGTTGGCAAAGTTTAGATTAGTAAAATGGTTATAAGTAACGTTTTGAACTCACTCAAATTATTTGAAGCTTCTGTACATACAATATCTCGAGAAACTGACAAAAAAACAACTATTTCCTAGGACAATGTTGACCAAGTAACCATCGGGTGGTAATGAGACAAGTCAGACGACAGTCTGAAAAACGGCAGTGTGCATTGAACCTTGGAGCATTTTTTGGTGGCTGCTTAACAGCACTGAAGAAAGTCCTTCTGTGACCGGCAAAGTTCGTTGATGTAGGGTTAGTTAGCAATAACACTTCCTTTAAAAAATTGCTTAGAACCATATAGCATAAGAGCACGATGTGGACGCATTTTAATAACAAAACTTTGCGATAACAATATTATAGGAGATGATACCGACGCAGTGGTAAACATGCATGCCTCTCACGGCTAAGTGTTTAGTTCAAATTTCAATTGTGACGATAATATGTGACATGAATCAGCCCGAGGCTGAACAAACAAACAAACAAACGAACTAGAAAAATAATTGGTTCTTGCAAAGGTTTTATTTCAGTAATTGTTCAAAATGCCCACCATTTTCGTGAATACACATGTTTATTCTTCTTTTTGTTTCTTGCACCATTTCGTAGAGGCCGGATTTCGTGGAGGCCTACAAATTGGCCCGTTCCGGCCAATCCAAGGTTCACGAAAGGTGGTGTTCAGGAATTTCTTCACTGCATTCGTTGAATGTGGTGGCGCACCGTCCTGTTGAAAAACCAAACACCGTCTCGTTCTAAGCTGTACATTTTCCAGCAAGATCGGGAGATCGTTTTTCAAAAAATCCAAGTACTTGGCGCTATTCAATGTTTCTTCAAAAATCCATGTGCCGATAAGCTGCCGGTTAAGTATACCAGCCCAAACAATAACCGAAAACCGACGCTGCTATCTCGTTTCTTTATTTGCACGTGGATTATCTATTGCCCAAGTATGGTCATTGTGTGTATTGAAAAACCCCACTCGCGTAAATGTGCACTCATCGGACCATAGAATGTTTTGTATAAAAAATGCATCCGCTACTACTTTATCATTGATTATTCTGCAGAATTCCAGACGTTTTATTCTGTCTCCTGCCTGAAGCTCCTGCACCTGCAAAGTATGGAAGGGATGCATCTTTTCCCGATTTAAATTCCAGTCGTCAATCAGAGTGGACGCGTTTTTATTTCGATCCTAACCGCGTGCACTTCGCGTTTAATTTTTGCAAACTTTTCGATTTTGTTATTGCGTGCGTTCGTTTCGACATGAGCTGTGAAATTTGCTTACTAGACTCTACCGGCGAGTCGGTACTGTGGACCTGCATCGGATGTGATCGTATGTTCCATGCCGCCTGCGTGGGAGTGCCTTATCTACGCAACTCTCTACGGAAGACAAGGCAAGAGGATAAACAAAATTGATGTGCAGTCGTATTTTCTGCCTTACTGTAGTTCCTGTCAAAGGCTCATTACCCTAAACTTAGATTTTAAATTACTATCGAGTGAACTGGCAGCGCTTACTAAAAACTTGGACAAAAACACGGAGGTCATTCATCGATCACAGCAAGAAAATAAAGTTGAAATTATGCATGAAGCTATCGATCGCATCGAGGGTCAGCTGACCGACATAAAAAAAAGAGATCATGGTGAAAAACAGCGGTTCCATTTCTACATTAAAAACCACCTTACGTCGGTGCTCGATATAGCGATACAGGAATCCATCAAAAATGTCAACAAGTTGCTAGAAACTATGACAGCTAATATATCAAATAGCTTGAAAAGTTTAAATGAAGAGGTGAAAGAACTTTCAAGTCACACTATGGACTTAGCTTCTCCTATGCTTAACAATCCAATGTTTGAGTCCGATATATTTAATGAGCTGAAGACAATATCAGCTAATTTCCAGGCAGCACAAAATGCTGCGCATCCGTCGCTTGATTCACTCCCTAGCCTAGCAATAGAACTAAATGAAAATAACAACAAAGTGACCGATGACTCAGGCTGGCGGTTGCTAGGTACAAGGAAGGTGTGGACACCCGACTGGACTGATTACGATGCACATAAATCGCGCCGCTTGGATCAGCAGAAATTGGCTGAAAAAGCTAGGAAGCGAAAAAAACAAAACAAAGAACGCTACAACCGAAACAGATCTTTCAACCACGGACAGTAATGATCTCAGCAACACAAATCATACCAATAATCACAGCTTCAACTACTACAGCAACAATCACAATATAAACCAACTTCTCCCTTCTCCCCGAAGATCGGTTCTCTAGACCACCGATCAATTTCAACGAGAGCGAAATTTTGAACAGATACCAGATGAATGATGTATTTTCACATCCCGACCCAGCGCGCTCGCCCCACTTGATGTCTTCAGGGGGCCACCGATTCAATTTCAACGAGGTGAAATTATAAACACGTACCCGACGTGCGGTGTATTTTCACGTCCCGACGCCGCGCGTTCACCAAACTGGATGGATCCGGGGAGCTCCTCAGCTACATCGTGCGCAACATGTGCAAACAGGCCTTCGAGTTTTCCACGGAATTGACGAACCCTTTGGAGGAAGAAGAAGATCTCGCAGAATCTACCTTTTTTGAGGACCTGACGACCTCTCTACAGCAAGGAGAGGTAAATAGTTTTAGTTATACAAATTTGACTGACACGATCCAACAAACTACTTCACCTCAAACACAGATAGGAACAGATTTTTTGGTATATTGCCAAAATTTCAATCGAATGAGAAGTCCGGCTAAGATGAAAGAAATTCAAAATAAAATTTTGTGTTGTTCCTACCCAATAATTTTGGCAAATGAAACCAATTGGGATAATAGTGTACGAAGTGAAGAAGTTTTTGGAAGCAGATATAATGTTTATAGGGATGACAGAAATTTTCAAATGTCTGAAAAAAAAGTCAGGAGGGGGTGTTCTTATTGCCGTCTCGGTCAATTTGAACTCCGAAAGTATCACTACGTTGAAATGTAAAGAATTTGAACATGTATGGGTAAAGGTGCATATCGCAGGTGAAACACACGTATTTTCATCTGTGTATTTCCCTCCAAACAATGCTCGTAAAGACGTGTATGAATTTTTTTTCAATATTGCTGAAGAAATCTTGTCCAACCTTGCCCCAGAAGTAAAACTTCACATATATGGAGACTTTAATCAGCGTACTATTGACTTTGTTCCAGACATTGAAAATGAAAGCATCTTGCTTCCAATTGTTGGAGAAAGTGAAACACTACAATTTATTTTTGACAAAAGTGCAAGTTTAGGACTCAATCAAATTAATCATGTTAAAAATCGGCAAAATTGCTATTTAGATTTCCTTTTAACAAATATTCATGAAGACTTCTGTGTGACCGAATCAGTTACTCCATTATGGAAAAATGAAGCGTTTCACACAGCTATTGAGTTATCTATATTTGTACTTGAAAACAAAAGACCCGACGACTGCGAGTACGAAGAGATCTTCCAATACCACTCGGCAAATTATGAAAAAATAAAGCATAGGCTAAGCAGAATAGATTGGCAAACGATTTTTAGAAACGAGGAAAATATCGAAACGTCAGTAGATGTCTTTTATAAATTACTATTTGAAATTATACATGAACACGTACCTGTGAAAAAAATAAGGCGGCAAAACAATTCAAAGCATCCGGTTTGGTATAACCAAGAAATAAAAAAAATTGAAAAACCGCAAACAAAAAGCTCACAAAATTTATAAAAAGTATAGTAGTAACGATAATCTGGTCACCTATTTGAACATTTGCGATCAACTAAATCTAGCTACTGACATTGCTTTTGAAGAGTACAATTCGAAAACTGAACGTGAAATAAAATGTTGTCCAAAAAATTTCTTTAGCTACGTGAAAACTAAATTGAAATCGGACAATTTTCCATCCAAAATGCATCTGAACGAAAATGTTGGGGATAACTCAGAAAAAATTTGCAACTTATTTGCAAGTTTTTTCCAAGAAATTTATACCACATTTTCGGAAGAAGATCGTGATCGCGAATATTTTGATTTCTTCCCAGAGTTTGCTAATGATGTTAGTGTCAACAGCGTGAATGTACAAGACATTAGAGAAGCATTGAATAAATTAGATGTATCGAAAGGATGTGGACCTGACGGTATTCCACCCGTATTTTTAAAAAACTTAGCGTTAGAATTCACAACTCCATTGTTTTGGCTTTTCAATATGTCGCTTGAATCTGGCATTTTTCCCAAATCATGGAAGAGCTCCTACCTAGTACCAATATTTAAAAACGGCAAAAAATCTGACATACGCAATTACCGTGGAATTGCCATTATTTCATGCATTCCTAAGCTTTTTGAAGCAATAGTTAATGAAAAGCTGTTCTATCAAATCAAAAACAGGATTACTAACAATCAACATGGGTTCTACAAAGGACGTTCAACTAATACAAATTTACTAGAATTCGTTAACTACACGTTGATTGCAATGGATAACGGAAACCACGTAGAAGCTCTCTATACAGATTTCAGTAAGGCATTTGATCGGATAGACATTCCCATGCTACTATTCAAATTACAAAAACTGGGTATTGAGCCAGGTCTTCTAAAATGGCTCAGATGTTACCTAACTAACCGCCAACAAAAAGTAAGATTTAAAGGAAAGGAATCAAATCCTATTCAAGTATCCTCAGGTGTTCCCCAAGGATCCCATCTAGGCCCCCTTTTGTTTATTGTTTTCGTAAACAATATTTCATTCATTCTTAAGACTGTAAAAGTCTTAATATATGCCGACGATATAAAGCTCTTCCTAGAAGTAAGAAACAAAGAAGATTACAAGATATATATTTCAAGAAGAAATACATATTTTCTATACTTGGTGTAACAAAAGCCTTTTACAATTAAATGTTCAAAAATGTAATGCGATAGCATTAAGCAGGAAACAAGACACACCTGACATTATGATCACTCTAGGAAATCAGTCTGCAGGAAAGTGCACAAGAATTCGTGATTTAGGAGTTATGTTGGATTCTAAGCTAACATTCATTGACCATTATAATACAATAATTAACAGAGCTAATAACATGCTGGCATTTATAAAACGCTTTAGTCATAGTTTTAACGACCCTTACACAATTAAAACATTATACATTGCTTATGTGAGGTCAATACTGGAATATTGTAGTGTAGTCTGGTCACCTTTTTCAGTCATCCATGAAGAGCGAATAGAGTCTGTACAAAAACAGTTTTTATTGTTTGCATTACGTAAATTAGGTTGGGAAAGATTTCCTCTCCCACCCTATGAAGCTCGCTGTAGGCTTATCTGTATGCAAACACTAAAAAAAAACGTCGAGAGTTTACAAAAGTTTCGTTTGTTAATGGCATTGTTTCGCATCGCATTGATTCAGCAGAGCTGTTTTCAAAATTAAATTTTTACATACCCCCTCCCCGGCAACTGCGCAATCGGAATATTTTTATCACAAATCATTATCGCACAAATTACGCTAAATTTGAACCTCTGAATCAGATGCTGGCAACCTACAATTTGACATAGGCAACCTACAATCTACTTTACAATTACAAAATCCAAATTGAAGCAATACTTCAATGCTCTACGCTAAAGAAGAACACGCCATATGAATATTGTAAACCAGGCGCTGCTTTGTCTAATGTTGTGTATTTTATAACCCTCGGTTATAACTAGAATTAGGGACAAAATGTAACAAACGGTCTACTTATGATTGACGACAATAATATAAACAAGCGTGAACTACCAACCGAACTATAAGATAGTGTAGATAAATTACCATGACGTCAGAATTTTGAATGAACTAGGCACGTACATGACGTCATAAAAGTAGCAACACATTTAAATTAAACCACTTAACTACGTCTCCACTTACCGATGGAATCTATAGTGTCCGTAATGGATTTTGAATACACTCTTGACCCTTTATAATTGCTTAATATATGGCGAATTATAATAAGTTTTCATTTTAAATTTCATCTTAAGACATTCATAGTTTACTTCATCTAAATTGTCTACTATTACACCTTGTTGGGTAGAGATTGATTCTCTTTGATCATTGCTTAGAACAATTTTAACACATTTTTTCAAGTTTAAGAAGAAAATGGATATATTTTTTGGCCTAGGAAGGGTACTTGGCCACAAGCTTAATGAAACACCTTAGTGTAAACCCTTTTCAAATCATTAGTTTCATATTGATTTTTGTTCTCAATGTACCTGAAAACTGTACTCGAAAAAAATGAGACACACAAAAAGAGTCGTTAAATGTATGGTCGGATTTTCTTCAAAAATGTTCAGATAATAAACTACAACATTATGGTAAGGTTATTATAATACTGGTTTATTGGATCTTTTCTCTATAACTGAATGCCCGCACTTTGCCCTTGTCACCACTCATAAGGTTTTCGGCAATAGTGGGGCCGACTTCTTTGATACTTTTACCCACTGTTTCATCAAAGCCAGCTCGTTCTCGTATACTTGAGGTGTTTTATAAAGTTTGGCCTCCATGATGGTCCAAAACTTCTCAATAGGATGAATTTCCGACAAGTTCGGTGGAAAGAAGTCTTTTGGTACAAAAACAATCATGTTACTCCCTTGAGGCACTCGTTTCGGTATATTTGCCCACATATGGTACCCGATGTGCTGTGAAGAGCGGGCTCGTCTTCCCACGTCCACAGGCTGCAAAACCAAGAACTTTTTGAGAATTTGTCCACCTTTTTCTTCACATAACTTTTTGGCGGATCTGGTCTTGTTCCGAAGCCATAGATCGTGATGAAATTGTGCCAACGTAAACATTACACTCTTAGCTAGTTTCTGTAAAAATTCCATTGTGTTTCATTGCTTATCATTGTGTCTCATTTTTTGGAGTACAGTCTTTACCCACAACGAATATTCACTGTTACGGAATGGTGAACAAAATCTCGAACTCGCCAAACATTGGCATTCCGTATTTTACTAACAAAAATATATCAGACGTCTGTAAACAAGTGAAAAGTAAGTAGCCGATTGTTGAGAAGGCTGATATCTTGAACAAACGTGAAAAGTACATCGTTCATTGTTGTCTGATGTAGCTGGAGAGTGAAGTTTCAGAAACCGTCAGTAACGAACAAAGCTCAACATTGATTAATTATTCGCAACCACTCTGGTAAAGAGACTCATCCCTTTTATTTAAACTGCCTTGCCTTGCACTTGTTAGCAAGCGGATGAGATTCTTACACCAAAGACCATCACCGTCAGAACCGTGTAGGGTAGGCTGGGGTTTTACGCACATTCCAACTAAAATTTATTGACAGACGGCGTATTTCTGTCACATTGACGAAGCTCTCAATTTTATTTGCACAATAGAGTCACGTCACTGAGACGACAGTTTTCTTACTAGTAACAAGTGTCATTTTGATATTTCAAATAAATGCTCAATCCAAACAAAATCATAGGATCCACCGGCTCCGGAGCGGCGTTTTATACCTTCCAACCCTACAAATACCGAAAATACTCGGTGAGAATCGAAAAGAAAAGTTGCAACATGACATCCAGCGGTGGGTGGGAGCAGAGGAGTCGATAACCTACCCTTTCTGAATTTACCCTTCCCAGGTGCGGTGGAACCAACCGATCCGTACCACGTTTGTTTGTGAGTGTGAGTGATGGTGAAATGCACAAACCGTGTTCTTCTTTCAAAGGATTCTTTTTGTTCCACGCCGCTATTTCCACTGTTGCTCTTTCACGAGTGCTCGTTACAAACAGCCCACATACACACACAAAAACTCCACTTTCAGTACTGAAGGTGTACATGAATCATATTGTTTCTTGCTGTTTAATTTTGTAAAAAGCTGAAAATTGAACGAGCATGAAAATGAAAAACAAGCTTCGGTTCGGTTTTACCACACTGCCAGGGTGGAAAGCTGAGCAGCAAGTGCAGATATTGTTTCTAATTCGTTCCGTACAAAATGCCATTAATCATTTTTCAGCAGGTTCGGTTCGGTCTCTGGCGTATGTTCAAACTTTCGTGGGATATCCTCGAGAAAAAAAAATGGAAAACAAAAACGAACAAGCTTCATGTGCACAATTTTTCAGTCAGTACAAATTTGTTTCGTACTAAACGGGCCAAGGGTGGAGCGGAGGCTTCTGGTTTTGATGTTTTCCAATATGTTCATCTGCCGTGAAGCGTGCTGCTTTTCTTTCCGTAAAGCACTAGTGTTGCAAATTGATTCCATTCTGTTGATATATCGAAGGCGATTATTTCTTTTGTGTTTTGTTGAAAGCATGAATGTGCCATATTTGTACTATGTAATTTAATTGCGGCAAGCTCTACCAATTTACGCCCAGCATACAGCTGAAAAAATAAATATAGAGGCAAATATCAAATCATTTTCAAATTTCAAAAAGAGAATCTTTTATTTAAATGACAGTGCTGTTGTTCTATCAATGGTGAGATAGGTAACATTTGAACTTTCTATTGATTATGTTAGGAACTGTTTGAAGAATGACTTCATTCATACACCATTTGATAAAAAAAAAATCAATTTTTTTTTTGCATTAAAATTTCAACCTAGTGCTATATGTATAATAAATTCATTTTTGTACGTAAAAATAACCTACTTTTGCTCCAATAAAAATTAGTTTCCGAGTCCTCAAAAACGGGTAACAAAGGGTTCTATTCCTACTATTTTTTTTCTTTATTTTGTTTGGTTTAATTAACATTTTGTTTTAAAATTTTAAGTGATAATCCCGAGGAGCCTCATCTAAATAATATATTTTTATTAAGGATATTAATAAAATTAAAAGTTTGACAGCCTAAGGCCTGTACTCGAAAAAAATGCACCAGACAAAAGTGTTCGCCAAAAATTATTTTAAGTCGGATTTTCTTGAAACTTTCAGGGATTGAATTTATACGTGGATTATGTTTCGGCATAATTACTTTATTCAATTTCCTTTCCATCGCTGAAAGCACGCACCTTTCCTTAAGACCCCTCATTACATTTTGTGCAATGGTAGAGCCAACCTTTTTGGTCACTTTCATCCATTCTTTCTTCAATTCCAGCTCGTTCTTAAACACCTTGGACGATTTTCAAACTTTGGCCTTCATTATGGCCCAAAATCTTTCCACCGGATGAATCTCTGGTGAATTTGGGGGTTGGCAGTTTTTGGTACAAAAACAACGTTATTGTCTCTGTACCAATCCAACGTCGATCACGCGTAATGGCATGATGCCAGGTCCGGCCAAAATAAAGTCTCGCCTCTGTGGGACCGCAGGATTGGCAACAGACGCTTCTGGAGGCACTCGGTGCGGTAAATTTCGCTGTTGATGGTACCCGTTGTGATGTACGGTTTACTCAGTTTACCGCATTGGCATATGGCCTGCCAGAGCAAGTATTTTTTGGCAAATTTGTCCACTTTCTTCTTGTCTTCCGGAACATCAAACCGTGATTTGGGAACGTAGAACTCCAGCTCCGGTATCTGTTTTGCGTCTGCCTTGATGTAGGTTTCGTCATCCATAACCACATACATCGGTTTCGTTAACCACTCTCGATACAGCTTCCTTTCGCGGGATTTGGCCGCCGTGTTTTGTTGATCACGCCGGTTTGGTACCTTACGGATCTTGAATACACGAAGCCCAGCTCGTTTCATGGTTTGCTGTACGAACCAGGCCGAACACTTTTCCGGGCCTTCACAGGGTCAGCTGTCTTCGATTTTCTTCACACAGTTGTATGGGTGATTCCCAGTTGTCTTCCGATCCATCTCATGGTCGCAGTCGGATTCTCCATGACGGCGTGCAAAATTCTCTGGCGATTTTCTTCTTGTTTCGATGACATCTCAATAGCTACTGAACCGATTGTTATAATTTTGCACATGTAAACAATTCACTACAAATTAGTTATACTCAAATTTTCATCAATTTTTACCAACGGAAGAAAAGTTACACACGAATACAAATGGTGCATTTTTTTCGAGTACAGGCTTACCTTCCTACAATAACTTAAACCTAGATTACAAGCTGTCTGATAATCGGATGGAGCAACCTCAGGCAGGATTCTCTAAACCTTTCCAAGATTCTACGTTTTCTCTCATCGAGGGTCTGGAGACCAGCCAGGCGATAGATCTCGGAATTTCTAGTTCTTGGAGGACAGTTCAGAATCATTCGGAGGATGTGATGTGATGTGATGATGTGTGATAACCCGCCATCAGTGCAAGGATTACCTATGGCTGCAGGACTATTCTCCGCAGGTTGTTCTGACCCTGCTACAATAAGCCTACGTGATGGCTTATTGTAGCAGGGTCAGCCGATATCAGTGAGGACCTTAGGAAGACTACGGCCAGAAAGCCGCGTGTCTTCGCATGACAAGGGACTGGCGACTCCACGAACCCTTGTCCAGTCAACAAATCCTTCGACTGCCTTAGGCTACCCCCCTTGGGCAATCCACGTTATATAGTTGTTAAAGGTGGAAATTTTTAGCATAAATGACTTATAAAATAAAAATGTTGTTGCATGTTTGTTATTCGTATAGGACTTATTTGCTTTTATAGACTGATCAAATATGAATGGATCAAGAGCTTAACTGCATATACTGTGCTGGTTTTTACAAGGTCTCACTCTTCTCATATTGAAAGACATCATAAAAGACCCAATTGCTATGTATACAAATTTCAACTTAAATAATTTACATGGAATTTTACACTATACAAATTAAATTACTTGGCTATGTAAAGAGCAGCTACAGTAAGTCAATGCGCTTCCAACCGTTCACTTACCGAAAACCCAACCTACCTCTTGTTGCATTATTAAATCCTCGTAAATTGAAATTTAAAGTGACAGTAAGTGTAGTGATAGTAAAGTGATAGCACTATCAATTCAGTAATAGTAAGTGTAGTGATAGTAAAGTAATAGCAGCAATTCACTAAAATCTCGGTTTGAGGTATCCTGAAAAAGTTTGTTACATCGATTGAAATTTAATAATTTTATTTTACTCATATTTACTGGTCACTATTTGCTGCTTGATGCTGATTTTATAACCTCATCTATGAAGTAAAATCAATAAAACCACAATTATCAAATATAATAATATTGTGAGTAATGATAAAGTAATGACAAGGATTGAACTGTAAAATCAGACACAAGCTAAATGAATACAACGCTGTATGAATCATATCCGCTCGAATTTGGTATAATGTTCATTTGCAAAACGGTAATGAAAAATACATTCAATAATAATTGCAAAAGCCTATCACCGACTCCGTTGCCACCTTCTGACATCTAATGGATTGTTACTGAAAAATAAATAAAAACTTGATATTTATTAATATCCTCCTAGTCCTGGAAATGCTAAAACAGTATAGATCATTCCAAAAATCAAAGATGAAATTTCAATAAAAGGTATTATTTTATAAGACATGTTGTAATATTTTTTCTTCATACTGTTCTAGTAAAATTTCAAAGATAGCAATTGGAGTAATCGAAGAGTCCAGTTTGATGATATCTGAAATAAATGGCTTATTTAATAATAATACCACGAAACAAAATATTTAAATATAATCCTATACTGCTTAGAAGCACATGCCAGTCTTTTATGAATTTTGTGAAAATAATTTTTTTTTCGTCTTTTATAATTTCATGAAAAATAAATTGAGCCTTTTATGCTTGTCATGTTGCTCCAGGGTCTTACATGGTTTTGGAATGCAGAGATGATTCTAAAGCGTGCTGAAATTATTATTAAAATGAGAATGGAAAATATACAATATCATTTAAAGGTACACGATCTTCAGTCGCACCCCCTCACTTCGCTATTGTCAGATTGACAACATTGCCCAGGCTACGCCAACCAGCGTCTCCATGTTTCAGCTGGCAGTCTTTTGTGATCATATGACTCGTGGAGGCGTGAGGTAGGAACTTGTGAGGACGAGAGGTCGGCCGCACCCTCCTTCGAAGTTGTCAACTCACCATTTGAAGCCCAGTTCAGAATCATTCGGAGGATGTTGCTCTGAACTACCTGACGTTTCCGATGGTGGTAATTGGCGCAACTCTCCCAGATTCTCAAACCTTACTCACCCACGGGCAGAATAATTTGGTTATGAACTGCAAATTTGTTCCAGGTCGATAGAGTGGACTTTTGTTGAGCAGCGGATATAGAAGTCTTAACAAAATACTACATTTAGCTGAAGTTTTGAGAACATGCGATCGGAACAACAACTTGCTATCTAGGGTCCGACCGAGGTAGACTATTTCCCCGGACCAATCGATCGGTGTGTTACATAGGTGAACTTTGACATCTCCTGGCGGAATGAGTCGAGCTGACTTGGGGTGCCGAAACAAAATCGTCTGGGTTTTAGCTGCATTGATACAAATCTTACAGCTATTGAAATATACGGACAAAACATAAGAGACTACCCTGTGGCACACCAACATCAACGTCAAATGTGTCAGAATGGGAATCGTTCAGGAAGACCTGAACATGATATGATGAGCTGAACAAGATAGATCGGGAAGTTCTATCGATGCAACTCAAACACCAGTCACCTTTTCGATGTCCACCACCAAGTTCCGTTGGAGGATGTTAGCTACTTGCGTCATTTGGTTGGTGGTGAAGTGACTTTTCCTGAACCCATATTGTACGTGAAGGATAATGTTATTCTGGTGTGCTAACTCCAGTAAACAGCTGAGGATCAGCTTTTCGAACAACTTCGAAATGGAGGACAAAATGCTTCGAACGGTAACAAAGCAAGATCTTTCTGTTAAGTGGAACCGCATGTAGGGCAAGGCCCACGCTAGGAGCGTGGCTTCCTTCATACATACATACATACATAAAGCTTGCTTCAGATAGAATTGGAACAAAAACAATTGCCTGTATTTCAGTTATTTATTATTGAATTCAAGATCTTTTTTTATACAAATGTAGCGTTTTCTTCATACTTTTAAGAAAAAATACGGATAAAATTATTCGTCACGGTTTCGAAGGAATTCTCGAATTTTTCCTGTAACACGGCTCATTAGGCGGCGCACACCTTCTTCGTCTATCGTTTTAGCTATCTTATTCCACCAGGTCTTCATCTGATTGATGTCTTTGACAACCTTTCCCTTTGCCTTGAGTCTCCTCTTCATGATTGCCCAGTATTTCTCAATAGGGCGGAACTGGGGGCAGTTGGGTGGGTTAAGGTTTTTCGGAACAACCTGGACCCCTTTCTCTGCATACCATTCTTGAACGACTTTGCTGTAATGACAGCTTGCCAAATCTGGCCAAAACATTACGGGATGGTCGTGAGATCGAATGAACGGCAAAATTCGTTTTTGGAGACACTCTTTTTGGTATAGTTCCGACGTCATTGTCTTATTTGTAACGAAAACTTTCGTTTTTTTTGCCACAGCTGCAAATGCCCTGCCAAATCATGAATTTTCGTGCAAATTTGTCGGCAAAAACAAATTTAAATTTGGCTGAAACATCCCCCGAGCCGTTGCCAAGTAAAATTTTTGACCTGGGATTTGCCCGAAGTCAGCCTTGACATAGGTTTCATCGTCCATCAGAAGACACCCGTCGAACTTGGTCAGCACCTGGTCGTATAGCTTCCAAGCACGGATTTTGGCCACACTATTCTGTTTTATGGTCCGATTTGGCTGTTTGCTAGCTCGATACGACTTGATTCCTTCCCAGAGTCGAGTTCTCCTCACGGTACTATGGGCAGCACCGAATTTTCTGGCCAAATCACGGTCCGACAGATTGGGATTCCTCTTAATCGTCTTCAAAATCTTACCACGCAGTTTCTGGTCGACAGTTCCACTCCGACGATTGGTTTGAGGCTTCCAAATCGTCGTCAATGTTTCCTTATACCGTTTGATAACGCGCCATACGGTATTTCTGGGCAATTTCAGCTGTTTAGCTAGCCTAGATACAGACCACAATGGATTTTCCAAATAACTGTGCACAATTTTTTCCTTTCTTTCGGCTTCCATGTTGATTGTTTACAAAGTACAGTCGATTTGCGGAATGTCAAAAATACATACGTGAAGCTGACAAAATTCCCGACACGTGGGCGCCAAGAACTTCCAAATCCGTCCACCAGGAGCGCCACAATATGAGCAAAAGTTTGTTCCAATTCTAAATGAAGCAAGCCTTATAAAAAAAAAAAAAAACCACAAATCAGCCCATGTAGACAAACACCCACACCCCAACACCCCGGCATCCAAACCCTTACACACAAACTCCCAAGTGTCCATGAGTAACTGCAGCTTGGACATTTATTCAGCAAAGATGGACGATAATTCTCGGCGGATGGCAGATGCTGTCTTTTGACGATCTTTTACGACCAATATTGAAAAAAATTGCGTCATTGAGCAAATCAGAAATTCTGAAAACCTTCATTACATACATTAATTTTGTTATTGCAAATATGAATAATCAAATAGATATAGATGAGCTAGAATTTATTTTTAATCTAGTAGATTCACTTTTACACAAGTGAAATATACTTTGCAATGTTACATAATAAATAAACGATATTTAAAAATAAATAAAAAATCTTTCATTCAGCATAAAACATTGTTTGCAATAATTCATACAAAAGACCTGATTCCAGCAATATCTGGCTTAAATTTACATGAAAAATCCCATCAATTTATGCCAAATCTAGTATTCTCTCTATGTGCATTATATAACGCTTCAAATTAAATGGTTTTTTTTTTTCAAAATGTTTGTAGTAGGGTTACCAAATAATTACACTCACTTTGTATCCTCTCCAGCTGGTAAAACGATGGAATATTTCATCCTCATACCACTTGGACTGCGATACCACATGCTAGAGCTCATCTCTGTTGATAATTGTGCCAAATTTCTACCGCTTTCTATAAATTAATAGGTCATTAAACAATTACATCAAATAACATACCACTGACATCTTATAAAACCTGTAGCAGCTCATCACCTAAATTCAATTCATTTTGACGTTTTTCAATCCAAAACCCAATCAAAAGTATGTGGCAAATATAATAACTTTCAGTCATAAGGTGAGACACATACTTTTCGTTAGGCTTGAAAATGGGAAATATACATAAATCAAAATAAAATGTTACACACATATAATTTTTTTTTAATTTGATATGAAATATATGTGACGTGAACTCATAGAAGGTAAAGGTTTGAGCTAATATGTACATTATTTGATTTATTATCAGTGCATCATTTGGGAACGTCCTATCTAATAAAATATAATTATTATTATTTAAATGATATGAAAAGAGGAAATCAAGAACCAGAACAGCTCAAAATAAAAATTAAATTAACAGTCGAGTATTAGTACACGACACTGAAGAAGTCTGCACATTGTAGACGAAATACGCGTAGCTGTCAAGATAAGTAATGAAGGTAGTTGGAATTAAATGAAAACTACTAATTTTTCTTCTCATTTTCTAGTAAATTAACATATTTCAATTTGCCAGTTACTGGACTTTCAACTAAAAAGCAATTGATTCTTTTATGTAAATAAGCATTGATTGATTTTTTGCCCGGTATCCTAAGCTGTCAATGGAAAACACAAAAAAATGTCGTTTAAAAATTCAAACATGTTTGATGCTGTAAATTCAATTGAAGTTTAAGGGGCTGTCACGAACGTGGTTGCAGCTCATAAATCAGTGAAAATAACCAATGGATAATGGTCTTCTAATATGCTTTTTTTTTGTTCTAGCTTCAATCAACTATCAGCCAACCTATTTAACTAATTTAAGACGTAAAATACCGTGCCTTCACTGAGTAGACTATCCTAGACCTAATTGAATTATGTTTAGTGATATTTAGCAGGGTGAAAAAAAAAAATCACGGTCCATAAAACTCGACATTTTTTTGCTTCCCATTCTAACACCGTAGGATCGTCAAACCATCAAACGATTGATCTAATGGCTAGCGATTCATAGCGGAAGGCACTGTTCCGGAGCAGCCGTCAATATTTTGCGTCACTTCCATCCATTCCATCAATCGATTCTGCCGCTTCGGTTCTGACTCAAAGATGATGATGATGATGATGATGATGGGTCATCATCGGATGTTTGTGTGTTTTTATTAATTTTTAATGAACTAGAAAGTCTGCTAGGATGGTTCTGCTTCCTAAAGAGCCTGGCGTTTCTTGTGAGGGGTTTCCCAGCCTGCGTAGCGCGCCTGAATGAATGAAGAGGCAAGTGCGAGAAAAACGCATACTTTTCATCAATTTCCCATCTGTGCTACCGAGTCGAGCCGCAACGTAAAATCTTCTCGTTTATGTACGTCGACACCAGCCCGTAAGATCTTCTGCGGATGGATACCACGTATGATTTGAAGGTTCGTAAGAAGATGAAAGGGATGCGCATCGCACTGCAGAGAGATGCTGTAACCGCTTCAATCGACACCGGTTCTATGTGAGGAAAAGTTACGATCAAAAGTCGGAAAACTACACAACCTAGTTAAGATGAAGAATGGAGAGGAAGGGGGATCGAAACACATCGACCGTACGGGAAAAGATTGGCCTGATGGAAAGGAGGAAAATTGGAAATTAATTAACCCCTTTTGAGAGAGACAGAACGGTACATGTGGTTAATACCGGTTGAAGTTGAGTCATGTGTTGATTGAATTTCCCAAGTACGCTGTGTAGTTTGAGAGAAGAAGATGTTCTGGAGAGCACGGACATGATAGGGGTTCTTTACAAAGAAAATGTAATTTGATTGACGTTTGGAAAATTCATTTGCAGAAACTTGCTATTTGATTTACACTTGAGCGTTCGGAAGCTCTTGATGAAGGTCGTTTCTTTATTGCACTCGAGTGATGTTAGGTCTGAATAGTGGAAATTTTTCGAACTATTAGGTTTTGTATTTAGTTCAAAAATGACATACACACCCTCATTTTTTCCAGCTAGTTAATTTCAGGTGCTTCCTAATTGTTATTGAAAAGTTATCGTTTATTGCGGATGACTTGAGTCATCTAAAGGAAGCTGTGAATCTCATTTTGCTTTTTCGTTCCAAATGAGAACAGACACACCATGCTGCGGAAATAAGTTGAAGTAAACATCGCTATTAATGTGGCAATAATTCACTTGAAAAGCAATAACTCATGGAATAAAAACAGCAAACCTGAACCCATGGAGACTCCAAATGAAGACAAATATAGCAAGGGAGAATGGACCGATTACGAAATCTACAACCTTCTGCTTTTGGAGTTTCAAGTAGTTCGGCAGCTTTGCGCAACAGGATCGCACCTCCAAGGTTCATAAATAATGCTGTAATCTCGAGCGCTATTTATGACATTACACGCGGCGATCGAAGATGGTGCTGTTTCTGCTCGTCGTCGTTGATGCGAAGTTGCTTCTGTCTGCTAGCGATGAAGCTACATCTACCCTGAATGGAATGCATATACGTACGATTCATATGAACATGAAATTCAATCCCTTTCTAGCTTTTGTCTTTCAACTTTACTATGGCAGCAAGGGGTGAAATGTATCAAGATAATAATTCTAGATGCACTTTTGAAGATTAACGATCAAGAAAATTAACGGTTCCTAAGGATAAGGCCGAATGCCATTAGGCCAAACGCCATTAGGCCGAACACCATTAAGCTAAATGGGTCATTAGCATGCCATCTTTTGGGGCATGAAACTTAAAAACTATGAAAGAAGAACTATGCGAGGTTATTCCTTCTTCAAATAACTAGCAATTTTTCCTAACTTGACAACTTTCAATCGGAAAAAGATTGAATTTATGTTTTCTTGAAATATTTAGGGCATGAAACCGATAAATATTCTTTGAGTAAATTTTGTCTTCTTTCAATAGAATGCAATTCTTTTTTATTTCAAATCTGGCACTATGCTCACATGTATTGTCAAAGATAGATCTTAGTATTTCTTGGAGTTGTTAGAACTTGAAAGGAAAGATTGGTTTTTCTTTTAATCATGAGCAGGTCCTAATAATTTGAAAACTTGAAATCGGCTAGAGATTGATGTTATTATTCTTAAAAATCTTTAGAACATGAAATCAATGAACTTTTATAGAAGATATCTGTTGCGTTCAGTGATATGCCAAATTTCTCTTATTTCAAATATTTTCATCAGTAGGTGAGATGATCCTTTAATATTTTTTTAAGCAAAGAACTGTTTGGAATATTTTTTCTTCGTTAAATCATGAGCAGTTCTTTCTAAATTAAATACTCGCATTCGTATAATTTAACTTGATATCTGTGCGACATAAAAACATCGAACTTGCATGGGACATTTTCCTTCTTTTAGTGGCTGTAACTCTAACGGACCTATTAATACTTTTTCTTCACATCTTTGGTTCTAGAAGAAATTGCTGTCCATTCCTAACGTTTCGTGTTGGTGAAAAGGATATTTCCATTTCAAAACATTATAATTAATTACGTACTGCAGGCAATAAAAACATAATTAGTAGTTAGTATTTCTTGCAATCTTTTAGACAAGAAACTGATAAATTATCATGAGAGATCGTTCGTTGTTTCAATCATGACCAACTCTATTTAATTTTAAAGTTTTAAATCCGCTAACATTTCTCGTTGAGTCTTTTGCATTGAAGTATTTCTTCCGTCCTTGAAATTTGAGCAGAACAAAATACGTAAACAAATGTGATCGTAACCTGTTATTGTTATTATTATTATCGCAATCCGCAAATCCCAATCTGAGCAAAGCGCATTATGTGACATGCTGAACGAAAAATAGTAGAAACTACATTCGGTCTCCAATAAATTATGTAAGCGCATTTCTTGAAAACTTCACAAATAATTAGTCCAGCTTGTAAACACTAACACTATGATATGAATAATGGCTCTACAAATAGACATTTCTGCCGTTTGACGGAATCCGCACTGTTGATTTTTCATTGAACTTCTGCCATCAGATTCTGTCCACATTTTTGATGGCCTGTGCATCTCAGAATGCCAGTTTTCCTCAAACTGCTTCTTGCTTCCAAATGATTTTTTTTTTTTTTGGTCATTTTTATATTCTCCTTGACTAGAAAAAGATCGCAGCAAGCCGTACTTCGAAACTGACGTGTTTTGTTTTTGCTGCGTAGTTTTCGCAAAAAAAAAATCAAACAATAATGCGTAATTTAACTTGATCGAACAGGAATTCAGGAAAAATAGTATACTATACAGTTTGAAAGTAATTTTTAGTTTTCTGCGTTATAAAGGAAATGCACACAAAGGAAATTCTTGAATTGGCAAACATTAATGGGATCTTTCATGTAAATTTAATTTACATTTTACATTTAACTTTAATTTAAATTTAAGACGTGTAAATATCTAACAACCGCATTCTAGTCAGAAGTATTCTACAGCTGTCAATCTAATATATTTGATTTGACAGCCACTTATATTTGATTTTCCGATCCAGTTCCTATTGAGTTTATCACTTTAGTTCTGAAGCGTATAAGTTTGTACACGGAAATAGAAAATAATCTAAGCTAAGGTTTTTTCGACTTAATCGTGAGCTACACTGCAAAAAACCAAGTCTAGATTAAATGCAATTTCCTACTTCTTGGTAAATGACTTAAACCTACCAGTAACTAAAATCAACCTTACAAAGCGCAAAAAAGCTCCACAAATAGGTTTCAATCCTAGAACGTTTTGATTCCAAGAGGTGATTCCGGGTTATTTACATGACGAATCATCAACAAACCATCAACAAGCATCTACTTCTGACTTCACAAAAAAGATCTTTCAAATCTAAGCAGCAGCTAAGCAAAACACGACAGTTTCGAGGCATAGCCTACCTTGTTATTTCATAAGTACGTCATTGTGCTCTATCCAATAACAGGTATATTTATTCTCCAAGTTTATTTTTTTCAATTTTTTAACTCAAGCCATTAAATGTCTAAAGATATTTAATTTTTGGTGAATCAGCTAAATGAATGTTGGAAATTACTTTCTGACACTGTCAGTTGAAATAAGTCAATCAAAGCTGTCTCAATCGCTTGAGAACAAAGCATAATATAACTCATTTACTCTAGCATTCATTCGAAGAGCACTTCACCAACCAATGGAAACCTTGCATGAATATGAATTTTAATTATTCATCCGGCTAAAGCACGTCTGACTCAATCAAAATTATCCACCGGAAACCACATCAAACGCAACTTCCAACTCTTTCAACTCGGAATCGAGAATTGTGAGCATTTTGAGGTACATTTACGTTGCCGCTTGCGTTGGTGATAAGGACGAAGGTTGTTCCTGAGCATTAGGCAAGTTTCAATGGTACACTTATTCCACCAGAACGTACTTTGCCTTAACTTGGGTTTTTTGAAATGCACTGTTCTACAACAAACGGTGTTGTTATACTGGTTTGTTTCCCGTAGTAGGGTTGAATGTAATTATCACTTGATGGGTAAACTACGTACTCAAAGGGAAAAAACAGAACGTTTATAGATAATGACAGGACCCATTTTTACGAAACAATTTTTTTGTGATGTAAATTATTTGTTTCTGAGATTTTTTGTCATTGCAATTACAGACGAACCTGGTTCATGTTTCTAAAAAGAGTAGTGCTCAAAAGTTTTGTCTCCTCGAAAAAAGCCCCCAAGCTAAATTTAAGCTCAATCGGACCTCGCTAAGTGGACCCCCAAAGTGGTCAAAGTTTGACTTTTATTACCCATGAAAAATCTCCCCTTTTTTTTGGCAAATGTCGTAGAAATGCATGAAACGTCAAGATCTGGCGTTATCTAAAAATAACAAAAAAAAAATTATTTGGTAAAAATCGACTTTCCGGGACTTTGCCAATTTTCGAGTTGGGGGAGTGACTTGAATTTGATTTGAAGGATTTGAATTAAATTGCTGAGATATTGATGGAAATGGTATTGAAACATATCCGTTATCATTATTGGCAACTGCTGGCATATTATATGACATATATTAATAGGGTGGTTCACTTATTTTCCATAGAGTTGATCCTTTTTGATGAAAAATTCAAAAAATATCAAAAAAGTTGAATTTGAATAGAATAGTGAAAGTAATAGTATTTACACATCTCATGTGTTATCGTGATTTGTAATATTTCATCAGGGTGGTGAAATTGCTTTAAAAAAAAGGGGTCCTTTTAATCGAAAATTCAAAAAATCAAAAAAGTTTAGAACTTGAATGGGATATTGAGGACAAATATATTATAACATCTCTTAAACCATCGTCACTTTCACCTCCCACAAAATTCCAACAATATACCACCCTCTATTACAAGCCATAATTTACATATCTGTCATAGGGTAAATCAAATCAAAAATGTATAATCAACCAGGTATAGCTAAAATAAAAATCAAAAAACAACAACCGAGTTCAATCGCTTAAGTCAGAGAAGTCTTACTGAGTGTGAGAGGAATAATGAATATGGAATCATCTAGTAACATAAATCAAAATAAAATAGAATCAAAATAGGATAATCAATCCATTTGTGATAAATTAATCATCTCTTCAAACATCCGAACCGAAAATCTCATCAGATGTTATTGAGTTGGTCAGATAATCATAGTTGAATTTACTGGCACGGTAGCAACTGCCAAAATATCATCAATAATTTGTTTTGACATAACCATTGTATAGTTGAATCAACCATATTTTACTGAAGTTGATCAACCATACATGTTAAATCCGACATTGTTACCATATAATATGTGATATATTATTAGGACGATTTTGCATCAAGCTGACCCTGAAAAACTAGATATTTCCAACAAATCTAACCAATTAACATTGTTAAGACCAATCAACTCCGTTAAGATATTTTCATTAGGGCTTACTTTTGTATGGTTAAAATAAAACGTACTTATAACGATAATGCATAAAGAAGCACAACACTAGCCGCCTTGATCAAAATACGGATAATATTAAAATATTAGTCTACGCATCGAAATCATGGCAATAGCTTGATAGGCGACGATGGAGTGCAATAAAAGTTTTTTGTAAATATTTTCTAAAAAGATTCTCAGCCTTGGGCTGCTTCATTTTCGAGAAATAAAAGTACGTTGCTAGCTGCTTGCTGTGGTACATGCACTTTGTTGTGGAAGGAGAAAAGAATGAAAATAAAAAAGAAAAACAAATTTCAATGGAAAAAAAAAAAATATTTTTTTTTTTTTTTTTGGTTTTTTTTTTTTTTTTTTTTATTGAAAAATTTACAGGACAAATATCAAAAAAAAACAACAAGAAAAAAACAAACAACCACCGAGAGATGTATTTTGTTTTTAAAAAAAAAATCTCTTACCTCTCACTCCAGAAACATTGAATAACACTCACGAAAACAACGAATTAACCTATGAAATGTTAATGATAATAAACAACCAATTCTGAACTTACTTGCAGTAAAAGAATCTAAACTCACATTTGAATTTAACAGGAAACCACCAAAGGTACAACGTACAATACCAAACACTTCCAATCACTCACACTAACACATGTTTGCATCATTTAAACACTAAGTCCAAAGGGCATAAAGAACTTGAATACATTTTTGACACAGCACACTCGAATGCTTACTGACAAAAAACAATGCAAAATATAATCAACAAAAAACTCAAAAACAGTACAAACAATCACCTATAACATTGACAGAAACACGGTCTCGGAAAAATAGCAATGACATATGACATACACACTAAACAATAACGACAAATCCTTAGAAATTTTGGTTTTGAAAGAGTTTTCACTGGTCAAAATAATCAACTTCAAACTCTCTTAGGATCTGCTTAAGTCCCATTTATTTTGGATATTTCGGGGTCTACGAAATATCTTGTTACCATTGCGGAAAAATTTACATAGGACAAACCAAACTTTCTTTGAAATTAGTTTAAAAAATCAAATCGCAGAAGTCACTTCAGCAAACAAAGACACGAACACTGAGGGAATCAGACGAAATAAGCCTATCTGTGTTTGTGTTTTTTTTTAAATTAAAAGTGATCAAGTGAAGTGTTTATATAAATTTTCTTAGTTTTCCAATTACAATCATGCTATTTATTGACGTGCTTGCGAGTTGAAAATGATGGAGGATATTCAGCGCGTTGGAAATCATCTACCTTTGTTTCCGGAATCTTCAAATTTTCAAACATATAGTGAAGTTTTCTGGAAGTTCATGTTTCATTTGCGAGCAGAGAAGCAAAACCCCAGAACTAGTGCATGGTTTACAACACAAGCTTTGAAGGCATCGTGGAATAAAAAGAATTTGAACCATTTGATCGACGAAGTGACAGTGGAGCGAAAATCTTGCTATACTACGAAACCTGAAAAAGCCTACAGAAACTGTTAAGAATGAAGGCGAATGAAACTGAAAAGAGGAAGGAGTTCTCTGATTCAATTCAGAACCGTTTCGATATCGCGAAAAAGTATAACCCAAAGAGTAAAGAGGATGAAAAAGCATTTCGATATTTTCAAAAACAACGAGAACAAGCCTCTCTTCTAACAACAAGTGAGACTGGTCCAAGGGAAACTATCTCATGTAGTGATTTTGAAGAGGAAGAACCTAAGACAGCAAAGACTAGTCTACCAACCAGTGTGCAGAAAGAAGCAAGACTACTGCAACTATTTAACTGCCAATGTTTTTGAGTCTTCATCTCAAACTACCTACCGGCGAAGATTTACAGATACCAGGTAAGAGTTAATTGAATTCATTGCATTCCCACGGGCGAAGAATGGATGATTCGTTGGAAGATGATTCGTATTTGCCACCGAATAATGAGGTATTTTGTAAGGTTACTCGATCGCGAGCTTATCCAGCTGATTCAGCTGGTCCATGGGTCGTTTATTTTCAGCCTAAATGGAAACCTCTGAATGTTCATCAGATTTCTGATGATCTGACAAAACGATTCTCGGCCGTAACCGAGATAATTAAAGTTCAGGTCGCTGTAGACAACATTAAGCAAGCTAATGAGATTACCATCTCTCAGCTCTTTACACTCGAGTATAGAGTGTATATCTAAGCTCGAGGTATTGAAACTGAAGATGTGGTCACCTAAACGAGTTTGATCCCTGAGATCCTGCTGAAGCAGGGGTTGATTGATTTCAGAACCCTCTGTTTTCTCCAGTGAAGGTACTGGATGTGCAAAGACTAGGCACAGCAACGATCAATGAGAGTGAAAAGAAGTTTACCCCTTCAGACTCGTTTTGTGTGATTCTCTCTGGCGCAATCCTTCCTCAATACGCCGAGGTGGGAAAACTTCGGCTACCTGTGCGGTTGTTCGTACCTCGGATCATGTTCTGCCAAAAATGCAAGCTGATGGGATATACGACCTCTCATTGCGGAAATAAGGCACGTTGCACCATTTGCGGGGAGGAACATGAGGATGGCGCCTGTGCAGATAGCACATAAAACTGTGCTTTCTGTTAGGGAGCTCCTCCCCATGCTATCTTGTTGTGCAAAGCGTACAAACAACGCGGATTAAAACGCTCACTAAAACAACGTACCAGGCAATCGCAGAAATGTTGAAAAACGCGTCATCATCACCCAATGCCAATACAAATCCTTTAGCTCATCTGTTGGATGACAAGTCTGATTTTGATTTGGTTGAAGAGGGAAGATCATTCAGTTTTCCGGAAGGTGCTTCACGGAAGCGAAGACGCGTCCACGGAAAGTTGCTGAACAGGAGCTCCAACTCAGCTCGCCCATTTTAATGAAAAGTGGAAGATAGGAAAATCCAATTCCTCCTGGTTTTCGTAGTTCTAACTTTAACTTTAACACTAGGATATCTAAACTAGCCAATAAAACACGTTACAAGCTGCTCATTTACGACTGGAGCGTTCGGTACTTGCGCACTGCTTTAGCTCGGAGCTATTTTGCTGGTTTAGATTAGGGTGTCCCTAAAAAATAAGCTTTTTCATTCTAACTTTTTAGTTTCAAATGTTAGGAAAAAATAATCTTGGGATAAAATGTAAAACAGACTATGGTGCATGTTTTTGCTGAACTAAATGTTTATATATTTTATTTTTCAAAAGTTAGGGGTGATTTTAACGAAAAGCATATCCGATGATAAGCAGTCCCCGCTCGTGTGCTCCAGGAGTACCTGGACTCGTTTATATGGCATTATGTTCCTTGATATGTATTAAAACAAGAATTTGATGGTTTTTTTTTGCCAAATCTTGACTAAAAAATCATAAGGTCTAGAGGAAAAACGCATATTTTTAGTTAAAATTACCCCTAACTTTTGAATGATCAGTTGTATTTAAAAATTTAGTTGAAAAAAAAAGGGTGCTATAACGTTTTCTATATTTTGTCTGAAGATCACTTTTTCTCAAAATGAGGAACAAAGAAGTTAGAATTAAAAATTATTGGTGGGTTATATCAGGAATGTAATCGCAAGGTTCACGTAGGACCGCGTTGGTGTATATTAATAATAATATCATATAATTTATACCTATCATGCCACATATGGTTGGATAAAATGTTAATAAAATAGTTATATAATTTCGCTATGCACCCGTCCCTTTTTATGAATTTTTCTCCATGCTGCACTTTCGTGATCACCCTCGTGATACACTCAGGAAATTACCTGTACGATTTTCATACGATCGGAACTTTTAACCACAAAGCAAGGGTCCAAGACTCATTCCATACGAAATCGTATGAAATGATTATTGTTGCATTGGTCGAGAAAAACATGCCTCTTATACACATTCAATTGACATCACTTATCAAGCGTGTATAGTCTCGTAGGATTGTGGCTCGTTTCTGGACGAGCCATGGTTCATGGTTCGAACCCCGATTGCAACTTTTTTTTTTGTGAGGAAAATTTTCATTCAATCGTCCTATGAACTTCTTTCCATCAAAAAATTACACATCCAACCAATCAATTACATACCCATCTATCCCCCCACACCCATCCCCCAAAACACCCAACAAAATGAAAAAAAAAAAACACAACCTTCCTCCTAGAACTAGACAAAATCGTCAAAAGGTCGCAAGTAACAATTGTAAAATTACTTAAAACGTAAATTTGCTGAAAATGCCAGGTTGCTAACATCTATATCCACTACCGACGGGAAAGTAATAACTCCTTGTATCTGTTTCTGGTGCTATTTTATTTGTGGGAGCAAGCAGATCCCAGAAAAATACGCTAGAAGGCTTTGTGTACAAATGTTACTTTTGACCATTTGACTATTTTGTCTAGAAAACATATTTTCAACCTGTTCATACGGAGATTTGTATGAGAGCAAAAATAGGTCATTTTTAAGTAAAACATTGAACTACTTATACTAATAGCACTTAATTATATTGTATTATATTTTATTATATTTCAATGCAAAAATGTTGTATGTTTTTTTGATCAAATGGTGTATGAATGAAGTCATTGTGTTCAGTTGAAGGAGAGTTACTAGCGTTCAAAAACCTTTCACTTTAGCGCAACGCTCTCATTTTTCAAAATTTTGAAATGACACCCGGTATAGAAAAGAGAAACGTAGTCCTACGTTAAAAACTTATTTTTTTAGAGACACCCTGATTTAGAGCAGAAAAAATGCTCTATCGTGGTCAAATATAGAGCTACTAAATGGTGTCCTCAGCAAAAGTGCTTAAAATTATATTCCCTACAAACTTGCTATTGACATCACCTTTCTATTGTGCTTTGTTAAAAAGTTAGTGACAGCGCCGCCCTAACGGTAAAGTTTGGAGCTACGAAAAGATCATCACAAGATGGAAAACTTTTTTAAGTAATACTTTGTAGAAAATACCATGATTCGGAAACGTAACCCTTAGGAGTTATTAATTTCGCCTTGAAAAAAGGCGTGTGTGTCCTCGACTGGGCTGTTCTCATTTGATGACATTGTCGAAGGTATCTTCAAGTACCTCGAAATTTCTACCCACAATGAAATCTTGTTTTAATCAAATGACAATAAAGTGGCCTCTCCTTGCAGCAATAATTTCCTTCGATAGATAATTTTCTAAATGAGGTCGGGGATTTGATCACTGTTCTGCAGTGGAATTGTTGAAGTCTTATTCCTAAATTGAAACCTTTCAAATTTTTAGCTCACAAATCCGGTTGTGATGCAATTTGCTCATCGTGAAACATGGCTCTCTTCCGAAATAAATCTTCCGTTTCATGATTTCAATATTATTTGCCTTGATCGGGAGGATTTGCGAGGAGGGGTTATAATAGCCTGTGCCTTGTTTCTGTGTATGTTTCCTCCTGGAACCCCAATTAACCAATAACAACTTTCAGATATTTGTTCGGTCTTTTAATTTTAACTCTCACGGTATAGGCTGGGGAGAACTGTACGATGACAACCGTTCTTCTTGATATACGACCTCTGCAACAACTTCAATATGACTGTTCTTAACAATGGAGAAGTTAATCCTCAGTTGGCAGTACATAAGACCTCACACTTTGTTTGAATTCATTATCGTTGGATTACACATGGAATGTGATTCAGGATCCTCATGGTAGTGATCACTTGCCCATAAAAACTTCGAATGCCACCGGATATGATCTTACCCGTTACATCGATTGAACAAAGTTGAGGACAGCAATAGGTGAAGCCAAAACGACGGTAGAAGTAATTCCGCCCCCTAAGGAATATAACTTCCTCTCCAATCTGATCTTAGACAGCACGCTTCAAGCTCAAACTCGACCAGTTCCAGGAACGTCGTTTCACAGGAAACCTCCTTCTCCATGGTGGGATCAGCAATGCACCGAAGTTTACCGTAAAAAGTCCGAACCGTTTAAAGTTTTTCGTAGACGTGGAAGCACATCGAAAAATATACGGGCTATCGCGTGAGATGTTGATGAGTACTCTTTGGAACACGGCGCGAAGATTGCGTTAAAAGTTTGCGGGTCTCAAGTTTGCGTTAAAAGTTTGCTATTAATTTTACCCGCAACGTTTTTCATCTTTGACAAAAATCATAGAACAGAAACCAAGACGTCATGTATAATTATATCTCTGGAAACTGAAACATACGCAACTCGAAGAATGATGTGATTTATTGAATTTATGTATTCGTCTCTGTCAACTCATTGTTTTGTTCTTAATTGAGGCCTGTACTCGAAAAAAAATGCACCAGACAAAAGTGTTCGCCAAAAATTTATTTTAAGTCGGATTTTTTTGAAACTTTCAGAGAATGAATTTATTCATATGGATTATGTTTCGGTTTAACTACTTTATTCAATTTCCTTTCCATCGCTGAAAGTCCACACCTTTCCCTTAAGACCCCTCATTACATTTCGCTCAATGGTAAAGCCGACCTTTTTGGTCACTTTCATCCAGTCTTTCTTCAACTCCAGCTCGTTCTTGAACACCTTGGACAATTTTCAAACTTTGGTCTTCATTATGGCCCAACATCTTTCCACCGGACGAATCTCTGGTGAATTTGGGGAGTTGGCGGTTTTTGGTACAAAAACAACGTTATTGTCTCTGTACCAATCCAACGTCGATCGCGTGTAATGGCATGATGCCAGGTTCGGCAAAAATAATGTCTCGCCTTCGTGGGACCGCAGGAAGGGCAACAGACGCTTCTGGAGGCACTCGGTGCGGTAAATTTCGCTGTTGATGGTACCCGTTGTGATGTACGGTTTACTCAGTTTACCGCATTGGCATATGGCCTGCCAGAGCAAGTATTTTTTGGCGAATTTGTCCACTTTCTTCTTCCTTATGTCTTCCGGAACATCAAACCGTGACTTGGCAATGTAGAACTCCAGCTCCGGTATCTGATTGCGTCTGCCTTGATGTAGGTTTCGTCATCCATAACCACACACATCGGTTTCGTTAACCACTCTCGATACAGCTTCCTTTCGCGGGATTTGGCCGCCGTGTTTTGTTGATCACGCCGGTTCGGTGCCTTGCAAACCTTGAATACAAGAAGCCCAGCTCGTTGCATGGTTTGCTGAACGAACCAAGCGGAACACGTTGCCTTCAGAGCCGAGTCGCGAATCGAAAGGTTCGGATTACACTTGAAATAATCCAACACCTTCCGGGCCTTCACAGGGTCAGCTGTCTTCGATTTTCTTCCACTTCCAGCCCGCCGCTCGGTCGTCTGGGGCTCCTCAAACGATTTTACCACCCGAGACACAGTTGTATGGGTGATTCCCAGTTGTCTTCCAATCCACCTCATGGTCGCAGTCGGATTTTCCATGACGACGCGCAAAATTCTACAGCGATTTCTTCTTGTTTCGATGACATCTCAATAACCACTGAACCGATTGTTGTGGATTCTAAAATGTAAACAATTCACGCCAAACTAGTTATACCTAGATTTTCATAAATTTTTACCCACGGACAAAAAAGTTACACACAGATAAAAATGGTGTATTTTTTTGGAGTACAGGCCTTTTTTTTGCATTTGTCGGTCTCAGGGCACCGTAATTCACATGGCTTTATGAAAGTGTGTAATATGCGATCATCTGAAGAATCAAGGTTTTTATCCACAGAGTTATTGGATTTTTTTCGGATGGTCACAAAAAACTCATTGAATCAAAACTTTTACTGTCATTTGTTTTGAAAACTACTCATTCGTGGATTCAGTGTGAGATCTATTTTTTTAGAAATAGTTAGATGTTTTAGATTAATCATTCCTGAAATTTTAAAAGGAATTGACTTTTGTGCTTTAAAAGAAACTCGATAAAAGGTGTGGAATTTATGCGACTTTTTGGTAGTCTGTTGATAAATAACATTTTATGTCTTGATGAAATCGATACTATGCTAGTAATAGAGACTTATTTGCCATGCCCCCTCAAACAGGAAAAGGACTTTTCCCCTACCTTAACTAGTCAATAAGTGTGTGACTAATCTTGGTCATAAAATGACTGTTGACTGTTTTGTTTGCTGAAGAAAAAAAAGGGTTGTCAGCCAAACTGTCAGATCTAATGTAGCAATAAGTTGATTAGGCGGTGCTAGTGAGCATTCCAACGTAATTGAATTTAAAATTTTACACACCAAATTTAAACCGTTTTGTTAGAGTTTGAATGACTTTTAGCGGTTCTAGTACAATTTCGCACTTCCAAAGCCTAGTGCTATGGTTGATGAAGCGATTTCCAATTGGAAGGTATTAATGTATTAACACAATAATGGATAAACATTTGCAAATTCAAAAACTTTGTTTTCTAGTCCAACTTGGCAACCTCCGAGAGAACAGTATGTCCTTTAAAAGTAGAATCAACAATATTATAACTGTTAGTGCTAGGGATCTAACTCATCGATTTAAATCTGTTGTACCATTCAACTCTTCATTAGCTTGGAATTTCAATTAAGATTCTTTTTTCACTCGAAGTACCTTATTTGTGTGTTGCTTTCGACGATTATTTACTATTTCTTCAAATCGACCCCAGAAAATATTAACCTTCTCCCTCATGTAATCATGTCGTTAGAAATCGTTTGTCATACTTTCAGCAATCGATGAAATTACCCATTCCCTTGTTCGATTCCATGGCGACTCCAGCCACGAAGCTCCCAGTAGTAGCAGTCACACCAGAGTGGAAAACTTTCAACAACTGTGGAAATAGATAAATTGCATTTGGTGAAATTCTATTTCCATCCCTTACACAGAGCACGACGGGTCGTTTCGGTTGTTTATGTATGTGCATGTATGTGTGAGTGTGTATGTATGCATAAGATTTCTTTCTGGGGGAACTTTTTGCCTTCCTTTCTACGTTTGGCAAAAGTCCTCACACAGAATTCTGGGAAATTGTCGCACAAAAGTGCATTTCATTTCACTCGTCTGCTTGTAACGATGGATGGAAAGCTGTTGAGGTGCATGGTGCATGGTGTTGTTCGAGGGTTGCAACATTCCGTTTGACAAAACTTTTTCCCCGTAATAGGATTTCGTCTGTACTGCAGAGAGTAGGGAGAAACAGCGACGACGACCCAAACGGAATGGCATTGATTTATAAGGTGCAAAACGAGTCACTGCACAATGGCAACAAGAGGAATGCTCAGAAGAAAGTCAACAGCAAATTTATCAACAAAAGGCGGCAAAATGTTGTAACGACGTTGAGAACGCAAAAAGTATATTCTTGAACGAAGTTTAACCTAAATTTGCTGAGGGTTACTCACTTCAATTCAATTCAATGCAATATGCTTCCTTTTCCGCTTCAGAAATTCAGTATCTTAGACTGGATACCCAACGTATTTAAAAACAATAATTTCCGCTCCCAATCCCAGAGCATTAAAAGAAATGGACTTGAGCAACAATCTTCCGCCCGTCTGGATGCCTAAAGTAAAAGGATAAATCATTTCATTTGTTTACTTTTCGTCCCTTTGCTTTCCCACAACTTACTCTGGAAAACCGGTGCCCTGTGCTTTAGCGTTATTGGATTTTCACAATTTAACGTTTCCTTCCATGAAGCCACTTTGAAGCAAATAAACACATACAAACTCAAACAAAACACATTTCGCAGTTCCTTCCGAAAGTGGGTGCTGATTGCAAGTTTCTTCCGCAGGACGAACTCAACCCACAAAGCCACCACCCGCCAGAAAGGAGTAAGGATGAAAAGTGTTGTTTTTCCCTTTGAAAAGTAAATACAAACCCCGAGCGAAATTGAGTACGAATGGGACCGAAAATGGAAGAACTAAGGATGCTCTTTTCAATTCCGTTGATCTACGCAGCAACCAGCATGAAAACAGCACGAAATGCTAGATGAATGGGTTTCCGGTTTTCTTCCCCACTCCGAGTAGCTACCTTGGAACCTTGGGCGAGTGGGGGAGGACGTCGGGGGTTGGAACGACTCAAGAAACTGCTTCACTATTAAGAGGTTGACTGGGTTGATGTTTGCTCTTGGTCTCACAGCTTCAAGGGTGCATCAGTGGATTTATTTACCAGATGAGTTTATAAAATAAGCCACTTGAGTAAAACCCGAGCTGTGGAGTAATGCGAAAGATCAAAAGGATTCACTGCCTTCTGTTTATGGCTACCCCGAGAGGTTCTGCTGAAGAGATTGGAAATAGTCATTTTCATTCCGAGGAGTACCACATTTTTCAGGCTAGATCTAGCGAAGTGCAGTAGAAATTAAAAAAAAAAAAAGGATTCACTAATATTTCCATTCTTACCAGTGTGCAATTTAGTTTTCTCGTCATAAAGAAATCTCGAACTACTAGAATCTGCTGCAGGAAGTTTTCATCGTTTTTAATTAGAAGTTTTGTTTCAAAAAGAAAACTGATGAATTATTCTAGAAAAACTAAGTTGCAATAATCTGAAGCTTTTGATGAAGATATCAGGTCCCAAATCGCATACTTTTGTAAAAAACACTTTCCTAAACATCGGTACCAAAATGATCGAGTTATTCTTTATACTAGGCAAGCCTTAAGAATAGACATGGCTGGGTAGCTCAGTGATTCCCCGGTCTGCTTACTAGGCAAAAGATAGAGAGATCAATTCCGAGCCCGTCCCTTTCCTTGTCATTTGTCACTAACCTCTTTCTTTTTCAACTAGATTAAAAAAAAGGCAGTCTAATTCCCTCCATTCATTGCATCACTTACCACAGTGAATGTTGATTTAAAAGTAACTTACCTCACTATAACACACTACCCACACTCGCCAGATTTTGGCACTGATCCACCCACCTTGCTAGCTGTGCTCCACGTCTTCCTGTACCGGTCAAATTTGAGACAAACACTATCTTTGCAGGGTTGTTATCTGGCATTCTTGCAACATGCCCTGCCCAACGTATCCTTCTTGCTTTTGCCACTTTTTGGATGCTGGGCTCGCCGTAGAATAGGGTGAGCTCGTGGTTCATCTTTTGCTGCCTAACATCGTTCTCCCGCACACTGCCACAAATGTCCTAAGTACGCGACGTTCTAAAACATCAAGTGCTTCCAGGTTCTCCTCGAGCCGCGCTCTTTGCATGACACCTTCTAGCGCAGTGTTGAACAACAGGCATGAAATTCCATCACCCTGTCGTGGTTCCCAACGCAATTCAAAGGGGCTAGAATGTTCTCAAGAAATCTTTACGTAGTTTTGCACAACTTACATCGTAAGTCTAGTGACCTTCCTGGAAAAGGCGTTCTCGTTCATAACTCTCCATAACTCTATGGGGTAGATACTGTCGTATGCCGCCTGAAATTTGATGGGTCGGTTCTTGGTATTCACGGCATTTTTGGCGGATTTGTGGTCCGTTGTCGAGCACCCGTCGGTGAACCGGTCTGATAACTTCCCACGAACTCATTTACTGTTGGTGATAGACGACGGAAGATGATCATGAATAGCACTTTGTAGGAGACTAGAAGGATTTTGATCACTTGATAGTAAGCACACTCCAATTTGTCACCCTTTTGTAGATGGTGCATGTTACCCCTTGCTTCCACTCCTCCAATAGCCTTTCGGTTTCCCAGATCCTGACCATCATCCAGATCACGCAGATCATGCAGATAGTTACGCAGCTTCTCCGTACCCATATTGATGAGTTCAGCTCCGATACCATCCTTGCCAGCCGCTTTGTTACTATTGAGCTGTTGGGTAGCATCCTTAAGTTCTCCCAGCCTGGAAGTTGGTTCGTTTTCATCGTATGTCGTGCTGACGTTGTCATTTATTTCCGCTGTCTTGGTGTTCTGCGCTTGTGTACTCTGCAACATTTAGGTGTTCATCGTAGTACTGCTTCCACCCATCAATCACCTCACGTCCATCCGTCAGAATGCCTCTATTTTTATCCATACAAATTTTGGCTCGTGGCACAAAGCCTTTGTGAGAAGTGTTGAGCTTCTGATAGAACTCCCGCGTTTCTTTAGTGCGATATCGAGGATTCTCTAAAGGCCTAGTGCCAGAAGTTAAAATGTGTCAGGATATCGATGTTGGTATCTTAACTGATAAAAGTGAGGTGATTGAAACGTCAAAGCAGCTCTAAGGTGAACGCCTGAACGTCGCAGATACAGTACATCAGTACAGCTTGAGAAATAGCTTTATCGATACTCGTGGACGAAGGAGACGTGCCAACTCTCACGATAAATGAAGTTAATGATGTTTTCAAACAACTTAAGAACAAACAGCAGGGAAGGATGGTATCGAAAAGGAACTTATAAAAATTTGACCCGAAGTAGTTGGTGACTTATCTGCATCGAATGATTCGCAGAATCTAGGATACAGAGAACCTTCCGCAAGAGTAAAAAGACAACAGCGTGTTAAGTTGGAATGTGAGAAGTACTGAGCGATTAATCTTCACAACGCGGCATACAAATTGTTTTTCCAGAATGTCTTCCGCCGTCTATCGCAACTATTTATCTAGCAGATTTATAGAAAGTTAGTAATCCAATTTGGTGGACGGATGACCAAATCATTTAGTTGTTGCATATCCTTTAAGGGTGCCCAGAATGTCAAGTATCTTCGCAAAACCTGTTCATCGATTTCTAGGCCACTTCCGTTACTGTCGATCGTGAAGCGCTATGTTATATTATGGCAAAGAACAGGTTTCCCTGGTAACTGAGAGGACTGATCATAGCTACGAGGGATGGAATAAAGCGTTTTGAAAAGATATCGTGAAAGGCGTTGGTCTTTTCTGCCTCCCTTTTAATATTTCGCTAGAATGTGTTATGAGACGTGTGGACTTCAACATGTGGAGAACGATTTTCAATGAGTAAAGCCAGTTCATCTGATTCACTGGCAACGTCTGGAAGATACTTCCATCCGGTTGCTTATTTCTAACCTGAAGCAGAAGAGGCTACAAAACTAAGTATCTGTTGGCAGGAAGAATCGAGTGAGATAGACCTGGTATAGGCCAAACTATGATAATTGTTGGAGATGAACTCAACGTGGCCAATGAATTTGTGAACCTTTAATCATTGGTACTGTTGGAGTACAATTGCTGCCGAGAAATTCAGAGATGCATTATTTCCAGCAGTTGTGATTTTTATAGAGGTCTAGTGAGGTTCATCCCCATACTAAGTGTACCACAAAAAAAAAAAACGCTGATAAGACCGGTAGTTCTTAATGAGCATAAAAGGTGGACAATGCCAGAGAAGGACTTACAAGCACTTGAAGTGTTCTAACGAGATGTGCTTAGGAACATCTTTGGCGGTGTATGTGAAAATGGACTATGTAGGAGAAGTTGGAACCACGAGCTGACGCAACTCTATGGGAAACATAGTCGTCAAAGCTGTAAGGGGGCAATAGCCATAATTGAAAAAAAGGCTGACAATAGATGATAAGATTTAGTGGAGCCAGATCTTGACAGTGTGGGATACTCGAGGAACTGGAGACAACCCAATCAACCCAATCAATCAAGTTTCTTCGGAACATTAGTTGCGGTTCTGATGTGACGGTAGTCGAGCATATGTCAGTAAGTAAGTGTTGCGAAAAAAAAGTTTACCATTCCTTTGCTAACTCAGTTGAGCCACATATACAGAGCAACACCATGTTGAAGGTGACCGGGCTCGAGCCCTTCTCTGGTCTAATAGTTTTTCTTAAGGGAAGCTGCACGACTTTCTCGGAATAGAGTTAGATTTTACCTGTCACACATTCATACCAATACATAAATGATATGATAAAGCATGCTATCATTTAATAATTGTACATATAGAACACTATTTTGAGGGCAGGTAAACTGCCAAATGTGATGCCATAAATTTGAATTGCCGAGAAAAAATGGGATAACGATTTATAATATCATGTTAAATGGAATAAGATGACGAACCATCCCAGGTGGCTGAAAGTCACCTAAATAAAGAATAAAAGAAAATTTTATTGTAAACAATAACGATCAACGCAACACTGTAGTCTACCAACTAATGTGAGTAATCCAATAACATCCTACTAAGTTCAATAAGTTCTCATACGCGTCATTTCTGCGGTGAGCAACTTATAATTTGTCGCACAGATCTCCTTTGGAAACTTATGTGTTTGTTGCTTTTCTTAATATATGTATAATCAGAAAGATCTCACCAATACCCGCCTCCTAGATAACACTAGCTTGTTCATTCGTAAAATTTAATCGACTCTAGGCGCTCGTGATGAAATAAGTGCCAACATTAACGTTGCTAACTTGTTGCTAAACCTCCTTTAAAATTTGCAACTAGTATTACGAATCTCTGTTCACTACGTGGTGAGTACTTTTGAAATTATGTGTTAGCCTCATAAGCGCGCATGCGCGTGCTTTTGACCATGAAGTGGCTGCTATTTACAGCGCACTATTTTTTTTTCATGATCAATTTTTTTTTTCATTGGAAAACAAATAAAAAATTGAAAAACCTTTTCAATCAATCACTAGCAAACGCGTGCGAATTCCTTTAAATTCCATTAGAAAAAGCTTATCCTTTGACAGATAAGCCTATTTCGTCTGCGTCTTACAATCTTCTTCAGTATTGAATGCTCGACTTGAAGTGAATATCGCAGTAGGTAAAGTAGTTAAAGTAGATTAGCTTATAGCTGTGATGAAGTTTTTTTTTGTTTTTTTTTCTCTCCACACTCTGCCAATGATCAAAATCTATGGGGCGACTCTATTTCGAATTTCGAAACTACTAATAAAGGAACGTCCACTAATTATGTCACGCAAAAAGTGACTTTTTAACCCCCCCCCCCCCCCCCCTTGTCACGTTTTTTGCCAAATTACGCAAGAAGATCCGAGGATTGTTCCGGACCTCCATGTGGAATTTCACTCGTAGTTTCTGGTCACATGTTCCACTTCTACGGTTGTTTTGTTTTGTGCGATCCAGCGATAGCGTTTCCCGGCAGGTATTTAGAGTCAATTTTGGGAATTTAAGATACTTTGCGAACAATCCTCCTAACCATGTCGGATTTTCAACGTGAGTGTGCACAATTTGTTCCTGTTTCTTGCGTTCCATCTTTGATAACGTTTGAACGTGAGCATCAATACTCATGAAACTGTCACCACTAAAGGGTGTCCACGATGAAATTGCCACACTATGAAATTGCTCTAACTTTTTAACCGTTGGGTAGAATTTAATGAAAATTTGGGTGGATTTAGTTCATAGTGCATTATTTACATCCTGCAAGTTTTAAAGTCCTGTGATCAAAACTCGCGGAAATGGAGTCGAAAGAACAGCTCGTGCGTGATAAAATCTTGCGCATTCATCACGAGAACAAGGATCTCTCGCATCGTTCCATCGCTAAAACGTTGGGAATCGCGAATTCCACGGTGTCGCGAGTGATTAAGCGGTTCGAGGAACGGTTGACCACCGATCGGAAGCCCAGAAGTGAAGGAAAAAGTATTCCGTACAACACCAAAAATCACAACCGCGTAGTTGGGGCCTTCAACCGAAATCCGAACGCCTCCGTTCGGGATGTGGCTAAGAAACTGCACCTAAGCCGAAGTTTTGTCCAGAAGGCCAAAACTAACGCTGGGCTTCGAACGTTCAAGGTACAAAAGGCCCCTAATCGCGACGAGATCGCAGAACAAGTCCGCCAAAACCCGTGCCAGGAAGTTGTACCTCAACATGCTGACGAAAGTTGAATGCTGCATCATGGACGACGAAACATATGTGAAGGCCGACTTCAAACAGATCCCCGGCAACCTGTTTTTCACGGCCAAGGATAAGTTCAGCGTTCCGGAGCATGTCCGCACTCAGAAGATGTCCAAATTTGCGAAGAAATTCCTGGTTTGGCAAGCCATCTGCACGTGCGGGAAGCGGAGTGCTCCTTTCGTGACCCAGGACACGATGAACGGACAGGTGTACATAAAAGAGTGCCTCCAGAAGCGGCTGCTTCCTCTCCTGAAGGCCCACAACGTCCCAACAATCTTCTGGCCGGATTTGGCCTCATGCCACTACTCCAAGGACGTGCTGAAGTGGTATGCGGACAATAAGGTCAATTTCGTGCCGAAAATGTTCAACCCTCCCAACACTCCGGAGCTCCGCCCCATCGAGAAGTACTGGGCGATTATGAAGCTGCACCTTCTTAAACGACCTAAGGTAGTGAAGACAGTCGAGGAACTGAAGAAAGTATGGGTTTACATGCAAAAAACGGTTGATTCACAGGTTGTGCAGAATCTTATGGCCGGGGTTAAGGCCAAGGTGCGGGCATTTGCGTATGGACTGTAAATAAAATACGAGTAAAATGGTAAAATGAAGTTTAATAGTTATTTCTCAATCCCTGAAAATTTGATGGCAACCGAATGAAAACTCGAATTTTGCGAATCAATTTTGTGTGTGGCAATTTCATCGTGGACACCCTTTATGCAAATACACTGCGCTGTAATTATCACACGGCTATTAGAGGCACCGCAGTAATTAAAAAGATGCTCCAATACTAAGTGGATCAAGCCGTAATTAAGAGAGGGAGAAAGAAAACGTTTTCATCGCTCAAAAGCACAGCCCACTCCTCAGAAAAGTTATGTTAAAAATCTATAGGTTTTAACTCCAAAACGTGTGACGATTTATAAATGCGTTTTAAGTTTAATTTCATCCAACACAACAAATATACTTAATTGCGTTCTATAAAAACAAACAAGCCATCTAAACCACAATGAACAACCTTCAAAGCCCAAAACAATTCTGTTGAAATGATTTCATCATTTCCACGCTGACCAACGATAGTGCAAACCAAATAAACACCTCAATTCAAATCAATTAGTATTCTCGTCATTATTGCCATCGTAAGTCATCCGTGCTACTGGTAATCGTCAGATTACACAGAGTACGATATTTTCATTCTTCCTAAAATCGAAAACAAGAAAATACAGAAGCTCAAACATGTTCGCCTAGCCCAACTCATTAGTATTAATGATTCGGTAAACACAGTCAAAGCATAAACGGAGTAAATCTAGACATCCTCTAGATATTTCCTCCGAAACTCGTGCCTAGAGATCAAATTCGGCAAAACGTGAGCCGGATAGTGTTTATTCAAATTCCACGTGCCACCAACCAATTTTGCCGACTCTGCAGCCTTTCGACATGTGATTGAATGCGATTTACATTCTTCTATAAGAGGATAGGAAAATACCATGCTTTTGGGCTCTTCGCCTAATGCCAGTAAGTCGGTATACACTTCGACGGTATTGGGTACGCACTCAGGCAAGAAGTCAAGAAGGGGTGGATCTAAAATGGGAAGTAGAAATCAATATTCCACCCACAGTTGCCGTCGAGAAGCCGGAATATACAGATGTTTTTCGGTCGCAATTATTACAGCGCGTAGATAACGAGAAACAGGAAGGCACGCCGCGACGTGGAGGAACCTTGCGAGAAAAGTTGTTCCACCATGAGGAATGAGTTAATAACCGCGAGCGTGTGTCGTTAGGCTTGGATATGTCGTTAACAGGAAAATGGAATGTGTTCGCAGTGTTAACAGTTCCAGGGAATTCTTCGCTGGATGTTGGATCGTTAAAGACGTGCGAAACAGTCGTTAGTGGCAGAAACGAGCTTGGTGTTGTACGAGCATTGATGCTGATATTTTCATAAGTTATGTTATCATTCGAAAAGAATCGGAACAAAGGTTTTCGTTGTTCAATCAACTGTTTTTTAAAACTTCAGAATAAAGAATGTACTTCTTTTGAAGCGTTTTAACCTTTTTTTTTAACTGTTTTTTTTTTATTAGAAGTGATTTTTTTTAATTATTTCGTTTCCTAAACGAAAAATTTCTAGACTTAACAGGGAATCGGACCCAGCCACCTCCAGCATGGTGTTGCTTTGTAGCTGCGCCTTTACCAACTGAGCTAAGGATGGACCCAATCTTGAATATTGGATCATACAAGGGCTAATTTTTACGATATCTATATTTAGAGGGTGAAACGGTCAATAATTGTTCAAACATGAATAAGTGCACACTGATTAGTTTATTATATAAATGATCAATCTTTATTTCATTTTGAATTTCATCGTATACAAAACACAGGAAAATTAATTGATTAGGCTTACTGTTTTCCAAATGCAAACTGTCGGAATTTGTGTTTCAAACCTTCCATTAAGTTTTGTACCGCTGTTATATCCACCTTATTTGATTTTTTTTATGATTCCAACATTGATGCTATAAGATTGCATTATATAACAGAATTTTCTGTTGCATTTTTCTGTTGTTAAAGGGTGTACGGAATTGAATTCCATCACATGAAAAAAATCGACAAAACTCATTCATTCTACCGATCGTATTCAAACTTTCAAAGAACGAAAAAAAAAAAACAATATTTAACTTCACTTGTTTTAATAAACACTTTAAAAAAAAAACACTTTTGCGAGCGTATTAGTAGATCTGTAGTAGAATTTAGGGGAATTTGCTCGCGTTTACAAGTGATAGTTTAAAAAAGTGTTTTAGTTCTTTATTTTTGTTTAGAAAAAGTGATCAAATGAAGTGTTAATTTAAATTTTCCTAGTTTTTCAATATTTGACTTCCCACATGTTTGCTTTATTCAATTCCATTACCATACTCAAACGGATGAACCTTCCTTTTAACACTACTCATAAGATGTTGTACAACGTTCGAACCAATTCACAGAAAAAATAATGAATTTTAACAGGCGTGTAAGATTTACCTTCGTTTAATTGTAAGCCAAAGGAAGCGTAAACATCGAAATTATTTGCAATCTTTCATACGCCATACAACAATGTTTACAATCTTCCTTACAACAGATTACATTCAGGCGTTATCTGACTTATCCTATAAATATCTGCCAAATCTAGCATTCCCTGTCTGTGCATTATACAACGCAGAAAATTACATGTTTCTTTTTATCTGTGCTATTTTTAAGGTCCCATTCCATGTTTTCATTACACAGAAAAAAATAATGAATTATAACAGGCACGTAAAATTTACCCTCGTTGAATTCCAAAGGATGCGTAAACAACGAAATTGTTTGCAATATTTCATGCACCATCGAACAATTTGTGCAATCTTTCATACAACAGGCTAAATTCAGGTGTTATTCGGCTTAAATTAACACTACCAAAATGTCATGCAAATTTCTGTCCACTAAGACCGACACATGCAAGCGTCTTTTAGCACACGAGAATAAGTTGAAAGAGATAAGGAAGTAAATTCAATCAAACACATCTTTCGTCGAATTTCGTACACAGAAAAAATAATGAATTTTAACGAGCGCGTAGAATTTACCCTCGTTTAATTCCAAGCCAAAGCAGGCGCAAACGACGAAATTGTTTGCGATTTTTCATGCGCCATACAACAATGTTTGCTATATTTCATACAACAGGCTAGATTCAGGCGTAATCTGGCTTAAATTTACAAGAAATATCCCATTATTTTCTGCCAAATCTAACATTCCCTTTATGTGCATTAGATAACGCACAAAATTCAAGAGTCAAAGCCGGCAGCGTCCATAAAAGTTTGTGCAAAGAGCGAGTAATGGCGCTATAACCATAAGCCATAGGTAGCTAGGAATATAGTTAATGCTAAAGTCCCAACCGTTTGAAGAGAAATGGAGCATCACTTAACCTTCTTAGACTAGGTGCTCCCAACGACCTTTTTTGAATAAATTTTTGTTCTGAACACCAAACAGGGCATTCTGTTCAACTATTCTCTCCGACTATTGATTTCCATTTTTCTTTGATATCTACTGAAGGCTTCGTGGGTTCCCGTGTCTTCTTGAGGTTGATACCAAATCCTTCCTATCACCAACGGTTGCATGGACGTGGCCAGGTGAGCGATCGAGGAGTGTCTTCGTGGAGATTATTGTGTGAAAAAACGTATCAGTAACTGGTCTCGTTTCATGGTGGCATGCAATGTCTTCAACGAATTATTCCTCATCGTAGTTCCTTCCACGAGGTTTGCAAACGTCAATGCTAATGCTAATGCTAATGCTAATTAGATAACGCAGAAAATTCAATGTTTCTTTTTATCTGTGTATGTGTCAGTTTCAGAAGACATAATTTTACACGAAATCTTTCTTCGCGTTCCCCGACTTTTCACAAACATGGAGACAATGTGGTTTGGTCAACAACTGGATCAAGAGCTTCCGTGCACGTGATTTCCCCCGCCGTATTCTGCCGTTTATCGCGATTCAGTGCCTTTTGGACTTTGTAAGTCCTTCACGTTGTTTTGCATCTTGCACAAAAGTTTTGCTTAATTGCAGTTTTTGATAGTTCTTGAAAGTTTTCACTACCCGCTTGTGACCGCTTACACTATACGGACATCTATTTTGTCCACCCTTTATTCGATCGATAGCCAAACGTTTTTTGTACCGGTTTAAAACACGAGTTACCGTAGATTGTACCACTTTCAACTTCCTGCTGATGGCACGATGAGAGAGATCCAGATTTTCCAGGTACGCGCACAACTTTTTTTTTGCCACTACTGTTCTTCCGCTCTATCTTCGCAACGATTGCACAGCTACTAATGTTATTGATACCGTATGAACAATACACATGACAATAATATCAGCCAACATTTTAATGGAAAATACCCAATGGGTAAAAATTTACAGTCCCTTGAAAAAGTTGCAAATTGATTCCATACACCTTTTAAAATTGCGCCATAAAGCTGTCCTCGCATTTGAAATTTTGCTAAGCATTTTGAACATAAATCATCTTCAGAATTATGAAAATTACATTTCTGTTCGTAAAGAGAATCTATGAACAAACCTAATCTTCAAATTCCATCTGCGCTAACATCTGTAAGTGTGAAATTTCTCAAACTTACATGCAATGTGAATGCATTTCTGCAATTGTTTAACTTTGGAATAACTTTATTATAACCTATTTGTTATTATTATGCTATGAACTACCAAGATGAAGCATAATCTATCTTGATAATTGATAATTATTCGAAGAGCTAATGAATTGTTTTTTCTCCCTCTTTTCTCTTATTCACAGGTACTGGATTCAAGAGGAATCGAACCATACAGTCAAGATAGTAAGAATTGTAATATTTTTATTAAAACATCTAAACATTCGAGATATTCTGGAATTTCCAAACCACAAACGTAAAATGATGAAGTTATGTGACTGACAAAATTATATTTCTCTTAATGTTCTAAGGTAGGCAACACTGTGTGTTTATGCAATTGATAAACCATCAACTGTTTTTATTTACATTTTAACCGTGTAATCGCTCGTGATAATTACCTCAACGTATCGTTTTAAACGTCTTTCGACCTGTACCAGTGTGTGATTGTGAAAATTCGTACATTGTCGTCGTGTTTTGCTGCTTTTGTTTTACTAATGATTTTGTTTTGTTGTTTTACTAATGGAGCCGTCGAATATTTCTCTACTTCCCCACCAGCACGGCGTTTTTCCAACCCCAGCGCCTTCTGGAAGATTTTTCTGGCGGCAACTGCTTGGAAGTTCACACATACAAGGATCTTTATGATTGCATACCCAAAGGCAGTTCATCTACTTTCACCCTGCTACCACTTTGCGCACGCCGATAATTTCAATCGTTCTAATGCCACAAAATGAATAGCACGTGCAAGTCCTGCGAGAGCGAGATCACTGCAATGAAACACACTTGCCTCTGGCTTTTGCAATGCTGAATATCATCCTCGATGCGGCGGGATTTCTACATCTGTTTTGGACGAAATCAGCAAATACCATCAGTTATGTTGGCTTTGCAAATCGTGCTCTACTCTGATGAGAGATATTCGTGTCCGCAGCTCAATTCGTTCCGCCTACGAATCTGGCCAAGAAGTTGTTCTCAGCAAGCACAACGAAATTGTTGAAAGCTTCAAGTTGAAAATCATGAATGAATCATCAATGAACTTTACTGCGCCTATCAACTCATTAACGCCTCGACCTCGTCGAATTGTACCAAAAATGCAAATGTTTCCGTTCGTCGATGACTTTTTGGCAGACCGCAATCGAAGCAGCCTTCGCAAGAGCCTCTCATGTGAGGCTCAGCTGAGTCAGTATCCCAATTTGGTGGGCGTGAATCAAGCGTTGAACCTAAATTTTGGCTGTACCTGTCACGCATGTCTCGCGATGTCACCGTCAAGCAGGTACGAGCTTTAGCAACGCATCGCCTTGGCACTGACGAAATGGAGGTTATAAGACTAGTAGCCAACGGAAAGGATGTCAGCTCCATGTAAAGAGATCTCGGAGGAGGAATAACTGAACCACGACGTGCAGTAAATAGTTCCATGAAGTTCATTGTAGTCGTCACGATCCTGATGTCGCTTCTGACGAAGAGGTTCTTCAAGCTATGAATAGAGCGTACTCTTTCTGATGAATCTTTCGATTCTAACCTTCTTTCTCATGCTGATGCTTCCAGTAGGTCGCCATTATCAACTCCTGCCAGCCCACTACATACACCGATTTTCACTTTAGCCGGTCTGAGCCACAAAGCTGTATGGAAACCCTGGTGGTCCTAGGTCAGTTTTACCTACTGCCGGTTTCAGTGATGTTCTATTTGCTCGTTCCAGCCGTCAGAGTCGTCCCGGACTTGGGTCTAGTAATTAGGATAGAGCTCTCGAAGCTGCCATCCATTGCAAGTATCCTTCACCTAATTACGTTGCTCATCAAACTGATGCTGCCACGATCGCTGTCTGCCGATTCCTCTGCCCTCTCATTGAAAACCTTTTTGTGCTACCAGAACGTAGGTGGTATCAACAGTTGGTTCACCGAGTACCAATTGGCATGCAGTGACGCATGTTACGATGTTTACGCCTTCACGGATACCTGGCTAAATATCAATACCATATCGAAGCACTGTTCGACGACACGTATTATATCTACCAGCTGGACCGATCGTCGCTCAATAGCAACAAGGAATCTGGTGGTGGAGATCTTCTTGCAGTGCGCTCAAAATTCAAATATCGCTTTTTGAAGCCTCCAGAAGACTGAATGGTTGAACATCTTTGGGTGGCGATATACACTAAACCCGGAAGTCCAGACAATTCCTGTTCGTCATTCATACAGGTGTCTCTCTCTTTGCTTGATGCTGGCATTGCGAACGCGAATAGCCGTTTGCTGGATCTATGTCAAGCTCCGACACCGCAAAAGCTGCAGAAATCATTCCCCTCTGCTATTGACACTGGTGTTTAATTCTATGTACAGCTTCCATGACAACAACGAATATGTTTATTATGACGTCACTCATTATGACTTCGAGGGAATGAACAACTCTCTCGCTGGCTTAGGTTGGAAGAAGATGCTTGGGATCATTCATAAAGCACGTAGACTTGTCTCGGGAGAGGGGGGGGGGGGCAAAGTCTACGCTCCATACAAAATTTCAAAAAAATGTATGGAGAAAAGTCTACGAGGGGGAGGGCAGGGTCTGAGTTTTTCAAAAATGAGTCTACGTCTAGTTTATGAATTATGCTGTTTTGCCTATGTCCCTAGTAGCACACCTGTTGAAATGCAGTTGATGTCTCTTTAATGCTACTAAATTAAGCCATAATCAAGTCGCTGTAACCAATTATGGTGGTTTTGTGTTGCTTGGGGTGTGGTAACTGTATGCTGTACGCCGTTCATCAATCCGTGAATAAAAAATTCAACCGTAATCCTCCCAAAACACGCTTGGTATAATTCTGACCTCAAAAAATTGAAACTACTTAAAAGGGCAGCTCTGAGGAGACAGCAAATATCGCAATGATTCCACGAGGACAAACTACACACGCGCCAACGACGATTACAAACACCTGAATAACAGCTTGTACAACGCTCTTCAGTCTCATTTGCAGAGTCATCTCAAGACGAATCCAAAGAGCTTCTGGTGGTTTGTGAATGAACAACAAAAGGAAACCGGTTTATTCTCCACTATGACTGATGGCACTCATGAAGCTAACTCTGTCGTGGACTTGTTCCATACGCTGTTCAGCAGTGTCTTCTGTGACGAAATTATGGATGCCGAGGGTTTCGAAGCTGCGTTGTCTGCTTGTCTGTATGTGGCTTTGCACTCATAATCCATAGTGATCAGCCGGGAAGCGGATGAACATTTCGACTGCATGCGGTCCTGATGGTATTCCTGCAATTGTCCTGAAGCGCTGCCTAAACACACTAGCTGCGCTCTTGGCTACGGTCTTCAATTTGTCATTAACTTTCGGCGGAACGCGGTCATCAAGTAGACGCCATGTACACAGATCGCTCAACTGAAAATTTATTTTCGAAAATTAGCTTTCACTCGTTTAGAAAATATGGATTTTGTACATAGAACAAATGTCTCGAAAATAGTATGAAACATTCATATTGCTTGTAATCTGGTGAAATGCTATCATTACACCTTTTAGTACAATGCTCGAAATGACTTTCGTGAAGACCAGCCAATCACTGCTTCTCTTCAATCGTACTCATACATGTTGGTATTGCTGCTTGGGTGGGCGGGAATAATTGATCGATCGCATAATAAAAATTAAAGCGCTGTAGAGAGTTAGAACTTCATATGCATTAATCAAGTAACTTCTCACAGGTAACCATGGCCTTGTGAGATCAAACACGGATTCTTAATTGAGCTTTTAACATTTCAAATCGATAAAGTAGACCTCTCAGTCATTCTTGCAACCACCAGAGAGACGTTTCTTTTTTATTTGCAACAAAGTAGCCATTTGTATTGTTTTTGTACAACGCGCGAATGTTCATTCTGTATCCATATATGCTTCGTGCATTTGAAGGTTGCGCGTGTGGTATTGAAACGAAGGTAGCTTCTTAAAAAGTACAAATCAGTTTCATTGCAGAAAACAACGAATAGATATGTTACTCCTACCTTCGTTCCGTTATATAAACGAAACTTAAAGTCTGCGGCCATCGATTTCAAATACGACAAAATGGGGGCTCAGCCACCTTGAACCATTCCTTTTCCTGTTATATATGAACGACGTGAACTTGGTCCTCAGAGGCCTGAAATTATCCAGCGCGGACGACCTAAAGCTGCACTATGTCATAAAATATCCAGAAGACGCCCACTTTCTTCAAAAGGAAATGCAAATGTTCAGCGACTCGTTCCGGATCATCAGAATGTATTCAAATGTATTCAAATGCTCGGCCTTCGGCCGAAAACATGCGATGAATCTCCACGACTACATCTTTCGAGGAGCGCGCTTGAAACGTGAAACAACAGTTATGGATCTGGAAGTAATGCTCGACTGTCATTTGAGAACCACATTTCCTATATTGTTTCCAAGGCTTCATCGCATCGAGGATTCATCTTCCGCTTCACAACAAATTCCAAAGACGTTAATTGTCTGAATGCACTATAGTGCTCTGGTTCGTCATGTTTTGGAGTACTGTTCCGTCTTTTGCTCCCATTTCTACCAAAATACAGTCCAGAGGATCCAAGCCGTACAGCGAAGGTTTTTAAGCTTTACTTTGCGAGATCTTGGTTGGCAAGACCCGCGCAGATTGCCAAGTTATGAAAGTCGGTGTAAGCTCATCAACCTGGAATTGTTGGAAGGGAGGCGTATGGTGGCCAAAGCGTGTTTCGTTGGTGACCTCCTTCAGGGAAACCTTGAACATCAACACTCGACGACGAAATCTCCGTTAATAATCTTTCTTCATAAACCGGCACTATAACGTGTTTGATTCTTATGTATCTCGTTAGGTTAGTTAGCGTTGTTTCCGAAGATGTCTGTTAATTTTTGCATATAGTTTAGTTTTATCTAATTGTCATTGGGATAAACATTTTTCCTAGGTTCTCAACCTGGCTCGATGTATTTTTGGTATGAAATTTTAGCCATTTTTATGTTTAAAAATTATTGTAGCAGTAAATTTTAACCAAACTTAATGGTCTACAGGATGATTTGCCTTCCGGTCCAGGAATGAATGTCTCACCTTACTATGGGAGTTTTCAAAACAAAGGCCTCCGCTTTCCTTGGCAAAGAGTATGTTTGTATTTGTCACATAAATCTAATGCTGCACAAAATGCTACAAGTATCGTAAGTTCACAATTAATAATTGTAGATGTGCTGAAGAACTAGCTATCTGCTTCTATGCAAGAAGCGATAATCCTGAACTGACGGTACCTGTAGTGTAGTGGTAAACATGATAGCTGGCGCTGTTCGCACTTTCTGAGACAAAACCCTTTCTGATCACGTCTTTATTCGGAAGGGAAGTGAAGCCGTTGATCCCGGTGGATTTGATATGTAAGGTCCAAGTCGTGGCGTTATTAAACATAGCCATGTTGATACAACAATTATGAAAAATAAACCTTCCTGAAATATGCGGATGAAAAGGAAGAAGACAAGTTGGCATTATTTACAAATTACATTTTGAGTCTCAAATATTCAACGCTTATTTGTATTAAGAGCTTACGCTGAAGCACTCTTGACAGCAGCAAGTACCTCAAAATTTAGAATTTATATAACTCAGAATCTGTACTGGATATTCAATATTTCATCACATCAGATTGTATGTTTACTTGCTGTGAGCAATCTGATGGAGTTCGACTAACAATCGAGATATATAAATTTAAAATAGCAAGGTGAGCTTGCGGGAGAGAGATAAAAGATAGTAAAAATTCACCTTAACATCGCGCAGTAATAATGTTTATTAATAAAACATCCTGTAGTTCATAGAACAGCACCTATCTCGGCTGTTTCACTTCTCGAGTTCAGCAACAAAGGTTGGATACATCCTAATCCTTCCAGTGAGACAGACAATCCTATTTGCAAAGCTGGCTTACAGACTAGTTAAGCTATATCCTTGTGAACCGAAGTTCAAACCTGGAAAACAACGAACCAATCTGCCCATACAAATGGAACCATTCGATTAGAAAAACAAAACTCAGTATTATTGCGATCCATTTGCTTCTCCATTGTTCTCCTGGGCAAAGCTAGTCCTCGATTGGAGATGGTAAAAAGCATCAGGCAAATAGAGTCGTTGTAGCCAACCTCGGAACTCACCTTGTTCGGTTTAACCATGATAGTGGCACTGGATGGTGAGTATGTGTGTGTTTCCCATTTCCCATATTGCTACATATTGCGGTTGGTCTGCTTAGAAATTTGTGCCGGGAGAAAACACAAAAGGCAAATTTTCCGAAATCGAATAATTTCCTGGGGATTGGATATTTGTAGAATAACTGGGTCAATTGTTTATTAAGCCATCTAGAGGAAGCAATTCGATGAAAAAATAGTCGATAAAAAATGCCCGATTGTCACCCATTGAAAAAAAAATAACTTAACTGAATTCAATTCAAACTAAAGCTGTTGAAATCTCTCCGCAACACGGACTCAAATCGGAATAATCAAAAAGTTGCCTTCATCATTCCTCCTTCTTGACGTCAACGCCAAGAAAAAACTATCACCAAAACGGTGATTTATTCTTTTCCGACAGATCGTCGGTCTATCGAAGCAAGTCGGGTTTTTCACCACTTTTCTCTCAATTTGCTTGCTTCGATTCGCTAATGGCTCCAAATATGCACACAAATATTCCGATGAAAAAAAAAACTAGCAAAGTTTTCTTCTGGAACTGGGAATGGAGATGAAAAAACGAGTACAAGAGGCGCCACTCGAGAAGAGCATCGAACGTATCCTCAGAATCGTACGAATTGAAAGTTTTGCGATTTGATTTTTGGTTCAGTGGACCGATTTTTGCCTCCCATTTTTCTTTTCTCCACCACATACTGCCAATACCAGCAGCTTGATAACATGTTCAAACTATTTAAATTTCGTTTCTATATTTATTTTTCTCAGGAAGAACAAATCAAGCCCGCTTGAAGCTTCCTTTTTTTCGTTCGTTGATGGTTTTGTTTACAGGAATCCCACGAATAACGTGATCCACCAGAAGATGTATTTATTACTGACATTGGATAGAATGTAGTCGATAATAGAAGTTGGGTAGACAAACCACTCAACGCATGATTCGTTCTATCCCTGTATCCATTTTCAATGTACCCACGAGCACATGGGACTCGTGCACGTTGAAAATTGGTGTGGCACATGGAACTCGGCAGCAGTACAAATGTTTGCGGCTCTCGAACACAAATTTGCAAGAGCATCATAGTTTCCATGGAAAAATGCGGTCATAAGCAGCTTGCCAGGTTGCTTCGATTGGTTTCGAAACTCATGCACACGTCGGTTCGGTCTTGGCTGAATCCAAGTGGCCTGTAGTAGCTGCTGGTTGTGGAGAACACAGTTGGGAGTCTGTTCTTTTATTTCCATCGATTCCTACTTTTATTGCTTCGAATTTATTGGTGGTCCTTGGTTTTTTCCCCTTTCTTGTTTTCATCGATGCGACTGCCGCGAGGAAAATTGGTTTTCTCGATGTAAAATTTGTTTCGTTTGGAGTTTTTTACGAGCCTAATTATGTCCCATACTCGGTGTTACGGCACTTGACTATAAAACAAAGGAGGAAATGCAGGTGGTCAGTAATTTCAGATAAAAAAAAAACAGTCGTTTTAAAGATGTAAATTGAATTGATTAATTTGATTCTGTGGCTGTTTGACAATAAATTTTACTATTATTGATGAAATGTCTACTCTAACAAACATCATCAAAGGAGAAAAATCTTGTGCCTGTGGTCAGTACGTCTAGGTGTCATCAGACGTCGGTTGAGTGGGTGTCATTTCTCAAGATTTTTTTTTTATATGTATGGATTACCACCTCACAGAATCCTTTGATAACCATTAGAGTTATTAAAATTAATTGAACTTAGTTACTTCATTTTGAGTGTCAGGTCAGGGTGTCAGGTTTTCATCATGCTAAGCCACTTCAAATGTTTTCGACTTGTTTCTATTTTTAATATGATATTTATGGCGGGTGCATTTAATCATACCTAAATTGATTGAATAAAAGTTTGCTTCGATGCACAATCAGATTTCGCACTTCTTCTATTTTATGAGCTTTGCTTATATTCCACCACAATGTACCCTTTTCAATGCTGGTTCTCAAATATTTATCATAACTCATTGATTCAAATGCAGGAGATATGCTCTCCCCATCCTGGATGCGATCGTGCTTGGCTGTCATCACATTTCGAATTGAAATGAAATAAACAGTAAAAAACGCAACCAACGGAACGGAAGGTGCAGAAATTTTCAAACTAGGGAAAACAAACACCCTGTTGCAGCCTCATATAGAAGCGACTTGTCGAAGCAATAAATTATTGTTTAACCCAGCTAATTCGAGTTGTTTACTTACGCAATTTATGTAACACATCCGCCCAACCAAATATGTTGAACGACCGATAGGCAGTCAGACACACATAAATCCAAGCAGGTCATGTTTTTCGTGTCGCGTTGGAAACAGAAAACAGCCAATCGAGCGCACTTCTGCTGGTTTGCGTTCACTATCACCTCTGCTCTGCATGTCTGTAATAATGGTCGAGGAGGTGAGCCTGAGACACCAATAGACCTAGCTAAGACCTAACCCAATTGAAAGTATTCCGTTGATTCCGTACAGTCAACCCAACGGTGGAACCAAAAATAGCAAACAAGTGAAAAAACACGCAACATGTGTCTGGCTGAGATGCTTTACGATCGGTTTGGTTTGCTTTTTTCGACACTACATCGAGGGATATTCCACGATCGACCATATGGCTGAACGGCGTGACGTTTTCGTTGTTTACTTCACTTTATGATGACAGAGAGCCAAAGTGGAAAACCGTGCGTGAGAGGGCGCCGGGATCGTTTCTGGTACTGTGCCAACACTTGAACCCGATCATACGCACTGAAAAATGGCGTTTAATATATTTATTGGATCACTCGTACATGATGATAAATGTGTTGCGTTCGAATTTAACATGTTGACATGAAACATCACGATCGACTGGTAAACGACGTTTACCAGTCGTTTATGATTCGAAGCAATTAATCGGAAATTAATTAATCTGGTAGCTGGATTAAACAACAAGAAATAGAACGAATTTGTGATGCGTTTGGAACGACAAATAAGTGCAACATTTTTTTGCAAAAAATATGCAATGTACTGGAACGTCCATGAAAGGTTTAAATATTAGATTAGCATAGCAAAGCATGTTCCGACCATACAAAATCCTGGGTTGGCTGTTGTAGAGACGATGGAAGCACCAGAAGAGCTGCCTTGGGTATGACAGACTCTTCATCCATCGATCGCTTTGCACAACACCTGGCCAGGTCCTTATGATCAGCAAGGGATCGGGGGAAGTGTTGATTAGATGTCTACTTAAGAAGATGCTAAGAACTCATGCTACCTTCATAGACATCTGGAGTTGGAAGTTGGATGGGATTGTGCGGGAGGCTTTCCTTGGCGAGAAAGCATAAGTATATTTCTATGTATATTGGTCGTTGGGAGTGACGAAGCTAAGAAAGTTAATGCACTCCTTTGTTGTCCGGTTTTCTGGGTTGGAATACAGGCGTTTCCTACTTGTATCCAGGCTCTTCTTGCATGAGAGCTTGTCTATCGGTTGTGACATGAGCACTTACTCTTGTCCTAGCCTTTTATGGCTTATGGATATAGCGCCATTACTCGCTTTCTGGAAAGAGAAGAAGGATGCATTGACATAAAGTCAATACCCCCCCCCCCCCCCCCCTCACACACACACACACAAGAGAGATACGCGTTTGCAAAATACTTGAAAAATCATTATATCCAATAAATTAGCAACAACATATTACGTGTAATGGTTGGATCTCACCCAATTATTTTCCAAAGGTGCTTTAGTGCGTTCCACGAGCCACGAGCGAGGCAATATCCTCTCACGATCATGATCATATTCGGAAAGACGTAAACCGGAGAAGTGCGCATGTGTTTGGTGGCGCAAGGAACATCGGTTTCCGATCCGGAGACTTTTTCTTGTGCTGACTTAGAAAGTTGTCCGCAAACAACAGAACTGACTTTTATTTTGCATGATTTGGGAAAGCACATGATTTCTTCGAACGCAGCAATTGAACTTTTCGGGAAACACGTACAGATCCACCCGAGCTCGGCTTTCACACGTTATCACTCGCGATCAACACAAAGCACACCGGCGTTCCTGCGAAATAAGGATTGGTCGGTGCCGGCGGAAGAAGCAGCTAGTGTTTGCTGTGCACGTAACTTTCACCGAGAGGTTTCCATGATGATCCACGATATGGATTCTTGTATGGATCTGATCTTTTCACCATTGCACATATGTTTACAAAACCAAAAAACTATAAAATCTAGAAACTGTAAGATGGAATACTTTCACCTTAAAGTTGAGCAAATGAAATCTAGCTGTAATTGATTCACAGAGCTGCTTCTGCCAAGTTATCTAAATATGTATTTTGTTTGGGCAGATCACGTCACTATGCATTCCTTTTTCCGCTATTCCTTTTCACATTATAAACGATTATATGGCATAATCGACAAAATTATTGTCAAAATCCAGGCTGAAAATGTTCCTCCACTAAGAGCTAGACTATAAGTGGTCCGAACATTCCGATAGTGGTTGATAGTCACTGAAACTGCACAGATTCACTTTATCTTTATGATTAATTAAACTTTTCCGAGCACTTTTCACCATATTTAAAAGATTTGAAAATATAATTTTACGCGGCAAAAAAAATACAAACTGACATCTATTGTGAATTTTTCTATGGTGAGAAATATTGGCTAGTTTGACGGATTGCTTCCTTCGGTACTAAAACAACATCGATGGCTTCGTACCACATCATCGCCGGTTTCGCGTAATGGCAAGATACCAGATCCGGCCAATACAGAGTGTCACATTTGAGGGACCGGAGGAAGGACAGCAGGCACTTTTGGAGGCATTCTTCTTTATATAGTTGGCCGTCGATGGTGCAGGTTGTTATGTACGGCTTGCTGAATTTGCCGCACCCACAGATCGCCTGTCACACCAAGTACTTCTTGGCAAATTTGTCGACCTTCTTGTACCGGAACTTCTACGGAACATCCGAAAAACGATGTGCTTGGCGTCCGCATTAATGTTACACTCGTCGTCCATTACGATGCATCTCGGCTGCACCAACTACTCGTGGTTCAGCATCCTGGCGCGGGATTTGACCACCGTATTCTGTTTATCGGTTCGGTTAGTCGACTCTGACTTAGTAAAAAAAAATTTATGAGCGGGTTTAGGGCATTCAGTTCGGAGGCAAATTTGAAAAAAATCAAAATGACTTTGAAGAAGAATTAGCTCATTCGTTTTGTTAAAACAGTGAAAGTTTGATGCCAATCAGGCTGAAATTTACAGAATTATTTTATTTTATGCGATTTCATCGTGGACATTATTTAATAAAGGGTGTACGGAATCAAATTGCGACACACACATATATTCGGCAATATTCGCCCGCTCAACCAATCATCTTCAAACTTTCAGGAATTAAAATAAGACATGTTATGAATATTTTCCCTTGTTTGTTTTATTCTATTTCAATTCCATATCCAAATGCACGAACTTTCTTATTTACACTACTCATAAGGTCCTGTACAACATTTGGACCAGCTTCTTTTTGCGTGGCAATCCATTTTTTCTTCTCCTCCGATTTCCCTTCCTTAGGATGCTTCCAAAGTGCCTGCTTCATGATGGCCCAGTACTTTTCAATTGGCCACAGTTTCGGTGCGTCTTGTACCACTTTAGTCTTGTACCAGTCCAAAACCTCTTTCGAGTAATGGCACGAGGCTAAATCCGGCCAGAAAATCGTAGGACCTACGTGTGACCTCAAAAGAGGAAGTAGACGCTTTTGGAGGCATTCCTTTAGGTACACCTGCCCATTGACCGTTCCAGTTGTCACGAATGGGGTGCTCCGCTTTCCACACGAGCAAATTGCTTGCCAAATAATATATTTTGTGGCAAATTTTGACATCTTCTGCTTTCTTACGTCCTCAAGGACATCGAATTTATGATGAGCAGTGAAAAACTGGAGCCCCGGAAGCTGCCGGAAGTCTGCTTTTACATACGTCTCATCATCCATAACGAGGCAATGTGGTTTCGTCAACATCTGGGTGTAGAGCTTCCGTGCACGTGTTTTACTCACCGTAGGTGCCTTTTGGACGTTGTACGTGTGTAGTCCTTCACGTTTTTTCGCATCTTGCACGAAAATTTAGGTTATATTCAGTTTCTTCGCCACATCTCGAACTGAACTTTTGGGATTCCTCTTGAAAGCTTGAACTACCCGCTTGTGATCCTTAACACTATACGGAGATCCATTTTTACCACTTTTTTCTATCCAATCGATGGTCAAACGTTCGTGGTACCGATTTAAAACAAGAGACACCGTAGAATGTACCATTCCCAGCTTCCTGCTGATGGCACGACGAGAAAGATCCGGATTTTCGAGGTACGTGCGCAAAATTTCTTTGCGCCATTGCTGTTCTTCCGACTCCATCTTCGCAACGATTGCACATCTGCTGGTGAAACATACACATCGTAAACAAATACACATTGAACTAATTCCACCCAAAATTTAAATAGAAAATACTCAACGAGTAAAAAGCTACCGCCATTTAAAAGTGGTGCAATTTCATTCCGTGTATCCTTTGCTCAACCAACTCACCTAATTGAGTATAAAAACAATATAAATAAGCAATTTACACAAAATTTTCGAAAAGTCAAGTGTCTGTAGAGAATCAGCCAAACGTAGCGCAATTGAATAGAAATCACCAGTATACAAGTATTTTTCATACTTCATGTAGATGAACTCTGATCTTCAGGCAAATCTGATCAAGACAAAAATTAAAACAAACCTATAGCTCACACCTAACAAAAGTTATCGATAACTATAACAGCAAATCCAAATGCAAAACGTTATGAAAATTTTGTGATATTTGCTTTTGCTTTAAACCTTGTTCGAAGAAAACATTACAATATGTTATCTCAAATTGAACAAGTTTAACGGTGGAGCACAACTTTGGCAACGGATCGATTAAAGTCAATCATCGGTATTACTCAGCAGTTTGAATCAGAGTAATGATGATGAGTACATGATTTGTGTATGTTTGGAGGTATCCATGTTCAAAACATCATGTCGTCTGGTTCGAATACGGCGGAATAGTAATGATAATTGTCGAGAATGGGTCCTCGGTCGAAGTATTGCTAAACGCAATAAAACCAAGATTCGCGAGAAATAAAATTTACAATTATTCATCGCAAAACGATTCAGCAATTTATATACTATCTACTATCTGATCATCTTTCCCCAAAACATTGGATATCAAACGACCGAGTGGCAAATTAGGTAAATGGCACTCTTCGCAGATCACAAAGAATCGCTCGTACCGACTCTGGGAATTTAATAAGCATTCGTGCTATCAACCATCAAGCTTTACAAATTCCAGATTGAGCATCTCATTCACTCGGTACGCAAATCACGTGCTAATATTGATTTTGTCGCATACCGTGCTGGAAGCTTCACGGCTGCTCGCTCACCTGCTCTTGCAAATGGGTGGAAATTCGTATCTCCGCTCTTCGATGATTCTTCCCTTTGGCTACCGTCCAGCAACGGACACTGAGCGCAAATCAGAATGCAAATAAGGAAAAATCAGATACCGTCGAATCAAAACTCACCGGCCGAACCTCCATCAAGAAGCAAAGAAGTAGTTCCATGCCAAACGACGAATCGATCTGAGGCAAACCTCTTCTTTTTGATGAAAAGTTTAACATGCATAATCCGCTCGAATGGCAACGATGACAGTTTCAAAGTTTTGTAGAACAGTCTTTCAAAGTTTTGTTTTTCACTTTCAGATCGTAAACGGGTTGCGACAGATTACTTCCTTATTTGACATGGAACTGCTCAAAAATGTACCTCGTTGAATATTTAGGTGGGTTTCCTCCGGAAAGTGAAATGACACCGCTCTTCGTCACAGGGTTGATAATAACAACGATGATGACAGTCGACTTGCGTAAATTCAACTCGTAATTTTCGAAGCGTGCATTTATCAGTGTGTTTCGTTTTGCAACAGCCCAAAAAAAAAACATGAAACACTCCGAACGCTGAAGACGAAAATTGACTACGAGAAATGAATTTTAAATCATCGAAATCGTGCTTTTGTTGCTGGCGGTTCGTATCAATGGCAATCCTAGATATAAGGAGGTAGCAAATGGAAATCCGACATTCAGTCGTCACGACTTTTTTTTCATGAGAGGATGAGGATTGATTTCAACAGAAGAAAGAGTTTGAGAAGGGGAAGATATTATTTCCGGCGTATGATTTCGAAGACCGTAGGTTGGCACGGGATTGTAAGTGAATATGGTAAGTCTCGACTTCCGCGTTTTTGTATCGCATCATTATTCAGTATTGATTTTGTTTCGCTCTATGACATAAACTCTTCTTTAATCCATTGAGATGGAGAACAATCGGTATAATTATTTGTTATACTTGGAATATTGTGAGATATTGCATTGTACATCGCTTGAACCACAACCTTAATTAACTGATTTGGCTAGTAAATTTGGCACCTAATCAATATAATCATCCTCCACAGAGCAAGCAATACTTTATTTCAACGAATTAAACCCTAAATTGCCATAAACCATTTTAACTAATCTTGGCAAGAATTACCGAGGCCACTAAAATTAAATTTAAGTCGTTTTCGACTTAACCTAATCAAAGGTGAGGTCACTGAAGCTTGGTAAAATTGACAAGTCTATTAAATAACAACATCGACTTTAATCAGATGAAGATTGTTAATTTGTTGATTGGTTGTCAAGCTTTACTCAAATTTGGTCGAACTTGAGTCGAAAATTACTCCATTTATGAGGTTATGTCCAGAAGTATTCGATTACAAAAATTACCGATCGAGAACTACGCCATCGCGATTTTACAGAGAATTAATCTAAGCTCCGGGGAAACTGTTCATTGGGTCGAGACAACATTGAAGTTTTAGCTCCGAATAACTTTTCCTTTCGAGTCCTATACTGTACTTATTTGCAGATCAGTGCCATGGCAATTTTCGTCATATTGAGTAAATAGCCGGTGAAGTTTTGAAAAGCGCTATATGTAAGTAAATATTCTTAGCCGTCCTCTGTAATCCATTGCAAAGCAGTTTGTGGGGCAGTACCAAGCGGGATTCAAAGGAGCTTGCGCTATTATGGACCAGATTTTTGTGATTCGGCAAGTTTTGCAGAAATATTGCAAATATAATGTGTCCACACAAAATCACATTAATCGATAACAAATCAGCTTACGCCACAATCGATCGAGACCAGCTATGGCACACGAATGTGGATTTTCAGTAGAACTAACGCGACAAAAGTCTGCGCTCCATACAAAATTTCAAAAATTTGTATGGAGAAAAGTCTACGAGGGGGGAGGGGGGGGGTCTGAGATTTTCAAAAAAGAGGCTACGTGGTTTATGAACCGGCCCATAGCAACTTTCACAGCATCTTGCGCAGGTACGTCTCCACCATGATGAGGCCACCTGGCCCTCGGTCTTCGTCTTCAGCTTCTGCTGCACTCTACAATCACGCAGCACTGTCGGGTGGCTTGAACCAGGCTTCCGTTTAACGCTCTGGTCTTTTCCCAGAAGGGATACTAGATCGATTATAATCGGCAAACACGACGTGCCTCGGAATATTCAACACCTTTTGCTGCGGACTGGAGTTGGCAGTACGAACAAACCAGCGAGCGTAGTTGCTTGACTGTTTTCGCCATGGCTGCTGCAAATCATCTTATACCGTTGTCTTATTTTTCTGTACCCAACAGGGTTACTGCACCAGGTAGCAGGGTTATCGAATAAAAATTGCTATAATTAGCCTATTTTTTCACTGCATACGTTATGGACTAGGTAAATAAAGGGTGTTATTTATATTTCTTTTATGGAAAATAAATCCATACGAGAGAAATTAAGATATAAAGAACGAAAACCGTTTAACTTTGTAACACATTGTTGGAGCTAACATGATTGCATAAACGAATCTAATTAATTCATAGTATTTAAATAACACTAATTGTTGTCTTACCTAGAAATTCATAAAATGAATTTAATTACTGTTAACTTGAGAGCTAGCTACTGTCCGGAAAGGTAAAATGTATGAATGACACTTCCGAAGAAGCTATTCTATAAAACGATACCGACTTCGTCATTCAACAGTTACTCGGTTAACTCTCATTATTTATTTATTTATTTATTTATCACAATAATTCAACTGACAACAAATGTCTAAATGAATAAAAAAACTTAAATTACTTGGTTACGGCCAGAAGTACGGAAAGAGTCAAGTAGCCGATGACGAAACACGTCAGCAGATAAGTTGAAGTCGAACATATTGAAACGCTCGTTGAAACGCTGGCTGATTTCTCGAATTGGTTCATGGAGTGCATAGTTGTTGTTCTGTGGCTTAAGATGCAAAAATACACGTTGACGAAGAGGTCTCTCGGGAGCGTACAAATTTAACTGTAACAACAGTTCCGGACAGTCAATTTCACCCCTGAGCAGCTTCCCAGCAAACAAAGCCTGAGCCAGCAAACAAAGTTTTGTAAATTTTTGAATCATCTGCGTAGAAGAGGCGGGACCCTGGTGGGGATAGCAAGATGGCATCGTTTATGAAGATCGAGAAGAGCAGTGGACCAAGGTTGCTGCCTTGCGGAACTCCCGAATTATTTGTGAATGCTTCCGACTCCGACGTGCCAATCTTAACCCGTACTGAGCGATTCACCAAGTAAGACCTAAACCAATCCACAGCGGCAGATGATATGCCGAGTATGTCCAGCTTAGCAAGCAGAATTTCATGATCCACCGTATCAAACGCAGCCTTCAGATGCATATACGCAGCATCAACCTGCCATCCAGAATCAATACAACGCAGGCAGCTAGAAGTAAACTGAACCAGGTTCGTAGAAACCGATCGTTTTGAATAAAAGCCGTGTTGATCAGAATCGATGTAGTTTTTACAGCACTCAAACAAGGAACCGTTTATAATAATTTCGAATACCTTTGAACATGCGCACAGTGAGGTGATACCACGGTAATTGACAATGTCCCGTTTATCTCCTTTTTTGTGGATCGGAAATATATACGAGTGTTTCCAGCGTGTGGGAAACTCACTTTGCTGCGCCGAAAGCTGGAAGATCCTTGCAAGGGGAAGGCAAAGACTGTCTGCACATCGTTTTAAAACAGACAATGGGATGCCATCAGGGCCAGTGGCAAACGAGAGCTTCAGTTTGTGTATTTCAGTCATCACTATGTCATCAGTAATGCGTGGAAAATCGAAATTGACCACGTCGTGTGGCAACCCCATAGTAGCATCTATCACTTGTGTCGGCAGAGCGGACTATCATTGAAGGGGTAAAAAACTTGATCATGTGTACCGATGACATATTGAAGACAATTCGGAACAAAGTGTACGCAAAATAAACAAGCAACTTTGACAGCTAAGCAAGAGGAAAACAAGTCATTAAGTTGGAATTACATTTAGCTCCACATTAATAGCGGAAGCGGAATAGCAGAGACACGTCCCTAGTTGGACTTTTCGCCGGCCCTCTACTTGGTGTTCTGGATGTACTTCCCAGTTATTAATTGAAAGGATGTCAAACATATGGCAGAGGTAATTATAGGCAACTATACAAAATCGCGTATGATTAAAGCATCATTGAGCAAAAGCAAGCAACAACTCTAATGCTGCTATTTAAAATGGTACAATTGCCATAAAGTTTTATCAATCTAGGTTATTCTACTTAAAAAAAGACTGGGACTGATATGCGATTATTTTACAATCGGACATGCAATATAATCGCATATCAGTCTCACTGCTGTTTTTTCGCAGGAAATATATTAAATTGGTAGTATACTGAGACGAAAGTATTGAACACACCATAATTCATATTAGAGGATGAAAAAAAAAACACTTACATCATGCGAAACATGGTGCATTACGAAAAACATCATCACAACTTCATAGCTGTTTCCTGTTTTTGGTGGCATTCGTCCTTGTAGATTTGTCCGTTGACAGTCCCAGAGGTGAGGAAGGGCTGACTCATTTTGCCACATCCGCAGATCGCTTGCCAGACAAGGATTTTTTTGGCGAATTTCGACAGTTTCTTCTTCCGTACACTCTCCGGAACGGCCAACTTAGAGGTGGCGATGTAGTGTTCCTGTGCTGGCATTTGTTGGGTGTCGGATTTAATGTAGGTCTCATCGTCCATCACAATGCAGAACGGTTTTGTGAGCCACTCCCTGTACAGTTTTCTTGCACGAGTTTTGGCCACCGAGTTCTGTTTATCGCTCCGGTTCGGTGCCTTCTGGACCTTGTACACATGTAATCCAGAACGTTTCATTGTTTTCTGCACAAAACAAACTGAATCTTTCGCCTTTTTCGCAACATCCCTGATCGAAATGTTGGGATAACGCTTAAATTGGTTCAATACCATCCTGGCCTTCTCCGGATTTGATGTGCCACGTTTGTTGCCACTACCATTTTTCCGCTTGGTTGTCTTACGGTCCTTAAACGTTTTGATGACATGAGATACGGTTGAATGTGCGATTCCGAGCTGTTTTCCAATCCATCGATGAGAAGCGTTTGGGTTTTCGAAGTGAGTGCCCAAAATTTGTTGGCGCACTATTTCGAAGCCATCACTTAATCACTCGACCGATTTTCACAAAACTCATTACACAATTGACACAACACAATGAAATACATTCAGTTAAAATTTCAATAATTTTCACCCACACGCTAAAAAGTTACGAACAATTGCATGTGTCCAAATTTCATCGAATACAGTCTTTAATTGTTGCCAAAGCTAGAAATTCATAAAATGAATTTAATTATTGTTAACTTGAGAGCTAGCTACTGTCCAAAAAGGTAAAATGTATGAATGACACTTCCGAAGAAGCTATTCTATAAAACGATACCGACTTCGTCTTTCAACAGTTACTCGGTTAACTCTCATGCATTTCTAATCGGTCGCGTCCAGGTCCCATAAGGATTTAATCATTCCGATGCTGTCATCGTTGGAAACCAGTAAGGCACACTCCTTACTACGACCACAATCTTCCATAATTAAGTTGTGTGCAAAACGCCGTTTTCTTGCGGTTCAGCTCCAACTCCCAGATTTCTTTTTTCGACCTCTTCCTCAACGTTTTCCGTGTATCCTCATCATTTCCGTCGGCAAAAAAAATGCTGCCATCCGAATCAGGATCTATCGTTGGTGGTGCTGTGATCTCCTCCGTAGGTTCGATGATGTTTTCCGCCCTCTTCCGTTTTCCATTTGTCCATTACTGGTCAAAACTGATGAGGTGTGGAAAAAACACCGGAAGTTATTTAATGTTTTCACTTCACGACATGAAAACCGTTCAATGTTTGTTAATTCCAGATCAATCCGTGAAATTCTTCATCGGAACTATCATCGAAGGGTTAAAAAACTTGATCATGTGTAACGATGACACATTGAAGACTACTCGGGACAAAGTTTACGCAAACTAAACAAGCAATCACTGAGAAATAGCAAGCAACAACTTTCAGGGAATAAACTAATACATATGAATTATGTTTTTGCATAATTACTTTATTCAATTTCTTTTCCATCGCTGAAAGTCCGCACCTTTCCCTTAAGACCCCTTATTACATTTTGTGCAATGGTGGAGCCGAACTGGTCACTTTAATCCATTTTTTCTTCAACTCCAGCTCGTTCTTAAACACCTTGGAAAATTTTCGAACTTTGGCCTTCATTATGGCCCAAAATCTTTCCACCGGACGAATCACTGGTGAATTTGGGGGGTTGGTGGTTTTTGGTACAAAAACAACGTTATTGTCTCTGTACCAATCCAACGTCGATCGCGCGTAATGACATGATGCCAGGTCCGGCCGAAATAAAGTCTCGCCTCCGTGGGAACGCAGGAAGGGCAACAGACGCTTCTAAAGGCACTCGGTGCGGTAAATTTCGCTGTTGATGGTACCCGTTGTGATGTACGGTTTACTCAGTTTACCGCATTGGCATATGGCCTGCCAGAGCAAGTATTTTTTGGCGAATTTGTCCACTTTCTTCTTCCTTATGTCTTCCGGAACATCAAACTGTGATTTGGCAACGTAGAACTCCAGCCCGGTATCTGCTTTGCGTCTGCCTTGATGTAGGTTTCGTCATCCATAACCACACACATCGGTTTCGTTAACCACTCTCGATACAGCTTCCTTCCGCGGGATTTGGCCGCCGTGTTTTGTTGATTACGCCAGTTCGGTGGCTTGCGGACCTTGAGCCCAGCTCGTTGCATGGTTTGCTGAACGAACCAGGCCGAACACGTTGCCTTCAGAGGCGCGACGCGAATCGAAAGGTTAGGATTACACTTGGAATAATCCAACACCTTCCGGGCCTTCACAGGGTCAGCTGTCTTCGATTTTCTTCCACTTCCAGCCCGCCGCTCGGTCGTCTGGGACTCCATAAACGATTTACCACCCGAGAGTTGTATGGGTGATTCCCAGTTGTCTTCCGATCTTTCTCATGGTCGCAGTCGAATTTTTCATGACGGCGCGCAAAATTCTCTGGCGATTTTCTTCTTGTTTCGATGACATCTCAATAACCACTGAACCGATTGTTATGAAATTTTGCCCATGTAAACAATGCAAACTATAACCAATTTATAATCAGATTTTCATCAACTTTTACACACGGACGAAAAGTTACACACGGATAAAAATGGGGCATTTTTTTCGAGTACAGGCCTTAGTCCAAGGAGATCGACTATCGGTTGTGAAGAATTATCTTATAAATAATTAATTCTAAATTATCTAATTTTGAGGTAACGCATGTTATAGAAATATTTGTTGTTACAATTTCTGTTATTTTACCTACATCCGCGATCTAAATTCTAACAAGCTCTGTTATAAAACAAGGGAAAGTGAGTAACAAAACATGAAATAATTTTGTTATTACCTTTTGGTCGGGGTATGATGTATGATATGTATTTCCACCGACTGTAGCACGGTAACTAAGTCCGACAGCAATGAGCTCTCCTGTCTCTGTTAGACTTGATCAAGCTTTAATAACCACTGATTATCCTTACCATGCCATTGTATGAAGGGCCAAAAACGGGTTAGGTGGATCGATAGGCAACATCACTTATACGTTTCCACAGGGTTATAAAGAATCTCCTTCCAACAACAAGATTGAACAATTGGTCAAAAGAGCAAGCTATCTAACATGAGGATGTCCCAATAGGCGGGGAGAAGAGCCCGCCCTCTATTCACAAACTGTAAGCAACGGGGAGTTTGCATTCCCACTCTCCCCATCCAGATTTCTTCAATCGGGTGCCCTGATGGTCCCTCCCATTCCCATGCAATATTTAAATAATGGTGTATAAATTTATGTAAATGAAAAATACTACACGCATTCGTATCTGTTATAAATGATCTTCATTTGGTTGATCTTGAAATGCAAGAAATGTTGTCAAGTGTTGAAGTGAAGAGTTCTGTGGTTCAGCGCTGAAACACGTTTTCATTCGTTTTCATCGATTGCAGCATTTCACAAAAATCCAAAGCTTTTAAAATCTTTTGAAATTTGACAAAAGTAACATTTATACATTTTAATTTACTGTTGCCATGGCCATAGTTTTAATTTTCTGTTGCTGCTGAGTTAAGAAAACAGGGAAGATTTAATTGAAAAGGATTTAAAGACACCAACATGTATGAGTACGATAAAAGAGCAGCAGCAATAGGGGCGACCCCGGCGTACTGGTTAATATCCATACCTCTCACGCCAAAGTCATGAGTTCAAATCTCACCCTCGGCAATGTTACGAAAACCTAAGCCACTAAGCCATCATGGCTAGTTCTTTATCGAAAGTGCTTTAAAAAAGTGTAATGATAGCATTACACCACATAAAAAACAATATAAATGTTTCATATAATATAGGAGACATAAGTTCTGTCTACAAAATCCATGTTTACGAAATGAGTGAAAGCTTCATTACGAAAATGATTGTTCAGTGCAGATGCCTCACAAAACTACTTGACGTGTAACTTGGCGTTATGCTATTTGGATGTTTTGAGTTACACTAATCCTGCCCACCACTCAAGAGAGTTATCAATCTCTTTCTCAAACCCAGGTTCAAGATCAAATGGAAGCACATTTTTTATATATGTAGGAAGTGCTCAGGACTCATGAAAAAAAAAAGAACTAGTAGAAGCATTAAATATCTATTATTAACGATAAGAGGAAAACTTACATCAAAATAGCATATTATATGTATACTCGCCTCTTGAAGCATATCAACCCTTTCTAGGAGTCCGTGACAGGCACGACCAGTAAATCCGTAAGTTCACTGTTGATGTCTTACGTGGCTTTCGATGATCCATAGATCCACCCAGTCTGGGCTGGATTTCTCAACTGTTTTTGAAAACCGTGTTTATGATTCCAAGTATCACGTAAAGTGGAGGACATTTTCCGGTTGTTGGAGTCAGGATCGTTCTATGGAGTTCTATAATCGTTCTTGGAGTTCCACACAACGCACGGATTTCCTTCTCGGTTTCGCTATAGGGGCAAGGGCGAGTAGATAAATCTTTCTCCACCGTCGATACCTTAACAAAAAGCTCATCCTCACTGGCTGATTGACTTCTTTTAGTATTTGAATTAATTCAGGTACATTATTGCATTACACCGCATGAACGTTAGAAAATAGACCGTGAGTTTCTTTTCTCAGGGTGGCCACTCAATTTTAATTTTCAAATTCCCGATTTTTTCAGGTTTTCTCGGACCAAATGATAAAAATTTCCCGGTTAAATAATGGTTTCCAGGTCAGGAAAAGCGTCACGGGATTTGTGCGTCAGTGTGTTTTAAATGGAGCCCGGTATTTGAATTCCCGTGGCGGGAATGAAGTCTACACAAAAAATACCATTTTCTTGAAATGTTAACCCAACCGCGGGATTAACTCTGGGAAATAATATTAATCTCTACACACTACTTCTTCGGCGGGAACAAAACATTTCGATTTGTTGTCGTGCGGATTTTGCAAGTTTGAATTCGAATAGAAAAAAAAAGGTCAAAAGGAGAGCCGAGTTCCGAAACAGTTTTTTTTTCGATTTTGATGTGCTCGAAGATTTGATGGTTTTGACAGTCATTATGAACATCTAGCACAGAGAAAAGTATTGGACAAAGAAAAGATAGAGCTCCTGCTAAAAAAAGAAAAGAAAAAAAGAAAGAAAACGCGTAGCCAAAACGACAAAAAGAGGTAAGAAGATTGACACTTGCGCTTTGCGAAGACATTTCGAAACACCCTTGCTTGTACCAAATAACAGGAAAGGAGAATTCCAACAAGATAGCTAAATACGCTATTTGGCAACAAATCAGTTATACTATTTGATTTTACGCCGTTTTCGGTTATTGTGGTAATGCTCCACTGGTATCACGATTATTATAATTAAAAAAAAACAGCTGTCAAAATATGATGAGCGTTAATTCGCAAATAAAATTGTTGAAATTGGGCGACGAATATCAACTCAGTATTACTAGAAAAGCGAAAAAGTGAACGAGAGAGATTAATAATTATTATTAGGTTTTCCGATGTCTAAGCCCCTTTCTTTCAAACGCATAGGACAAATATATTTTGTTTTCATAGGGAAACGTTTGCCTGACAGCAAGTCCTATACTTTCTATGAGGTTGAGAAAAGAGATTAGACGTCAGAACACACGTTGCTACACACTACACGAATAAGCCAAAATATTTATAGAAGGTAAATCAATAGACACTAGCATTAGCATTAGCATTGACGTTTGCACACCTCGTGGATGGAGCTACGATAAGGATTAATTCGTTGAAGATATTGCATGTCACCATGGAACGGAACCAGTTACTGGTACGTTTCTTCACGCAATAATGTCTACGAATTAGACTCCTCGATCGCTCACCTGGCCACATCCATGCAACCGTTGGAGATAGGGAGAGTTTGGTATCTACCATAAGAAGACACGGGGAACCTACGTAGCCTTCTGTAGATATCAAAGGAAACGTGAAATGAATAGTCGCAGAGAATAGTTAAACAGAATGCCCTGTTTGTTGTGCAGAACAAACATTTATTTAAAATGATCGTTGGGAGCATCTAGTCTAAGGAGGTGATGCTCCATTTCTCTTCAAATGGTTGGAACTTGAGCATTAAATATAGTCCTAGCCGAAATGCTTTAAGGTTATAGCACCAATACTCGCTCACTGAAAAAACAAGAACGTCTGATAATATAAAAAACGGGTCTCACCACCCGAAACATGATTTCTGGAATTGCAGCAACAAGATTGCATTAATTTAATTTAACATACAAATTTACAACTTTATATTTGATTACTTGTTTCTAGTTTTCGCTATCTGAATCAATAGGTTTTGCTTTTTGTAGTTTTTTTTTTATTTTTAACTTTACTCTTTCCTTTTCTATTAGCCATCCCAATTCTTCATAATTATTCGTTTTTTGTTTTATAATGTCTATCCATGTAAAAGCTAGTCGTCTTCTTTGTCTATTGTTTTTCTTTAATTAATTAGTTTGTTTTAGTAGGGGTGTAGCATCCATTTTAAAGATTTTTTTTTTTTTGTCTTTATTATCGAGATTTTCAGCCTTGGGCTGGTTCATCTCCCGTCTTAGTTACTCAAATTCCCTTTTTGGGTATTTTCGTAACTTGTTCGGAGGTGAGATTCGAACTCGTGACTTTGGCGTGAGAGGTATGGATGTTAACCACTACGCCGGGGTCGCCCCCCATTTTAAAGAGGTGGATCCAATACCTCAACTGAAAGGCTCTTATTTTATTTGTGATTGTTTTACTTCTCAAAAAAATAAATTTATGAATTATTTTTTCTCACTTGTACAACTCACTCGACTCAGAAAAATCCGTTAATTAGTTCCGCAGAAATTCGTGACAGGATCGCAAAGGAATATGATATTGCATTGAGTAGCCGAACTATCAGAAGAAGACTAAATTAAAGCGATCTAAAGGTTGCGTGGCTCAACACCAAATACCCCTGGTTTCGAAAAAGAATCTGACGGCTCGACTTCTTTTTGCAAAACAGGTTAGAAACATGCTGAACACCCAATGGCGAAATGTATTCAGGAGTGACGAATCGAAATTTAATATGTTTGGATCCGATGGTATGACACGTTTGGTGCCCACCTAAGCAACAGCTGATTCTGAAGTATACAGCATAGACTGCAAAGCCAGGAGAAGGAAGCATAATTGTATGGGCTGCTTTTTCTTAGCATGGCGTTGAACCTATTCCAAAGATCGATATCAGAATGGACTAACATCTATATAAACGTATTTTTTGAACAGCATATTGATTGTTCAGCACAAAGTCCTGATATCAATCCCATTGAGAATTTGTTGAACGTCATGAAACAGCATATCAAAATAAAACCCAATAATTTGACCGAGCTTAGGGAGGCCCCTCAAGAAGGATGGTAGAGTATTCCTATCCAAAGCATCCAACGACTCGTTGAAAGTCTACCGCAGAGATTGGAAGATGCTTTTGCTTGGAAAGGGTTTATTACTAAGTATCCATCATTAACTGGAAAAGATGATGGGATTTTCGTTTTATTAAAATAAAATAAAAATTTGAATTCTGAAATGTTTTCAATACAGACATAAATTCAAAAAAATTCATAAAGAAATAAAGTCATATTTTCGAAAAATGAATGTTATTTCTTCCCAAACCCAAAATACAATCTGAATCGCACATTGTGTAAAACTGAAGAATCAAATGAATAACAAATCAAGTAAAACCATTTTATCGTTCGTGAGTTATGTTGTCACGAATGGACAGCATTTAATTTTTATATACATAGATTTAATTATTTTAAACGAAAATACAATTAAATTACATAACAGTTGATATTATACATCCTGAAAATTTAATATAATAAGTTATACGCAATTAACATATGATGAAAATAATACGATTTTTAAACGAAATACTAAATAATAGACTTATTATAATAAAATGCAGCAATTTGTTTCTTCGTCTTTTGCGGTGTAATATGATAGCAACTCTGAAATAATGAAAATTGACTAAGTATATTATTGATTGTTGGACCAAAAACAGTTGTTGATATAATAAATGGAAATTGATCACCTGGCAGCCTAGAAAAATAGCAATAAGCAAGGCGAAGTAAATTTCATATGAGTATGAATTATTGCCAAAAATGGAAACTTGTTTGATACTGGACCCATGAATGATTCTGTATGTCTGAGAAATAGGAAATGAATAGTTATTAACAATTTTAGTTTTGAATTATTATAGAAGGGAAAAGCTTTTTGAGTACAATTTGCCGTATGTGATCCTTTCTCAAAAACACATAAAACACCTTCTTATCTTTTCAAAGGCATAGCATGGGCTAGCTGGGCTAAAACTTAAGAAGATGCATAAATTCGAAGATGAAAATGTCATATAAAATAGCACGTAATATGTAGTGAAGGTGTGTTAAAATATAAATTATAATAACAATTCTTGACCGCGGTCCTGCAGACGCACCTGCGTATTCTGAAAGTTGGGACATTGTTTCATAGACACGAAAAAAAAAAAACAAAATTAAAACTATTATACAATACTCGGCAACTGAATGGATGATCTGGAACCACATATCGTACAAAGAATATCATATCCAAAACTTCGATGTGCTGCTCCACTTCGCTGCATCGAAACAATCACCTGTAGTGAGTAAATGATTTTAATTAATTAAATGAACCATTTGATTTCCTTATGTTACAACGGTAATGATACAAGAATTGGGTAGATAAATACAGTGGCATAACTAATAAGTTTGATATTACTGCAATGGAACAATGGAACTGATTCTTAGCTTCGGGTCTTGACAAAAATCCCCAACTGAGCTCTTGCGGCACGTTCAGCGATACAAGGATGCAAGGCTACAAAACATGAATAAATTAAACTCTTAAACTTACTAAGTCGTGTGCTGTTTACTCTGTAGATCATTAAAAGGTTAGCAGTAGTTTAAAGAAATGTAGGTTAAATGTTGACCCAACTAACGTGACCGTACAAACACTCCAGAACGTCAAACATTATCTGTTATAATCGCGATTCTCTTCAATGAATGTTGAAGCACATTAAAACAATTAACAACACAGCGTGCTCTTTCACATTTCGTTTTCCCACGCTATTCACCCTTATTCTTACAAACAGGATAGTTTCAAATGATCACTTGAGAAAGTGTCGTAACACCACTCAGTCATTCATGAACGATGAAAAATGCAAGCATCCTTCCGCTTTATCGCGTTTTTTCCACTTAACTTTGCAATTTCAACAATCTTGAGTCTTCCACACGGGCATTGAGAATCATTCATGAGCTGAGTCAAATTCGTCTCATAATTGTAGCAGTGAGTTAGTGAATATGAGCCAAGGTGACAGAATAGGAACATTTTACTCAATGTTGCGTTCCTTTTAGTGGCAGTGTACATTTACACTACATGGAACTACGGAAGTTATATTCAAAAGCAAATGCACACAGAAGAGGACTGGCGTTGGTAGAGGGTGTGGTCCGTGTTTCCTCTTCCAAGTAATTATTTTGCAGATAGGTGTGCTTCAGAGTGGAAAGAGAGAAGATACACTATGCAAGTCACTAAGTAAACAAAACTAGAAAGCAAACATCCCTGCCTGCCACGGGACGTGTTGATGAGCGCTTTCGTCATTCTGTAACGCATTCACGTTGAAGACTATTCCTACAAAGACCACCCTCATGTCAAGTTATATTTTTTTTATCTTGATGGCAGAAATTGTTCATTTCCCCCTCAAACAGCCATGCTAACCGGCGCCATGCTGCATAGTGGAAAAAATAGCTGACGACAACCGACAAACCGTGCGTTGACCATTTATGGAGACGCACGATCTCTCACCCCGCTCTGTTTTCGTAGCTTGACCCCACAACCTGCCAACCGTCGCACAGTGGTCGAGATTTGTAAAAACCCGATCATTGGAATACTTCGTATTAAACAGATGTTGTTTTCAAAATAGTTCTTTAATATGAAAAATAAACCATCCTTTGACATTGTCAGACAATTTATCAATCCTCCTCTTTGGTTGATCCGAAATGTATGAGGAAAAAAATTCTCATTCGTAAAACCTGTCTTCTACAGAGTTTTAGAAAATACAACTTAGCAAATGTTGCTGAAAATATCATGTGTTTATGTTTTTTTTTTCATCTTTCTAGGATATTGGACGATTTTGGCTGAAACTTTATTAAAACTTGTTTTGTTGCTATAGTTTCCCGAATGAAAAAAATATCCATGGTAGATATTAAAAAAAGAACAAGTTCTAATTTGGATGGTTTATCGCCAATTGTAAACTTCAAGCATTGTTCCGTGTATGTCACTGAATTAGCTGCAATTCACTTTACGCAAGAAATTATTGCCTCACTAACACCGAATCAGTACATAATTTTCACGGATAGTCTTAGTTCGCTCCTTGAGGTTACTAAAGCACTCCTCATATTTTCTTATGAAAATACAGGACGTTCTAAGTGTTTTATCCTTGCATTATTGCATCATCACCTTTGTATGTGTCCCTTCTCATTGTTCGATTTTGGGCAATTAGAAAGCGCCTCGCCTGTGACTGTAATGGAAGGTGATATTTACGATCGACAAATTGTTTTCAATGAATTTTTCCCTATTTTTCGCCAACAGTCACTCGTCAGGTGGTATTAGAAATGGAGCAAAGGAGATTTGGGGCGATGGCAACACTCTGTCATCCCAAAAGTGTCGAATAAATGTTGGTTTGGGCGGATGGATGTTGGTCGAAACTTCAGCCGTGCGATGTCTCGCCTCATTATCATCTTCGTTAATATTATGTATTTATCATTCAACAATTGCATATCTTTTGTTAGTCTGGATTCTTCATGGGAACTGTTGATGGCAATCATATTCTCAATAAAAATATTTTATCTTCAAACTCCATCTGATCATATACAAGCAATTGATTTGATTCTGCATTTGTTTGATAAATTATGTGTTATCACTGTATGCAAAGATTCTAGCCTTGAATATTGAAGGGAGCAGCTCTATTGAAAATCCAACGACCCATTTCAAGAATGCCTGTACATACACGTACATTCGAAGGTCATCATCATATACGATAAGCCAAATGAATATGTGAAAATTATTCCAACTCCTGGAATCAATCATGGACATTCTTGATTCTTGCTAAGGTTCAAGCTTATTCTTCTTTCTTCTAATACTTGCTTTGAGATAAGAGATTAATTTTGGATGGATAAAAAAACAATAAAAGGAGAAAAACAATGTTCAGTGATTCCTGTATTAATTCAAGATTTTTCAAAAATGACTCCACTTCCTGTCGGGCGACCTTACGTCTGTTGGCTAGAACTTTGACCAAAGCCGTCAAAAAGAAAGAAGTTGGCATATTTTTCAACTCTCTGGTGGCCTTATTGATCAGTTCCTTTTCAGTTTTCGCCACGAAATTGGTTGAATAGATTCTCCGCTTCAGGTTCACCCAGAAATTTTCAGTTGAGCGCAACTGGGCCACGTTCTATGAGAGGCTCCATCTCCTCAAGCAACCACCTGGCATAATGTGCCGAGGCCAGATCCGGCCAAAATACGAGACCGTCCTTCGGGTGGTGTTTCTAAATGAAGGCTGCAACTTTTAGTCAGCACTTCATGCTGTACACTTCCCTGTTTACCGCAAGTCCCGAAAAGAAGAAGAAGAGCTGATTGTCAGCCACAAGAAGACTTTTTTAGGCAACTTTATGTGGGATGTAGATGTACTTCACGTCACTGCTCACCTTCTTCCGGAGAAAGAGAAATAGCCGGTCTCTTGCCAGTCATTGCCGTCGAGCGTCAGATACGTCTCGTCATTCATGATCATAACCACGACGCACTTCGTAGGGAAGACATCCTTGACGAGCACCTTCAGCCGCTGTTTTTGAGTGGCCAAGTGCGCTTCCGACACAGCCACCCTCGACTTCCGCTTCCTCATCCCAATTTCCATGTTGACCAAATACTTTTAGACCGTCTAGCCGGGCGCACTGACCTACCGGCCCAATCCGTCAATTCGTTTGAAGAAACGTGACTATAACACATTTTTGGAGGAAATCGATATCAATCAATACGTCCTACACAAAGCACATGGAGATTTTATTATTTTCCTTTTATTTTAGTTGAATTACGATATATTGTTTGAATTTTTAGTTATAGCTTACATCTAACCATTCTAAGATCAAATAAGCTCTGTAATAATATAAAAAAAAAAGTCTTCTTCTACACAGATAAAAAGAAACATTGAATTTTCTGCGTTGTCTAATGCATATAAAGGAAATGCTTGTTTTGGCAGAATATAATGGGATATTTCATGTAAATTAAGCCCGATAACGCCTGAACCTAGCCTTTTGCATGAAAGATTGCAAACATTGTTGTATGGCGCATGAAAGATTGCCAACAATTTCATTGTTTACGCCTCCTTTCGCTTGAAATTAAACGAGGGGAAATTTTACACGCTTGTTAAAGTTACTTATTTGTTTCTGTGTAACAAAACATGTGTAAAAAATGATGCACAGTTTTATTTCTTGCTTATTTAACTGTAACGATCTTGTACTAATACTTGAATGCAATTTGAGAAAACTTCAATAAAATATAATAAATAAAACTAATCAATAATAGAACAACAATAAGTAATACATTTTTTCAATAAGATCTTTTTAAATATTATGAACGTCCTATTTACCATACCTTCCATTAAATCATTTCCAGAATTGTATTTTTATTGTAAAATTTACAATTTATTCTATGATACACTAATTTTTTTCTGTAGTATTGTAACATTTAATGTCCATTCTATGTTTTTTTTTCTGGTTCGAAATTTAAAATTATACCCAGTTGAGAATTTCTTAGTTCATTTAAAACATCCAAACAAATAAATTTTCGGAATACCTATAAACACTAGCTTTGAAAATGAGTGATTAATTACAGATTATATCCATAAAATATAAGTTTGGATTCTTCAATAGTTGATCCTAATAATCATTCGAAATTTATTGCAAAAACTTTCTATAAACTATAGTTTGTGATTCTTTAATTATTAGCTTAGCTTCGCTTAGTTTAACTTGACTGACTGCACGTATCAATGGGTGCTTCTTCGTGATTGATAAGAATCAGTGAAATTGCACAATGAATCAACTGAATGTGGGCTGGGAGTATTCGACGATTCTCACTGTACACGTTTCAGTGACTGAATTTCTTTAATAATCAATAACGGCGCCGGCCACGAGCCAAGTAACAATTTTAGTTTTATTCCAGCCGTATAGCTGCCTCCCGGCTTTGTTGATAAAACTACATTCAAAACTGTTTTGTCTACCAATACCTCCTCTATGCTTCTTTAAAGCCGAAATTTGTACAAAATGGCCCACTCTATTGACGGGTGTGAAAACAAATTAATAAAACCTTTATAAGAACATAAAGATTTTGAAAATGTTCTTGTGAAAGATGTTATGACCACTTGAAAACCTTCATATAACCTTTTGGCTGCCATTAAAACCAGAATGTGGCCAAATGGCCACATCTATCAAACTTCTCTGTGAAATCGAGGTTGGGTTTTGTTGTTCTGCTTTGTTCGATTCTTTGCTCTTCTGATTCATTTAAAAAAAGGTCTAGTGTTGCGGGAAATTTTTTTTTTGTTAGCAAAATATCCAAAACAAATGGTGTTTTCTACAGCGTATTATGCTCCAAATTATGTGCGCATTTATTTTTATGGTGAATATTGGCACGATAAGTGCAGAAAATTAATGCGCCTCGGAAATTATGGGAATTTACAACAACATAAATCAAATTAAAATAAATACATTCGATAAATTAATCATGAATTTCTTGAAAAGTGCTTGGAATTGGATGAGATTATCTAAAAGAATGCCGAAATTAGTCTCTGATTTACTATTTATTTGCATACCATTGAAAATTTGATGCATTTTTTTCCACATTTCAATTATTTCTTATATTTCAATATGGCGATTGGAAAAAAATTACAGTTTTGCCATAAAGCCCATTTATCTTCGCAATGACTATTATTAAACTATTTGGTCTTATGGTGACTTCCTCCAATGCCAATTTGCCGTTTAATGCATTTACTGGAGGCAAAATGGTTTTAAAATGCTTCTTCAACTGACCATAATAAGATAAAAGCAATGAGTCCTAAAACGGCATTTCAATACAGCATTTTTCGAGTTCATAAAGTCGAAATAAAACCTTTGATAGGAGTAAAAGGAATTTGAGAAACATGGTTTTAAGATTGTTGTAAACAAGCTGCGTGAGTTCTCATAAACCTGACCTGACTATGAAACCTATTGGCACCTCTTGGTGCCATAATAAAATGATTTCAAGTGGCTTTCATAAAACTTTAATAAAACTTAATAAAGTAGGATGGTGTTAGCAATGTTACTTGGGGACTTTGCAATCAGGTGGGAATAGGGAAGGAAAGTTAGTATGACCGTGTTTACCTCTGAATCCCTACAAAGGTCACAGGAAGGAGGTTTTTCTATGTTAGTAGAGTAGGGTCCGACGGATCATGATTCACTTTGATAAGTGATGTGATCATATATATAATTCATAATAAGATTAGATTATATTTTATGTAGGTTCAAAATAAAGTTATATAGGGACAAATGGCTAACAATTATCTGTTTCGCTCCGCATTTTTGATTTCGATTTATCTTAATGATGCCCTTCCAGACCCACCATGCTTGACTCATATTGCATTGCTCGCGGTCAACAAGGTTTTCCACCACTGAACCATAACCGATGTTTACAACTTTAACGTCCACTAAAAACACAAACTTCTTTACTTTAATCCAACACTAATTCGTGCCGCATAGGTATACTCCCGCGCGTGCTAGACAGTTCCAAAAATTGCACTATTTATGCAAAAATGTCCCTCAAATGATGCCAGAGCTATAACGCGAGTCCAGTTGGGTACAATTAAAACATTCCAAATCCATTCCAAATTTACCGATTTTTTATAACGTTCTCACGATTTTCGTATACAACTTTTGCAACTGAAAATCACAGCAGAAAATTTCCGTTTGGACTTGTGTTCACTTGATTTCACACTCCAAAAGCCAAAAGTTGTAGCCAATTTTTCTTTCTAAATCACGAACACGGTGTGTTCCCAAGACACTCAACACTCGTCTAACTTCAGCTGACCGGAATCTATTTCACAGGTGTTTTTCTCCAATTTGGAAATCACTCGCGAAAAATATTCAAAACTGTCAACAAACTTTTTAGGCATCAACGAACGTGCACGTAAAAAACTCGCACTCCGAAGAAAACGTCTTCTTCTCTCAAAAGCACAACCTACCTTCTTCTGAAGCAGCTCTTGCTCTTTTTAATTTGTGATTCTTTAATTATTCAGAAAATAAAACTGATTCCTCTGATATCATTCGATTCCTCCTTACTGCTCCAATATAAATTGTAACATTCTCCTAAACATCCATGACCAATGTCTTCGACAGTTTTCCACTATCAAGAGGCAAAAATATTTTATCTTACAAAATTAATCATGTTTTTCAGAATTTTGTGCGCTGGAACATACAATAAATATATGTACATTATAATGAAGTACAATTTTTTAGTTCATATTTTGAAACACCTTCAATATCGATCGATTTATTTTCTTCTAAAACACGTTCATTTTGCAAGGACCATGCATGTTATTTTCTTTCCTGTAATTTTTCATTATATCCTTAAAATATAAGTTTGGTTTGTTCAATAGTTTATCCTAATAGTCATTCGAAATTTATTGGATGATTTTTATAGAATACACTTCAACAAAGCTACTGGCAAAAGTTTTCTTGTTGGTTATCGTAAGAAATGGAAGAGGCTCACAAAAAAACTCACTAGCTTTCAAACTAATGTGTGATGGTATTCAGTTTGTTTTATATAGAGATTCTGAACAAATGTACGGATATGGGTTCAAATAATGAATAACGATAAAGTTTCAACCAAAATCGTTCAATAATTCAACTACAGTACCAGCTGGTGACAACTATCTGATGAGACTTAGGAATTCCATTTCCATTTTCCTTCGTTCAATTCATCCCATAAAACGTCACTTACTTTAACCTTGGGTGAACCGCGAGTAAACGGTGCAAGTCTGATTATTACTAAACGTAGTATTAAGTTAATCACTCTATCAAAAAAAAAAAAACAATGAAATATCAGCTCCGTAAAGCTAACGCGATTGAGCCTACCAAATAAACGAACTATATAAAGAAATAATTCAAAGAGGTTAAGAAATAGGAAATATTTTTTATCAAAGTTTCTAATAATTGTATTTTCTAGAACTTTCTCGAAAACACCGTTCGTTGCTAGGAGATTTGGAAAAACAAAGGCTTAGGATCACCCTAATTGGGTGATTGATAAGTAATCAGTTGATGTAACAAGAAAAGCTGCTGTACTCAGAACTTTCAGAGATAATAACTTTTGACCGGGTGTTACAATTTTAGACCACTGTGCGTCGTCGTCGTCGTCGTCTTAGTCGTCCTATAGGTATATCGACGGTCTGGCTAATGGTGAGGTAATAACGTTCGGAGATTAGATCAAATTTTTAAGCTCCCCGGTCTAGACCGAATGGCAAAGTTCCTTTCAGAAATAAAAATCATTTGCGTGCAGTCCATCGTGTTGTCCAATATGTGCTCGGTCACATATTTGAGACTCTGTGGATCATATTCATATTTTTCTTGCAAGGCAAAGTATGTTATTCTTGCTGAACCCATCGACGTACAGTACACCACTCGTTTGTCCGTTGCCGTAAAGATTGAACATAATGATAAATTAACTATTACAACACGTTTGCTCGCTTACATGGCTCACCGACGCATTAGCAGTGTAAGAATGGCTTAACTTATGCGCCGTGAATGGAGATCGTCGAAAGATTGTTGTTTTGTGTGCTGAGCGCCGTTGAGCAGGGGTCACCATTTTCGGCAGTGCAGAAATCATACCAAATATGGAGGACTGGTTAAAAGGTGCTTACATAGGCAAGATGATAATTATAATGATTGAAAATCTAACAGTGGTAAATCGATTAGGAATCATACTAACGGAATGGTATATGATTAAGGGAAATTGCAGTCTACTATGACTTGAAATGAATTTTCTACAAATCAAACCTTAGTCATGCTTAAAAAGAAATAATAATAATAAATTAAGAGACTAGGCACGACCGCATGGTTGACGTTGGATAACATTAGTGATTCTTTTATTGTAAATATAATACCCAAAAGGCCTTTTGGTTGGGTTGTACAGATTTACCCGTTATGGGTGATTGTATCAATGGAAAGAAAGGCAGTAAATCAGTACTGTGAAATTAGTAACATTTGTTTACTTTAATTTTCCAATAAAATTAAATTCTAAGATATCAAACACCGTTAGTACCGGTTAATTTCCGATGTTAGGTTTTATAAGCGTTTATACGTCCCATTTAGTGTTGTTGTTTCTTATTTAACTCATAAACGTTACGGCCCAATATAACTACAAATATTAACAGGCCCCCCCCCACCACAACCCCCAAAACATTTATTTTATTCTTTAATTCACCACAACCCAACCCCAACCAAAAAAAAAAACACAAAATTAAAAAAAACATTTAAAATTCCCCCCGCCCCCCAAACAACAAAAAAAAAAATTACAAAACACAAGTTATATAAAAAATATCTTTTATTAAATTTTATCTTTTATATATCGAATGATCTATTCTGTTTTCAGCTTTCCCAGGACTAGTAGGATATTGATACATATCTAACTTTTATTTATTTTTCAGTAACAATCCATTCAAATTTGAATAAATTAGCAGTTTTGTCTATAATGGTATCTTAATTTGTTGTGTACAAATATATTATATATTAAATAACATATAACGGGGAAAGGGAGGGACCATCAGGGCACCCAAGTAAAACGATTTGGATAGGGAGCATGGGACTGCCTCCTCCCTATTGTTAACATTTCGTGGAACGAGGGCGGGCTCTTCGACCCCATCTATTGGGTTTATTCTGTCAATCGAGGGCTCGATTCTAGTGCTGTGAGTGTGAACTTGCTTTTGGAAGGAGATTCTCTTCCCTATATTCGCGGGTTTCGCGTAAGGTGTCTCTGCTTACGGGCCCGCCCAAACGTTTTTGGCCCTTCATACAGGAGCTTGATGATCACAAACAATAATAGAATCCTGATCAAATCGTTTTTCAGATTATTCCACGCTTGGAGAGTTTCCTTGCTGCAATAGATGGTAGTATCACATCATCATCATCATCAATATAACTACAAATATTAACAGGTTTACTATAAGCTTCACTTAGAGCTCCGTCCAGAAACACAGGATCGAATCATGTCAGAAATATTAAAAACAAACGCTGGACAACTCCACGTGGTTGCGCTTTTTTTTTCAATTACATTTCTAGTCGATATAGTAGATCTGTCAATCATTCTTGCAACCACTGGAAATACGTTTCTTTTTAGTTTGTAACAAAATATTCGTTGCTCTTTGTATTGTTTTCGTACAAGGCACGAATGTTCTTTCTTTGTCAACAAATGCTTCGTGCTTTGGACAATTGTGCGTGTGGCATTAATTACGAAGATAGTTTCATAAAACGTACAAACGTACAGTTTCGTTGCAGAAAACAACGAAGAGATTTGTTAGTTCTACCTTTTTGTAGATAAAATTTCGTCTTATAAACTAAAATTAATTTTCAGTGATGGTGCCAACATATCCAACATCAAAATTGAGGCCATTTGCTCGCAAGCTCATGCTTCGAAGTTTATATGGAAATTATCATTAGAATATTTATCTGTTTATTCTGAACATCATATGCTTTTTCGGCTTAATAATATATGATAAAGTCAACCTTAGTTTAGTCGGCAGCGCGCAGTCGCAGCTACAAGGCCACATCATGCTGTAGGTGGCTGGGTTCGATTTCCGGTCTAGTCTAGGAATTTTTCGTTAAGGAAAATTTCTCGACTCCCTGGGCATAGGGTATGATAGTACTTGCCACACAACCCCCATGAATACTGTGAAAGTGCATTTAGATCACTAAATTGAGAGCAAGCAATAAGCTAATTCTGAAGACAATGAGCTTGACACGCCAAGAAAGTCAAAAGAATGATACTTGTTCTTTGAAACAAGTACATTCGACATTCGGTACATGTTTTGCCTGGTTTAACTGCATGCTTATAGTAATCATTGGTGAATATATTTACATTGAGCAGGCTATGATAGGGCTAGTCTGAAATAGCCTGGGTGAGATTTGTACGTGTGACTTTGATGTGAGGGTGATAGATGTTAACAACTATGCCGGAAAAGGAATGAAATTTATCTGGCAGTGCCTGCAAGATTCCAGGAAGTTCAGATTTCTTCTGTAGGATGATCTGAAGCGTCCAGTTCTCTAGATTTAAGCGTCCCCCCACCCCCCTTCTCACCCAAGCCCCCCCCCCCCCCCCCAACCCCCCCCCTCTCCCCCACCACCCCCCCCCCCACCCCAACCCTCAACCCTTGTTATATATTATATTATTTTTTTGTTTTTTTTTTTTTCCCTCACAACTTAGTTTAGTTTAGTTTTACTACGAGAAGACATACATATATTTCGTTCTTCCAGCATAAGCGGTTTCATATGCGGAATCTTTTTTTTTTCCTTTCTACTAAACCAAACATTACTATTTTTTTCTCCTCCCGTTTGTTTTTAAAAACATCACTAGTTAAAGCCCCCTGTTACTCACATAATCATAGTCACAAGCCAACCCCAAAACAAATATCAAATTCTCAAAATATTCCTCCGTCCACATGAAATTTGTTCAGCATTTTCAAAGTTATCTACCCAAGTAACACCACTTGTCATATTAATGTTAATAATACACCTTTTAGATCAAGCTCATGTTTTTTTTCTAACGTCAATAACTCAATTTCATACACGCATATAACCGAAAAAGCGCAATAAATGTGGCATTTTTGAACATCTTTAAAGGTCATACCAGATGTTTTGTAGAACATCCATAAGACAAATATTATGTTCTATGGATGCTTCCAACAGCATGTTTATAACATAATGATATGTTTTGTCAAAGCAAGCACGGTATGAACAAAGTAAAAAAAATCATAAACAAGATTTTTCAATGGCGAAACGATATCGTAGCTAATGTTATTTTACGCGTTAAGGATGATTGTTTATAACATTTCCAAAATGGAAATTAAAAGTTCTTTACGCATGGAAGTTGTATCAAAATTGTACATGCGGCTCAAGGTTAGCAGTGCAACTTTCCGTTTTACCTTCCCTTATTTCATGCGCCATTGATTGGATTAAAAAACGTAGAAGGTATTCCGAATAAATTATTGAGAATTAGTGCGATTTCTTTATGGAATCCACAAAAATCAACATGGCGATTTTCCAAGTCTACAGTTTTACAGTACAAGTCTACAGTACGGGTAAAAACATTAGCAACACATTTGATTTTCAAATGTTCGTTTTTTCTTTTCTGCGTTTTTTGTTGTGAAATTGAACAGAGTAATGTCAGTATGAAGAAAAATACAATAACAAATTTTATGTTACGTTCATGTTCATATGTAACATTAAATAAAAAATATTAAACAATCTTTATGTTTGCTTTATGGTACATTTCAATAAACCCCTATGCTCAATTTGGCGTCTATTTGAATCAGTGAGTGACATCACAATCTTACATTTAGGTAGTGTTTTTTTAATCCAGTATTTCAAATAAACATATTTTCAGCCGTCACTATTCTGAATAATTTCACTGTTGTATGAGGATGTTAAAAACATGTTTAAAATTCATCTTGAATGCAACCTATCAACATATTTACAAACATCTAGCATACACGCTATTTCCAAACAATCCAAAATGAAGTACGTTTGACTCAAATCAGTCAAAAGTATGGCTACTCAAAAGTGAGTAGATATAGTTCGTAGTGGTAAGATGACAAACAGTCACCGATGTTTTCAAGAAGTAAAATTTAGGTTGATCGAACCAAAATAGAACAAAATGTGTTCGCTGTTCTGGTACCACGTTTCAATCGAATATGTGTGGAAAAACATCCTCAAAACTTTTTCAAGACTAGACATGTTTGGTATTTCATCCTCACGACCTTTTTACAACAAACTTCTTATATTCTTGTCAAAGAAGATGTTTCTGGTGTTACTTGGGTAGTTATTTCCGAGAATTAAATCTGGAGAGTGAAATTTTTTTCTTGATACAAAACAAGCTCTTATTGTGAATGATCAAGTAATGAAGTTGTTTTGTTTAAGCAGTTGAGAGGAAAGTATCGTGAAAGACAACTAGAAGACATGTTTTATCGCAAAGTAGCAGAAAAAAAATCAGTGTAAGCTTTCAGTGCAGAAAATCTGTAATTAATTGTACTGTCATGTATACTCTATTTTCGCCACACAAAACGTGAAAGTTATACGTTAATGAATTCTCTTCGGGAAATCTGGTGTTTTGTTTATTTCGATAAGCCCATAGAAGAATAAACCCATAAGTCTACATATTGTACGAATGGACTTATACTCAAGCCGTACATATAAACCCAATCTCACTGAGTCACCGAGGTTTAGTTAATATCATTGGTGTTTAAAAAACAAATAAAAGAAAAAAAAATGGGGATATCAGAGGGAAAAGGCGTGAAATTTAAAGTATACGAAAACGGGTTAAACTGTTAACCTAGCTCTCTAGTTTGGCCTATGTATCAAATATATCATTAATCCAACGATAATCGGCAAATTCATGCTGACATTACAGTAATCGATTTATTTTGAAGCAATTGAGATATTATTTATCTATTTATAATTACCTACTTTAGTGATATAATCGATTTCTTTCAATTTTTTCAATCCGCTATGGACGAATTTCACGCCAACTCATCCAGTGTTTGGCAGCACCCTCTCAGAATCCAATGAAACTTTGTAGGTGTGTAAACTTTGTCTTTTCAAGCAATTTTGCATACTTTGTTTTTTAAAAATTTATCTAGACTGACATTTGAAAAGGGCTAAAATTTTTTGATAGTTTTTTTTTTTCAAATCAACATAACTCAATAAGGAAAAGACTTAAAAAAGTGATGCATCAGTGATGAACTTTTATAAAAAAAATTAAAAATTGTAAAATCGATTCTTACACGCTACAAAAAAATATTTTAAAATTTAAAGTCAATTTGCAAAAATTGGCTGTATTAGAATTGGACGAAATTTTTCCTTAATAAAAGCAATATTATTGTCTAAAAGATTGCCATTCAAAGCAGGACGAGCACTTCTAAGGAAAAAAAGTTTTTCTAACAACAAATTTTTCATGTCCTATTTTTACCGTGTATCGCGCCAAATCGTCAAAAATTTGGTCCTAAAGCCTCACAAAAGCCAATTAAATTTAATTATAATAACAATTTGGATTTTTTAAGGGTCTTTGAATGATTGAAAAATCAAGGGTACCATTTGGAAAGGGCTTGTTTATAAATTATTTATTTTTTTAAACTGTGGTGATAATACAATTAAATCAGGTGGATGATCCTGTTTATTACCAAACCTTTGAAGTATATTACAAGAAGGACGATAAATTGGAAAACAAAAGCTTTATCATAATATCAGAAGTATTGACTCATGACTCAATAGAAGTTCAGTTGTTTATACCAAAATTGCTAGATTTCATTAAACAAAATTCAATATATTGCTCAGAAATTATTTTCATGTCAGATGGAGCAGCGGCTCATTATAAGAACAAAAAGAACTCTGCCAGCTTGTGCAATTTCGAGTCCAAGTATGGATGGGAAGCAGAATGGCACTTCGTTGCAACGTCTCATGGGTCTATTTGAAGCTATTGTTGGTACTCTTAAGCGAATTGCAAAAAGAGCAAGCCTTGTTCAAGATTATAGAAACACAATCAAAACTCTTCGGGAACTATATAACTGGGAAGTTGAACAGACAAATAAAAGTATTACAAAACTGAATTTCTGCTTCATATCAGCTGAACAGTATGCAAATATGACAAAAGAACTTGAGGAGTTATATAGCCACGTAAAGACTATATCTTGTACACAGGTCCATTGCTCTGTACCTATTTCAGCTAAAAAGTTTTCTGATTCAAAGAATAATCTATAAAAATTTACTTAGTTTGTGAAAATTTTATCAATTATATATATGAAGCTTTGTTAATTACTAAAGACTGTATTCGATGAAATTTGGACACACGCAATTGTTCGTAACTTTTTAGCGTGTGGGTAAAAATTATTAAAATTTTAACTGAATGTATTTCATTGTGTTCTGTCAATTGTTTAATGAGTTTCGTGAAAATCGGTCGAGTGATTTCAGTGATGGCTTCAAAAGAAGAAATAGTGCGCCAACAAATTTTGGGCACTCACTTCGAAAACCCAAACGCTTCTCATCGATGGATCGGAAAACAGCTCGGAATCGCACATTCAACCGTATCTCATGTGATCAAAACGTTCAAGGACTGTAAGACAACCAAGCGGAAAAATGTTAGTGGCAAAAAACGTGGCACATCAAATCCGGAGAAGGCCAGGATGGTATTGAACCAATTTAAGCGTTACCCCAACATTTCGATCAGGGATGTTGCGAAAAAGGCGAAAGTTTCAGTTTTTTTTTGTGCAGAAAACAATGAAACGTTCTGGATTACATGTGTACAAGGTCCAGAAGGCACCGAACCGGAGCGATAAACAGAACTCGGTGGCCAAAACTCGTGCAAGAAAACTGTACAGGGAGTGGCTCACAAAACCGTTCTGCATTGTGATGGACGATGAGACCTACATTAAAGCCGACACCAAACAAATGCCAGGACAGGAACACTACGTCACCACCTCTAAGTTGGCCGTTCCGGAGAGTGTACGGAAGAAGAAACTGTCGAAATGTAGATTCGTCCGTTGGCGGTCCCAGAGGTGATGAAGGGCTGACTCCTAAGTTTTATCAAATAAGAACTTTTTAGTTCGATAAGATTTTATGCATATCCATTTAATATGAGCGGACGATTTTTTTTTAGATTTATCAGCCCCCCTCTATCACAATTTTTCTCATACCTTTTACACGTACTTTAACAAATCTTGGCCTTCCTTCCAGAACCCCCCCCCCCCCCCCACATCGCAAAGATATACGACGCTATATTTGAATCTCCCCTAAAAATAGTTATATCCGAACAAGCAGTTATGAATGACTTTTACTTAAACGTACATGTTTGGTTCTGTTTTACTGATGTAAAGGGAAATTGAATGTTTTTGACCCTTTTCAAATGTTAGTCTAGATGATTATTGTTTTTTGCAAAGATGTTCAATAAATTTAATTCTTTATGACTGCAAAATTTTATTGGATTCTATAGGGGTGTTGAGGACCATAACTAGACGAGTTTGCGTGATACACGGTAAAAATAGGAAATGAAAAAGTTGTTGTTAGAAAAACTTATTTTCTTAAAAGTGCCCATCTTGCATTGTATGGCGAACTTTAAAACAATTATATTGCCTTTATTGAGAAAAATTTCGTCGTGGATATCTCATTTTTTGCAAATTGATTTAAAATTTTAAAATATTTTTTTTAGCGTGTAAGAATCGATTTTACTTTTTTGTTAGTCTTTTCCTTTTTGAGTTATGTTGATTTAAAAAAAATCGATCAAAAAACTTAAGCCCTTTTCATGTGGCAGTCTGGATAATTTTTTAAAAACAAAGTATGCAAAGTTGCTTGAAAAGGCATGGTCTACACACCCACAAAGTTTCATTGGATTCTGAGAGGGTGTTGCCTACCACGAAGACGAGTTGGCGTGAAATTCGTCTATGGCTTCGCTGGTTAAGCTGAACAAATAATCTTCACGTTCTTCGAATGACCTAAATTTGACTTAATTGTTACGGTATGCTTAGTGATGCATCCTAGATGTACAGAATATAGGCAAACGTTATAAATTAACTATTCGCATATAAACATGAACAATGATTTCACATGAAAACCGGAGACCCAATTTAAGGGACACCTTTTCTCGTATGTTCCCAACTATGGCCTAGTCCCGTAATGCTGGTACATCACCTTTTTGAGGTGCGTTAAGGAGTATCAGATCTACCCCCGAACCCTAGTCCGAATTTATTCAAACTACGTATTTGTTATTTTTTATAATATATAACGTTTGCATTAAATAATGGACCTTTTTCGGATGGTGATAAAAAAAAAGCTAAGACAGATAATTGCTTTTGATAAATTTCCCATAGAAGGTAATTATTTAAGCTAACTTGCAAAAAAAATTCTACGCCCTTGCAAGGCCTTCAGGCAGTTAACCGGAACATTCGCGTGTAGGCATGTTTTGAGTTCTTTCTTCGTTTTATTTATCAATTACTCCTCAGTTTTCGCGACAAAATTGTTGGAGTAGATCTTACGCTTCAGGTTCGCCCAGAAATTTTCGATGGAACGCAGCTGGGGGACGTAGGGTGGGTTCGCCGACTTGGGTACCACATCGATATTCAGCCGCTCCATCTCCTCCAACGATCGCTTCGAGTAGTGGGCCGACGCCAGATCCGACCAGAACACCGCGTCTTCGCCCTTATGGTATTTCTTGATGAACGACGCAACTTCCGGCAGGCATTTCGTACTATAAATTTCCCCGTTCACGGTCACTCCGGAGCAAAAGAAGAGCGGCTTTGACATGCCGTTCTCGCTGATTGTCAGCCACAGCAGCACCTTCTTGGAGAACTTGGTGTGTGAAATGAACTTCACCTCGGAGCTCACTTCCTTCGTGGGGGAAGTAAAATAAGAAGTTCCCTGCCAGTCGTTGCCATCCAGGGTGAGATAGGTCTCGCCGCCCATCACCACCACCACGTCGCGATTCACCGGGAAAATCAAGATGACCATCTTATTCATCCGCTGCCGTTGCGTCTTTGCCTGCTGCTCCGAAACCAGTGGACGTGACTTCCGCTTCCTGACATGTATGTTCATGTAGGACATGTACTTTTTCACTGTTTTGTCGGTTAAACCGACCTCCCGGCCAAGCGCAACCAGCGATATAGCCACTTTTCCCTCGGTCTTCCTCTTCAGAATTCTTTGGAGCTTCTTGTCGTTCAGGGTCGTCAGCCGTCCGCAACCGGGCTTTCTTTCGATGCTCTGATTGTTGTCTAATAGTGGCAAGATGTTGTTGATGCCGGAATGGGCGTATCCGGCGTCCACAAAGTCCATTTTCGACGCGGCGGGTGCTATTCTTTGAACGCGCACACTTCTGAACGGAGTTGCTTCACTGTTTTTGCCATCACGGTTAGAGTTCGACTGATAGAGCTGTCAAATTTTGTCTGCTGACTCATGGATTACTATGATTGATGCTGCATGGGTAGTTTTGCCAGTGCGGGTGAAGGTATACCCATGAAAAATCGGCAGTTTTTGTCCATTTTTTTAATGCGAACGTTACTAGTTCATATTATATGTTTTGTCTTGTGAAAAGTGATAATACTCGGATTGAGTCATCGAGGATAAGTTTGGAATAAGGAAAACATGGTTTGTATTCATTTATGAGAATTCTCATTTTCTATTTGATGTTTTATAGTTTGAATTGGTTAGGAATAGGCTTCTGGTGTATACCCAACAAACATCGGTGTTGAATTAGAGCTTGTTCAAACAAATTTGAAGAAGCTATTCAGCTTTTTTAGAAGAAACAGCTGAATAGCTTCTCCAAATTTGGTTGAACAAGCTCTTATTCAACACCGATGTTTGTTGGGTACTTAATATCGGAGTCATTGTTTGTTATATTTCCAATGCATCCGATTTTGACTGCCAAAGGGGCGCGCCTTTGAAGAGTGCTCCCACTCCTCAAGGGATTTAAATAGCGGAAACATTCTTTAAAACACGATTCTTACCTTACCTTACCAATCAGACTAAGGCCGGCGTGGCATCTGCTGTACAGAGAAGTTGTTTTCATTGTTATCGGTCCATGGCTGTCGCTCGCCAGCCTCGCTGTCTGCGGAGGGTCCGCAGGTCGCCTTCTACTTGATCGATCCACCTTGCTCGTTGCGCATCTTTTCTTCTTGTACCTGTCGGTTCGTTTTCGAGAACCATTTTCACAGGGCTGTCGTCCGACATTCTTACGACATGCCCAGCCCATCGTAGTCGACCGATTTTTGCGATGTGTACGATGGGAGGTTCTCCCAGCAACTGATGCAATTCGTTGTTCATTCGCATCCTCCACGTTCCGTCTTCCATCTGCACTCCACCGTAGATCGTACGCAGCACCTTCCGTTCAAAGACTCCAAGGGCGCGTTGGTCCTCCACTAGCAATGTCCATGTTTCGTGGCCGTAAAGAACTACCGGTCTAATTAATGTCTTGTAGATGGTCAACTTTGTGGTTCGGCGAACTTTGTTCGATCTTCGCGTCCTTCGGAGTCCAAAGTAGGCACGATTGCCAGCCATAATGCGCCTTTGTATTTCTCTGCTGGTGTCGTTATCGGCGGTCACCAATGAGCCCAGATACACGAATTCGTTTACTACCTCGAATTCATCACCGTCGATCTGAACTCGTGCTAGGAGGCTAACATTGTCTTCTCGTAAGCTTCTTCCCTTCATGTATTTTGTTTTCAACGCATTAATCACAAGCCCAATCCTACCAGCTTCTGCCTTAAGTCTGATGTACGTTTCCGCCATCATCTCAAAGTTACGTGCTACGATATCAACGCCGTCGGCGAAGCCAAATAGTTGGACAGACTTCCTGAAGATCGTGCCACTCGTGTCTATCCCAGCCTTTCAAATCACACCCTCCAGTGCAATGTTAAACAACAAACACGACAATCCATCACCTTGCCGTAACCCTCTCCGAGATTCGAAGGGACTCAAGAGCGTCCCTGATACTCGGACGACACACATCACTCGATCCATCGTCGCTTTGATCAACCGCGTCAGTTTTTCCGGAAATCCATATTCGTGCATGATTTGCCATAGCTTGTCTCGATCGATTGCATCATACGCTGATTTGAAATCGATGAAAAGATGATCTGTGGGCACGTTGTATTCCCGACATTTCTGCAGCACTTGCCGAATAGCGAAAATCTGGCCCGTAGTAGCGCGCCCACCCGATTCATTGCCAATTAATTGCCAACAAAACAAACAATGGCAACTGTAACAACATCGAATACTTCATCATTTCTCAATAGTGATGAAGATACTCGACATGCACTATAGTTGTTTAAGTGACTACGATGAGAGATGAACTAGCCTGAGACTGACAAGCTCAATAATAATGAAAAAAAAAGATAGAAATGCTTTTCTTCAGCATAAATCTACCATTTTTTTACGAATACACATTAACTCTGACTAACTACAAAGAGCAGATACACAGCTCGAAAAAGTAGTGTGAATTTCTGTTCAATATCATGCACATAAATGGAAGGTAAACCATATTTTGACTGTCATGTATACTCTATTTTTGCCACACAAAGAGTGAAAATTATAGTTTCAAATATTCGCCACAAATCTCACAAATCAACATTATAAATCGTGTTCAGTTCTGGGACATTTCATTCATTGCAGATAATGTTGTATACACAATCTCGTCTTTATGACTACTATTTCTTAGTGTGATAGTAAACACAATTTTACATGCTCTGATATTTACATCACAATGAAAAATTCAGATTTTCTTTCAGATATTAATGTGGATAGAACCGTGTTTACTGTATTACACAAATAAAAAGAAATATAACTGCATTATCTAATGCACATAAAGGGAATGCTAGATTTGAAAAAAAAGGGATATTTCATGTAAATTTTAGCCAGATAACGCCTGAATCTAGCTTGTTCTATGAAAGATTGCAAACAATTTCGTTGTTTACGCCTCCTTTGGTTTGAAATTAAACGAGCGTAATTTTACGCACCTGTTAAAATTCATTATATTTTCTGTGCAGTGAACTCATTTTCATGAAGAGCATTTTGATTTTGAACGAAAAAAAAGCTTTCGAATTCTGATGATGATGATGATGATGACGGCTTTTTGCTTCTTAATTCAAACTCTTCTATATATCATCGTCATCATGTCGAAAACACTTAATCATAATTTACACAGAAAAAAATTGAGTTTACATTGTGATGTAAATATCACAGCATGCTAAACTATGTTTCATTCCACACGAAACAGCAACTTGAATGAAATAGTTCTAGCGATGAAGAGCTTTTGCTTACAATATTACCCGCAATGTACGCGATGTCCCAAATAATAACACGATGTATAATGTAGTGTTCTATGTTTAGTGACGCTCCATTTATGTGCATGATATTGAACAGAAATTCACACTACTTTTTCGAGCTTTTAAGTTGGATTGCACACAAAATGATGAATTGATCAATAAATTGAGAAATACTGGGCTAAAGGGATAGCTTCTAGAAGGAAAAATTCAAATAGTAGTACCGGTGGAATATATAATGCCAGTTTTCTACAACATATGCCTAAACTGAGAAAATGATTCGAAAACCTCTTGCCCTCTTGCTTATTTTCCTCTCATCGTTTTCCTATTTATGTTCTAGTTTTGCAGCACCATAGGAGTTCAACATCAATTCCTAAATAATTAATAATAACCATCACTTATTTAAAAAGAAAAGCCATTCAATATCAAAGACCTGTGCAATCAAATAGCAAAGACCCGTCATAGAATAAGCAAAACAACAAATCTAGCATTTCCTCTACAGCCACATGAAAATTCCACACCGTTTCCGTTGTTGTCGGTTTCGAAATTTTGCAACATAAACGGCTTGAAATTAGCATTAAAACCGAAACTGTCGGTCGGAACGCTTTCCGACGCTATTTTCCATGTCGAACGTTTAGCGACGCCATCCTTCACCAATGCCACTGCCAACCCTTGTAGGAGGGCGCCGACAGACGGCGATGGATGCCCGTTGATGACTCAGAACGGAATCACTCATTTCATGCGCTCCGCCCCCAGTCCTCTTGCTTGTGTTCGCTTATTTCGAGTCGGTTGTGTTCACACTTTCATGCATTCAGTTGAATGGAGTTGAAAAACGATCCGTTTGACTCATTCCCTTCTTCTCCTTTGCCTTTTCCAGAATTGGAGGTGCACCACTGCGACCACTGGAATGAAAGCAAGTGCACTATTTTGATTGCATGCGAAAATTTCTCATTATTTGGGTACCAGCACCCACAACCCTCGTTCCCTTTATGGTTCCACTGTCACTGCAATACTGTAAGAGTTCGTCAAGTCATGTCGTCAGAGACACAAGCAATGCCAAATGTTTTAGAGTGCAATAAAACTTTACGGTTTTGTTCCTCATCTGGCAGTGCTGCCAGATTTTTGTGGCTTTTTACTTCATATACTACCGTACCTTATTTCAATCCGACATCACTGCAGCCCATCACTGCCCAATTATGCGATGGATGTCGTTCACAGCTCCCTATCCCCAGTGGTAAACTGTTCTGACCTGGGTGCAGCATGTCTCGAAAATTGAACCTAGCACGCTACTAATTAAATAAACTCTTTGATTCATTCCAAGTGATATGATGAATGCTTTTTGTAATTAATTAGTGTTTTTATTAGTCGCATCAATCATACTCCGTAGCACACACTTCACTTGGTTCAGCTATCGAGAAAGGGCTCAACGTCGATGGTATGGCGTTCGAAAACGGATGTCGAGAGTACCTTCGGATCAAACGAGCTTGACGCAACGAGAATGAAAGAGGCCGGGACGAACTTGACGAGCTGTTGGAAGGCAAATATTTGCTACAAAGTGCCTAGGATGGATTAAATTTATTTGCTCGTTCATGCTTCTGTTGCTCTGCTTCTAAATAGTTCTACGTTCGAGGAAGAGCCGGTTGGTACGATGTTCGGTGCATTGGATGTTTGTCTAGAAGTAGAAGCAAATTAGCTACGCCTCAGTTGTATGATGCAACTCACTTTGTAAATGATGCTTATAGAATGGAAGTGAAGTCGCGATCGAGCAAAGTTCGGTTAGTTAATGCACTGTCACATTATCTTTGGTTGGCGTACGACCTTCACCTAGAGTTTTATGCACGGGGGTCTATTTATACGCTAAGATTGCTTGCTTCCACTCACGGCTATCGATTGGTGCGTCGATGTAGGGTAGTATGTTCTAGAAGTACATAAAAGCACTGACCAGTTGAAAGCCTTGTGATTAATCTTCTATCTACCGAGCTTCTTAATTTGTTCTTTCTTAAAAATATTTATTTTTAGCTTAAATAGCATTAATTCTTTTTAATTCAATACTCGTGATACCGTTTCATTTATCGTGCCGTAAAAAAAAACTTTGTATTTGATTGTCGAAAATGAAGATTGGCAGCTCGAGTAGAACCGTCTGGATGTTTGCATCCACTTTGGTTTTGTACGATACATATTTAATTCAAACCAGAGCCAAAACGAACCTGTTTCGAATCAGCTGGTCTGCACTTAGTTGCTGCGAGTCTGCCTTCAATTAACGCTAATTGACCGGCAAATGTTATAAACTGTGTCGTGTTTCAGTAGCTGCTGACGGTTGCTAAATTTAGAGTCCCAAAAGACAACTCGTAAATTTTTGCAATAAATCTCCAGAGCACATGAATCTGATTATTTCTCTTCTGATTTCTCATTTACAGACTACGTGAAAATGCCTACGAGGAGAATGCAAGATAACCACATCAGCAGCTATCCCAGCAACAGTTGGTCTAAGCAAGTTTAATACATATCGAAAGTATTCAAAAGAAATCGCAGATATCATTTAGAATAACACCGACGCAAACGACCAACATTTTTCATCAAGCTTCATATCTTGAATACGTTTTTATTGTTCTTGTTGCTGAATGAGAAAATGGCTGTAATCCGATCACCGGAAGTGCTGACCAATGCCGTTTCCTGGTGGAACAAGTTTGTGCTGGTACTGATCTTCCTGGAGGTGTTTGTTCACGTTGAAACACTCGATCTTGGTAAGTACAGATTATCTTTAGTTGTTATTTTCTGGAATTGGACGCACAGCAATAAGTGGAAGAGTATTTATGGTATTACTGGGGATTCCGTATTAAATTTCGATACGGAACAGTTACAATACAATTACAGTACAATAATTTTATTACAAACCCGTGCTAAATACTATTTACCTTTCTTCTAATCCTATAGAATAAACATTAATTAACAAGGATTTAAAGGGTGTCTCACATCAAACTGCATCACGGAAAAAACGCTGTAGAAAATTACCTAGTTGACCGATCCTTTTAAAACTTTTAGAAAATAAAATATAACCCATAAGTAAGTTTTTGGCATATTTATTTCATTCAATTTTAATGCCATAACCGTACGCTCACACCTTACGCTTAATTCCACTCATCAGGTTCTGTACAACATCTGGCTGCTGCGTCTTCTGTACGCAAACCCACTTTTTCTCCATGCCTTCCTCCGATTTGACCTCCTATGGATGCTGCCATAGTGCTTGCTTCATAATAGCCCATATTTTTCGATGGGTTTTAGTTCCGCTGCGTTGGGGTTGGGGGGGGGGGGGGGGGCATGTCCTTGGGTACGAAAGTGACCCCGTTGGGTTTGTATCCAGCCAGAAGATTGTAGGGCCCTCGTGTTGCTTTAACAGAGGAAGCAAACTCTTCTGTAGATACTCCTTGAGGTAGATCTACAGTGTCCGTAGTCACAAACGGCGCACTTTGTTTCAAACACGCGCAGATTGCTTGCCATATCATGTATGTCTTGGCAAACTTTGAAAGTTTCTGCTTCCTTACTTCCTCCGATACATCAACCTTGTGCTGGGTGGTAAAAAACAGAAGCCCCAGAAGCTGCCGAAAGTCCGCCTTGACGTAAGTCTCATCATCCATGATGAGACAATGAGGCTTTGTCAGCATCTGGGTGTTAGCTTTCCGAGCCCGTGACTTTTCCACCGTATTTTGCCGTTCGTCGCGATTTGGAGCCTTCTGCATTTTGTACGTATGCAGTTTCTCCCGGTCCTTGGCTCCTTGGAAAATTGAACAGATTCAATTTTTCGGCCACATCCCTGACCGATGCATTGGGATTCCGCTCAAACGCTTTCACGACACGCTTGTGATCCTGATCACTTATAAAACATCCATTTTGACCGTATTTCTCCTTCAATTCGATGCTTAGAGTTTAGTAGTAACGTTTAATCACACGATTCACAGTTGACTGCACGATTCCGAGTTGTTTTCCGATGTCCAGATGAGAGAGTTGAGGATTCTCCAGGTGCTTGCGTAAAATCAATTCGCGACGTTGCTTTTCAGATGACGCCATTTTTTGCAATTTTTGAAAAACTGACAGCGATAAAAATACAACAAAAAATAACACTCTAAATTACTTCTACCCACATTTTCAAGAGGAAATATCCAATGGGTAATTTTCTACAGCGTTTTTTTCAATGGTCACTAAGAAACAAAATATCAATAAGACAAGCTCGGTCCCAAGCTAAATGAATAATATATATAGGAAGACTTCATCTCTCTATGAAAGTCTTCCATGCCTAGTGTGACTGTAAAACAGAAAAGAAAACTTCTCCGATATCTCTTGTTGGCTTCTCGAAGAGAAGGATTCGTGTTGTCATGATTACAAAGTTACTTCCGTTTCCTATATGGGATGCCAAGTCAAGATAAAAACAAATAAATCGGTACACTTATCTTAACTACGTGCGATAATTGCTCCAAAAACGGTGGAAAAGCTCTGACAAAGTGCATTCTGCGTCAGGTGGATGTCGAAAACAAACCGTTGATAGCACTACTCAACCCATAGTTGATGCGGCGAAAAATAAGCCTAAACATTAAATTGTTGCTCATTGGCCTTGGTTGAACATTGATGATGACTTGTTGCAGGATTTTTTCGCAGTCGATTATTCCTTGTAGAGTATCTGCGACGGTTAAGGCTCTACAAACATCTCTACGCACTCGTAGAGGCTCCATGTTGACTAACTGGCAGCGACTTTTATAACTACGAACACAAAATGGGTATCTCCAAGGTAAAAAGTGAGTCATAAGTATTTCAAGTCACGTTTTCCGCAACATTGTTCGTGCTTAGTGTATTTTCGTTTGTTCACGATGAAGGTCGCGAAACGGAGATGCTTGGATAGCATCTTATATCAGAGGTAGCGAGGTATACTTTTGTCGGAGGGCCACAAGAAATCCAAGATTTATAACATTATCGATCGATTATACGAGGGCTAGTAGCCAAACACAACAAGCGGGCTGACGGAGCTGAATAAGCGCCACCAAGCGACCGAAATTGAAAGTTGCCGCCGAGAACAAGATTGGCGCCAGCACTACAAAGCTGGCCAAGAAATTCGACACGTCGTAGAGCACGGTGGTCAGAACCCCGAAGGCGGAGGACGTGAACCTTCACGATGTTAAAAAAATCCTTCCGTGGTGAACCGAAGGCGGAGGACGTGAACCTTCACGATGTTAAAAAAACGGTTCATTGCAAACCATAATAAGCGTAAACTGTGACAAAAATTGTTTATTCTCTATCAAGGACTACTCATCCGATGACTGACTCCACTTTTTATATAACTCACTTGTTGTACCTGTTCAGTCCGCAAAGCAACCTGTAGAAAAGACCAGAGAAACGGCAATCACAGACCAATCACAGGCCGCTGTCGTTACAACGCAACTATTAAACTGCACTCTGCTGTGCCGTGAGCATTCGTTCCGACGCAAGCCATGTAGGAGGCAACACCACCCTTAGAAATGCGGCCCGAAGCAGAGGAAAGCCAGAGACACCGCTAGCAGCAGTCAGCTCGGCATCGAGACCGACGCGAGCATCATGCAGTAGCCGGCAGCGATAAGCGCTGGCGCAGTGGTAGTAGCAAAGCACCGTAGATGGAAATACTGTAATAGAGGAAGTGAATAATAACGTCATGAAGAAGTAGGAGTGTATCCGTTTCTGTGTTTTGCACCAACGCTCGCTCCCATTCAGCCTGCCACAAAATGGGCGCTTTTCAGAGCCATCAACAAAAGGTTGACAATTTTCTACCAAAAGAGTTGATTTCCCGGCCACCATCATACACCACCAGCCTTGCAAGGCATTCCAGAAAGCAGCATAATTTTTTATATCAGTGCACGAGCTTATGATTCACTGCATTTCTTTCAGTGGTCTTTTGTTGCATAGGTTGCTATGAATGCAGCAGTGCGAAAAATGTCAAAATTTCAAAATGGCATTGTTTTGCTTCCTTTTCGTGTTAATTGAAAGATACTGATTCGCGATCGTCTACTATTAATCAATTTATTCCGAAAATTTAGCATGCCAAACTGGTACTATGAGAAGAAAGATCTCCGGAATACAACCTCTATTCGGGATGGAATCGACTTTGAGACAGAACGCCGTTATCGGAAGGAAGGAGCCAGAATTATCATGCAAACCGGCACCTCTATGGGTTTAGGTCACAATACTGTCGCCACCGCTGTCGTCTGTTTTCATCGGTTCTACATGTTTCATTCCTTCAAAACATTTCCAAGGTATTTGACCTTTTGCTGTTGCCTCTTTCTTGCTGGAAAAGTGGAAGAGACTCCAAAGAAGTGTAAGGATATTATAAAAACAGCTCGGTCTCTATTAACGGATCAGAAATTTGCGTCATTTGGGGATGACCCGAAAGAAGAAGTAATGACATTGGAGCGAATACTCCTGCAAACAACCAAGTTCGATTTACAACTTGAGCATCCATATTCTTTCCTAGTGAAGTACGCAAAGTGCCTGAAGGGAGATAGCGCCAAACTTCAGAAAATGGTTCAAATGGCACGGAATTTCGTTAACGATTCGGTGAGTACCACTGTCTCCCTGCAATGGGAACCGGAAATTATTGCAGTTGCACTGATTTACCTTGCTAGTAAGCTAAGCAAGTTTACTGTGGCTGATTGGGTTGGAAAGCAACCGGAACACTTGAAGTGATGGGATATGTTTGTCCAAAATGTGACGATGTAAATTTTAGATCAGGAATCCTCTGTATTACCAACAATCAATATGAAACTAGCATTTTTTCACTGTTGTAGCACCCCTTGTTCCAAAATACACCTTGCAATACATTCTTGCGCTTTTCGGTAAGACAGTCCTTGTTTTTGTTCTGATTCGCTGTGTTCGTGGAGCTACGTTATTAAGAGTGGATCATTAATCTTGGTACCAAGTTTAAAACCGATATTCTGGTACTTCTGAGCCAAAAACTAAATCCATTTTCTTCATGACTATCCAGCCGCTGGTGTTACTGCGATGCTCGGGAATGATCTCCCAAACTTCTGCTCAGCAAGCAGAACGGAGAACCACTGAGCTATCATGCCGCGAAATTTAAGAAGCTTTTTAAGAGTTGAATTGTTATCTGTTTTGATTATTAAATTATTTTTTTTTCAATTTCCACAGAGATTCAATCTTTAATTCAGAAAGTTTTAAATTAGATTAAATTGTTTTTTTTTTGTGTCATTCAGATGATGCTCCGGAGTCCTCTTCTATACTTACCTACTTAAGCTGGTCCAACGTCCTATTGGGACCGCACCTGCGTCACGATATTTCTCCATAAAACACGGTTGAGGGCTTCTTGTCTCCAGTTCTTCGAATGTCTCACGCTTCCAAGGTCTTGCCCCACTTGGTTTAACCACCTAGCTCGCTGCGCTCTTCTGCGTCTTGTACCGGTGGGACTCGAGGCAAACACCATGTGTGCGGGGTTGTTGTCCGACATTCTTACAACATGTCCCGCCCATTGTACCCTTCCTGCTTTAGTCACTTTCTGCATACTGTGTCATGCCCGTAGAGAACTACCGGTCTTATCAGTGTTTTGTACATGGTACACTTTGTACGGGAGTGAAGTTTACTAGATCTCAATGTCTTGAGAAGTCCATAGTAGGCAAAACTTCCGGTAATAATGCGTCTCCGAATTTCTCTGCTGTAGTTGTTAGCCGACGTAACCAATGATCCAAATAACAAAAATACTACATCATCAGTGGAGCGGCCTTATAATTTCATCCTCAACTGCCTCCCGAAACTCACCCAGTTTCAGAACTGTTGATTTGCGGCTCTGTAAATCCATGTGACCATCACTTCTTCACAGGCCACCGGGTCCCAAAGCCGAATGCGATTATTTTGGAAGCAGCAAAAGTTGCAAATTTGTCTCGTCAGTAGTTCTCCGAGTGCGGCTTCTACCAGAGGCCCAAGCAGCAAAGTTCGACAGCGGACAACACCGAGTGGATTCAATTTTCTTTACGACCAATTTACGGTTTTATAACTTTGAGAACTTGCCTCCACGCAGGATGCAGGCAGAACGAGAGGGGTAGAAAGTGAGCAACAGATTAATTTTGCACAGTTCTTCTCCAAACGACCAGACATCATCACATTTGCAGGTTATGTGTAGTTTTTTGGTGAAATTGTTGTGTTTATTTGCATATTTATTTCATTCGTATATATCCCTTGGTCCCTCTGCTACACGGCTAGTGAATGTCCTCAAAGTGAACCGAAAAGAGCTAAACAACCATTCGGGTCTAGTCTCTCCCGCCGCACCACGTGAATGTAGGTAGCAGTAGGTAGTGAAGACAGAGTTTGGAATTGAAATGTTGTGTAGGAAATTTTCATTACTTTTTCTCCGTGTCATCGTCTGGGGAGCTGATGGTCCTGCTCGTTCTGGTACGGTGGACAAATCGAGAAAGAACCGTTGTGTGCATATGTTTGCTACAACGGTTGGTGGCTCTTTCGATCAGTTTTTCCTGTGCTGAGGTTAGCAGGATATGGAGTGCATGGTGAAACGGGATTATGGATGCGGATTGGACAGAATGTACAAACGGTACGGACTGAAGTACTCGTATGCTGTGCTGGGTATGAACTGTGGGTTCATTTGATGGGTAATGTTGGTAAACTTGGAAAACTCTATGCATTTTTTTTTATCGATTATCTACCTAGAGTGCTGATTCCAAACATTGTTTATACCCTAAAATATCATTAAATTTCTTTTGAAAAAATAGAACACCAAGAACCTTTTAACAATCGAAGCATCTAATCTACTTAAAATAAGGTTTATGACACTGCAGAGCGAATTCAAGATCCTTTATCTGCATGGCCTGGATCATATTGGGATCTTTCTTCTTGGCACATCTTTTAATCCTCATTGTTCTACTGTGGCAACATGCCATCCATTCTCATACACACGCTGGGTTAAAATTGATCGAAATGATTCGATTGATCGAGTTTTGAGGTATTGTTTAGCAAAATTCTTTGTTTCGACCCTTCAACCAAACAATGGTATTTTTCGCATTATGGCATGGCACAAGGTCAGGCCAGAAAGCAATTTTGGCATTTTTGTGATGCTTTTGAATAAAACCAACTCAATCAATCAGTTTTGGAAGATATTTTATTGGCATAAATGTCTGCAGAAACAGCAAAATCCTTGCTTTTCTGCACATACAGAGAGACTGTAGCTTCAGCAATGGCTGCCGATACTAGTATTCAATGCTCAAATTTAAATATTCGTAGATACCTAACCTTTACTGAAATGTGAGGTTTTTCATCGGTATAAAGCCCTCTACTGTGAAAAAAGAATGGAAGACTTCTCATTATCAAACACAAAAGCGACGTCAGGCTTGCAATACTTTCGTCGACGTTTACGACATTTACCAGGAATTCCTTGTAAAAGTGTTTAGCCAGTTTTCTCGAACTTAAGTCCAATTTGTCTTTCATGAACATTTTAATTATATTTCGCGTTTTTTTATTACACTCTTTAGACCGTTTTTTTTTTCATAATTTTGCAAAACCTAGTCATTGGATCAATATGGATAATATCCTTTTCCAACCAGGCTGAATCCGGCTCCACAATGCTCGAACTATCGGATTCCGAGTTACGCACCATTTTGCACAAAAATAATTTACACTATCGAACAAAACAAAAACCATAAAGAAAATCCCGTTTAAACCGCGAAACCACAATAGCTGTTTTGAAATTAGCTCTTCTAACTATGCTTGTCTCGGCCAACGGTAACCATGTTTTACAAAAGGATACTGTCGAGGTGGAAAAGACACGCTCATTTTAGTGCACCAAAGCATAACGAGATTAAAAAAAAAAGTACGAATTACAAAAGCGAGCCGAGGTCTTCTTTGTTCAATCTATCTTACGAGCATAAGCAGTACGGTAAAGTTTCCTGGAAAATGTTTTGGTTAGATAATTCCAAGAATGTCCTCCGAAGACAAAGTTTTGCAAAATCATATGTCGCAAGCCAGATTTTGGTAAGAATTTGAATATGGCCATTTTCCCGGAGGAACTCAAAATCCCTAAGTGGCCAGTATGGTCAGACACTCTCAGAATATCCTCCGAAGACAAAGTTTTGCAAAATCATGAAGTTTGATATGTTGCAAGCCAGGTTTTGGTAATATGGCCAATTTCCGGAAGAACTCGGATCTCGCAGGGTCTTTCTAAGTAGCCAGTATGGTCAAAAATCCTCAAAACGTCTTTTCATGACCTATTTTTGCAAAATCATGAAGATTGATATGTCGCAAGCCAGGTTTTGGAAAATATTTGAATATGGTCACTTTTCCGGAGGAACTCGGATCCCGCAGGGCCTCTTTTAGTGCCAGTAAAGTCAGAAATCCTCAAAATGTCTTCTGAAAAACTAGTTTTGCTAAATCATGAAGTTTGATATGCCTCATGCCATGTTTCGCATCTAAAAATATTTTATTTATCATCCCTGGATAGGTACTTACCCCAGTACTCCCACCTTGGAATCCGAAACTACGATCGTTTTCGGAATAACCAGTGCAGATCCAAAAACTAGGATTTTTATGTGATCTATTGTGAAAAACCGCATCAAAATCCGATGGTTAACGATTATCATTAATTTTAAATTTGAATTTTTCTATCTCAGAGGGGTTGGGGACGTACTTGTTAAGCTAACAGCGTTTCGAAATCAGGCCAGCTAAATTCTGACTCACAATTATTGAATTAACATCTCTTTAAACTGTGCGTCTGCTATAGACGTTAAAGTCCATTCTAGATGTTTCTGACTCACGCGTAACTTGTATGTTGTTTGTCAATATGTCATTTTTTTAATTATTTTAATTTTTAGATACTTTCATTATTTTAATATATAAAAAAAAATTCAGAGATTTTTACGTAACTTGAGCAACTCAATTTAACTCTTAGCTTACATATAATATTCACAGAATAGTGCAAAACAAAAAACTTAAAGGAACAGCCCAACGGGCTGTCCTTAAGGGTAACGTAGAACTACGTAACAATACTTAATGATTGTTTATTTGTTTACACTCAATATGTTCAGTAAAATTTATAACAGCTGAAAAGTTCGGTAAACTTAGAAACAATTCTTAAAAATTGAAGAAAACATAAATTCTTTTTATATGTACACTGAATGCATCATTCCAACATTATCTATTAATAGATGAATATAACATTTTTATAATGTTCCTTACATTTCATGAGCTGACGATTCAAAGTTTACTGACTTTTTCAGCTGTTCGATAACTCAGTACAAATTTACCGACCTCAGTAAAAAAAAAAACTAAGTGTGTAAAGAGCCTGCATTTAAAGGAGGTGACATGGATCGATTGAAACTAGCGATTATCTGTTAAAGCCTTGTAAAAAGCCATTCCAATCAAACATAAGACCTGCCAATTGGAAAAAAGCCGTCCCTTTCATAATACAGGCTCTTTTATTATTTTGTGCTGGAAATTGACTCTCTTCTTGAAATGGTGGTGGCTCTAAAAATGGCTAATAGTCATCCGCGATGGAACGTGCCAGTGAACGATGTGACATGCACAAAAGTCGAAAAGAGATTTCCGTCAGAAATACGATGAAACACGATAAGAGCGTACTGCGTCAAACGTAGAATGATGACGATGAGCTTGTCGCTCATCTCGTCTTATAATCTTTACGACAATAATGCACAGTCGTTGAATATACACATAGGGTGTTCAATAAGTTCGAGTACACCATAAAAATGTGTTAAAACAAATTAAACTACAAGGTATATTTTCTGAGTAAATTTTTATTGAAGCAATGTTTATTGAGAACCTTTACGAAATATTAGCTGGGCGCACCCTCCCTCCCCTTCTTAGTGCTGCATGATGAGCTTGAGCCATTTCACACGCGGACGCGAACGCACCTGGTCCATCGGCATCTTAGAAATGAGCTTCTTAAATTGGTCCAAAGTGCTCACTTAATGTTTTGTCTGCTTGGCCAGTATGTACGAGCATACATAAAAGTCCAGGGGATTGAGGTCCGGGAGCTGGGAGGCCACAAAGCCTTATCGAGAAAATCAGTCAAATTCTCCTGTTGAAAGACGTAATGATCTTTCTCGTAGAGGTTCCGAAGTGCCGGGGCCACAAACTTCTCCAGAACCTCGGTCTTATAGTACGTGGCGTTTATTTTTACGTTTTTTTCGATAAACACCAGTGGGAGCTTCCCACGCCTGGATACGGCCCCCCAAACCATCACCGACGTGGCGTTCTGGAACCGCGGGATGTTTATGTGGGACGGAGGGATGCTGGACAACGTCGGCGCCCACAGCCGATCATTTTGGACACTGTGCGGCTGTTGCAAAACAAAGAGTTTCTCATCAGAAACTACGAACTCCTGACCTGCATGCCGCGAAAGTATCAGTTTGGCTCTGTCTAGCCTTTTCTTCGTTGTAGCCTTCGTTACCACGTGAACATTGCGATTTTTGTACGGCTTGTATTCCAGGTCCCTCGTTATGATGGTGTAGGCAGTCTCGATCGACACATCCAGGCAGCAGTGGTCTTCCAAATCGAGCGGTTCATTTTTCGACGAATCAGCTCCCGCACCACCTTAATGGCTGCTGGTGTCCTCGCCGAACACCAATACTAATACACGTGGTGCACCTACGCAACGGTGAAAAGTTGTATTCGAACTTTTTGAACTTTTACATTGCGGGTTCACTGCTCTGTACTACGGGCGGCATCATACTTTTGATTCAAGCCACGGTCAGTCAAACCTGGGTTGCTTCTCATGGACCTCTCAACCATTCCATGGTTGTTCCACTCCGGCGTTTACTTCGGCGTTTACTTAGGCTTCCGGGTCATCGTCAAGGTTTCCTTGTTCATTTTATGAACGTGGCAAACGGCGTTTCTAGGAAAATTCAACACTTTAGTCAGCGTGGACGCGGACCACGATGGATTTTCCAGGTGACTGGGCACGATTTTTTGACGTAAGACTACGGAATTGTAATCTACACTGGGGAAAAATTTCAAAAAACAAATTGCGACCGTCACGAAAAGGTGCCAGGTTTTGAGCGTTAATATCTCAGTCGTTTCTCCAAAGATTTTCAGAATGTTTGCATCATTCGATCGAAAATATTTCAACGCATCGATTCCAACAAGGGACATTGTTGATTTCAGATCACATACAATTACAAAATTCATTAATGTTAAACCTTGTATTGAAAAGCCATCAAAAAGTATTAGGTGCGCAACTAAGTTCTCGCTGTTTGTCAGTAGATGGCTCGAACAGTAGAAGCTGGTGGATTTTGACATATCCAAAACGTCATTACCCACGGTTAGTAATATGGTAAACAAACCACTTTGATTCATTGGAGATTATGTTTTTGCATTATATACTTCTGGTTGTGTGAAAATGTCTTATTTTGTGCCCAACAATTTTTGATTTTCTTCTTCCATTCGAAGAAAACGGCCGCTCGAGCGCATCGAGAGCTCCAAAAAATGTACGGGGATGCTGCTTCAAGTGGAACAATATGCCGTGATTGGATCCGTCGCTTCAAAGACGGTGATTATGATGTTGACGACTGTCCACGTGAAGGAAGGCCCAAAACCTTCGAAGACGCTGAATTGGAGGCAATTCGTGCCAAACGCAAGAAGAGCCTGCTTCAACATTAGAAGTTACCCATCAAGCAATTTTCAAGCGATTGCATGCATTGGGAATGATTCAGAATCAAGGAACTTGGGTTCTTTATGCTTTGAAGCCAAGAAACGTTGAGCGTCGTTTTTTTTTCATGTGAATAACTGCTCCAGCGGCAAAAAAAGAAGAAGTATCTTCATCGTATCGTGACGAATGATGAAAAATGGATACATTTCAACAACTCAAGGAGGAAACATTCTTGAGGACTACCCGTTCATGCTTCTACGTCGTCGGCTCGGCCAAATATTCAAGGTTATGCTTTGTATTTGGTGGGACCGGGTCGATGTTATTTATTATGAGCTGTTGAAACCAAGTGAAATCATCACCGATTGCGCTGCACGAAAACTGGCACTGCGCGAAAAGTGACCACGATATGAGTAGAGGCACGAAACATTTTACTGTAAGACTGTCCGATTATTACTTGTTCCGTTCGATAGCACATGGCCTGGCTGATCAGCTGTTCCACTCATATGAAGGCATCAGAAAATTACTGGATTCGTGGATAGCCTCTAGAGACGAACACTTCAACCGTCAAGGTATTCGAGCTCTGTCAGAAAGATGGGAAAAAGTTGTGTCTTGTGATGTGCAATACCTTGAATGATTCATTGGTAACAATTTGTTTTATAATAAAGTTGCATTTTTATCATTAAAACAGCAAGAACTTAGTTGCGCATTAATTCAAAGAAAATTGCATTGTACAATCAAAATGTCTAACATTTAGTAGCGTACTCTCACGTCATTATTGTGTACAACCCACTGGGGTTGTATCTTGTAGTTTTTTTACGTTCCTCTTGCAAAGTGACTTTGTCCAAAACGAGAGTGTCTTATGAACTGAAAAGTACACTGTTATTGTTATTGTTATTGTCAACAAATAGACGTCAAAAGCTTCCGAAAACGGCCACTAGGAAAAAAAAGAGGTTATGCCATTACTAAGTGGGCGATGCCTTATTTATGGATAAGAAATCTTTACACAACTTCAGTGGATATGGCTTATGGCGCAATTTCTGAATTTATGTTTTCAAGGAATTCTTTTTCACCTTACAAAACTTTGCTAGAGTTCTGTTGTTAATCGGAATCTGCAAAAATTTAACACAATGCTTTTTGTCTAGGACCGATACAATAAACAAAATGAACCCACAGTGCGGCACTAGTGGCACAAATGAAAATCCATCCAGGTTTACAGATGGAATAAAGTACCAACGGCAAGGTTGGACTTTTCCCCATCTGGTCAGCTTATTCCAGTGGAATTTTGCATATCGTATCTACGAGACAGACAAACTCAAGCCACGCACGGCATCCGAATCCAAAATAAGCATCTGCTTTGGTCTGTCGGTCGTTCAGTTACACATCCGCCCTGAGGGCAAAGGAGACGGTAGAAGTGCCGCCAAGCCCGAGTCAGCTCAGTGGACCTTTCGTCTACAGGGAAAAGTTGATCCTCCGACTCAGTATTTGATGCAGATGTTGTTGGAATTTTTCTATGCCACCCTATTTTCCTCCGTCATCGTAATCCTCTTGTTATGGAGGACTCTTGCCAAGAAGTTCGGTTCTATTTGGAGAAGTATAGGAAAATAAACATGAACTTTTGAAAATATCAGCAAACAAAAATCAATAAACACCCATTTTTGCAATAAGTAAACCGATTTCACTTTGCATTTTCCATTTGGACTTGAACCATGCCAAAGCACAACCCATGAGCTGTGAGCCTGTTAGGAAAATATTTTATCCAAGGCTAGCAACAGTTTCCGCTCATTCTATGAAAAGTTTCAACAACCCGGCCAATCAAGAATCACTCACGGCAACCTAGTTAAAACAGTTTGTCTGTCAAAAAGTAAGAAAATTAACCTCAAAATCATAATAATGTTACTCAAATTTCCCCGGCAGCAACTCCCAAGCCTGCTTCGATTTATTTTCTCCTTCGCGGCTACTGCCGCCAGCTAAGCACATTTTGATTTTAATGCTTAATTTATGAAAATTAGTTTTTACTCCACCAGGTAAAAGTTTCAACAGCACTACAGCACCTAGGCTGCAAAGGTTGGTACGGTACCTAGTTTTTAGGCAGATGCCGATGGCAAGAACGACGACTCCCCGCTTTCGCATTAACTATGAGCGAAGGGGAGAACTCAACTTTTCACTGATGAAAAAAGTTTCGCAAATATAAATTTGTCTGGATCGTTTCCGAGAAAAGCGCGACTGTGCCCATCATCAACGACTCTAGTTTTCGGTGGTAGTGGAAAGAATGAATTCGTGTTATTAATTTTCTCATTCCTGAGCGGTCCCCGGGCTCGGCAAATTATAATCACATTCCATTGTGGCCCTTGTGGTAAAAAAAAATTAGCCTATTCGTGGTGGCGTTATTCAGATCGCGGAATGCCAGGACCTTTTTGGTTGTCCCACTCAACTTGCCCCTATTACCTTGGTGATTTGTTTTTGTGCTGTTTTGTGGAAGTCAAGCACGGTCTATTTTTCACTAAAGTAAAGCCGCTGATCATATTAAGCTCATTACGTCATCTCTGGGATATATTACTTCTATTTTTATTTTTTTATTTTAACGATTTACTCCTTATTTTGGTTCCAACCTATGATTCGAATCCATCAATTTTGGAAAGCTTAAACATTTTATAATATTACTGTTCCAAATTCAATGGTATGAACTACAATTTCAATGAGAATGGAATAAAGGAAAGCAAATGTTTTTATTTAGATGTTTTCTTGTATGTTTTCTCCACTGAAATCAACACCCCTGTCGGTGCGGCCGTTGACTTTTTAGAGCTACCAAGTGAAGAAGTAAGAAAAGATTTGTCGGATCTAGACTCAAGCAAATCAGCAGGACCCGACAGGTTGCCAGCTAAGGTTCTGAAGGAATTCAAGGATGAGCTCGTCGAACCCTTGACCATTCTTTTTAACGCTTCTCTTTCGTCTGGTTATTTCCCGCCTATATGGAAAATATCTCATATAACGCCTATTCATAAAAAAGGATCCCGTTCTGACGCTGAAAACTACCGGGGCGTAGCTATTCAGTCCGCGATGCCAAAACGGTTCGAGCAACTTGTTTACTCCCATCTTTATGAACGAATCAACGATCGTGTTTCAACTGCACATATATCATATATCATATACATACGGATATGAGCAAGGCTTTCGATGTGGTGGGAATAGATAGCATAATGCGTGCTGCAGCTGATTTCGGTATCGGCGGCATGTTGTTTGAATGGATCAAGTCATATCTTCAGGAGAGAATACAGTTCGTCAGAGTGCTCAACAATGCATCTGGTACCTTTGTCGTACGTTCAGGAGTTCCAAAAGGGGAGGCAACTAGGCCCGCTGCTTTTTGTCATGGTTATGAATAAGCTGCCGTCATTCATGACAAAAGCAATAGTGCTCATCTATGCAGATGATGTGAAAATTTTCCTACCGGTGAAAATAGCCGATGACTGCCTTTTGCTCCAACAGGATTTAAACAATTTTGTTAGGTTTGTCGGTGAAAACGGACTTAGCATAAACCCAAGCAAATGCTCCGTTATGACGTACACCAGGAGAGTTCAACCAATCATTTGCAACTACACATTGGAGAATTCGATCCTGCAACGAGCTGAGAGTATTCGGGACTTGGGAGTAACGATGGACCAGTCCCTAACATTTAATGATCACATCAACAATGTTATTAAGGAATCGTTGCAGATCTTTGCACTGACTAGACGTTTCGGGCGAGAATTTACTGATCCTTATGCAATCCTTACAATATACATCAGCCTCGTTAGGACTAAACTCGACTTCGCGAGTGTGATATGGCGACCACAGTACGAAGTGCATATCCAAAGGCTAGAGGGAGTTCAGAAAAAGTTCCTGAAATTTGCTTTGAGGAATCTTGGATGGAGTGGAGAACGGTTGCCAGCATACGAAGACCTCTGCTGTCTGGTTGACATTGACACAATCAGTAGTAGACACAAAATCGCCGGCACAGTATTCTTCTGCAATATATTAAGTGGGCGGATTCAGAGTTCGTTGCTTTACGATCGACTCAGCTTCAATACCAGCCCGGTTTCTCTACGCCGACGAAGGGTATTCGATCCTCCATTGCGGTCAAGAAACTACACGCAGCACGAGCCTACAAGCAGATTTATGAATGAGTTCAACAGACTACAGGATGTAATTTCTATTAATATGTCAACAGAAGTAATTCGTGGTAGACTAAAACTATATTTTAGAGGCCAACTAAGTGTGTAATGTGTAAAATATGTATGTCGTATTCTAATTTTAAGAAGGGTAACGGGCTTACAGCCTATAGTCCAAATACAAATACATATACAAATGATCTCTCATATGCATCCGTCGAACCATTCTGAACAGCCGTTGTGAGAATATCACCATGAAAATCTCACATGCGCATAGCACGTATTCAATCACTAATGCTTTCTCTTCTATCGCCTGTTCTCTTGACCGCGAGCAATACCATATGACATCGTAAATAGGCCATAGGCCAGCATAGGCCTTTGCCTAAAGTCAGCTCTTCAAAAGCAGAAACACCGAGACGACACAATAAGCAATAAGTAAAGAACAGTATATAACCCTAACCAATTTTACTTTCAGCCAAATTTTCTAACACAAGGTAAGCAATCAAATTACCACTACAACATGTACTAAATATTCATGACATAACATATAACGGAGAAAAGAAGGGACCATCAGAAGAAGCGATTTGGATAGGGAGCATGGGACTGCCTCCTCCCTATTGTTAACATTTCCACGCAGGGGCGCGGGCCGCCCCCACCCCAAAATTTAACAGAATGTTCCCACCAAAAAAAACTTAAAAAAAAAAATGTGTGTGAGAAGAAAAAAGTTTTTTTTTAATAATAAAATTTTTTTTTTTTTTTAATTTTGTTTAAAAAAAAAAAAAGAAAAAAAAATAGCCCCGCCTTCCTTTTTACCGAATGCGCATTTCCTGGTTTTTCGTTTAACACTTCCCAAAAAATTTTTATAGTCCCCCCTCCCCCCTTTTTCCCCCGCGAACCCCCGTTTGCCCTGAACCAAGTTCCCCCCCCCACAGCTTTTTAAGTCTTCTTAAGGTTCCGCTTGACGATGGCCCAATATTGTTCGATTGGGGGAGCTCTGGCGTGTTTGTAACGGGGTTACATTAATAGTATACGGAGTAGCTCAAAATTGAATTCAAATGAACTGAAACAAAATGGAACAAGTCCCCTCGAGCACTTTGGTAGCGGATAGCGCAAGAGCTAAAAAAAATCACGAATGTTCATATGGGGTTACGTGCTACCAACAAAAAACGAACACGTTCTCGCGGTTAAGATTAACGGAGAAGCCGTAAGTGGCTTCGGTAGAAAATTGCTAGCCTCGGTCTCAGTCCGGTTTAGTCATTTCAGTCGAAAAGGTTAGACAATTAAAAAAACCTAAAACTAAAAACGTGGTTCAGATAGGAATGCTTGAGTGCCAAGGTGTAAGAAAAGAATCATTAGAAGTGAGTTTAATATGTTGAAAATTAAATAACGCTTATAATTTGTTATTGATGTTTGATTAGGAGTATTTAGAAAAATAGTAAAATGTTCAAATGATCAGGTTGCACTCGTGAAAAATCGTAGCATTAGATCAGGTAAATTGAACTCTGGTATGGTAATTATGTGAAATAATAAAATATGTTCATCGTTTGAAGATTTCCTTCAAACGAAGGTCTCCGGTCAGGGCATAACCTCGCTTTGCCCACCGGAAGCTCGCCACGTGGGAAACCCACATCGAAAACCGGAGAGAACTGGCAAGAAGCAGCCAAGGTCCTACAACCGCATCTTTTGTACGACCATCGGACAACCGTTGTATTTTCCGGAAAGCAAACCTCCTTGTTTTGAGGCCGAATTGAAGAACGAACCCATTGTCCATACGGTCGGACGGCCCGACGTTCCTGTGGGAGGCCACGGAGCAGCATTACTTCGAAGTGCGAAGATTTTTATTTCCAACCGGGAATTAGCCGGCAACAAAACGGACACGCACTGTCCTTGTCCGTCGTCAACCACCTTCTGCCAGCATCACGTTTGGGTGGCAGAGGGGTTCATCATCGGAACTTTCACCACGGGGTTCATCACAATCATATGTCAACGGTACGCGACGTCACACCTGCCGCTTCATCGAAGGAAAGTATCCACCTTTCCCGTACTTTCATCGGAGCAACAGTCGCCGCTCACACCACACGCTAATCATCAGGTGACGTAGTAGAATAGACAATAAGAGATAGGTGAGCAGGAACAACGGGGACGATGTTGATATGCAGGCATGAATAAATTTAGGCGAACGAACATGCATCATGAGTCTTGGCTAAACTGACCGAACCATTGCTAGTAATTTATTTCAGTATTTTTATTTGATAAGCGAATTTTTGATCTGATTTCTGGGCGTTTTGTTGGTTGCACGTGTTCTTAGGTGTTCGGAAGTGAACCTATCAGGGTCTCATCGGGCATTTGTAACACTGTCTGGCGCGGAAGCAAAGATCGTTTGTGTTGTGCTTCCACGCTTGTTACATGGGGTTTTTTTTTTCCCCTTAACATTTTGCCACCCCCCCCCCTCCCTTTTTTCAAGGCAAACCCAACCCCCAAAAACAACCAAACAATTTGCCCTCCGAAAGGCATAACGTTTTTGTAGCCTTCTCAATAAATTTCCTGTTACCGTTCCGGTCCCAATGTAAACGTTCTCTTTACCCCCCAGGTACAGATGGCATGCCACAGCAGATATTTCTTCGCGAATTTTGGCAGTTTAATGTGCTTGAAAATATCTGCCACCTTTCCCCGTTATTTCAGTTTTGTTCAAGGCATACCTAAATCAATCATATCACTTAGCTGATTAAAAAAAATCGGGATCTGATTTGAACTTTAAGTTCTGTAGCAGACAAATTTATATGGCGTAGTTGTCAACTAGAAGAATAAAAAAATAATTTTGACAATAGATTAGTTCTGTCGACACGTTGTGCCTAAGTACTCATAGCACCGAAAATATACAACATTATATTTTCCATGCCTTGTCCTGTAGATCTCCAAAATTAGACAAGTAGGTGTACATTTCAAGCGATTCGAATCTACATTCACTTCTTCGCCTAATAGATTCGTCATAGATGTGTTTGATGTTTTTAAGTTGGGTCATGTCTGCATATTATGCAGCAACGCAAATCAACATAAAAAAAAAACCATTCAAGAAATTTAAACAAACTATTCAGGAATATTTTGTTCATATGGTATTGAACGTGTCATGACCAGGGCTGGATGGCCAAGAAGGAAATTTATATTCAGCCATACCATAAGATATCGATATAGTAGGATCAGAGTTTCGAGAAAATTCGCAGTTTTGTTCCTTATCACAAAATATTAGACACGTATTTTTATTTTTTTATTTTGTATTAGGTTAGGGCGGTTGACCATTTCCAGGTTAGGGTGGTTTCAAAAATCGATTTTATATTAATTTTCCCAAAAATGGCTTTTTCAAGAAATCATAACTTTTGAATTACTGAACCGATTTCAAATGTTAAAACACCAAATGAAAGATAATTAAACAATCTCTAAACAAAAAATATGACGGCATTGAAAAACTAGAATATTGTAGTGTAAAACATTGATTGTATTTGTATATTGCGATTTTCATGGTGTCGGACTAGAGGGCGCTAAACGATTTTATACTTTTTCTTGAAAATTTAGACTGTTAGAGGAGAATGTTTTTTCGTTTTCGAGATATATTTTTTTATGCAATCAAGCTTTGGGTTTTCGCGCTATACCCATGTGTGACTTAACTATCATGTGTCTCCATTGATTTATGGTGACTGTAACATTGTCATATTATCTACACTTATTTCAATTTCGGATTCCACACTACCATGGATTTCTCAAAGACTTTAATCAAATTTAGGGGGTATAAAAATTGTCATAGGGATGCGAAGAATTGTAATAAAAATGCATAGGGTATAAAATTGAGTATTATACGGACAATACGATACCCTATATCGATTTCCATTTGGACTTTGATAAGACAATCTCATGCTTTTCAATTAATCGTGTATGTAGTTTGAAATAAAATAAATGATATGACTGAGTTCCGAAAATTTGCTTCACATGATTAAAACGGGTTTTGACTTTTCTTGCCATTGTTTAATAATCTGATTCGGATAAAAAACCGTATAGACTGTTCCGATAATTATAAGTACACTAATGATTTACCGTAAATCTAAATTGCTTGCAGTATTCAACCAACTTTTGGCTGCGTCCTGTTGCTTAAATCCAAATTCAACTGATGTTGTCATTTTTTTTTAAACGTGCGAAAACGGAAGTTTGAAAATGCCGGTCTTTCTCCCGAGCAAAGAAAACGGATTGTGCACAAACGGTCACCAGGCAGTGGTCTTTCGATCTTCATTATCTGCTGGTCAAACCAGTCGGAACAATTGGCCTTCTTGGCCACGTCTCGAATCGAATGGTGCGGATTGCGCTTGAAGTCATCCCTCACCTTCCTTGCGTTCACGGGGTCGGTCTTCTTGGCTTTTCTTCCGATGCCTTCTGGATCTCCTTGGACGTTTTTACCATACGAGAAACGGTCGAATTTTCGATTCCCAACTGTTTCGCGATCCACCTGTGGGACTGGGCCGGATTTTCCACGACCGCGTCCATAATTTTTTGTCGAAGCACTTCTTGCGTAGAAGCCATCTCGATAACCACTTGAGAGATTGTGACAAAATTTTATCATTATACTCTAAACTAGTTAAACCCAAAATTTCACCAATTTCCATACAATTTTGTGTATAACTTTTACACAAAAGAAGGTGTTGCATTTTTTTTGAGTACAACCTTTAAAAAAAATTCGAATGATGAGAAGGGTGTCGAATGAACAAAGTCGACAAAGACTTTTTATTAGGGTTTAGCTGACAAACGTAAACAATGGCTTAATCCATGAATTTCCCCTCATTGAAAACTCGCCTGATCAATCCACTACGGTCATTTCGAAGAGGAAGAGTTCACCTATCCAATAGAATTGGAGGCTGACATGGGTAGCCTTTGTGCCACGAGAAATTAACGGAAGAAGCCATCATTTACGTTTGTCAGTTAGGCCCCGTATGAAAAATCTTTGTCGAAGTGTATGTTTCTCTGACCAGATGAGCTGCAATTCAACTCACATCCTGGATTTTTAGAGGATTAAGGTCCTTGGGTACGAAGTTGACCTTATTTTCCTAATAATATTCCAGCACCTGTTTTAAATAGTGACATGACGCAAAGTCAAGCCAAAAAATTGGTGAGGTCTTGTGCGGCCTCAGCAACGAAAGAAGAGTGGTATATGTAGACATTCTTTTACGTACACTTGGCCGTTCATGGTTGAGGTCGTCACGAATTGAACGTCTCGTCTCTTGCAGTGTAGATGCTGGATGACCTGGAATCTGCTGAAAGTCCGCCTGTATGTAGGCTTCATCATCCATTTGGTGAAACTTTCTTACAATATCCCACACATAAGCGTTTGGTTACACATGAAAGCTTCAACTACCATTCTGTCGTCTTTAGCGCTCCTGCGAGGATGTCTTTGTCCACTTCCTTTTCTACGATCCGTGGTCAAGCACTCTCTGTGACGTTCGATTACACAGGAAACAGTAGATTTCACGATTCACGACTTGTTTACTATGGTACAATGCGAAAGATTTGTATTTTCAAAATGCAAAATGCTGCACGCAGAATTAAATTTACCTGAATTTTCAACCATTTTACCCTGAATGCGAAAAATGTATAGCTATTTGCGTGTGTTGAACGTGGATAGCGGTAATTTACGTGGTCCATCTTTAAAGACATGGAAAAACTTACTCCTCATTCTCATGAGATATTATCGTTTTCGTTGAAAACTGAATTTATCGACTAGCGCCAATCTATTTTACTCTCGTTCTGTACGTTATACCTCATGTCGGAAGTAGTGCGCTTTATAGCGACCTTACGTACAGAACAAGAGTAAAATCGATATTGACTAGTCGGTACATTCGGTTTTCAACTGAAACCATAATATATAATCACAAAGTTGTACTTTAACTGAATTTTAAACAATTTGTAATGAAAAAACGAATACTTTGTCTCTAGCAAGATCGTTCAATAATATTGTCCACGATCTGTACAAAAATAGTCTTTGAATGTTACTTTGTTGCTCATTTATGTCGAACTATCGAACTGAAATACGGCCTAAATTTATCAGATAATTGTGATGCAACTGAAAAAGTTGCTCTCGACACCTTACTCAAAACGACGTATCTGATTTTGTTAACAAAGAGGGGAAGGAAGATTCAAGTTAAAGTTAGTTCTTGAAATCCTTAGCACTTTCACGATAACTAGGATCACCAACACAAGGAATAACATTTCCCTAACATGATGGTGATCCGTGAAGGTGCTGAGAGCTTTGAGAAATTGATGCTGTTTACGAAGTAAATCCAATTTTGTAATTAAAGTCAATAACTCAGGTTCAAAAGGGTCCTTCGATTATAATTATTCAAGCGAAGTAGACTTAAAGCCTGGATTGAAAAAAAAAATCAATTTCTCAGAATACAACAAACAACATAACCCATAATCGTTAAGGGTGCACCCCGAAGTTCCCACCGTAATTAGTTCTAAAAACAACGAACTGCTGGCAGTTGTCGCATTCACGGGTTCCAGCTAAATTATATGGCAGTATGCAAATGAGAGCCCCCATAACGATTATATATGCAAATTATGGTTTCATTGTGTCCGCTTGTTTATCTGCTGATCTGCTTTTTTTTCACGAGTATGCGCTTGGCCTATCCTTGTTCGAGAATTGGGTTAGGAGAACCATTGAAGTGATGAAATGAGTTAAAACGTGTGCTCCTCCGAAGGTCCCCAGCGGCAAAATACCATTTGTCTTTCCCATACCAGCTCATATGTGCATATGTGTGTGTATGTGTGCGTGTGCTTGTGTTAAAATGTGGTGCAAATTTTGGGCACACTTTAATTACATTCATGATCCGATGCGTAAATCAATCATTCGCGAGATGGTGAAAACGCCTCTTCCAACTGATGATGACGACGATGGCGTTGCTGAATGCCGTTTGGCAAATGTGCGCGCACAGCCGGATAGGTAGGACATTTGCATAATTACGCTGAAAACAGATTAATCAAATGTTCTGCCACCTGTGAGTCAATTACTGCACGGCAGATGTGGCAAGATGTGCAAAAGTTTGGCCATTATCTTATTCGGTAGGCCTCGACTTTGATTTAAAGGGGAACTTTTGAATTGGGTTAGGACTTGATCTTTATCATGGATTTCCAGGTAACTTTATTGTTCAATCATTAATTTCAATTTATCTTAATAATGAATTGTGAATAATGTTGAGGTATTGAAAGTTTAAACATAATCCAATTTTTGGATTAGCCACCCCCAGCATGGTGTTGCTTTGTATTTGCGACTTTGCCGACTAAGCTAGGGTAATATAGGAAAAAAAATCATCGTGGATTGATATTTATTCCCAATCGGAAGGAGACTGTATTTAAACCAATATAAAGACAGCTGCTTCCGTCGTAAAAAAAAAACCCTCGAGATTGGGTGTAACTTCCCATAATCCATATTTACGAACGTTTCGTCGGCCATGAGGATGCATCCTTTGTACTTCGTAAGAACCTCGTAACTAATTCCGGGCACGTCTTTTGTCCACTAGATTCTGCATCAGTTTGCAGTTTGGTTGCTTACTGGCATGGAAAGATTGAAATCTTCCTCACAGATGATTTTTTCTGACGGTGGTAAATATAAATATAGTATTAAACTTCCGTCCCTTAATTCCACAACGACGCTTGCTATGATAATGCCGATAGATAGGTGACGTTCACGGAAATGTTTGAGAACCCTGCACACGGTCGACAGAGCCAACTTCAAAGGCTTCACGATTTTTTTCAACCTGACCACGTCAGATTTTCGAAGTGGTTTTCCGAAATTAATTTACGGTACGCGGCTAAATGAAGCGTGGCGAACTTTTCAGCACTGAAAAAAAAAAACATTTTCAAATAAACTGCTGTCAAAACATTCCTGATTTAACCCCTATGAGCGCTGCAGTAAAACTAACAGGGCGTCCAGATATTAAATAACTTAAGCGTTACGAAATCACTGAGCTCAATATTTTTGTTCCTGATAGAAAAAGCTTGAGGATGCTGATGGTTTGTTTATGGTCCATGTTTACAAATTAACCTCATCGTCACGGATGTGGTGGCTTCGAACTGTTCCTCATTGGTGCGGCAGGAACGAAGTTGGCGTACAGCTTTTGGACGAACTTGACCATTTGCTCCGTGTTGTAGAACTGTATTGCCAGCCGGGAGGGCGTAGGAGCTGTGGTGGCTGCTACAAAGCTTGATCTACAGAGACTGACGGGTGATTGGCCTCACGGTGATGACACGGAGTGACAGGATCTGCTCCTCGATCATCGACGAAGGGGACGATGTTTACCCGGCTGGGTCTTTGTGGACGTCTGCCTACGGATTGCCAAAAATTTCAAACGTTTGAAGCTGGATCGATTATTGGCCTCATGTTTCGCACCACAGTTGGCACACTTCGGCTCAGTGTCTTGGTCAATAGGGGCACAATCTGCCGAAGTATGAACTCTGGCGCACCTGCTACATCGAGGTTTCATGTGGCAGTTCCGGGTCCCGTGTCCAAACGCAAAACAGTTTCCACGCTGCGTTATGTCATTGTTTTTCGGTCGATAATGGTCCCACTCAACAAGGATGCTGAATAGTGCCCGTATTTTCTGCAGGTCCTTCATTAAGATGGATCCTTCCTCCAAATGCACTAGGTATAGTTGATCACAATGGTGCATTTGTTCCTGGCGCCTGGTGAGAATCCCTTTGTGGCTTCTAGGCCACCGCTTAAAGTTTTCCGATGATTGCTTCCTGAGACTATTCTGAAAGGCCTCGCAGAATCACCTTGATTGTTGTGCATCCGGAAAATCGTGAGTGAAGAACTCGTAGTGTTTGGCCAACAGCACGATAGTCCGCGATTTTGGGAGCTGTCAGCTCGGTCCAGTGTCCACCGATTTCTTTCGAGGTTGTGCAAAATGGGGTTTGGTACTTCCTATACCGGTAGTACGGCAAACTTGTTGTTCGCCAACAACCTGACGGTGTGATTCGTTGGAACGGTGTCATCGTAGCGTAATCGCTCGGAGCTGCCCGATTGTTGGTTGGTTTCGGAAGTGAGTGCCGTTTGTTAGTTTGACAATCCCGACAAGATCGGGCAGTATACGGGATATGAATGAACCTCAGGATCTGCCAGCTCTTCAGCTATTCCTGGGTATTACCACGTACCTGACCAACTGCTTGCCGAATCTGTTGAACGCAGCAGAACCTTGGTAAAAGGTGAGCGCCAAGGATTAACCCTGGATTTGGAACCCTGAAGCAACTGGTAACTACAGCACCTGTTTATCGTTATTTTGTTGTGACGAAGGATGTTGTAATACAATGCAAAAGCAGCAGTATAGGGCTTGGAGTAGTACTGCTGCAAGATGGGCAACCTATTGTATTCACTTCCAAAACACTCATATCAACCGAGCGTAAGTATGTCCAGATTGGAAAAAAAGACCCATTCTCTTCGCTTGTTGCAAGTTTGAGATGTATATTACCGGAAAACCAGTGGTTGCACAAACGGATCACCAGCCCTTGATTCGAATTTTCCTTAAGCCCCTAACAAAAGCTCCTCTCCGGATTCAACGAATGCTGCAAGGTTTGCCACAATACCGGAGTAATACCGGAGAAGCGTAAGCTTCTCACTCCTGGCAAGGGAGTCGTGATAGCTGATTTGCTGTCTCGAGCAATAACGTCGGAAGGTAACAGCACGAGTCGGGAGATCTACGACGTATATGAGATAGAGCAAATCAACTCTATTGAGTATATTCCGATTTCAACCCGTAACGCTGTATCAGATCTACCACCGAACCCTAGTCCAAATTAGTTCAAACTAGGGTATATAATTGTTTTTTTGTAGTCAAAAAAACATATCTTAGTCCTTATTACATTTTATGTCTTGTGAAAAGTGACAATACTCGGATTGTACCACCGAGACTGAGCTAAGAAAAAAAGGAAGAAAAGAAAGAATGAACCCCCCACAACCAAACAAAAAAGAAAAAAAAAAAAAAAAAAAAAATAAATACCCGCGGTGGTTTGTCCCCTGGGGGGGAGAAAAAGAAAAATCCGATTTCAGATGAGCTAGTGGAAGAGAGCAAGGCTTAATCCCGGGTAGATCTAGACGATTATACGGTACACCATCGATGGCTGGCCAGTGAAGAACGACGTACCCAAAGCTATCCTATAGTATTGGCATTACAACAGGCATTACTACAGCACTTGAAACTGACTAGATCATCGAGAAGTTGCATCAGTCTCATTTGGGCATTGAGGCAACCATGAAGCTGGCACGAGATAAAGTATTTAGGGTCGGATTGAACGATCAGATCCGACAGAAGATTCAACACTGCAACGTCTGAAGAAAGTTTTCGCCGAACCAGTCTCCATAGTCAATGCAAAGCCACCAAATTCCTAGCTACCCGTACCAGCAGCTGAGTATGGATCTCTGCGAAGAAGAACTAGTATCAAGGAAGCGGTCTATCTTCTCACAAAAGATCATTGCTCGGATTATTTCGATATTGACGAGTTAACATCGCTGACCACAGCAGAATTCGTGACAGCCAGTAGCGGAACTTCGCAAGGTTTGGAAAGCCACAATTCGTCTCCAGAGATAACGGTGCACAGTTTCTGAGTGGTGAATTTCGTTAGTTTGTACAGGCTTGGGGCTTCCAACACACCGTCTCCGCGCCCTACCACCAGCAGGCAAACGGGAAAGCAGAATCGGCGATGAAGATCACCAAACTTCTCGGCAAGAAGGCATACGAATTCAAACAAGGTTTCTGGGAGCACTTGCTGCAGTAGCAAAACACGCCGAACAAGATGGGCCATTCGCTGTCTCAGCGCTTGTTTAACAGAAGTACCCGTTCTAGACTATCTATGGCCGATGAGAAGTACTGGCCAAGAATTGAAGATGGCGTTAATGAGAGGATTAAGAATGGCCACCAAGAAGTGAAGTTCTACTACGACAGAAAACCCAAGAAGGAGCCTGCATTGGAAATTGACAAGCTGGTCTACGTGCAGCTAAAGCTGGCCGATAAGGAATGGAAATCATCGACGGACATTTTTGTTCATAACCCTTGCTAATGAGCACCTACTATGTACTACACCTTGAGCATTGAATTAAAGACGATGAACCGATGCCAATTACATAATTATGCGAATTCACCCGCTGGTGAGTTGTTGGCGCGCAAAACGGCGAACATAAACGTTATTTTTTGTCAACATTTGCACGTTTATTTCAAGTTACTCATTTCAGAGCAAAATTTGTTGGATAGTGTTGACACAAGACTTTTGCCGAAATAATCAGTGGTAGAAACGATTATCTTAAAAAAAAGAACTTAAGTGAGAATAGTGACAAATTCACTAGAAAGTGACCCGCTACCAGCCCTGCATTTGACACCCTACCATTGACGTTCAAATGGAGGGCTTATCTTCTAATGGAAGATAATAACCACTTTGATTAATTTCATCTAATAGCTTAAACTATCGCACAAAACTGCAGAATGTACTTTGGCTTATAGATGCATTATCGCACAACGAAACAGAAATCACAGAACACAAGCCAACCAGAGCATAAATCTGTACGCCTGATAGCACTGCCTCAGTCTAGCAGCGAAGAACTTCTTTTTTTCTTCACAAACTGCGAAAGTTAATAGGTCTTTAATTTTTATGTCCTGCTCCAATCGTCGCTTTGGATTCACTAACCTCGACCACAAAAAGCAGCCAACCAAAGTAGGCATGGAAAAACAGAAACCAGCATTTAAGAGAAACCCCAAAACCAAGCAGCCAGGGGACGAACGACGGTCCAAACCGAAGATGATTCCGCTACCAAATTGATGATCGCCGGTTTGGGGATTAACAAGCAAGACTTGCCGCGACCGTTTGATGCAACGACCAAGTTTACAGTTTTAGCAGGCAAATGGAACAGAGCTTCTGCTGCTGGAATAAGAACCGAAAATGGTTGATTTTATTTTTCTCTTGACCTGCCAAAAAAAAAAATGGTTCAGGAGACTGCCCAGGCGAGATAACGTTTAATGGGTGCGAACAAGGGCAGTGTTGTGTTTTTTTATTTAGCCTGCTTGCGCTGATGATTTTTTTGTTCTTCGTTCAAATGGTTGGAGGAAGAACGGCAAAGGGTAAATGCACCCTTCTTTTTGGGGAAATGCTCCTTAAACTTTGGAAAAATGATCCTTAGATGCGTTTGCCCGGTATAATGCAATCAGAGGTATTAACCTTCTGGTTTGAGCTTGCAGAGTGTTTTGACAAGTCTTAAGTTTGTATAGTTTAGTTTTGATGGGTTTTAAGTTTCTGAATTTAAGAGTCGTCAAAACGAAATTAAGACCCGTCAAAACGAAATTAAGACTCTTCAAAATGAAATTAGAACTCGTCAAAATGAAACTTCAATCCATCAAAACTACCTTGAAGATTGCGCTACACAATCTTGAAGAAACTTAAGACCCGTCAAATCAACCGGCAAGCGCTAACCAGAAGGCTAATACCTCCGATTGAATTATACCGGGCAAACGCATCTAAGGAGCATTTTTCCAAAGTTTAAGGAGCATTTCCCCAAAACGAAGGGTGCATTTACCCTGCTGCCGAGGAAGAACCAAATAACAAGCCGGCAATTTAGAGTTAAACAGATGAACAGTTTGGTACAGCAGCAGGGATTAAAAAGCGAACGATATGATGCAACCGAGTTGGCAACGGAATGTAACGTGGAATCAGGATGAGTGTAAGGGAAGTGTGCGGTTTGATGATAGCTTTGATTAAATTTTGATGAGAAAATATAATGGAGGTTGGGGAAATTTTCTCATTTAATTTCTCTTTGACTTTAGGTATTTGAAATAAGTGAAGTTTTTTTTTAAATGAAAAAGGAACTGAGTGTCACATAATGTCGAGTCTGTCTTAGACAAACTTGGTAAAAACGATCAACCAAAATTTCACTTCAATTTGTCAATAACCATATTTCCAAAAAAAAAAGAAAACAAAACGTAGAGCATAATAGGCTCTTCAAAACTACCTCATTATAGGGTCACATCAATATTCAAATCATTTTGAAATGTCATCATCAATTTTGTCAGGGTATCGATTTTACATGCTCCATCATTTTGCACAAAATTGTTTCGCGAGACTAGCCCATCATAATCCTACGACTGCATCCTACCAAGCTGCACGCTCAGGTGAATTGATGTATGACCCCATCACATATCATCCTGCTTGCACTGCGTATCATCCGTCCGGTCAAAGGAAGTAGCTGAGCTTCTCTTCTGGGATGATGGAAAACGACAAGTGTGACTTTTCAAGCACCGGAGATTCGCAGAGCAAAACAAATAACGCTTCCTGATTTTTCCTATGAAAAAGTGTCATGATATTGCGATGCGTTGCATAGGTTCAGTGCATCGTCAGTGTCGGGGTTCTTCGAGCCCCCAGGAACCGGGAGGCAGCGAAGCTAATTCACCCGGAGCGTATCACGTGTCTCTCAGAAATGCAATTCTCCATCGAACGACGATGGTGCGTGGCAACGGATCTCGTCGCTCTGGCATTGATTATGATGTTCGGCGGGACGAATTGATCGCATTTCACTTATCGTGAAATTTATTATCACGAAAAAAGGGATGAACGATTCTTTTTTTTCATTCTCGACGGTTACTGATTGGAGCTGACCAGAAAAGATGATTCCTGCAACGGATTTTTATTCATACGGGTTGGCTGGACAGAAATGCATCGTGGTGGCTCGACGTAGACGGGGCGTTTCTTGTGGGTGTGGTGGTATTCAAGCATCGTACTGCTAATTGGGAATCTTTTCGAACCGTCGCTGTGCTCACTATCAATCGGTCTGCTAGCCGAGGCGAAACAGTGGCAATCGATGGCGTAGTTAGGAGTTTTTTTTTAACATAAGCGAGAATGTTTAATATTGCAGTACTGTGAGTTAAATGCATTGAAATCAACGTCTGTAGGAGTTACAATACATAAACATTGAGTAAATTGAAAATTTGCATCCAGACTAAACCGGGTTTATCCATGATTGGTCTCCCCATATTTCAATTATCAGTTAGTTTTAAAACTCTAGTGAGCCTCACAATAAACAGAAGTTCCAGAATAATTAAGAGGAATTCCACCCTTACTACCTAACTGATAGATTCTCTATGGAGCCCAAAAGGTGTTCTTCAGTACCTTCATCGTTCGATCGTCTGGACTAAACAAGTTCTCGCACTCGCACCCCGATACGGGATAGTAGGCTGTGATGTTGATGACTCCAATTTCGGTGCGATTGATAGGGCTGCTAAGTTGAATTATTATTCAGTTTCATCTTCGAATTGCGTGACTGCATTTTTTTTTTTAGTTTTGCTTCAGATCTTTCAATTTACAGTCAACTCCACTGCTAGCAGTGAGCCCCAACGTCATTTGGCTCGTTTATCTTAATTGAATGTTTGTTCGAATCTGATTGGATTGACATGGTATTGCTCTGTCTTCCTGTTGATGTTTGCTGGTGTGTTGTTGGTTTCAAGTCCTTCGGTGAGCAAATACATTACCAACTTTTCCAACAAGCATTATGTTAATTGGAGCAAAGTTTACAAACAGCCTATAACTGGCGGGAGACGAACAGGAAACGAACCTTAAAAATTTTCCACAACATTCACCTCATTTCCCACACTGATGGCAAATCAGATGCAGGAGACGCCGAAGGAAGTGGGGAAGGTGGAGAGACAGCGCTTACGAAACACCAAAATTTATTAAGGATATAGCCAAATAAACTTCTTTTTCTTTTTGCCGCTGAGCACCTTGGCTTCTGGACGAAGGAGGGCGCTGCAGCAAACGAGCGAACAAATTCCGTTTTAATTAAATTTAAGGAAATGAAAAAGCCAAAATTAATCCACTTTAAAAGGAAAACAGCATCGGCATTTTCGGCGGCGCGCTGGCTGTGCTCGTGAAATGGGAAGATTAGCATTTCATGGATTATTATTCCGAACCGATATGGAACGTGGCATAATTTGCACGTGCACTGCTTTCGTTGGAAGAGCTGGTGAGCTTTTTTGATTTTTTAAAATTCTTCTCAGGAACGTTCGCTGTCGTATTCAGTTAAAAAAAAAAACAAACTTGCTTCAGATAGAATTGGAACAAAAACAATTGCCTGTATTTCAGTTATTTATTATTGAATTCAAGATCTTTTTTTATATAAATGTAGCGTTTTGTTCATACTTTTAAGAAAAAATACGGATAAAATTATTCGCCACGGTTTCGAAGGAATTCTCGAATTTTTCCTGTAACACGGCTCATTAGGCGGCGCACATCTTCTTCGTCCATCGTTTTAGCTATCTTATTCCACCAGGTCTTCATCTGATTGATGTCTTTGACAACTTTTCCCTTTGCCTTGACTCTCCTCTTCATGATTGCCCAGTATTTCTCAATAGGGCGGAACTGGGGGCAGTTGGGTGGGTTAAGGTTTTTCGGAACAACCTGGACCCCTTTCTCTGCATACCATTCTTGAACGACTTTGCTGTAATGACAGCTTGCCAAATCTGGCCAAAACATTACGGGATGGTCATGGGATCGAATGAACGGCAAAATTCGTTTTTGGAGACACTCTTTTTGGTATAGTTCCGACGTCATTGTCTTATTTGTAACGAAAACTTTCGTTTTTTGCCACAGCTGCAAATGCCCTGCCAAATCATGAATTTTCGTGCAAGTTTGTCGGCAAAAACAAATTTAAATTTGGCTGGAACATCCCCCGAGCCGTTGCCAAGTAAAATTTTTGACCTGGGATTTGCCCGAAGTCAGCCTTGACATAGGTTTCATCGTCCATCAGAAGACACCCGTCGAACTTGGTCAGCACCTGGTCGTATAGCTTCCGAGCACGGATTTTGGCCACACTATTCTGTTTTATGGTCCGATTTGGCTGTTTGCTAGCTCGATACGACTTGATTCCTTCCCGGAGTCGAGTTCTCCTCACGGTACTATGGGCAGCACCGAATTTTCTGGCCAAATCACGGTCCGACAGATTGGGATTCCTCTTAATCGTCTTCAAAATCTTACCACGCAGTTCCCGGTCGACAGTTCCACTCCGACGATTGGCTTGAGGCTTCCGAATCGTCGTCAATGTTTCCTTATACCGTTTGATAACGCGCCATACGGTATTTCTGGGCAATTTCAGCTGTTTAGCTAGCCTAGATGCAGACCACAATGGATTTTCCAAATAACTGTGCACAATTTTTTCCCTTCTTTCGGCTTCCATGTTGATTGTTTACAAAATACAGTCGATTTGCGGAATGTCAAAAATACATACGTGAAGCTGACAAAATTCCCGACACGTGGGCGCCAAGAACTTCCAAATCCGTCCACCAGGAGCGCCACAATATGAGTAGAAAGTTTGTTCCAATTCTAAATGAAGCAAGCCCAAACTTCTTGCCTAGCCCCTTCATTTAGCCTATGTACCAACTATGTCATTAATTCAGCGATACTCGACAAATAAACGATGACAGCATGGCAATCAACTTGCTCTTAAGCATTTAAGAACTTTTTCGTCACTTCATTGTGGTGTAACTGTTCGAAATTAACAATCAAGCTAACTGCATCCCCGTCATGATTTTGTTTGTTAAGCTGAAAGATTTACTGCACGGTCATAAAAAGTCGTACATCTGACTAAATTTGATAGACATCTATTGAAATACACCCTAGATTTGCAGAAAATAATCACAAGTTCGAAATTAAATTTTCATACCGAAAAATTAATTGTGATTTTGCAAGAAAACCGTAGGCCTAATTTTAGGAATAAATGAAGTTATGTCTCTCTAACTATGGCTTATTATATTCACTAGATAGTTTAATATAGGCATTTTTAAATATACAATGGAGGTTTATGAGTATGGGGTTGGAAAATTTTCCGAATAGAATATCTAAATTCGTATCTTAACAAACGAATCTGTATTATGTAAGTTATAATGTTTTGAATGTTGTGCGGTCGATAGAATACAAGCAAACACCATTTCAGTCTTCTAAAGAAGTTTTATCTTCAAATATGATTTGTAAATTTGGAGTTCAGTGAACGAAGCATTGCAAACAATGGAATGTTCAGAAAAGTATCGTAGAAAACCGTTCGAAAGTTGTTCTCAATTTGAAATTAAAAAGATGAGACGAAGTTGGATCTGATAAAAGACCGGCAAACATCCATTCCCCTCGAATGTTTCTGCCATAAAAAAGGAAGTTTCTCAACAATTTGGTGCTAAATAATGACAAACATATTATTAAAAATTACTGAGCGAGCGTGAAGCCAGTTTAATGTCGTTTGTAGCTCCATTATTTAAAGAGTTACAGCAAAATATGTAATCGACCTTAGCATATTAGGCTGAGTTATGGGACACATACCTTATTATAGGCAACAAAATCAGTAGCATTTTCGATTGCATGTGGTTTGAGAGAAGCTCAATTTGGCTTAACAAAATGTCACAATATTTGAAAGGTAATCAAACCAAATCTTGCTAAACAATTTATCATATGTACCTATATATTCAGTGCAGTACTAGAGGTTTAAAAATCAGTGGTCGATAATAGTCAAAATTTTACCTATGTATCATTTATCGAATTAGGTGTCTTATTATTCCTAGGAAGACTATCAAAAGGGTTTAAAGATTTTTGAAGACAGCATATCTGCCTAATGGACAGCCTACCTACCTCGACTTTGACAATAGCAAATAAAGAACAATGCTAAAGCTTGAGTCATTTAATATCTGGACACAAAAATGGCTCTATTTCGGAACTCTAAAAAAGAGTATAACAAGTGTGTGTATACAGTGTTCATTATTGCATGCATGTTGTTTTCGACTCAATTTGATTTGTTTACAATATCATAAAATCGTCGTTTTGTTTCCCAGTGCTTCGTGTACGTCCAGTGATCGAATCTGTATGTTCTAATGTGCGTTGATACAACCGTCGTGATCTAATCACTTATTGCAGCTCACCAAAGTTTATTCCTATTGAAACGAGTGCAAGCTCATCAGTGTATGTGTTTCTATCTACTCGAAAACATCGCAAACATATCTGGTGGTTCATGCAACTTTGTGGTTCACACATCTGCGCCTTCGATCAACACAGACAACTTATCGCTCGCTGCATACACTAGTATTGAGCAGTGGCTGTGTCGAATTAGTACGGTAGAAATCTCTGCTTTCGGGAATAAATTATCGCGGTTCAGATAAATATTATTTTCACAATGACCGCCGCTTGCGACCGTTACTTGATTGGGCTTGTGTGAACATGTCGTTCATCTGCGATGTGCAAACGTCGACAAGAATTTTGCCAAGGTTTTGTCTGATTCACCCAACCTGCTTTGGATGTGCGATGAATGCGTGAAGTTGATGAAATTAACTCGCTTTCGACATGCTGTCACTTTCGCTGGAGACACTGTTAATGAACTGACTAGAAAATAATTTGCAGCTAATGCTGAACTGAAAAAGGAGCTAGCCAAGCATAGTGAGCAAATTTTACAGCTCTCAAATCGAATTAACTGTTAGCGAGAGACAGTCTGCATTGCGAAAAAGTTAAGGCTGTACCCTTGGTCAAACAGGGAACTGATGTAAATTCTTTGAACTTTATTTCGTTCAAAGTTGGGGTCAATCCACAATTTCGAATAGCAGCTCTAGATCCGTCTTCATGGCCAAACGCTATTCCCTTCCGAGAATTTGAAGACATTCGTGAAAAAAACTATTGGATTCCCGAACCCAGTCCCCCTTCAATTCGTGTCACATCAGAAGAAACTCCTCACCAAGCGTCTGCCTCTATGGAAACCACCGATTGCTGACTTCACGGCGAACACTTCTTAGCAAGGGTACCGCGGCGAACCGTAGAAAGCATTATGTAGACTTCTTCTCAGTTCGACGCAGTCCTGCCTCATGCAGTCATCGCTCATCGGAGTCGTCGAGGACCTGCTGTCGAAACTGTTGAAGGGGTTCCCCAGCCTGCTTACCCAAGCAAGTACTCATTTTTCTCTGAACATGCTGTTCCTGATTACCTTCCCGCTTGCAGCTCGCGCTTTTTAGACACCACCGGTGCATCATCAGTTCCAACTATATCGCGTTCATACGAGTCATCCTTGCGTCATCCTCTAAGACAGCCATATCTGCTGTCATCCAACCGAATGAAAGCACTATGGAAGGTCCTGTCTCACCTAGCTCAGTCGCCCCATCGGCCGTTATCGAAAGTCCGTCACAGTCTTCTCGTTCGTGCCATCTGAGACGTCCCGGCTCTGAGTCTAGTGTTGAGGACAGGGTCTTCCAAGCTGCCTACAGTGGCAAGTATTCTATAAGTAACGGATTTTCCTGTCCTGATGTGTCTCCTATCCCTAGGATTGCCAATCCAGCGAGAATCAATGCAAACGGCTTAGCAAATGTTTTGAAGTACTATCAAAACGTTGGAGGAATCAACAGCTCCCTTGCCGAGTATCAGTTGGCCTTCAGCGATGGATGCTATGATGTTTACGCTCTCTGTGAAACTTGGCTCAACGCAAACACTTCCACGAGTCAACTGTTTGATGACTCATACACCGTGTTTCGTCAAGACCGGTCGCCGTCAAATAGTTATAAAAACGCCAGAGGAGGTGTTCTGCTAGCTGTCCGCTCGGCTCTTCAATCTCGTGTGCTAAATCATCCTTGTAGTTTGTCGGTGCAGAAACTTTGGATCGCTATCACCACTGTTAACGCAACTCTTTACCTATGCGTGGTGTACATACCTTCGGACCGAATAAACGACGAAAATTTGATCGACAAGCATCGTAACTCGCTCAATTGGGTAGTCTCGCCATTAGGTCCACGAGACAACATCATAATCCTAGGCGATTACAACTTGAGCACAGTATCTTGGCAGCGTAGTTCTCATGGTCATCTCTTCCCGATTACCTCTCGATCTTCAGTCAACCCGGCATCAAATAAATTACTGGACGCGTACAGCACTGCAAGACTCCAACAAATGAATGGCATCGAAAACGAAAACAACCGCATTCTAGATCTGTGCTTCTTCAGCGAGGAAATATGCATGGACAGCACGGTGATGCAAGCTGCTGCACCACTCGTTAAAATCTGTAGGCATCATCCTCTTGTGCAAATGCAAATCGAAATAAGCCTACAACAACGCTTTCGTGACACGTCTGAAAGCGTTTCTTACGATTTCAGTAAGGCTGATTTCGATGGAATGATCGATTTCTTCACACATGTCGATTTGGACGAAGTTCTTCGAGACTTAGACACTAACCTCGCTGCAACAATGATATCATGCATCCTATCATACGCTTTCTATCAACCAGTTCGTTCCCGTCAAGTTCAGCCGTGACCCACTTTAGCCAACCGGCTCTAATGCCGATCTCAAACACCTAAAAAGAATGAAGCAAGCTGCTCTCCGGCGACACAGCAAGTATCGTACTGACTCAACGAGAGCGATAAATATGAAGTTGAACACCGAGTACAAGCAACTCAGCAATCATTTGTCCGACATTTTTCAAGATCGTCTACAAAACCGCCTAAAAAACAAACCAAAAAGTTTTTGGCGCTACGTGAATGACCAACGAACGGAATCCGGACTACCCTCTACGATGACCAACGGTCTGATTGAAGCCGACTCCTTACTGGATATCGCAAATATGTTTCGCTCTCAATTCAGCAACGTTTTCAACATCTCAATCTCCAGGGTGTAGACGCAGCCACCTCAAATGTTCCTCGGCTTATCGGCTCTTTGTCTTAGCTCGTTGTCACCGATGACATGGTCATTTCCGCTGGTAAGGAACTGAAATCCTCCACTGGATATGGCCCAGACGGCATACCATCTTAAGTGTTGAAACGATGTTTGGATATACTGGCAAAACCGCTAGCGTCTGTATTCTCGTCATGCCTCGCTTCTCGTGTATTTCTGGACTGCTGGAAACAGTCATATGTTTTTCCAGTGTTTAAGAAGGGCTGCAAGAGAAATGTTGCGAACTACCGAGGAATAGGCACTGAGCTCTACTTCCAAGCTGTTTGAGCTGATAGTTCTTCGTAAGATGGTTCTCCACTTTGACCATTATATTTTGCCAGACCAGCACGGTTTTATGCCTAAACGCTCGACGATAACCAATTTGACCTGCTTTACTTCGTACGTGATTCGCCAAATCGATACCGGTCAACAAGTAAATGCTATTTAAACCGACTTATACGTTTGATAAAATGAATCATCAAATAGCGGTTGCTAAATTTGATAAACTAGGCATGAATGACAGTCTGCTTCTTTGGATCCGATCGTTTCTGACCGGACGAAGAATGTCCGTCAGAATAGGAGACCACGTTTCATCTCCTTGCGTGGTCTGGTCTGGCATTCCCCAAGGCAGCCATCTCGGGCCATTTCTATTTCTGCTGTACATGAATGATGTTAATTTCATTCTGGATTGCCTGAAGCTCTCGTATGCCGACGATTTGAAGTTTTTTTTACACGATCAAGAATCCGCAGGACGCATCTTTTTTGCAACAACAGTTAGAAACCTTTGCTGAATGGTGTCGTATCAACCGAATGTCACTGAATGTGTCCAAATGTTCGGTATTTTCCTTTGGCCGCAGACGCTCCGTCTTCCAATTTGACTATGGCTTGGCAGGCGTACAGTTGCGACGTGATACTACGGTAAAGGGTGTCCACGATGAAATTGCCACACACAAAATTGATTCACAAAATTCGAGTTTTCATCCGATTGCCATCAAATTTTCAGGGATTGAGAAATAACTATTTAACTTCATTTTACCATTTTACTCGTATTTCATTTACAGTCCATACGCAAATGCCCGCACCTTGGCCTTAACCCCGGCCATAAGATTCTGCACAACCTGTGAATCAACCGTTTTTTGCATGTAAACCTATATTTTCTTCAGTTCCTCGACTGTCTTCACTACCTTAGGTCGTTTAAGAAGGTGCTGCTTCATAATCGCCCAGTACTTCTCGATGGGCGGAGCTCCGGAGTGTTGGGAGGGTTGAACATTTTCGGCACGAAATTGACCTTATTGTCCGCATACCACTTCAGCACGTCCTTGGAGTAGTGGCATGAGGCCAAATCCGGCCAAAAGATTGTTGGGACGTTGTGGGCCTTCAGGCGAGGAAGCAGCCGCTTCTGGAGGCACTCTTTTATGTACACCTGTCCGTTCATCGTGTCCTGGGTCACGAAAGGTGCACTCCGCTTCCCGCACGTGCAGATGGCTTGCCAAACCAGGAATTTCTTCGCAAATTTGGACATCTTCTGAGTGCGGACATGCTCCGGAACGCTGAACTTATCCTTGGCCGTGAAAAACAGGTTGCCGGGGATCTGTTTGAAGTCGGCCTTCACATATGTTTCGTCGTCCATGATGCAGCATTCAACTTTCGTCAGCATGTTGAGGTACAACTTCCTGGCACGGGTTTTGGCGGACTTGTTCTGCTTCTCGTCGCGATTAGGGGCCTTTTGTACCTTGAACGTTCGAAGCCCAGCCTTAGTTTTGGCCTTCTGGACAAAACTTCGGCTTAGGTGCAGCTTCTTAGCCACATCCCGAACGGAGGCGTTCGGATTTCGGTTGAAGGCCCCAACTACGCGGTTGTGATTTTTGGTGTTGTACGGAATACTTTTTCCTTCACTTCTGGGCTTCCGATCGGTGGTCAACCGTTCCTCGAACCGCTTAATCACTCGCGACACCGTGGAATTCGCTATTCCCAACGTTTTAGCGATGGAACGATGCGAGAGATCCTTGTTCTCGTGATGAATGCGCAAGATTTTATCACGCACGAGCTGTTCTTTCGACTTCCGCGAGTTTTGATCACAGGACTTTAAAACTTGCAGGATGTAAATAATGCACTATGAAAAAAATCCACCCAAATTGTCATTAAATTCTACCCAACGGTTAAAAAGTTAGAGCAATTTCATAGTGTGGCAATTTCATCGTGGACACCCTTTAAAGGACTTGGGGATCCTAATCGACTCTAAATTGACCTTCAAGGGTCACATTGGGTACGTTGTGTCAAAAGCTTCGTCGCAGCTGAGCTTCTTGTTCCGCTTTGAGGAAATGTTCAAGGATGTTTATTGCCTGAAGGCTATATACAGCGCAATTGTACGCCCTATCCTTGAATGTAGTGTTTGATTTTAATGTGTCACGAGAAACGAACAAATGTGCTTTAAGACGTTTTTTATGTTAGTCAATGTTAGCTAGAGCTTAGAATGCTATTTTTGTATGTTAGTTTTAAGTCAAACACGATTGTCATTGGGGTGGGTATTTCATCTGTTGACGAATAAACAAATAACAACTCTTCTTCAACATCTGTTTGACAACTGCCCAACATTTCTCAGTTGGGTGTAATTAAGTGCAGTTATGAGGATTGATGCCCTTTTCGAAAAAATCCATTGTCACGGATGTACTTTTCGGCTGTAGAAGTAGTTTGCCAAATCAGGCCAAAACTGTATAGGTCCAATGTGAGCTTTATTGTACGAAAGAATACGTTTTTTTTTTGAGACACTCCTGCTTGTACAATTTGGAATCCATAGTCTTGTTTGTCACGAAAACCTGGATTTTTCTGTCTGCAGCTTTAAACGCCATGCCAGATCCGTAAGTTTTTTTTGCAAATTTATCGTCAAAAACAAATTGGACCTCGACCAATGGCTTTATAGAACTTTTTTCTGGGAATCTGCCCATAATCCATCTTCATGTACGTTTTGACGTTCATGAGATTGCATCCTTCATATTCGTAAAAAATATCATTATTTGCTTGCCTACTGGCACGAAAAGATTGAACTCCTTCTCACAGACGAATATTTCTGAGCATGGTCTGGCTGGCATTGAATGTCTTGGTAATATCATAATCTGCTTGCTATGATCCCGCCAATCGATAGAATGATGCTCTACAACATTTCTTTTTGATTCGCGGCTTTCATGGATAATTTTCTTTGAAACAAAATTAATCGTAACGAATTTTTCAGCACTGAAACCAACTGCTGTCGAAACATTCTAGATTTGACTTCTATGAGCGCTGCAGTGAAATAAACAGTACGTCCAGATATTAAATGACTCAAGCGTTACTACTAAGTGAGCTGCTAAAATACACTCAACAAAACTACCTTAGGAGAATCATAAGATGAACATAATGCAAAGAAAAAATGTCAATTTGCGTTTTCATTAAGTATCTTAAAAATTAATTTGAACTACATAGTAAAAAAATCATTCACACCTCATTAATTTCATACAAGTAACATGTAAGAAATTTCCATAAGATATAACGCATGCCCAGCAGCACACATGTTGCAAAGCAGTATACATAACTTTTATTGGACTCAGCTGCATCACAATCAATTTGATGCAACTAATTTATGATCGTTTAGTGCTGCTTGGAATATCGTTTTTCATCAATAATTTTGATGTTGAAAACTCATTACGCAAATCTTATGAATTCAGTTTTGAACACGGAGGATTCCAATCAAAACGAATCGGCTCTCAGCGCAGATTTATTATCCAATACGCCAGCAGAGAGTGAAAAATATTTTTGACGCTCGGATTTGCAAACTACGTAACTGTCCATCAACTGGGTAGATTTCGAATTAGGGAATATTTTGACGATTGTCACTGTTTCTGCTTGAATTTTTGACTGAGCAGCCATGGCAATGTTGTCTGAATGAACTGTCACTTCGTTTTCACTTCCTTGACGTTGAAATTTAGTTTGAATAAGTTTTTCTACTAGTTTTTATAATGGAGTTTGAAAATAGTGTAAGAAAGGCTGTCCCAGAGTCATCAGTGTGGTGTTACTTTCTAAGAGGAATTAAACATCGAGGAACAGTAAAGTGTATTATGTATTATAAAATACGAGGATGCCAGCCTTTCTAGTATGAAGAAACACCTGGAGAGCATGCACGATCAGAGCTGGTAAATCTCACGGCCATCATGTGACGATGAAAAAATAGGGCATCTCACTGTCACGAGACGAAATGAACTATCAAAAGCTTTTTTGTCAATCTCACACCATCATGCAGTCATGAGATTTTTTCTCATACGATTTTGTTTCACTAATTTCTAATAAACTTCCTTGAAACTAGCCAATTAATAATATGTAATCGATAGAGTGGAAATTAAATTTGAAGTTTTGTGATGAAGTTTACAATAATATCAATAAATGTGCTGGTAATAGCGATGACCAAAACACTATCACGTGCTGTCATGACGAAAAAATCGATGAGATTTCGAAGAAAATCTTCGTCATCGTTTTCTCGCCCGATGAGATTTTCAAACGCAATTCGGTAAAAATCGTTGGTCATTTTTCATTGAAAATGACATTTGCCAGCCCTGTGCACGATGTCAATCTGGACAAACATATTGCCCCTCCCGACGACGACAACGAGCAACCTTCAACCTCAAGAGTCTTATTGTCCTATACCTATTGTCAAATATTTTTGGAGAACTTCCTCCTTTGGCGCAGTGCTTGCAGATTTTATGATTTTTCTGTTAGTTTAAGTTAAATGACGAATTATAGTTTGATTTTTTTTTCGCGAAAACGACACAGCAAAAACAAAACACGTTAGTGTCAAAGCACGGCTTGCTGCGATTCTTATTAGAAACATTCAAAGAGAGTAATCCAAAAAATCGAGAGTAATAATGCTACACTGGGGGGGGGCGGAGGGGGGTGGTGCTTGGATAGCTACCTAACATGCCGGCCATCTAAATTTCTAAGGAATTTACAAATTCGCAAATAAAATATAAGATCTAAAACTATAATACACCAATCTAATATCCTTCTTCACCCTTTTAGCGTTGTGACCTTCGGAGTTGTACCAATCGATTATGGATTGTTGGCGTTCGTTGATTACATTACTATTTATGTTTTTATTGGGTACAGTGCGCCAAATTTAAATTATAATGTTTTGAAATGGGAAACATCTTTCCAACATTTTGGTATCCCAGTAGTGAACAGCAATTTCTGCTAGAACCAAAGATGTGATAAGAAAGTATCGATAGGTCCAATAGAAATAGTTTTGAAATTGAGCGTAGGGCTTTTGTTAAGCAGTATTTCGAAGCAAACGCACACGCTTTTGCCACACATCCCCATGCGGGGTAGGTCAAGGCAGGAACGGATCCGCTACCTTGACAGACCAGGTATTTTTCCACCGTTTGGCCGGTTTCAACCTCTCGGTCCAAAGCGCGGAACGATGAGGCCACCGTCCTCTTCAGTTTCTTCTGCACTTTCACTATCGCGCAGTTTCGGGCGGCCGGAAGATGTTGTAAATACTAGATCGGCTATATCCCGCGGACATCAAATACGAGCGTAGTTGCTTGATTTTTTTTCGTCATGACTGCTGCAAATCAACTGATAACGCTGTCAATTGTTTCTGTACACAGTGGATTGCTACGATTAGCGATGCATGAATTGCATGAAAAATCTCTAAAATCAATCCATTTTTTTTATTGCTTACGTTATGCAAAAAGTATTCATTGAAATACATATTTTCATAGAAAAATATTCTCCAGATGAAAACAAATCATTCACATTGAGACATTCTCTATACTGAATGAGAGCTTTAAAAACTATTGGCCGGGAACAGTGAACTTTTCCGAACCTGTAATTTCTCCTATGTCACGACGAACATGTGACTATTCACACTGGTTAATTGTCGAATTCCGCCAGAACAAATTAAGTGTGTTGAACAAGCAGCTTAGTTCATGATGACCCTACGATATTGACCACAATATTAAATGCAGCTTTTAATATTCACTCAAAAATGGCAGCAACGTGAAACTTTAGATAACGTTTTTAAATCCATCGCTGCCCCGTTCTAGAATTCCATTATGGTCAACCTTACCATGGATGTAAAATATCCACTTTGCCATAGAAGCCAATCGTCAGTCGATTGAAACTTGAAATTCATAACTGTAGCTGTGGATTCAATTTAGATTTTGCATAAATTTCCAATATCTAGCCTGCGGAATCAGATTACTACCCTCCACCGAGGCTGTATTTTCATTTTCTCGAACACGACGACCGACAGCCAGTAGTTTTCCATTTACGTTGGCAGAGCAAGTTAAATGGAGTTTCACTCTAGAGTGGCGGTTGAAACTTTCTAACGAGTTTGATGTGTTATTCAAGCTTCATCGGTGAGCGTAGATAAAGTTCGAAATTGTGACTTCTGATGGCCGAGCAGGAGCAAGGAAAATTGTGATTAAAATTATCGCCTCCGGGTTGACCTTTCGCCTCAGGTATTGTATTGCAATCCAGATCGTTGGAAATTCTAAATATTTTCCAACTAAATGAAAATGCTTGAACAATTCTACAGAACCCGGAATAGCAATAAATCAAAAGTAACACAATGGAATCATTCTCTCGGAAATCCCACCGAACGTAAACTAATTTTCTCTTCCAACCAGTTTCCCCATTCTTCCGTTCCCAATAGCCGTAAATCGTCCGGAATGAAAGGAAACGTATAATTCACTTTCCGAAGATTATATCAAACCATAACACTTCAGTAATTCATTTAAGCCTATCAAAATTCGATTAGAGCCGGCATTCCATTCACTCAACCAACCATTTTCTGATTCAATATCGACGGAAACCCTTTGCTCCGTTTAGAGACTCGTCGTTCAACCTTTGAGAATTGTGCCACTCAAATTTTCCCCAACACAAAAGAATACGTATGATCGTCTCAATCTTCTTGGAATCGAGATAGAAGCATGACCAACGAAAAAAAAACCGGAATCCTGTTGCTTGTTCGGATTCAAGTGAGTGCGAAAGCTCATTGAAATTCACCTCACAGCAATGAGTAGAAAGCATTTCCATCACCATCAAGCTTCATCGGGCGAAATGCCTCGCAGTAGCAGGAGATCCTTTCGACGAATCCACGCTCATCTGGGTCGAATTTGGCCCAGAGGCGAGGCGTTAGCGCACAATTCGGGCACGGTTTGCGGTTCGCATCACTCCAAGGGGAGAACAAGCAAAGAAACTGATCCCTTCTCAATCCGATGCCCCTGTGTTGGCTGTTCTCTGCTTTGGCGCCCCTCCGTGGAAGATTTTCGGCTTGGGCCCACATCAAATCGACCGACATAATTTTCGCATTTAAATTCAATAAAGTCATTGACCATGTAGGTGTAGGTACGTATGCGTATGAGCAGCTTGTTTGTGGACGAGGGATCAGGTTGGACTCTGGCTGGTGGCATATGGGATGGAGGAAAAACACAAGTAGGACAGCTGAGGTTGCTTTTCTTTTATTATCTCACCTTTTCGCTAGTCCCTTCGAACAAGGTGTGCGGGTTTTCTTGAAAATACAGAAAGCTTTTCGTCTGCTGTGGGATGATCCAGGGATGACACTGGGGCTATTTGTTTAAAGAAGTTTTGGGAAAAAACACTCTTGATAAGGCTATTTTAGAGACATTCCATCTGCTTGAACTGGGTACTGGTGCATTTTCAAATTGATTGAAAATTTATATTTTATGGTTTAAAGATAGATTCGGTTACTTCAATTGTGTATACACAGAAAAAAATAATGAATTTTAACAAGCGCGTAGAATTTCCCCTCGTTTAATTCCGAGCCAAACGAGACGTAAGCAACGAAATTGTTTGCAATATTTCATGCGCCATACAACAATGTTTGCAATCTTTCATACAACAGGCTAGATTCAGGCATTATCGAGCTTAAATTTACTTGAAATATCCCATTATTTTCTGCCAAATCTAGCGTTCCCTTTATGTGCATTAGATAACGCAGAAAATTCAATGTTTCTTTTCATCTGAGACAAAAGAAAAATCGTAAATAAAAAAAAAACTTACGAAAAATCTCAAGTATAAGCTATATAAAATGAAGTCTCATTTCATTCAACAGCTCAAAAAAAAAAAACCACAAGAAAATAGGATGCGATGAAATCTCCGCGGTCCAATGCAAAAAAAAGGAGAGACGTATATCGGAGAGATTTTGATGATGTATTTATTTCCAATAGAAACAAAAATTAAAAACCGGTCTGCTACTGAGATTGCAAGAGCAGCTTCTTCCAGGCTATCACTTTACATATAGTTAGAAGGTAGAAAGTCATAAAAAAACCGCACATTGTACGATAACCAGATTCCAAGAGGCCATTTTGCCTAGATAGTTCCAGAATTTAATGTATGAAAAACGATCATTTATAAAAGAGTGTATCGAAAAGTTTTTATGAGCATATGATACGTTAATGTATGTATGTATGTAAAAGATACCACTCATCGTTGCAGGCACAGCCATAAGACAGTGGATCGTCCTCTACGAATGATTTGATCAAATTCGACATCTGCCTGTATTCAATTTAACACTGTCTGAAGGGCCAAAAACGGATGGGCGGACTCGTAAGCAGAGACACTTACGCGTAATCCGCGGGATAATGAGAATCTCCTTCCAATGCTAGAATCCTACAGCCTAATGTCGAACAAGCCATCAAACGTGAGGACTTCCCAATGAGTGGGTAGAAGAGCTCGCCATCAATTCACGAATTGTTAATGACAGAGAGTTGGCAATTCCAATCTCCCCATCCAAATCGCTTCAATCCGGTGCTCTGATGGTCCCTTCCCAACCCTTTTTATTTGATGTATAATATAGTGATTTTCATATAATAATGTAGAGTATTTTTCTTTATAATAATAATCTTACCTTCCCTGGTCGACCTGGTTGTAAATAATATAATATGATGAAATAACTGAAACAATGATAGACATATGAAAATTATATGCTGCTTGGTGCCTCATTACAGCTCAACCATTGGTAGTTTAATGTAACTCCGGAATGTGAAACCTTTTTTGCCAAACCATTTCGTAATTAAATGAAGTATAAACATGCATTATGGCATTTAAGTTTATACTAAATAATAAAAATATGTACATATTTATAACACATGGGTCATAATCAGCAGAATTGAAAAGCATTTATTAATTTTAATAATATCCAATGATCTAATTTAATAGAAAATAACCTTGAGCTACAATGACAAAAAAATAGCTATACTATCTGGAACAAACTTCCTTGTACCCTTGAAGCAGGCACAATTTAATTATTATTATTATTATTTTTAATAATAATTTCAATATGTTTTAATAATATACAATGATGAAAATAATATGTTGCAATAAAATACTAAATAATGTATATATAATTATAAAATGCAGCCATTTGCCTCTTCGGCAGCGGTGTTAATTGCTTTAAACTCTGAAATAACGGAAATTTCCAATGTGATATAATTAAACATAGTTGATCTCCTGGCATCCGTTTTGCTAGGAAAATGTAAGCAAACAATAAGACGAAATAAATTCCCTATGAATATGATTATTGCCTAAAAACGGAAGCTTAATAAATCTGAAATAAAAAGAAATAAAAATAAAAACAAGAGGAAATTTGATTTATCTGCTAACTTTTGTTTCCCACTGGGCCCATAAATGATTCTTTATGCCTGTCTAATAGAAGATGTAGGATCAATATTAGGTTTTGTATTTTTAATTGTCTTATGATAAAGAAGGGAAAATTGCATTAAAAACCATCGTATCTTTTCATATACATAGCGTGAGTTAGGTTGGCTTAGACTCACAACGATGCATAAATGCGAAGCTGAAAATAGCATTAAAAATATTGTGAAGGTTTTGTGATAGTATAAAATTATAATAACCATTACACTTGTTATGTCTGTAGATTGTGGTCCTGCTACAATTGTAAACGGACTTGCATTATCATAGCCACGAGGGAAAAAATAATCTTAAATTATTATACCTGAAATTAGCACTGAAATTATTATTATCTGAAATTAGCACCGTCGTTAAGAATACTTCCATTTTTCGTGGCAGGGTAAGATTTCAGCATACTACTTTACCGGGTCGCGCTGCCGAGGCCAGGACAGACCGCACCTCCTTGGTGGACAGACGCTCGGCACGCACCTCCTCAATCTAGCTGAAGTCAGAAGGACAACAGTGCCCAGGCTGCACTACCAGCTAAGTACGCAACCCTTAGCTGGCGGTCTTTGTCATCTCTTGACCCGTGGAAGCATGAGGTAGGAACTTGTGAGGACCAGGGCTATGTTTCGGGGACGCACGCTCCCTGCCCATTGTCGACTCACCATTTTACAGCCCTTATGAGCATATGATACGTTAATGTGCTTAAACTAATGTATTTTATTTAAGCATGTGTTCGTATAACGTTTTATTCACATTTCAAAAAGCCTATTTCGGTTCGTTCATTTTTTTCATTGTAGCAGTTTTTTTTAACGGATTTAACTTGTAGTACGCAAAAAAATTCTGCACACATAGTGTATTGAAATGAATCACACGAACAATCAAATTGCCAAAAAAAAGTCAAAGTGCATCCAGCAAGTAAAAAACGAGCGATTGAAAAGTATGCTGAGCAGTACACCCTGCAGGATCTGCTGAGAACTGGACGAATACCCGGTTCCAGCAAAAAGTTGTCGATTATATTCAGGAGAACAAATTCGCCTCTACTCGTGATTAGGTTAAGAAATACAGAATCATCATGAGGATGATCCAGCTGATTAAGAAAATATATTATTTGAAGACATACAGGAAGCAGAAAGTACCAAATCAATAGAAGTGTCGTGTCTAAATTGAGGGCCCGCAAGCTGTACAGCCGTATTTTGGATAATTTCTCCTAGTGTCTTTTGATGGACGGTGAAACGTACGTGAAAGAGGGTTCCAGAACACTGCCGAGACCTCAATTCTACAACAAATCGGTTGAGGAGAGTGTCCAAATTGCAGTTACGACTGTTTCAACGGAAACATTCGGTGAGAAGGTTCTCGTTTGGCTAGCAATTGTGGCTTGTGATCTTTCATTTTCTACACAAAAGGAACAATCAGTGCTGAAATTTACCGAAACGAGTGTTTGCAGAAAAAGACGAGCATTTCATACCATATTGGCAAATTGCTTGCCAAACCAGTACTTTCTTTCCAAATTTTTCTCAAAAAATTGACTTTTCAGAGTTTGGCACATAGGTTCTTTGCTTTACTGTGTAAAATTGTGCCCCTGAAAGTGTTTTTTAGTCTATCTTAACATACGTTTCATCATCCATATTGATGCACGTTTCCTTTTTGCTCAAAACCTCATCGTACAACTTACGAGCTTGGGTTTTCATGGAAGTCGCTTGTAATTTGCTACGTTTTGGGCATTTTTGCTTCTTGTAGGTCTTGAGAGAGCTATGTGCCTTAGCACGTTGAACCTTTCTGATCGGTGATCTACATTTTTTTTGCACAATCTCTAATCTACAACTCCTATTTTTCTTTCAAACTGCTCACCAATCTTTTTGTCCAAATCTGGTTTAGTTGGACCAGGCATGCGACCACCACAAGGTAGATCTGGCAACGGATTATGTGTCTCGAATCGTTTCAGCGTATTTTGAACCGCATGTACGCTAACTTCCTCCTGGTTCGCCAATTTCCTCGATAAACCAGTTTCCGTACAGTATTTGGTCACAATCTTTTCCTTCTGTCAAACTTTTCATTGTTGCATTTGAGTGAAAAAAATATAATTTCAACTGTGTAATTCACATGTTCACTATGCCGAGAATACGCGTAAAATGAACAGCTGTCAAATTAAGCTATAGTTTTTTTTTCCGCAAAGCAGCTTCCAGGTGTACCAATAAAAAACGATACGGTCTGTAAGTCGTTACAAGATGCTTCCAGAACTTCAAAAATGGATGGTTTATGGGTTATTATTCCAGCTTCTGGCTGAATACGGTACTTGATACATTCTCAGCTCAAACATTCAGTCCCTCCCAGAAGTATATGATCAAATACCATATCAGAAACATTGAAAACGGTGAACAACTCTTCGTGGTTAAATTTTTTTAATCGAGTTAAATTTCTCATTGATATAGCAAATCTGTCAATTATTCATGCAAAGTTTCATTTCATTTTTATATGAACCACAATATTCATAGCTCTTTGTATTGTCTCGTACAATGTCCAAATGTTCCTTCTATATTAACAAATGCTTCGCACTTTGGACAGTTCTGCGTGTGGCAATACGAAGCTAGCTTAATAAGTAGTACGAATCAGGTGCAGAAAACATCAACACCATTACCATCATTTTCATTGCTGTGTATTGCATGATGTTTTTTGTCTTTGAAAATTTAAAATATCGAATTTCGAATCAGACGCAATTCACACACAATTCAATTCATTATTTTGACTAAAGGAAAGCAACCACACTTCATCCCTGCTTTAGGCGTCTCGAACCGCACCCACATGGGAAACTGACCAAACGGATCACCCAATGGTGATGCATACTCTCCTTCGAGTTTTGGTCCACATTTGCAAAGTTTTCCCCCTTCGATACCGGCAGTTCCGAACAAAGCCGGTAATTGAAATAAATGATTCATATTGGGTGACACTTGACCGGTCGCCACATAACTCAATAAAAAGTGATATTGGGTTGCTTTTGTTCTGTCCTCGACGCTCCATCTAGGAGGCGATGCGTGTGCAAGCGCGTGCGTTCGTCGTTGGGGAAACGTGGTGACAGGCAACGTGAAATTCCTTCACATTATTGCTCTGTCCGCCCTCTGCAGGAGGGTTCCCTGTGACGGAGGGACATTATTCAGCGGGTCAAAGGTATTTTGTGGTCGTATTGAAACACGCTGAGTTTTATTACTTTTTCAGTTGATTTATTGTGGCAGCGGAGTTATTTGGTTTTTTTTTATTATACTTGAGAGAAAACTAGTGCATAGGCGTGCGGCAGATACTAAAAAAGATAATCAAACTTAGGACGTGATTTCTTTTCAAAGTTATTAAAATCATCTCTCCATGTGAACGTTTGATGGAAACACACTTTCGCTCCCGGCTCAACTGCATTTGTCAGAATGTTCCCACAATATCCTTAATAACAGCAATTCCATTTCATTTAAAGCCCAGATTAATACGAACGAATGAAAATTAATTCCAGCGCAATAAACAATAGTTGCACCCGTTGAGGTTACACGAACCATTAACATGTAAATTGAATTATGCCAACACAACAAAGCCCAGTGCACCCAAACCAGTCCGGAGTCAAGTTATGTGTCATCCTATATCGCAATGGTGGGCTTAGATTTTCCATGGAATGAAACCGAACCCACAGCGGTCCAGAAACGCGTTGGCTACGTGACCTGGATGTTATTTTTGTTATTGACCATGATTACAATGGCGGTTGGTAGGTTTCTCCCGCGATATGACTATCTGCCTGCAAAGGGACTTCTACTTCGTCATTTCATTTTTTTTCAGCTCTAACTCGGAAAATATTTCATTTTCACATTTTCATTGTGTGGTTTATTTTCACTTTGAATTATTTTCATTTCAACGAGTGGCATCCCGCAATCGTCCCCCCACTCTGACAAATCCTGATGCACTCTGGATGTGATAGGAGGTACCTGGTTGTTTTTGTTTCTATTGAGCAAACTCAACATACGAGTGCCTGAATGGATGAAGGCTCGAGATGAAATTAACAACAATCAACGGTGGATGCCATAAAAAATGCTTCTCACTGCACAAACTGTAAATTGATCAGTGGTTGAATTTGTTTTTCAGTTGTTTTATTTTTCTGTGTTTGGATCAATTTACATATGCAATTATCAGTGCTGTTTTGTTGTGTTGCGCTCGGTTCAATCTATTCATGCATTCTTGATGGAGGTCAGACATACGGTTTCCCGAACGGTGTTGGATCGCTTTTACGGGACAGCTAATTGATTGGAAAATAAATGTGCATGACTTGTCGGATATTTAAACCATAGGTTCTAGATAAACCTACTACAGTTTGAATATGATTTGACCTTTTATTTCTCTTTGTTCTCTCTTTCCCATAAAGGTGATGTGTTCAAACGTTATTGTCGTCATCCTTGGATCGATGTAAGGGCAATAAACATATCGATATCGATCAGATTATTGGTTTTGCTCAACATCATTCAAATTATTTCAAATAAGCTCCTGATTCATCTCTTTGAGCACGCTTGGTTGTGAACTCCTGTTGCACTTATCCTTTGAGGCTTATATGGAAATTTCTGTGCAAATGTTTTGTTCAAATCTTTCTAGCTCTGTAGCTAGATACATAGCAAAATAACCTCACAAAACAAATACTCCCTGCCACGCCACCTTGCGGCAGTTAGCCGGAACTTTGACCATAGGTAAAAAAAAAAGTTTGAAGGCATCTTCTTCAGTTCCTCGGTCGCCTTTTTGATCAAATCATCCGTCGTTTTGGCCACGACATTATTTTAATATACTCTCCTCTTAAAATTGGCCCAAAACTTCTCTGGGGTAAATTAGGAGGGTTGGCATGCTATCCATTTTTGCCAAATACTTCATGATCGTTTTGACGGTCACACAGACCTCCCGGCACAGCTCACGGAAAGAAGTGGCCACCTTGCCTTTCGTCTTCCGTTTGAGCTTCTGTTGAATCCTAGGGTCGCTTAAAACGGTCGGACGGCCGGAACCAGGCTTCCGCTCGATAGAATCTCCCTTCTCCAGAGGTGCCAGAATCTTGTAGATATTTCCGTGATCGTATCCGGTCGACACGAAGTAGGCCACGATGGCCGACTTTTTTAGGCCCGGATAGAGCAGGCGGTCCCGGATAGTGGAGCAGGCGGTTTCATAGATCGAAGCTGTTTCACTGTTTTCGCCATAGCTGCCGTAAACAAACTAATGGAGGTGTCAAATTTTCACAGTATATAGGAAACTAGTAAATTGTTTATTGTTTATTTATTTATTCATCATCTGACAACATGTTCTTAATGAAATACACTGAATCCTCGCTTAGTTAAATACATTTGGAGATCGTAAGCGTTGTTTGAAAGTATTTGTTGACAAGTTAAAATCAAAAACATGATATACTAATTGAAATTGTCTGCTTATTGAGTTCACGGGATGATTGGAGCCATAAAAAGTATTTTTCGGAGTAGATTGAATTAGCAGTCGTGACGGCAATACACGTTCTGGAGCATAAATCCTCATACGCTCAAGCAAGGCAGGACTGGCAATTTCGTCACGGAGTTTTTTGGAACCAAATACGGCTTGATTATTCTTATGACGATTTGTCAGTGGTTCAATGCTCAGTAATGCACAGCGATGCTTGTAAGGCGGAAGGTTTATAGGTTCATGCCAAGGTAGGTTTCTTAGTGTGTGACGAACAAATTTACGTTGCACAGATTCGATCCTAGAGATCCACACAGCTTCGTATGGTGACCAAACCACTGATGCCAATTCGAGAATTGATCTAACTAGAGAGCAATTGAGAGCGAGTAGACATGTAGGATCATTTAAATCCTTGGCGATTTTCAAAATAAATTCAAATTGCCGGTTGGCTTTGTCAACTACGGTTGAGTAATGCAGCTAGAACGTGCGGCTTGAGCGTTCGAGGCGATTGATTCCTTTTATGAAGCTTCCGATCGTCAATGTCCTCTGAAGAGAAACTATTCACCATCGATTCAGTATCTAATACTCGCACTGGCAGTTATATTTAGCCCAAGAAGATCGTGAATGTACCAGAAAATTTCAAATTTGCCAAAGTCATGGCTTTTTGTTTAAACGGGTTCAGAATGACTCCAGTTCTCAACAAAGCTGGTGTTAAGGTTATTTCGATGAAGACAAGTTCTCCCATGAATCAAAGCTAACGTTGATCTCCAAATAGGCCGACGTAAAATAAAGTTAAAAAAAAAAGCTAACGTTGATGAACGTGAGAAACATGTAGAAGGAGAAGTTTCGCTCATCGCCATGAGGCACCAAGAGTAGACAGTCATGTTTGCTAGAATGAAAGATATGAAGAGAAAGTGTTGAAAGTTCCGTTATCAGTCGGTGTGTACCAAAACAAACCCAAAAGGAGAGAGTTTCCTCTCCCATGTACGCATGTGTACAAACTTCCGCTAGAAACTATCACAAGCTATCAGTGGTACATGAGCGAGTTCCAACGCGTTATTATTGCCAGTTGAGGTGGCAGATGTACACTCCCGCTTCATTTTACTCAATTTTTGATTACAATTGTAAACTATCTCTTTTTCTGTCACGAAAATGTTACTCAATTTTCGTTAAAAAGTGGATCTACTCAATTTATGAGTACATTCACTTTTTACGAAAATTGAGTAACATTTCCGTGAGAGAAAAAGAGATGGTATACAATTGTAATCAAAAATTGAGTAACATGAAGCGGGAGTGTATCTGTGCCTCAACCTACCCCGCAGTGGGATGTTTGGCAATGATAACGTCCTTGGTTCGAGTACTACTTTTCCCATGCCCTTCCGCTCATTTTTCAATACTTCTATTCTATTTCCAACCTATCGTGCACTGACGGAACTTTCAACACTTTCTCTTCAAACATGACTGTCTACTCTTGGTGCCTCGTGGTGATGAGCGAAACATCTCCTTCTACATCATAATTGTTACTCCACGCTCGGAGAAAACAATCATAACAATTAGAGTGAGAAACGTGTTATGGTAGCTCTAAGTTTGCACTTTTAGATTGAAGAAATGATCCATAAAAAATTGAAACTCGTTCCATAAAAAAACCTATTTATAACCCCCTGAACCCCCAATGAAAATGATCCGTAAAATTTAGTAAAATGATCAATACTTTTTATAAATTTTAGTAATAAAATGTCAAAAATGTACCGTTATATATCTAGGGAATGCTCGATAAAATTGTACAAATTACCCCTAAACAAATTGCAAAGGTTCCATACAAGGTTCACTATCATTCCTTAAACTTATAAAATGGATCCTTAGAATGTAACTTTTGTGAACTAATATATATGCACATGATCAATAAATTACTGAAAATATTCCATAAATAAATCACCAATGATCCATAATAGGTTTGAAAATAAACCACAAACCTCTTAATATGGTCCATAGCAAATCAAATTTGTGCATTTTAAATAATATGTATGATCCATAAATTTATCCGGAACTAGTCCAATATTGAGTTATTTTTTTTAAAATTTTGGCTGCGAGGAGATTGATCCTTGACTGCGCTGCTACTCAGATTTTTTAACATGTCCGTTCCTTTAGCTATGCGGCTTAATTATTGCTGTAAAAGAAGGTTCGCTTTGGAGAAGATTTTCAATTTTTCAGAAAGCTGACTTACTTTTAAGATCTCACGTTCTTTAACGACCGCAACTGAGACACATGTTTCCCAATAAATTTGGTAATGAGCACTCGTGCACGTAAGGAGCTACAGGTCAAATTTAAGACTTGATCAAACTAGATTTCTTCAGATTTTTTTAATAAAATTATGCCGGGCAAATGCTTGCCGTCCAACTCGCTATCGCTCGACGGACTTAACTACAAAACATATCCTCCGTTTGCATTATACCGGGCAAATGCTTGAATTAGTCGTTTTCTTGGAGACGCCATGCTAACACTTCGGATATCGAAAATATCGGCCGCTTTCTACGTCAATAGTTGTTCAATCATCAACTGCTCAGCAAGCAAGATTTGTATTTCTACAGCATGTCCCATAAAAAAATGCAAAAATCCATACCTCAGTTTCAAATAAGTTTTTTTTAAATAGAAAATGATAAAAAAAAATCATAATTTTATTAAGGGAATTGTTTATTAAGCCTTTCATGATTACATTACTCAATATGTCCACCATTTTTCTCGATCACCTTCTCCAAATGGGGACGGAATCGAGAGCATCTCAGTGTATGAGTCAGTCATCTAGTTCCATGCCTTGGTAATAGAAACTTTCAGGGCGCCAACACTGGGGTAAGAAGTGCACAGGCCTTAGCCTGAACATATGCCCATATTGAGTAATCCAAAGGATTCAAGTCCGGGCTCCTAGGAGGCCAAATGTCCTTTGGACAAAATTCCATGTTTTCCTTCAGCCACGCTTGAGTCCTTTTTGAGGTATGACACGGTGCTCCGTCCTGTTGGAAAATGACGTGTTGGTGTGCTTCAAAGTTGGCTTTCATCCAGGGCAGAACGTGGTCCTTCAAAATGTTCATGTAAACCTCGGTATTAACTTTTAATCCAGCTTTGATAAATACTGGAGGCATTTTCAAACCATTGGACGCAACGGCCCCGAAAATCATGACTTCGGCCGGATGTTTGAATTTCACTTGAATTTCACGTTCTCTGGAACATCCTCAATCTTCTTTGGCGAAATAAACCAGTCTGTACGTGTGTTAGATACGGGATCGATGGTGAACATTTTCTCATCGAAGAATACAATGATGGTATGCTTCTTTTTTAATGCTGACACCAAACGTTTCGAGCGCTCCAGTCGTAGTTGTTTGATTCGGTCCGTTATAAAGTGGACTTTACTCTTGCCCTGGACGAACTTTTCAAGTCATCTTTGACCAACCGTTGCATGGTAGTTTTTGAAATATCGGCTTCCATAGCCAATTTCCGGATCGATCTGATTGGATTTCGCCTCACTTTGTCTCTCACTGATCTGATGACCTTTGGTGTGCGAGCGGACCGTGAACGGCCACTTCCCGGCTTCCGTGGACGTGGTCTATCAAGGAGTGAATGTTGGATACGGGAAACGATAGCCAGGTGGCATCCCACAATCTTTGCAATTTGTTTTACGGGCTTTTGGGTGAGCAGAAAACTAGTCACAACCTCCCTTGTGTACATTTTTCTCAACTTTGTTACTCGCAAACCACTGTTTTGTTTACATCGTCTTAGAGTATACAGTCAGATGATTACACACACGCATTAAAACAGTAAAAATAATGTTTAAAACTACCCAAAAATTAGTATTGAAAACTTTCGCACAAACTGTAGCACTTGGAGTAGAGCACATTAGATCGTGGCAAATATGTCATATTTATTGTGCAATACAGTGTGTCTGACTAAGCTTCATGCCAAAAGATTATTAAGCTTTTTTGAATTGATTAAGAACATTCTTACTGGACTTTTTTTTTTTATGAAAATCATTGTTTGGCAAAACTGTACTTGAGAAAATGTCTATACAAATAACTAATGAACGTGAGGTTTCCTTTCTCCATAGAATTCGAAATTTCGTAATAAAAAATTCTAATAAGCGTTAGTTTCTTATCAAATAGCTCAAATTACAAGATGTTGTTCAGGAAATGATTTGATTTAAGAAAACGAAAGGGTGAGTTATGTCAGTGACGTAACTGCAAAGTTGACGTAGGACTGCTTGTGGATGTGAAGAAATTGATGTCTTCGAATTGATAAATTTCTACTATATTTAATTCAGTCTGTAGAACCATCAAACCCTATGCTATTGGTGTGTGTGGCTCCGGTTCTTCTTCCGCTATTGGTTCTCTACGAAAATTTATAGAAACTGCAGTTCGGCTCGAATTGATTGTCAATGATATTTTGTTTAAATTAGCGCCAACATTAGATTGGGGCGAATTTGCTTTTGTAAGCAATGGCTTTCGTAGTCATTTGCTCTTGAACAAAAGGTCACATATACAAATTAAGCACTCTTTAAGGAAGATCAGCTTAATTTCTATCCGCTGATATATTCAATTTCAAGGAATTGTATTCAACTTCCAATAAATTAGCAGACAAAGTGTTTGCTTACAAAAGCAGATTCGTCCTAATTAAATGTTGGCGCTAGAATGTCCAACGTGCTTGTAAGTTTGAAAGGGATCCTGCGTTTACGGAGGGAATATGGTTCGCAATTGAAATGTTCTTATCAGTTTTCTTGGGCTGCAGGACAGCCTAAGTGTTTGACGGCACGTGATACTACGGTAAAAATAGGCATTTACACCGTCTTCAACTCAAGACTGAAGAGACTGAAGATTGAACATACACCCAAAGTTGAAAAGGTGGCAAAAAATGCAATTGCAGTTTTGCAATCATATCTTGAGAAATCCGCATGATACTTCCGAGTTCTCTCTTGTATCTAAATAGACGAATATTTTCGAAAAATCAACAACAATCCGAATAGAAACTATCTTTTGTGTTCCTGTAATGATTGAAAATCAGAGTTTGCAAACAACTACTATATTAAGCTAACTATACTTTCGCAAAAAAATTGAAGTCTATTAAACTCAAATGCCACCTTTTGACTCCTAATGAACTACGTGCCTGATCCCTAAGTCCACATTCAGCCCCTTTGTCACAGCATACACACACGTAATTTCTAGACAGACGGTTCCCGTTAACAAAAAGGTCCCTACCTTCCCCCACAGCACAGTGGCCCATTGAGGGCGCTAACGGTCATGCAATTTGTGGCTGTCTTACCTACTCGCCAGGTCATCAGCCCGCAAAGACACGAATGTCATCGCTTTTGCAGGTTTATTTGAAAATTTTACTACCACCGTACACATTTATTATCTTTTTACAGCCCATAAGGAACGAATCGAGATGTCTTACAAGCTGTTCTACAGTCACCGTCCACCCCGAAAAAAAAAATACAAACCCCAAGACAAGCGCCATAAAAACGCTTCACAGCATCCCTTCGGCTGACCGTCGTGCATATCCATTGGACCGTGCTTTGACTCGTACTGGTACCTGTCTGCTTGGCCTGTGTCCCAGGTGATGGGGGGACAAATCGCACGTGGACAAACCGTAACATCTGTCCACTGGAACGGAAAGAAACCATCAACTCGGCCATTGAATGACGATTTCTATACCTACCTGTCTACCTTCCTACCTAGAATGCAGTGCAGCAGCTTACCTTTGGGGGACATATCTTCATCGGATTCGGTCGGGGCCTTCAACTGGGGTCAAAGCGAAGAATTGTACCAATTTTGCATAATTTATGATGCTCACAGATAAAAAGCTGGCACTATGGCTTTCTGGAAGCGTCAGTCAGTGGCAACATCACAAACATGCTAGCACTGCCCACGTTTTCCCCCAGAGGACCTGAAAAATAACCAACGTGAAAGGATGCTTCTAGACGTCTGTTCGCTCTTTGCTGCTCGATTGGCACAGTGGGATCAGAATCTGCCAAAAACGGCACTGCAAAGAGGTGATGTTTTAAGGAATTTTTAGATCACAACTAAACATGTGATGTGGCTACGGTCATGACACTGAGAATAACCCACATACTAGCATCCGTTATCATGTCAGATTTTCGACATTTTTGATGGCGAAGACGAAAGGATAGAAGAAGTACATTTTCATCCGGAGCACTGTAAACCATTTCGATATTTTAGCCATTTCTTGTGACTTTGAATCACTATTTTACTAAATTCCTGTTGAAGAAAAAATACATTCCTATAAACAGTCCAGTGTAGAAATAAAATCAATTTATTATTGATGAAAGTTTTTGCCTTTTACATATCCAAGATTTCCTTCCTCCCACCTCATAACAGACAACCTACGAAAGAGGAATGGGCTCCATTCCTGCGAGGTCCGTAAAACGGAACAAATCCTTGCCTTCCCTGGATATGAAATGTTCGACGTGAGAGTAGCATCCGATGCCATCATCATCTCGCACGAATACACAAAAATAAGAAGTTGTTCGTTTCATTCCCCTTGTCCGATTTGTTTCCAGTTGGAAGGGTAATAGAAATACATATTTTATTTACTCTAGTTATTATTAATTTACAAATTTTGTTTGCTCGATTCGGTCACTGAGCAGGCTGAAGTTGGCTGATGTTACAAGAAAAACAGTTATGGAAAAGTAGCATGGAATATGAATGTGAAATGCTTCCCACTCGGGTGGAATTCCCCGTAGGTAGAAGGCAAAGTTTGCCTTTTTCAGTTCGGAAAACAACAATTTGTTTCGATATTTTGATTTCAAAGTGCACCATCGAAGGATAACTGTTTGAACGATGAAGCAACAGTTTGGTCTTTATTGATGAAGGTATTATTGGTAAAAGGTCCAAGCAATGGAATCAAAATAAAGGGGCGTTTTGTGTCAAACGCACCGGCAGGATATTTTGCCAATATGTTCAATTGTTGGTTTAATTGATGTATTCCACTGTAGGTCTAAAGCTCGATTCAAAGTAAATCTGGACGCACGGTTGAATACGCCATCGCATCCCTGGTGGTTGAAAAAAAAAACGTTTCACAGGTATTTGTTGATGTTTCATTGACGAAGAAATTGGTGAAAAGTTTTTCTCGATTAACCGACGCATCTCGAAATTACGGATCATGGAACTTGTGAAAAGAAAATTAATTGTACACAAGCACCTAGAGAATCCTTCGTGGTCTGCCTCAAAAAAAAGCAGAAGTGTTAAAACTCCCAAAGTCAACGGTGTGTCTTGTAATCAAACGTTACAAGGATACTCTGAGTGTGGATGGAGCACAGCGCATCTATCATAAAAGTGGCACTAGGGACGAAGAGCTGAGGAGAAAGGTGTTGAGGTACTTGAAAGGCAACCCAGGTGTCTCCATACGTAATTTGGCAAAAAATACGATTCCAACTTTTCCACCGTGCGTAACATCCTTTCAAGTGAAGGATATAAGTCTTTTTGTGCCAGTAAACATCCGAATCACTTCCCGAAACAACATTTAGTGGCCAAAATGCACGATTACTATACGAATAAGTTTTGACGAAATTGGATGGCTGTATTTTAATGAATGACGAAACATATGTCAAAGTGGATTATAAACAAATCCCCGGACGAAAAATTTACCTGGCAACTGGTCGTGGGGATGTCCCTTCCTGGTATAAATTTGGTTTTGCTGATAAGTTTGCTCGGAAACTAATGATTTGGCAAGGAATCTTCAGTTGTGGCCTTAAAACCAAGGTTTTCGTCACATCTCACACAATGACGTCGAAGGTTTACATTAAAGAGTGTCTGAAAAAGCAGATTTTACACTTCATTCGGCAACACAAGACCAACGTTATGTTTTGGCCGGATCTAGCCAGCTGCCACTACTCTAAGGAGGTACTAGAATAGTATGCTGCAAACAATGTTAATTTCGTCGTCAAAGAGATTAATCCTCCGAAAAGCCCTGAGTTCAGACCGATCGAAAAATATTGGGCAATTGTCAAACGAAAACTTCGAGGATGCGGTACAGAAGTGACATATGCACAACAAATGCGTTTTAAGTGGAATAAGTTCGCCGGTACAGTGTCACCAGCGACTGTGCAGATCATGATGGCATCTATCACAAGTGCGACAGTTCTTTCGAAACGGTGAAATGTAATATCGTGTAATATTGTTTAACAGCTGAATAAATAACCTTTTGTTCGATGATTTGATCAATCGTATATGTTGTTTAATTCTTGAGTTATGATAACTTGAATGCGTCCAAATTTACTTTGAATCGGACTTTATCTCAGAACCATGTTAATGAAATAATAATGTTGACTACTCAAAATGAAGGCAATTTATTGCACTTTTTTCTTCGAATGCCACTCATCATATTTTAAATACTCTGTTGGCTAACCTGAGCAGCCATTTTGTTCCACCATCTCTTCATCTCTGTTTGACAGTTTTCCAATACTTCTGAATTCTGGATCAACAATAGAAAAGGGCCTATCATCATTTGTAAAGAAACACTTCTGAGCCTATTTCCTCGCAAAGCGTAGGCCTCTTACGCAAACCAATACCATCATCATGTAGGGGAAAGTTTCCCCTATACGACGATTCTACAGGTTTGCGTGTGTAGTCAACGGCTTGCGAGAAAAAGGGCTTAGAAGTTTTTGTTTACAAATGTTGATAGGCCCTTTTCTATTGTTGATCCAGAATTGGGTGGAATCGAGGACAGTTGGGAGGATTGATGTCTTTTTCGAAGAAATCCACCCTGCTGTCTCGATACAACTGTAGTACTTCTCCGCTGTAGTGGCAGCATGCCAAATCAGACCAAAACGTTACAGGTCCTTTGTGAGCTCTAATGTACGGAAGAATACGATTTTTCAAGCACTCCTACTTGTACATTTTGGAATCCAAATTTGAAATTCGCGACGAAAATCTAGGTGTTTTGTCCGCAGCTGTAAATAACTTGGCAGATCGGAAGGTTTTCGTGCGAATATTTCGTCAAATGCTAATTTGAATGTGTTAGGAACATCGCCTCAACCAGTAAAACCTCGACCTTTATAGAACTTTTGCACGGTTTTGTAGTAGTGGCAAGAAACCAAATCAAACCAAAACAAAGGTTTTTGATCGTGCTGTCTCAAAAACGGCAAAAACCGTTTTTGGAGGCACATAGTTGTGTAATCATCTCCATTTATGGTGCTTTCGGTCACAAATGGTTCACTTCGTTTGACACAACTTCGAAGTGACTTTTGAGAGCTTCTTTGAATTGAAATGGTCATCCATAGCAAACTTGTCCTTACACGTGAAGTATTCCTGCCCCGGCAACTGATTAAAATCCGCTACAATGTCGGTTTTCATCAATCATGACACAGCATCAGTAAATTTGTTTTCAGTTTCGTGTATAAATAGTTCCCGGGCACGCGTTTTGACACCACTCTGCTTCGTCCCGATTTTGGAAGTTCTGCACCTTGTACTGGTTTGGGCCCTAAGGACGAAATTTTGCGAAACTTCAAATTTGTTGGCCAAGTCCCCCTGATAAGGAGTGTATCGAAAAGTAGTTATAAACTTCCAAATAATAAAATAGGCATGAAAACATGGTTAAAATTAACATACTATTTCAGTTTATTATAGCTTAACATGTTTACAAAAGATCCAAACGGAAAAACTAGTCATCATGTTCATTTCTGTAGAATGCCCGTACCTTTGATTTGACACCTGCCATCAAATTCTGCACAGTGACCTTTGTGCACTTCCTGGATGCCGCTGCCCAATTTTTCTTAAAATCGGTCATGTTTTGGGACACTGTACCATCCTTCTTAAATATACGCTTGACTATTGCCCAATAGCGTTCGATCGGTCGCAACTGGGGACAGTTTGGTGGGTTGATGTCTTTTTCTACGAACTTGATGTTATTCTCCGTCAGCCACTGTAGAGTGGATTTGGCGTAATGTGCCGATGCCAAATCTGGCCAGAAGAGAGGAGGGGACTGGTGCTTTCTATACAATGGTAGCAACCTGTTCTTCAAACATTCCTTTTGATAAATCTCAGCATTTATAGTTCCTTTTGTATAGAAAATTGAAGAACGCAAGCCACATGTGCAAATAGCTTGCCAAATGAGCACCTTCTGACCGAATTTCTCCATCGCAACAGTCGTATCTGCGGTTGGCACACGTTCCCCAACAGATTTAGTATAAAACTGCGGCCCCGGTAGCGTTCTTGAATCTTCTTTAACGTATGTTTCGTCATCCATCAAAATGCACTGGTCGACATTGTCCAAAATGCAGCTGTACAGCTTTCGAGCCCTGGTTTTGGCACGAGACTTTTGTTCCGGAGTTTGTTTGGGCACTTTCTGCTTTTTGTACGTCTTCAAGTCATTCCTGCGCTTGATTCGTTGAATCATTCCGATGCTGGTCCTGAACTTCTTGGCTAGATCGCGAGTAGAGGCAGATTTGTTCCGTTGAATATAATCCACAACTTTTTGGTCCAAATCGGGGTTGCTGGAGCCGGGTTTCCGGCCACTTCTTGGTAAATCCTTGAGGGAGCACTCCTTACCAAACTTTTCGATGATGCGTTTTACACTTGCCGGGTGAACATTTACTCTTTTCGCAATCTGGTTGTAAGTAACACCCTTTTCGGTGCACCAAGTGTGCAGAATTTTCTTTTTAGTCTCAAATTCAATTCGCGACATTTTGAATACAACTTTATCAACGGAAATGAATGAACCGAATAATCATTTTTGACATGTAAACAAAGCAAATGGCGCTTACACGCTAAAAATATATAAAGTAGTTTATGCGTAACAACGCATCGAATGTTTATAACTACTTTTCGATACACTCCTTATTAAGCATTTGACTGCATAATTCGCTTATCGTTGGAGTTGGCACATCTCTCCGCCGTGGCAACGAAGTCATTTGCTGCCCCCACCTTTCGATTCCCTCACGTATTCCCTCACGTTCATCCGTCATCTTCAAGCCGATCCCGACACTTTTCGGCTCGTGGCATAAAGCCTTTGCGTAAGGTGTTGAGATTCTCGTAGAACTTTGTAAATGGCTGCTTTGACACTACTCCAGCAGTCCTCAAAGCTTCGATCATCTCTCCCTCATCTTGCAACGCTAGCTCTCATGCTTTGCGTGTAATCAGTTGCGACTTCGGGTAGTTCAGTCGTTCCAGATTGTAGCGTGACACCGAATGTTGTTTACAATGGAAAGTCTTTGGCTTATTTTGATCATAACCAGGTAGTTGTTTGAATCGATGTTTGCGCCGCGATAGGTCAAGACGGTTATAATATCCAAGAAGTGCCTTCCGTCAAATTAAAACGTGGTGCATTTGAGATTCGGTATGTTGTGATGATCTCCATGTGTACCGATATGAGAAGTTTTGCGAGAATCAGGTCTAGGTATGGCCATATTGTAGGAGGCGGTGAAATCGATAGCAGGCATAATGAAATTAAAAAAATGTGGGTATTTTGAGTTATTGAAAAAGAATCTTTTTACAGTGTGTATATTTTGGATCAGTCTTTAAGTTATTTGAAACTTTGCTCAAGACACCACTTCGATTAAACGAACCGTTTTTACAGTATAGTTACTATAATGAATCAGTTGCATTTTTCAAAGGCACTTCTCGGAGGTAAGTTTGGACTTAATATGAAATAATGTTAAAAAATATGGCGTTTTGAGTTATTTGAAATAACTGTGGAAAGTTTCCGCTAAATAAAAAATTATAATTTAAAAAAGTCATATATTTTCATGCTGTTGCTTGAAATCGCTTAATCAATATTATTTTTCATAGGGATGCGCGTATTACTATACAAATCCCTAATGCACAGAATGGTTAAATTATCACATTTTCAAGAAGGTATTGGTTCTAAGTTTGTTTCATTTTTTGTTGATCTGTACACATGCCATGGACCAATATTTCTGGAATTTTCCAAATTTCAAAAAACTTTTTATGCACTGATACGAAAAATGAGGACTGATTTTAAGTCTAACCTACAAGTTCAACAATTTTTATTTTTAACCATCGATTCTACTCCGAACATTGTAAGGTTAAAAGCCACCTATCTAATACTGACTTCATGTGCAACCAGTTTTTTTTATTTGAGAAAAAGATGTTCAATACTCGGTTGGTTGCCAAATCAAAGACCAGGGAAAGTTCATCGTGTTTGCAACACCGCCAAAGTACACCGAATCAATCATGGCTATCAGGCACGAGTTTTCGTCTGCATTTCAGAGAATAAATTTCCGCACGCTGACCTGCTTTCGATAGCGAACTAAATTGAACCCCTCCCGATGCCGACGCCTACTATGGAGCACGGGAGCAAGTCTAAAAACGTGATGAAAATTTATGCTCAAAAACCAAGCAACCACGAAGACAACAACAACAAAAAAATCCGCTCCAGAACAACTCGGTCACTCGATGACTCAAAAATCGTGCTCAAACATTCTCCCGGCAGCCAACATAAACGTCACCATGTCGATTCCAACCGGGAAAATGAAAGCAAAAATCAACAGTATGATGTCACAAATAATTTATGTTGATGAATTTATTTTCATTTTTGCCGTTCCTTTTGTTTTGTTTTAATCCACGAACTTCTCCGGCACAGCGTCACGGGCTCAAGTCCACGTACCCGGGAATGGAATCGACACTGATTGCCCTTTGGCACCTCCTAACTCGTTCTCCGGGTCTATGTGTGAATCACTGGTGGCAGCCAGCGTGTCGTGTTGCTTTTCATTTTTAAATTCATTTGAACTCCGGGGATCAAGCGCGAACGAAGGAACTTGAGCAGAACGGATTTTCAATCGATCACGATGCCTTTCGCTGCCTTCGGTTGGCGCTCTTATCGATATCACTTCGTTGGTCGCGGTTTTGTTGAAAGCTATTGTTCTATCGGTGATGTCTCACTGTGTGTGTGTGCTGAATAAATATGTATCGTTTTGAGACATTTAGGCAGGTGAACAGTTATTGTACTGGAAAACGTATAAAGTTTAAAATTTAAATTTACACTTCACTTGATCACTGTTTTACAAATAAAAAATAAAAAAGCTGAAACACTTTTTCAAATTATTACTAGTAAACAAGAGCAAATTCCGTTAAATTCCAGTATCGAAAGCTTATCCTTTGAGAGATAGGCCTATATCATCGGCGACTTTCAGACTTCTGCAGTGTCGAGTGCTCGAATTTAAATTTTCCCAATTTTCCTATTACAATCGTTCTACTAATACGCTAGTAAAAAAAAATTTAAGAGTAACTGTATTGTTTATTGAGTTATGATTCAAAATGAAGAAAATCACTGTCGATGGCGATTTCCTCCAAACAATCTAATCACATTAGCCACAGATTTTAAACTTCAAAATCATTGGTATGTAGTTGTTATTTAGTCATATTATAACATATATTTTGGTATTATGTACAACAAATAGCAAGGTATCTCATAATGGGTGTCATCTTTTTTCGCTCTTGAGTCTTGATATATTTCAACAAGGTAATTTCAACTGCAAATTGATAATACTCTTTAAGAGTGAATCCTGTTGACAGTTTATTGCTGAAGATAAATAAGCGATTCCGTTTGTTTACATTTATCAGTCATCATGGAAACTGGAAGTGATAGAATGACATTTCCAAAACTAGACCGTGTCAGATATTTAATAACCTTGAGCAGTTCAGAGAGAGTCAGCGTTTTGTCATTCGCACCTTGAAACGGTTCAAGGAAACTGTAAATGTCCATCTTGAACACATTGGATATGTCAGATGAACTGTCAGCTCGAAGAAAATGATCTAATGTGTGAAGGAGCGCGACGGATCCATGATATCTGCTTGGGCAAAAAATTTCAAATGTGTCCTGCTTCGATGAACAGGTTCCTCATACATGATCTGGGATGCAAACCGTACAAGAAGCAACAAGTTCACGAGTTGACAGAGCATCAAAAGCAAACGAGGGTCAAAAGAAGCGAAAGTATTTTGGTTCGGCACGATGAATGTGATATTTTATTTTCGAATGAGAAAATCTTCCTCCTCTAGGAAAGTCACGATCAACAATAACAACATCACTGGATGTTATATCAAGCAGGTTATTTGTTGTTGCACGAAGCACGTAATTAATTATAATGTTTGAAAATTTTCAAACAGGTTTTGTAATGTTTATTGGGATTTTCCTAATGTTTTGAATAGTTTTTGTATAGGTTTTTCCTAATGTTACAAAGCTGTATAGGATATAACCGTTTTGTTTTCGACAGGACTCAGCTGCAGCTCACAATGCGAAGCCTGGTGCGCGAAACTTTTTTTTTCGATTTTATCACATGCGAAGACTGGCCTGCAACTTCACCGGATCTCAACTCACTAGACTACTTTGTTTGGGGTTATATGATCCTAAATATAGTCCCTACGAAGGGGTTTACTTAAGGCCGGTTCAAGAAACATTTGATTGATATTTGAGACCAAATTCATCAGGTAATGTATATGTAAATGAGAAATATATTGCGTAGTCAGATAGTTTTCTTTTTCTGGCTTATAATTGTACATTCGTAGCCAGGATACATTAAAAATTCAGTCACAGCTTCTGAAATGCCAATGGACTGACGAACGACGTCTTTTCCAACAAACTGTTTACGATCGTTGGTGATGTTAATTTTTTTTTCGTTTCGATTTCTTATCAGATGAACACATATTGATAATCACTCTACAGAGTTGGATGCTACAAATATCAGTTGTCCATTTGAACTCGCTAAACAGTTTTAACACTTATTAAGTGATTCTGGCGAGCAGTGGCGCTCAAATCAAGCTATTTAACACTGCCAATGCAACACCCGAATGTTCTCCATGTCAGGAGCGGCTCAAAACAGCGACTGTCCTCCATGTCAGGGGCAGCTGAATTATAGTCCATGTGCCAGCGTGAAACTGTAAATTCAACTGTGCACTATAGCCCTCTCTAAAACTAGGGCTTGGCGTCAGGCCTTGCAATCCAACAGGAAAACAAGCAAGCGCAGGAACGTCAACAGCAGAATACGGTCTGGACCAATCCGCGAAGACCACAGCGACGAAACAGGACTAGCAATCAGAATTTCGTTACGCGGAACTGCAGAATCTTCAATTTCGTCGGAAGCACCTGCATACTGTTCGATGTACTATATACTCCCTGGTAGAGGGAGGAATTAAGACCGACTATTGGAAAATTCAGCGCTTGCCAGCAGATAAGCAACAACGGCCTAAAACTTATTTAATTCGCCGCCTCGAAGAATATGGCCATTCTTAGGATCTAACTCTAGCACAATCTTCAGTATAAGTAGACCTGAAGATCATCGCAGCAGACAGAATCGCAAATCAACCACGTTTTGATTGATGGATGGCACTTCTTCGACAGAATAGACGACGAGAACCAATGATCGCGCTAATATCGAAGCAGTGTTGCCGGATTAGGGTGTGCTCGACGAAGCCCCTATTGAATACTACTGGAAATAATATAAAAGCAACCATCAACGACGTAGCAGAAAATGTCGTCGTATATGTGGAACAGACCCCATCGAATGATTGGTTTGACGAGGAGTGTAGGGAAGTTTTAGAGAAGAAAGGCGCAGCGATAATAATATTGCTACAGCACGAGAACCAGCAGAACGTGGACCGACAAATGCGGGGAGGCAACAGTAGACCCTCTTATTTGGAGAGAAAACCGCCTGAAAGAAGCGAAGTGTGAGGAACAAAAAAATTGTACTGCACTCGAGAAACCCGAACATTCTATCAGATGCCCAAAAGATCTCTCAAAGGCTTTGGGCAACAATCCAGAATGTTTAAGGATAAGGATGGAGGCATTCTGATGGATGGACGTGAGGTAATTCGATAGGCGGAAGCAGCACTACGACGAACACCTGAATGGTGCAGAGGACAGAAGGTCTGAAAGCCAAAAGAGCGGAAGGAATGACTGCGTCAGCACGGCAGATGATGGGAATGAACCTACTCCCACGCTGCTGAGAGCAGCTGAGAATGCTCAAGAATTACAATGCGACTGACAATGATGGTATCGGAGTTCAACTCATCAAGATCGTCCCAGAGAAGCTGTCCATCTGTTTGCATCGGCTGATGGTTCTAATCTGGGAAGCCGAATAAGTGTGTTCGAAGGCAGTTAATCTTGAACTTATAACCGACCTTTCAACGGAACGATTTCTGCAAAACGTCACTTGCTGAAAGTTTAAGGTAATAGTATTGTATCGTAAAAGGATCTTTGCACGTTACCACTCATGCCTCAACTTCCGACTTTTAACGACCCTGTCAGAGGATTCAATTGATTTTGAATCCCATCGATTTTTAGGTGACGTACGACGGTATCGACTGCATAGAGCTTTGAATAATTGTGGACAAGGGACAGTGCTCGTGGAGGACCTAAGCTCAATTGGTGTTTTCGAACGTCGCGTCCTTATGACCATCTCTAGCAATGTGCAGGGACTGGTGCGGAACAGCGAAGAATGAACTTCCAGCACGCCCAACTCTACGGTGAATCCAGCAGCCAAAAAGTGGCCAAAATTGGAAGGATACGTTGACTAGGGTATGTTGCAAGAACGCCGGACAACAACCCTGCAAAGAGGGTGTTCGTCTCCAATCCAGCCGGTACAAGAAGACGAGGAGCGCAGCGAACAAGGTAGGCGGAAGTGCAGCAAGATCTGGCGAGTATGAGTCGTCAACAAGGGAAGCAGCCATTAACCGAGGGCATTGGCGAAATGTTGTAGACGAGGTTTTGACATTTTAATGTTATTACAACAATAAAAATGAAATGAATGCCTCCCCAAATATCCCCCACAAAACCCCGCACCTAAAACTAAAAGCATAAGCCAACAAAACAAAAGCCCTCAACCATCCGTAGCCAACAAGGCCGATCAAAGAAGCAGTAAAAGCCAAAAGATGAACTATCCGACGACGAAAATCGCTCTATTTAAAAATGAATGTTTTTCCTTATAAAACCCGTTTCAAATTGAATATCAAATCAAATGCACCATCCAACAAAAACCACAAAAAAGAAAAGAAGACAGTAGGTATAAGATACTTTCGCAGAAACTATGCTTCGAATTAGTTCATATTTCATCGTTTGAAAGTTTTTCTATTTTCCTTCTTCGAATCTGTTCAGCAGCAGTGCTGAAGCTGGAAAAGTTTTATGCTTGATTGATGCTTATCATAATAAAGCATCTGCAAGCGTTCAACTTTTATTCTGGTTCGGATACTTCACACTGCGTTGTCCGGCTTGCCGCGAAGAGAATGATGAAACTTGTCCGAAAAAGGATTCCATACCACCCATCCGCCACTAGGCATCCGGCAGAAAAGAATTTGCACAGTTTTCATTTTGTACTATAAACAAACATTAAATTAAACTATCTTCGAGGAAAAGTTTCACCTACCTCTCGCTTTCTGGGCTTCTTTACTCAGTTCAGTTCAGTTCTTCAATTCTGTTAGGTTTTGCAACTGGCATTCGAAGCATGAAGGAAATTATGATTTATTCTGAGAGCAAGTTGGTTTGGTTGAGCTTCTTTGGTTTGTCCAGATGAGTGGTGTGGTCATGAGGTAAATTGCAAAGCATGCTGCGATGGCATTGAAAATGTTGAGATGAAGAGTTACGTGTCTTAGTTTGTGGAAAACTTGCCCCAAAATCAGTTTGAAAATAAACAACCCATAAAATTCTCAACCACCTTCCGCTCTAAAACATCGTTAAACTGTTTCTGAAAAAATAACTTGTTTTTGCATAAACCTCGTTGCCTTTCTTCATGAACCTATACATTACATCGGAGGAGAACAAAGAACAAAATGGTGAACCATGTCCAGCATCCTCAAGGAGTAAGCCTTTCCTCGCTGGAGAACCGGCATTCCCTTTTCTATGTCGGTGATTATCAGACACTTTTGTCCCAGGAAATGTTGTCTATTTCGGAGTTCTGGCTGAGCACTTGCACATTGCAAAAAGCATCATCATCATGTTGACGTTGACCACAACGATGGAGAAAAGCCTCAATAAATCCCCTCGGTCGCCCTTCCTTCCTTGGTTTGTTAGCTGATGAGCTTCATGTCAGTGCATTTTGACTTCCATGTTTGTGGATCTATGTACGTGTTTGTATGTGTTTGAGCTGGGTCATGTGTGTTTGTCGAACACGGACAGCAGCAGTTGTGGGAGTGGAAGCACCAAACGGAAGGCTGGCGATGTTTTAACATCCTGTGTTGTTACGTATACAATTTGTTTTGCAATTATGATGCTGTTTGAAAATATTTTGTATTCAGATTTGTTTCGAACGATATTAAATCAGTTGTATCAGCAGGAGCCACAGTGGACTTGGTGAAAAGTAGGAAACATTTTAAAGACCTTGTTATGTGGATATAAATTTACAGCTCAGCACGCCCATGTACGATCGGTACGCTTGCAATTGAATGTATAATAAATTTCATTGACTTGAAAAAAAAAAAACTTGAGGGCAACCCAATGGGAGTTTGTGAGAATTTTTGACGCATGTGACCAATGAATTTTGGGTCACAATAAACTGATTGGTGAAAAGGCCAGTGAAGGTTTAGACACACGAAAAAATAGTAAATATTTTTGTTATGTGACGTCGTTGTTGCTCGTAATGATCTATAAGTTTCTTTCTCCGCTTTGTTTAGTGTTTGAGTGACATTTATTTTTCATTTCGTAGCTTTAGAGTGTTTATACTTAATTGTGCTGTTCAAAAGATGGTCCATGTAGTGCCCACCTCAGGCTTGTAACCGTGGCTTGGACAGTTACTTGAGGCTTAGTCGGAGGTCCATTTGACCATTCGAAGTTGGCATTTAATTATAGACCCGCTGGTTGGTATCCCGTCTAACATAATATTTACTTAGTGATTTGTTGTTACTCCAGCTTTAGAAATGAGTTTATTTTTTTATTTGAATATTTAATTCTTATCATACTCCTATCATACGTAGTCCATCATCGTAAAACATCGTCATCATCTTTGTCATTTTTTGAAAATCATTATGATGTCACTTTGATTACGCTGACTCATCGGCCGCTTTAAATAGGGACGGCTGAATAGATTCAGCTCTCTTATGTATTTTATTTGTCCGGCGGAGTGATGAAAAGTCACGGTTGCGCGATTTAGTACGCCCAAAACTAATTGCAGTAGTTCCTAGCAATTACGATTAAACCAAAAATTAAAAATTTAAAACGAAACCAAAACTATAGTAAGTTACGTTAAGAATACGGGTCGAGTGTGGAAATCACCACTAACGGTTAAAAAAGTGCACCGCAAATTTATAAGTAAGTCCAGTTGTCATTACAAAAAGGACTTGCTATTGTGTTAAAAAAAACCACGGAGTTCCGTCCAATAGAGAAGTATTCTGCAATAATGACGCGTAAATGAAAGGATCGGTATCCTTGATCGGATGAAGAATTGATGGAATCAGCTGGCCAAGACCATTACTGAAAATTTCTTCGATATAATGATGAACGATTTGTTTCAGTTATAAAACTTCATCCTCAGAAGGTTTTTGTTTGAATAAACGGTTATATTCAACTTGAAATAACTCGGAGCGTATGGAATGTCTACCCATCCTTTTGCCCCAGTAGATTCACAAAATGCATTGTGGTTCAAATCTGTTCATTTGAATCCAACTTCTTTTACAGAACCGTCTTTGCGGGTCATGGCCACTTTAACAGTTGTATCATGCTCTTGAAATGCTGCAAGCATCAATATTAACAAAAAAAAAAAAGTTGGGCGTCATCGAACCCAATTATTGTTTGGGTTATTTCTCGTATTGGCTGCGCTTTTATTGGATTAAATTACATGAATAAACGGTGTCCATCATTTAAAAGTACTCCGTTTCTTAATATTCTAGCATATTTTAGCTCTTATTTGAATAGTTTAGATAGGTGTTTTGGACGACTGGATGTTGATCTATTCAATTAATATTTTTAAACAAGTTGTACATTATTTTAACTAAATCACAGTAATTCGCAAAGCCAAGCTATAAAGCAAACCACCTGACAGCCAACCACTAAAATACAGTAAACGATACAAAATGTCAACTTCTAATCCAACGCTCAACTATTCCCACGTCAGTTGTCTAGGGCATTTATTGACAACCACTCTATATGGGAAGTATTCTGGTCAAAAACTAAATTAAGTTTCACCTCATCGTTCGATTCCGGCAAACAGCACGAATTCGCTAACCCAACCACTATTTCTAAATAACCTTGCAGCCGTCCACAAGTGGATGAAGCAAAAAAACCAACACTACATCCAGATCCATGCTAAAACTTGACAGGAACTGCTAAAACAGCAAGAACATTCTTCGTCCTCCTACATTAGAGAGCGGATGCTAACGGAAGAACCCTTCATTAAAATCCAAGAACGACCTTTTATGTGGTCTGTGCTGCTTCTGGCTGGAAAGTGATCCTTGTCAGCTGCAAAATGCTCTCACCTCCAAATCACTCCACTTCTATAGCATGGCATTCATTGTTTCCTAGGCACAATACACCACCAACCATGTCTTGGGCGGCGAGCACTGATTGTGTAACTACGCCACACACCAAAGGCAGCAAGAGAAAACCAATTTCGAAAATATGCTTAATTTCCTTTATTGTTTTTCATTATGCTCCGTTCACAACATGATGCCTTTAATCTTGGGTCATGCCACACAGCAGGAGTGCTGCAATCCTGGTTGATGCTAGTGTTCCATAGGACTACAAAATGCTCGAAATACTTCTCATTTCGGAGTTGGAATTTGCACCTCCCTCGTTCAACTGCAGCTTCTTTTGTAGAAAATGGTGCTTTTCACTTTTCATAAATTCATAAACAATTTTCATGAACACTCCCATTCGGTGCACGTTCATATTTCGCTGGCTATCCAGCACATGAGCCAAACATTTTAACACACGAGAATTCTTTTCCCACTCGCAACATGACGAACGGCAGCTCGTATTTTTTCTTGTTTCACAAAACTAGAGCCAAAATAAGCTTTCCTCCGACACAAAATATTCACATTCTTTGCATCCGGCGCACCCCAGCCACAATAGACCACTTTGCTTCAACCCGGCTTTGTTCAGCGCTGTCGGTTGGTCGGTTGGTCCGTATCCGGAAGTGCATACAAGCAAGCCCTACCGCAACACCCCGATGATGCTTGCACCGCGTGGGTTGGGGTTTTGGGCGAATACCGCAACAACGAAAACAACCACTTTTATGCCAGCAATCCAACCATCCTACAAACCGGACTAGCTATATCTGCCACCATAACCACACATACACAGCTACAACAGCCAGCAGTCGGCGGAAAGTGCTTCCGTCTTGGTCGTCTGGGTCGTTTTCCTGTGAGGCCAGTTGAGTGATCTTTGGCATCATTTCATTATGAAGTTTCTTTTGAAATGTATGCTACAATGCACTTCAGTGTTCGGAAAGAAAATTGAGCGCGATGGAATAGGGAATTGAGATAGTGGTCCTGATTAAAGGTGTTATGGCGATTGTTCGGGCTCGTCCTTAGAGCGTCCTTGATGGACTGTTTGGATTTTGTTGTCGATGTTAGTTGGCAGATCCTACGATAGGAGGTGGTTTGGAACATGAAGTCTAGTTGCAGTTGTATTCAGAAAGACAATTCTTGAGAGAAATTTCAATAAATCCTATCTGCTCTGAAATTTTCTCTTTTTCTATCATGATGTATGAGAAAAAATATTCCGTTAAGTTTTCGAATTTTTGGTGTATTTTCATTAGGTGTTTCATAATACTGCAAAAAAAATTTCAGAACTGAGAGGTGTTTATATAATTTTATCTAGAATTTATTGCCTGAGTCGATAAAATTAACAATTCCTAAGCCAAATAAAATTTTCTATATTTCAAAATCATATGCCAAAATTGTTGGGAGTCTTTCTAAGGTCAGTTGGTGAACGCGCAATTACATTAAAAGGCATGACTGGATTTATTTGTTTTCGATTCCGGTTCAGAAAATTTTCGTTAAGGACACGAAACTGTACTTGCCACACAATCTTAGGGAACATCCGTTAATTATGTCTCGCAATAAAGTGACTTTTAGAGGCTGGGACTAACATACATCCTCAATGTGTAAAAACTGGTGATCCCATACTAAGGCAATACCTGCGCCGGCTAAAGAAAGGAAAAGGAATATGTTGACGTGATACTCGCTTTGAACGATACCGTGGAGTCAACTGCACATCCACGAGAAATTACTGGGATGTTGGAAAAAATGGTTGAGTTTGCAGGATCCGTTTTGGTAAACGGTGTGCTGAATTCAAGTGAAGCCAGCTGCGAATAAGATATTTAACTATGTTCCCGGTTTATTCTCTTTACAGAGATGCACTGTAATATTATGCAAATTTTGGCACAGATTTAAAGCAACAGGAAGGATGCTGTTGGGACCACTCACAAGTGTGGGTGTTTTATTTCAATAAAATTCAAAAATACATTAAGATATCCTATTTGAGGACCGATTTGAACCAACAGGAAGGATGCTGTTGTGGCCACACACAAGATTGAATGGTTTATATCAATAGATCATGGTTCATTTTCCGAGAAAAATGTGAACAAACTGCTTGAATAGGCTATGCCTTTGTGCGAAGAAGACGCTTTTTTCTTTGTCATAGCTATTTATTTTTGGAAAATTAGAAATTATTGTGTTTTTGACCGACATTTTTTATAACACCAGCATTCTGATAGGAATTTAGATGCAGGTAAACGTAGGTGCCTGGAAGTGTAGGCATCATCTGAGAGTGGATCTGACTGGAAACTTCCTTTCATAGCTACAGGACTGTAGCTTCGTCGGCATTTCGATGGCATTTGATGGTTTTAAACGTTGTTTCTAGGTGAGTTTCTGAAATCCAAACTATCGTGAGTTACCGTCGGTTCCGTATCAAAATTTTCTTGCCGAAAAATGCAGGCTAGGCAGCCATTCCTCCGAGTTCGAACACAAAGCCGAGACGACTAGGACTGGAACTGATGATAGATGGCTCGAATGCGCAGAAAGGCTGAGGGCAGCCCATGGGGCCTGTTTGACTGCGGGATAACCCTAATTTTGAATTTAGTTGATGATCGATGGCATGCTGGTTGAACGTTGAATCTTCTGGCCAGTTGGAGGGATCATCGACCACCTGGGATAAAGCTATGCTAACGATGACTTTGAAGGAGATGAACGAGAGGTCTTCCAAGCTTTTTCCACGAAAAACTAGTGTAACGATCTTCACCGGCGAAGAAGCAACAATAGCAATATCGTGGATATGCTGCTTAACAGTTGGAACACAACCTAGAGCAATTGCCGGCACTCTTTTGGAATATGGTAAAATAAAGTGAAATTACAACTACACTGCACACCGGCGTTATAAATTTCATGTATTGCATTGCTTATCAACTGATCTGCGATTGACTTGAAGAACACTTGTAAACTCACGTTTGTATGTTAAATATCATGAAATTTCCAGTTTTCGATTCCTGTTATGAGGCACTTTTTTTTTATTAAGATCATTTATTTGTACAGGCTCAATCGAATCTAACTTTACAGAGCCAAGATTTCTTATTTATTTACATCAATTATCTTAAAACTAACGTTAAGGGGGCAGAACCGATTACTCGCGGCCGTCTCGAGGTTAATAGGAATAACAATGGAAAGGATGGGAAGATGGGCGGGAATTTGAAGTATGGTTTACATAACACTTTTATTTTAAATTCTAAATTGTCAAAAAACTTAAAACTATACAACTTTCGGCTTCTTTTGACTTTGACTTGAACATTTTTGAGAAAGAAAAAAAAAACACGCACACACACAAACACAGATAAAAAAAAACTTAAAGTAAACATACAGGTTAAACTAACTACAATCTTAGGCTAATATTAGTCAAAAACACATAAATGAGTTTCATAAACTCCAGGTCACGCAGAGCCAAAATATCTCGAACTGGTACATTGGGTTGTCTACCTTGAGCCCGAAGGGAATCATAAAGCTCAGATCTGACTCCACGATGCTCAGCACATGACCAAATAATGTGATCTGCGTCCTGATAACCTTGTCCACATTCACAGAGATTGCTGTCACTCATTCCAACACGGTATAAATGAGCGTTCAAAGAATAATGATTGGACATGAGGCGAGACATCACACGAATGAAGTCTCGACCTACATCCATACCCCAAAACCAAGATTTCTTCGACACCTTTGGGATGATTGAGTGTTGCCATCGCCCCAAATCTCCTTTACTCCATTTATACTGCCAGCTGGCGAGTGACTGTTGACGAAAAATAGGAAAAAATTCATTGAAGGCGATTTGTCGATCATAAATATCGCCTTCTATAGCGCCCACCTTTGCAAGCGAGTCCGCTTTCTCATTGCCCAGAATTGAACAATGAGAAGGGACCCATACGAAGGTGATGATAAAATAACGCGAAGATAAAGCACTTAGAAGCTCCTGTATTTTCATGAGAAAATACGAGGAGTGCTTTACCGGCCTCAAGGAGCGAATAGCCTCTATAGAACTGAGACTATCCGTGAAGATGAAGTACTGATCCGGTGTTAGTGAGGCAACAATTTCTAGCGTAAAGTGTATTGCCGCTAATTCGGCGACATATACGGAACAAGGAGCTTGAAGTTTACAATTGGCGCTATAAAATTCATTAAATATACCCCTTACTTCAAATAAAATAAAGCCTGCTGACTCTTCTATCAATGATCCGTCAGTGAAGAACGATTTAGTGGAATCAACTTGGCCAAACTTTGCAGAAAATATCACAGGAGCAATCATAGGACGATGATGCTCTGGAATTCCACGAAGCTCTTGCTTCATGGATAAATCAAAATGAACCGAACTGCCGAAGTCGGAGAAGCAAACACGGTGGGGAATATTCGGCGAAGGGCTGACATCCTGTGTTATGTACAAATGGTACAAAGTCATGAAGCGAGTTTGAGGATTCAACTCAAGAAGCTTCTCAAAGTTTTCGATTACCTGGGGGTTCATAACTTCACACCTGGTGAGGAGCCGGAGAGATAATTCTGAAAACCGATCCGAGAGTGGCAACATTCCAGCCAGCACTTCAAGACTCATCGTATGAGTCGAGTGCATACAACCTAACGCGATACGAAGACACCGATACTGAATACGTTCCAGTTTAATGATATGCGACCGAGCAGCCGACTGAAAACAAAAACTACCGTATTCCATAACCGACAAAATCGTTGTCCGGTACAACGTTAGAAGATCTTGCGGATCTGCTCCCCACCAGGTTCCAGTTATTGTGCAGAAAAAGTTGATCCTTTGCTGGCATTTTCGCTTCAGATACTCAATGTGGGATCTCCAGGTGCACTTTGAATCGAACCAGACCCCAAGATATTTAAAGGACATGGAATGAGTTATCGGCTTACCCCAAATTTGAAGCTTCGGTTGTGCAGGGTTATGCTTCCTAGAAAAAACTACCAACTCAGTTTTCTCCGTAGAGAATTCAATACCTAGCTCTAGAGCCCAAGTAGACAAATTGTCTAAGGTATCCTGTAAGGGTCCTTGCAGATCGACCCCATTGGGTCCCGTGACAGACACTACGCCGTCATCTGCAAGTTGTCTCAACGTACAGTTGTCATTTAGACAACCGTCAATGTCTTTGACATAAAAATTATACAAAAGAGGGCTTAAACATGATCCCTGGGGGAGACCCATGTAGCTAAATCGGGAAGCTGTAGAGGTTCCATGAGAAAAGCTCATATGTTTCTCTGACAGCAAATTGTACAAATAATTATTCATTAATGGTGAAAAGCCACAAGCGTGGAGTTTATCTGAAAGAACTTCAACAGATACTGAATCAAAAGCCCCCTTTATGTCCAAGAATACAGAAGCCATTTGCTCTTTTTTAGCAAAAGCTAACTGAATATCTGTGGAAAGCAACGCGAGACAGTCGTTCGTTCCCTTACCCCTACGGAAACCATATTGAGTATCTGAAAGCAGGTTGTTCGTCTCAACCCATTTGTCCAGGCGGAAAAGGATCATTTTCTCCAACAACTTTCGAATACAAGATAACATCGCGATGGGTCGATAGGAGTTGTGGTCGGACGCGGGTTTACCAGGTTTTCGAATGGCAATAACTCTCACCCGTCTCCAATCATCCGGTACAATATTGAGTTCCAGAAACTGATTAAACAAGTTCAACATGCGCCTCTTAGCGACGTCTGGGAGGTTTTTAAGCAAGTTGAACTTGATCCTATCAGCTCCTGGAGCCGTATTGCCACACGAAAGGAGTGCGAGAGAGAGTTCTACCATTGAAAAGGGTTGGCTGATCTCATCTATCGAATTCGTGGTTTCACGAGGAATGATCCGTGCCGGCACAGAATCTGGACAAACCTTTCGCGCGAATTTGAGGATCCATTGGTCCGAGTAATCCTCGCTCTCGTTGTTCGTAGTTCGGTTACGCAGTCTTCGCGCCGTATTCCAAAGAGTGTTCATTGATGTTTCACGCGATAGCCCGTTCACGAATTGTCGCCAGTAACCGCGCTTCTTGGCCTTGATGAGGCTCTTAAGTTCGCGTTCGAGAGCCGTGTATACTTCGAAGTGCTCAGGTGTTCCACGCCTACGGAAAACTTTAAACGCGTCGGACTTTTTACGGTAAACCTCGGTGCACTGTTGATCCCACCATGGAGAAGGAGGTTTCCTACGAAATGACGTTCCTGGAACTGGTCGAGTTTGAGCTTGAAGCGCGCTGTCTAAGATCAGGTTGGAGAGGAAGTTATATTCCTCCAGCGGTGGAAGCTCTTCTATCGTCGTTACGGCTTCATCTACTGCTGTCCTGAACTTTGTCCAATCGATGTAACGGGTAAGATCATACGCGGCCCCGTTAAATTTTATTAACCCGAAAAAAAACAACTACACCAAACATATTTTTTTTTTTTTTTTTTTTTTTTTTTTTTTTGTATTGAATTAATTGAAAGAAGAGAAAAAAACACTTTTTACAAAAAATTTTACAAAAAAAAAAACACAATTTTGGATTATTTTTCATGTCGATTCGCTATTATCAAACGTTAATTTTTAACGTTAATTTCATTCGACATTGAGTCTTTTCGAAGTACTCAAAATTGGATATAACTCAATTATGACTGGTTTTACTTTGCTGTAAGAAAGCACTAACTCTATAAATTTTGCGGGAGCAGAGTTAAATTTTTCGAATCGAAAGTCATTCTTGAACTTGAGAAAAAAAAAGTGGAATAAGATAGAGAAAGTAACGTTAACACAAATGTGATTGAACGATCACATATCAAAAACTGATCCAATGCTTAACACACAACCTCAAGAGCGACGAATGGTCTTTATGGATGTACTGATGAGATAAGATTGGCTATTTTCGTGTTTTCAATAATCCACTTTATTACCTTTCGAAGCGAACATACACCTATTCCCTTGAACATTTATTCTGCGCTAACTGGTCCTGCCCACAACTCTTTTCCTACCATTGAAGGAGCAACGCAACCAATCATCATATCCGTGCGACCTGATGAGAAAATTAATTTAAAACTCTGTAAATCGTGAATCGCTTCACGTTGAGCTGTAACTACTCTCCCGGTGCATGGATTGCCTCCTACTCACTCGGGAACGTTGCACATAACCGCATCGGAGGGAACGAATCTCCCGTGTAGCCATCTTAGGCTGCTCGAGCCAGAGCCTACTCCGATATTTAAAGTGTGTAATTACACCTTGCTTCGCAGTTTGAACTCCACCGAGGATCCATGTGCCTACATTTCCCAGTTGCTTGCTGAGGTCAGCTGAGTGCCATAGCTGGGTCCATGAACTGCAGCAGCAGCACCTTCTCGTTTGCACTTATAGACGGGTTACAACTCTGAGCAACTCGGGCAGATGGCAAATGGCACAGTACACGGGACAGGTACTTGCCCATCTACCATGGGAAAAGTGCAAGCGGTGCGTATTCCGAGAATTTCATATTTTCGATGTCGGTCGGTTAAACACCACAAGTAACAGCACACATTTTAAAATTTATATTTATATGCCGTACCATAAATTTAATTTAATTTAAAGCTTGATGTGCAAGAAACAAGTCATCGCGAGGGTAATGGTAAGGGTGAGAAGAGCTCTGGGTGGAAGTCTCGGAATCTGCTGAAGAAATAGTTTTAAACTGAAGACGAACGTGTTCTCTTGTTCTTCTCGTTGGTTGCGTTATTGTCTTGGATGGATTACCATTTCTTGAATACTGGTGGTGGTGGTTGTTATTGTTGTCGAGCTTACTGAGGAATGCTTTTACTTCTCGTTTTGGATTCAGATGTCGAGATCAGACGAAGCATGACGCTAGAGTGCCACCGGAGAAGGTATGCCATAGACAGACAGTGCTCTGGATTCTCATTCAAATGTTGTAAATTTAATTAAAAACTTGATGTGGAAAGTAAATTAGAAATTGAGTTAAAACCGTTGCAGCAAAATTTATTTATAATCATTTCCCCCGATAGAGCTTGAATCAGACGCATTATTTATTAAGCAACTCCTGGAACTCAACCTGGCTACTTTCCCTCGGTTTACTCACCGTGCGAGGAAAAGGTCCCTATCTGTGAGCTCTGACTCAATTAAGCTAAACTCACTTCCCGGAAGCACATCGAAGGGCGTAAAAAGAGGCAAGCTGAACGCGAACCGATCAGTGGGAGTAACTTTCAGTCAACTTTTCTTCACCCTGCCGTCTCCAGCTGCTGGATCAATGTAGAGGTTTCAATCACTTTGCGTCAGCTGGTCGCCTCGGCCCTGTCTCGATTGCCGTCAACCATGTAAAGAATTCCAAATTCGATAAGCGCTTCACCAAAACGAGTGCTATTAAACTAATTCACTTTGGCTCGGAAAAGAATCCCGACAAGAGCGGGGTTGTGGGTGGCAATAGAAGGAAGCCAATGTCGGTTCTTTGATAGACTTGCCCGCCTTCGCCATTCTTCGGTGGTGTCGATAAAGTTAGAGTGCGACGGAAGTCCAAGAACGAAGAACGAAGCAGAAGTGGACAAAAGTTGGTTGCTTTGATGGATGGAAAGTTGAAACGATTCGCAACAAAGAGGAAGTTTGTGTTGCCTCAGTGAAGTCGAGTAACGGAAGATGGGTAAATTAAGTGGATAAACTCGTATAGATTGATGCGACGTAAAAGTGTATCAATTTTGTGCTGGATGGGACTGGGAAGGGTTTTTTTTTCGGTGATGATTGGTCAATCACTTCCTGAGAAACACAAACTGATTGAGTAAACTGAGTTCCATAGTTTTGCCAGTGTATTAATGAAAAAAATGTTGGAATTTTGAAAAGAAGTAGATACTTAACAGCTGGAAGTGAAAGTGACTAACAAAAAGAGGTATTGCTTCTTACTACTGAGAATACTCTCACCGATAGAACGGTGTATTTATTGGCTGGTTAGTTCTCCTTTGAAATCTCTTGAACAGCTCAAACATAATGGTTTCTTACGTATGCTGGCTGCAACTCAATAATTGTTATGATTTTTCACTATAAAACGAGTATTAAAGGTAGTTGTCCTGTTCAATGTTTAAAAAAAGACGTCAAGAAGCAGCTATACGTTGTTCCTCACTTAAAAATCAATCACTCGAAAAAAAAGTCCTCCTAAATGAGCTGTCATCAATCACTTCCGGTTTAGTAACCCTTTAGCAAGGTTTGAGTGGAAATACCCAAAGCCAAATCTAATCTTTCAACGCAACGTTGAACCGGCTTTTCCTCTGTTCAACGATAGACGATGATCTAAGAACACCGAAAGAAGGTAAAGTAATTACTGTTTGAAATCCGACCCACAAATCATACCGTCAACGACAGACCGTCCAAACCGACGCTCCCGGGTCATCGCAGCCCTTTGCTGCTGCTATTCCAAACCGCTCACGGTTGCTGTGTGTCCATTTCCTAGAGGGTGGCAATTTTGCACTGACAGTGACGTTGTTGTCATGCAAAATGAAAAAGAATGAACCTGTTGCTAATGAGTCAAGACTAATCGATTTTCTTTTCCTCCATCTCGGTTCGCTTTTGGCGACCCTTCTAATTACAGAAAAATGCAAAAATCCATTAGGAATGGAGTCCGGGGCAATCAACGATTCTCAGATAACGGCCAGCTCGGCGCATGACATCGGCAACGTTGGCCCTCAACATGCCAGGTAAGTTCTAGGAGAGGCCATCAGGAACTCACTTAATCTGTTTCGGCAACCGTCTGTGTGTCCTGGTTCTTTTGTTCTGTCGGCTTTTCAAACGGCTCGCAATCGAAAGAGCATTTTCTGGTTCATTTTTAAATCTTCCGCTTCTACGCGAGGTTCACGCTTCTTCTAATGTACATTTCCGGGATAGAAGCCATCAGAAAAAAGGCGATTATGCACTACGCTGCGAAGCCGGAGGAGTCGGAAATGTGAACATAGTCGTGAAGCGTAACAGAAGTAGACTCCTTTCAACGGCAGCGGATTGAATGTGGACCGTCGGCTGCAGGATAACAATTCCACATTATCCTCATCAGGATAACAAATTGCTCTCATTTAAAATGAAAAATCACTATATGTATGTATACCAACCAACTACGGCCTGGGACGGACGGCAAGGCTTGTGTTACCCACAGCGATGCTACCGTTGCGTTGCGGGTAACGTGTTTTCTTTAGCGAATTCTGTTGCTATTGTTCCTCGAGAATGCTTTCAGAAGAAACGGGGCACAGGAGGGGTACATATAATCTACCTCCCGTCGTGGGCTCGCTTGCAGAATTTTCCTAGAACTTACGGTAGCAATCTCAACCGACAAGTGGTTGATATTTAGAGGAAATTGTCGATGATAATGGATTTAAATTTTGTATTGGAGTTTGGTTTAAATAAATTATTCTTTTCGTGCGTGAAGTGGAAGCTTTTTGGATTTTTGTATTAATCTTAAAACAAAACAAAAAGCAAATCAAAGAAATTCATTGCTGCGCCATAAATTAAGGAACATTGAAGCAGGGAAAGACTAAAAAAGATTCAAACAAAAATGGTCACCGGAAGTCCGGTTTGAGTATGATCCTCTTCAAGGTTTCACGAGCATGAGCATGAGCATATTGAACACCCGTAGTTTGCTAAAGCCTGTCCACGTTAAATTTCGGACACTTGTGTTTCAGTGTAGATTTTGAATTATTTCACGGATCGCTGGAACGTTTCACTTATATGAAAGCTGAAACTCGTTTATTTTGTGGTACAACATGTTTACATTCTTGTTACATTCAGTAAAATAGCGTCGAATCAAGTGGAAGTGAGCAAACGCGTTGTGTAAGAACGGCAGTAAAATCCGAATTTTTTCGGTATGCGATCTTGCCAAGAAACTAAAACTGCTGAAAAGTACCGTGTTTTGTGTTTGTAAATAATTTGACCAGCGCTTAACTGTGGATCGGAAGGTTGGAAGTGCAACAAATCGAAAAGTATGCTCCCGACGAATGGACAAGAAGGTGGTAACCATTATTGATAAAAATCCCAATCTTTCTGTGTGAAATGTGTCTCGCAAAGTTGGAAAGTCAAAATCATACGTACAAAAAGTGAAGCAGAGGCAAGGACTGAAAGTTTACAAAGTGAAAAAGGTGCCCAACCGTGATGACAAGCAAAATTTCACTGCAAAAAGCCGTGCTAAGGAGCTTTACATCTATTTCTTGCAAACATTTCCTTGTATCATAATGGATGACGAAACATACGTACTCCAAGACTTTCAGCAGCATCCGGGTCTGGCTATTTATACCGCAATGCAAATGAACGCCGTTGCCGAGCATTTCCGGACAAAGAAGGTTTCCAAATTTCCGAAGAAGTATTCGATTTGGCAGGCCACATGATTTGGCCTCTTGTCACTATGTGAAACTTGTCCTGGAATGGTATAAGGTACAAGAGGTCAAATACGTGCCAAAAACAGCCAATCCACCAAACTGTCCAGAACTTTGCCTAATAGAGAAGTACTAGGCTCTTGTTAAGCGGAAACTCTTCGAAACTAAGAAGAAAGCAAATGGTTCCGATGATTTCAAGAGAAGATGGAGAATCGTCACAGCGGGCGTATCTGAGGATACCGTACGGAACCTGATGGCGGGTGTACCACACAAAGTTCGAGAACTTCACAGAAAGTTCAAGAATTTTACAGAGAGAAGGATTAACATCTTAATCAACTGTTTCTAATGTAGATATAACTCTCTGTTTGATCACAAACAGCACACGGCGTGCTTACTATTGTGTGGATAGCACCGAACACGCGTCCCCTCAGGAGCGTGTATTGCTTCTACCCTTCGAGAGCGGCTAGCAAGCAAACCGCCTTATGCTATTATTGTAGCTAATGTGGGCAGCGTTGAGCATCATAGTTTAGTTGGTGTTCTAGTGGTGTTCTGTTGTTGTAATAAATTGTATCGGTACCCACCAAGCTGACACGCTGCCTCTCGATGGAAATAAATTGAGTCCAAGGCAAATTAGTTCGTTTAACTCGCCTTTAATCATGTCCATCAGGCAAAGTAAAAATCACAACGTAGGGCCTGGTAGCGTCCACCCACCGGACCACAGCGTCCACCTGTTAGTACCGTAGCCACCAGACGAGGTTTTCCCTCAACCGAACCACGGTGAGCCATTTAGCTCCCACATCTTTACGCAGTCGGCTCGAGTAGTCCCCGACGGTGGGTCTACGCTACGCCCTTGGTGGAACTGACCGGTAAGGTGCCGAAGTCAGTCCAGTGACTCCGGTGGGGTCTGGCATCCGGTTCACTGGCACCCCGATGACCCAAAATCGGTTTCACGACGCGTTCTACTCAACTTGTCCCAGGCGGTGGATCTAGCCTACATCGATGGAGAGTTCTTCGGAGCAGGAATTTCTCCCGAACCGATCAGTCGTCATTCCACTTCATCCACTCTCATAGGGTGCTGAAGTTGATCCGGCGATTCCAGTCCGCCGGTACCCCGATGACTCCAAACCACTCAGTGGTTGCTTTGCACTGACTTGCAGTGCTTCTAACCAGCGATGGTGGATCGTTGGTCATTTCACCACTTATTGTTCTATCAACAGCGTTCTATGTGTCTTTTTCGTGGCACATCTCTTCGATAACATTGTTGACTGTCACGTCACGCATTCAAAGACAACGTGCTCCGGTGTCTCCTCCAGGTTCGCAAACTCTGGGCAAAAAGGAAGGCAAACTGATGCAGATACTTCCAGAAGCAGACGTGCCCGGACAGGCACTGAGTCAGATAGAAGTTCACCTCTCCATGCTTCCTGTTCGCAAAATAGCGTGTCCCGGGAGTTGATGTCAGCTCGCTGAACTGCTTTGCGGTTGCTAACCAGCACTACCTCCGTTTTATGATGAGCCAGCTGTAGTTTTGCTCCAGTCATCCTCGTTTCAATGATGTCAATCGCCTCCACCGTCAGCATTTCGACCTCTCCCAACATCTCGCCCGTTATCGTTAAGACGACATCATCTGCAAATCCGACGATCTCAACTCCATTAGGCAACTTCAGCGTTAATACTCCATCGTACATCACGTTCCAAAGCGTTGGGCCAAGAATCGAGCCTTGTGGCACCCCGCCGTGACCCTGATAGCTTTCTGCCCCAACTCCGTTTCGTATACCAAGATTCTGTTCTGGAAATAACTGCTGAGCATCCTGCTCAGGTAGCTAGGAACATGTATTTTGTGCAGTGCTGTGGCGATAGCCCTCCAGATGGCGCTGTTAAAAGTGTTTTTTACGTCGATTGACGTACGGCTCAGAACCGATTGCCTCTCCTTTCCTGCTTTGATGCCTTCTCTGCGCTCTGCAAGACTACTTTAATTGCTTCCACCGTCGAGACCCCTTTTCGGAATCCGAATTGCCTCTTCGAAAGGTCATGATCGCTCTCCGTGTACTGCATCAGCGTCCTTAATAAGGATTATCATTTCCAAAAGCTTACCGAGGGTTCCCAGCAAGCATATGGATCTCTTAGATGCTGGGTCACCTGGTGGCTTTCCTGGTGTTGGCAGCAACACCAAATTCTGAACCTTCCATCTGTCTGGGAAGTAGCCTTCATCTGCGCCGTGCTGAACATGTCTGAAGACGCCAATATCGCGGTTTTAAGTGCTACATTGGGGATCCTATCCGGACCGGGAGGTTTCTGCATCTTCAGACTCTTGCTCAACTCGATCTCCCGTTTGAGAACGGTGCGAGCTCCCCGATATACAATTTTCCGTTCTTCTCTCTCAGCTGCTGTCTGTGCTCTATAAAACTAGAGCAGAATCGGTTGGCGCGGGTAGTGCGGTTTTGAATTGTCACGAGTATATTCCAAAATAACATTATATCCATTTCCTATAACTGCACAATTTTCAACGAATATGTTCTAATTTAGTACACTTAATCATTAAGTTTTACTATAGAGTAAGAAAGGTGCAGTCCCTCCATCAGTGAATTAATTACGTTTTTTTATTTATTTAACACACATTTGGCTTCAAGACCACACAGACTAGTGACACTTTATTCTATTCTTAAAATCTAATTTGCTTACAGTAAAATCAAAAACATCACAAACATTACTGAAAAGCCGGCAGCATCTGTCAAGTGGGCTGTTGTAGTAGGTTGTGTCGGCTGCTCCTCTAATATTGATGTGAAAATTCTGGAGTTGGTTGCTACTTCTTGATGAAGGCAGCATCTTCCTACAGGCACCTCGTTTTGTATACTTCCTAGTTCATCGGAAGCCTCGAAAGAAATAACTAGGTGTGGGAGATATATGAGAATTCAACGCTTACCTCCTTGGTGAGGACGAAAAGTGCCCGTTCTCCTACCAATCGTTTCCATCCAGCGTCAGGTATGTCTCATCATTGACGACGATATCGCACTTCGACAGAAAAAAAAGTCTTTCACCAGTCCCTTCAGCCGCTCCTTCTGGGTGACTGCTTGCAGCGCCCACATGGCCGGCCTCCACTGACGCTTCCGCATAACAATGTTTATCTTACCCAGGTTCCACCAATCTCTCGGTCCATGGCGCGGAACGATGAGGCCACCTTGTCGTCGATCTTCTTCTTTTTCTTTTCGGGTTTTGGAGCAGTTGGAAAATGACCTCGATTTTGTCCGAAAATCCTTTTGAACAAGCAGAATTGTCGAATTTGGGACAAAGCCAATCCACACGAGGCCCTTGAAGTGGCAATGTATCCCCAGAAAGTTACTGTTAGGTGTGCATTTTGGCAGGCCATAACCGTCAACAGAGAGCCCTACAGATCGAAGATTACCGCCTTCTACTGGCCTAAAATGGACGATATGGATGTGAAGGATATGTGGTTCTAACAGAACGGTGCAACGGACCACACAGCGCACAAAACAATCGATATAAGATAATTTCTCACGGAGGCGATGTCAACTGGCCACCAATATCGTGTTATTCAACCCCGCAGGACTTTTCTTGAGGGGTTATGTTAAGTCACCAGTTTATGCCAATAAGCCGCAAACCATTGAGATTCAGCCCGATTTGTGTGCCAGAGTCATGGAAATTTGGACCTCTCGAATGCATACCACCAAGCGAAGCCAAGGTGCCCATTTGAACGATGTCAGATTCCATACATAATGGTATTGATAGGCCTTTCAAACAAAAATAAATAAATCTTGTCAATACCTCACACACAGTTTGTTTTATGCAACTTTGAAGATAGGAAACGCTCAACATAAAATACTTTAGCATTCTTTAAGTCTGGATTGCAGTTTCGAAACCATCATTAAATCAAAACTTTCGTAAACTTGATATAACTTACTCTACCCTAAGACATGAAAATCAGTATGATTTGCTATTTCGGTTTCGAAAAACATGTTACCGGCTTGTGCCTCTAACCACAAGAAACACCTTTCAGTTTTCGCAGACAGGAAAAAAAAAGAGGCTAGGTAAAAACCGTCAAAAGGCAAACAAAGATAAATAATAACGAACTACCGGCTGGTCGTCGATGTGTGGCTGTGGATGGAAAATGGAAACTCAAGAAAAACGATATCCTCCTATCAGGCAATCGAGAATTCAGTCTTGGAACCACCTCACAACTCTTCACGAAGCGAGTTGGGTGTGTGAAGAAAATGTGGACAGGGAAAATGAATTGCTTCACCCTTGCTCCAATTTCAGCCGGTCGGTCAGCCGTGCGTCGTGTCGGTGTGTGGCAACAATGGGAGAAAATTATTTTCCATTTTCGCAAATGAGCAAGCAAACGACGACTCCTGGTGTTCTTATTTTTTGCGACTGCTGTTCCCTCTTTGTTCCCTGCACCGCATCACACGCTCGATGAAAACGTTTCAAAATTGAGTTGAATAGCGTTACTCTCTATTGCGTTACTTTTCCACTATTGAAAAAAAAACTGATTTCACAGAAAAAATGACAAAACTATAAGTAAGTATAGAAGTGGTTCGACATTTTAAACTATCAAGCTGAGCTCGACTCCACTTTGCCTTACTCTCAGTGGCCGTGCAAACCTAATAGCTTGCCGTATTTTATTTTCGCAGGTTTTTCACCGTTCTTGGGGTGCGAATTTCTTTCTCGTTTATCTTTCAACCCACCACGCGAGGGTTATTCAAACAAAAGATGCATGCTGGCGAGGGTAGAAGGAGGATCGTTCCTTTCAAGTTTTGCTCGCTTCGATGCTGCGATCCCATCCCACTTCAAACGTGGTGCTGTGTGCGGTTATTGAATGGCGTGCGAGATGAAGCAACAAATGTAGCAGCCAAGACGAAACACATCCAACCTATGCTACAAGCTGCAAGATCCTTTTCAAAAGCGCTGCTATTTGTTTCCATTTTCCGTCAGCCGTGAACCAGCAAGAGATAATGGAAGTTTTGTGCAGTGAATGCGAGATTACGTGTGACTGTCACTGGCGAAGTAAGGGAGGGCCAGCAGGAGGGTGAGTTAGTGGAAAGCATTTTCAATTTGCTTTCAATGCTGACTTCGTGTCAATAGCAGTGTGTTTGTGTTTTCGCCGTTCGGTTTGACAGTTTATGATGCTCTTTTCTTGATTGGCGATACGTGAGCGATTTTCCGATGTAAACAAAATTGATGGAGCAGGATGAGAAGGATTATGTTTACCAATAAATAGAAGTGGTAATTTAGTGAACGTACTGTGTTAATAGTTCTGGAACCGCAGAATGCATGGTAAACTTAACATTTTTTTTCAACAATATATGACCAATTGAACTTCATTTACACATGTGTGGTTAATTTCGCTGGCCTATTCGGCGGAAATATTGTGATCGTATGAGGAAACCAGATTTAGCAAAAGTGAAGTAGAACATCGTTTGGTGATAATGATTTTTGGAGTTGTCTGAGCCAAAAAAAAAACTGATAAAACGAGCAGACAATCGTAAATACTAATGATACTGGCTAATCCCAAATAATTTAAAATACAGCCATAAAGTTACTAGCAATTTTCAATTTTGCATTTTTGCATTAAAGCTTTACTTTTTTTTCCTCAATACACTCAGTTTCAATGTTCCAGCTCGGTAATCTTACCGAACTGTCAAATTCAGTTAAAATGATGGTGCTGCTGCTGGCGTGGGTGGGAATAATTTATTCATCCCAAAATAAAAATTATAGCATTGTCGAGAGTTAAAACTTAATACTCATTATTCAATCATCTTCTCACAAGTCACCATGGCCTAGTGAGATCAGCTACGTAGTAACAGCTCTTCCCAAAAATACAGGATCGAATCCCATGTCAGAAACTATGATGCGGCGGTAGACACGGCGAACAAAAACGGCAGCAGAACAGGAACGGCACCTTTGTCGTGATGAATCCAGATCTCTTGGATGCACTTTCGAAAGCCAAACCAAGCCAACGCGAACGAAGAGGCACTATTCTAAGGTGATTTTCTTTCACGCACTCAGGGACACAAAAAGGATGTGTTGTCTCGAAAATGATCGATGTATTATTGCTGATTCTTGGGAGATTTTTGGGAGAGCCAAAGATTTTTCTGGTCAGATCCTGACTATCAGTCGGTGCATACAATTACAAAACTCATCAGGGCCCATTTTTATAAGTTTTGATCAGATACTACCCTTCCCAGCTGCCTTGTTGTTCTTAAGCTGGTTGATGGAATCCTTAGCCTCGCTTATCGTGAATGTTGGCTTATCTCCTTCGTCCGCAGTTACGATAAAGTCATTTCTCCTGCTATTGTGATGTTCCGTCTCTGTGCCATTCAGGTGTTCATCGCAGTGCTGTTTCCACCTTTCGATCACCTCACGTTCATTCACCAAAATACCTTCAACCTTATCCCGACACATTTCAGCTCCTGGCACAAAGCCTTTGCCGAATGTGTTGAGTATCTTATTAAACTTTTTGCCTTGCTTGAGAACGATCCAGCTGCTCTATTTCTTCGCACTCCAACTCCTCTAGGCGGCGCTTCTTGTCCCGGAAAATATTAATTTGCTGTATTTGCTTCTTTTTGTATCGCTTCACATTTTGACGGGCTCCTAGCGGACGCATCATCACCAACGCTGCATTATTTTCGTCTAAAACCGTCTGACAACTTCTCTTCATACCAGTTTTTCCGTCAATTTCTATCCACAAATCAAATGGCGACTACTGCTGGCATTGATGGCTGCTTTGACACTATATCAGCAGTCTTCAAGAGAGGCTCTCCTTGATCCGGCAACGCTGATTCTAGGCTTGGCGCGTATTTAGTTGCGACTTCGGGTTGCTTCAGCTGTTCCAGATTATACCGTGGCGGGCATTGGTACCGAATGTTCTTTACTGAGGAAAGTCTTTGGTGCATTTTGACCATAGTGGTAGTGGACCGAATCTATGTTTGCGCCGAAATAGGTTCTGACCTCAATAAAATCCGAGAAGTGCCTTCCAAAACGTGGTCAATTTGTGATTCTGTTTGTTGTGGTGATCTGCAGATGTACCGTATGGGAGGTATTGCTGGAATTAGGTTTTGCGTAAGGCGATTCTTGGAGGTCACAAAATCGATGAGTCTGATGCCGTTTCTGTTCGTATGCTGGGGTGCGCCAAATTTTCCTATAACTAGACGAAATTCCTCCTTCTGGCTAACCTGAGCATTGATATCTCCGATAAAAAGCGTCCTTATCGTCATCATTCCTTCCTTGGTGAGGACTTTACATGTTGAATATGCTGACATTGAAGAAATGGCCTTTGATTCTCAATTTGCACTTTCTGTTTGACTTTCTGTTTGACACTTTCGATTGACCACCACTCAATCACGTGCTTTTGCATTTCGTCTAGCAAAGCACCTACAGTACTGCAATATAGAGCTTGAGGACCCTCAATAAGTCGGAATGTTAGAATGCATGTACTTTCAAGAAATTGAGAGACTTTCAGTTCCATGTTCTGAGTTTCCAATCGTTAGTCCATTTTCGTAACCTGGTCTATGCCGATTGTTCCAGTCCGTTTTAAAATTGTACTTAGGATTTTCATGGCTGGCTTGTAAGGCCTGCACCAACTCCCTGTCTCGCTGGAGAACCGTGGCACTGATTAAAGTTCCACGCTTCACGAGGACGAGCAGACGCTCGGATAGGCTGCCTCCCTCCTTTCCTCCTACGTCTCTCAAACAAGGTAGAACCGGGGTTGATTACCCGATCTTTCAGCATCATGGGGAGTTACTGTACAAGTGGCTAAGAACAACGATGTGGGGACTATTTTATACTTATCGGTACGGCCTAAGTGAAACACAAAACTTGTTTTGTTGATGTATTATAAAAGATTCGGAACCACTCACGTTTTGAGTGGTTTGAATTTCTCATATGTTTTTGAAGATTAGCCAAATCAGCCTGCCTACTCAGATGAACGATTGACTTGAACATATTTTTTTTCTTAACTTCTTAACTTAACTTTATATTATTGTTTTTAAGAACATTATTATACATTTTAATGAAACATGCACAAGAGAAGGTGTTATAAAACACGTTTTCAAATTACATCACACCAACAAAGGTGTTTTGCAAAACACGTGTTTTGACATTTCGACGGATTTGTCGTAGGAGATTTTGATTGCACTGATAACGAGTAGAACATCACAGTGATTAAGAGTTTTTAATAATCGGAGTTGGTGTAGCAAATGAGCCTTAGATTTGTTTTTGAATCCCATGCTTGGCGATGTAATTTTTTTTTGTGTGAGGAGCGATTTTTTGATACCTTATGTTTTATTAGGCTGCATTTATTACGCTTTTAACGTCACATAAAAATAAGAAACAACGATGAATAATCATTTATGGATTACTTGTATTGGTTATTGAACAGTATTTTCAACATCTGTATTTATTTATTTATTTATTTATTTATTTATTATTAAATATATTCCATCTGACCGAGGGTGGTATTAATGAATTTGTTTATGACGGGGAAAATCCGTTTTGACTTGGCGTAAAAACCCCATATCTTTTGCAATACAATACAGTATAATACAATACAATACAATCCAACACACAAAACATGGCTTAGTTGCACATTCATAAACACAATTAAAATAAAAAAGATTACAAACGTAGAGTATGGTCAAAGTATAAAATAAGAAACATCCATAGTTCGGAGCAGTCCTCGTCGTCAATCAATTGGAGGAACAAAAACTTGCTCATTATCTTTATCTTTCTCATACTATCCATGCCATTCTGTCAGTCTGCGCTTGAATGTTGCCAGAGTACAATTGAAGTCGAATAGAAAATAGACAACGTTGAACCTTGCTGACATGAAGCGGACAGGGTGATGAAGTCCATATGATGAATTAAGGGGTTCAAGCAGCAAGAAGTCCCGTTGGCGAAGCATTCGTTCAGGAGCGTAGAGGTTGAGCTGACTTATTAGCTCAGGTGAGTCAATTCCACCTGTAAGTGTATTGGCAACGAAAACAGCTTACGCAATATTCCGTCTTTGGTCCAATGTCTGTACTCCCAGCAATCTGCATCTATCTTCGAATCGTGGAAGGTTCAATGAGTCACGCCACGGTAGGCGACGCAGGGCATATCTCACGAATCTTCTTTGAATTGTTTCGATCCTAGCTATCCATGTTGCCTGGTATGGGCACCACACAACAGAGTTGGATTCCAAAATTGATCGCACCAGAGCACAGTATAAAGACCGAAGGCAGACAGGATCTTTAAATTCACTAGATATTTTTAAAATGAAACCCAGCTGTCTATCCGGTTTGCTGATAATATCGTCGTAATGCAATCGATAGGTTAGTGCCGAATCAAGAGTGACGCCAAGTTAACGAACTTGATGAACACGCTCGAGAGGCTGGCCGTTCATTGCATAATTGTGCGTGATCGGATTGAGCTTGCGATGAAACGAGATGATGTTGCATTTGTGGATGCTTAACGTCAGCATGTTTCGGGTGCACCAATCAGCAAACCGATCCAACAACAGTTGTAGAGCATAGCAGTCTTGGACAGTTTTGATCACCATGTAGATGTTGACGTCATCAGCGTAAACACACGGCAACTAGATGGTACCCAACAAACATCAGTGTTGAAGAACCGCTTGTTCAAATAAATTTGGAGAAGTTATTCAGCTTTCTAAAAGAAAAAGCCGGTACGGTAGAAAGCTCGTTAATGAAGAGTGAGAATAACAAAGGGCCAAGATTGCTCTCTTGTGGTACGCCGGATGAAATTGAGAATGCTTCCGAAGACTCTAATCCTATTTTAACGGTGAGCCTACGGTTTTTAAGGTATGATTCAAACCAGCTGACAAGGTCCGCAGAGATACCAATTCTTCGTAGGCGTTAAAGTAGTATCCCATTGTTAACTCGATCAAAAGCAGATTTGAAATCAGTGTAGGCAGTGTCGATCTGTGCACCAGCATCAATGTTGCGGATGCAAAACGAGGCAAATTGGATGAGATTTGTCGAGGTTGATCTCTTGGGAAAGAAACCATGCTGATCCGTAGAGATGTAATTCTTACACGAGTCGAAAAGTACCTCGTCCATTATGATTTCAAAATCATTTGAACAAGCACACAACGAAGTTATGCCTCTGAAATTTTCAATATTCTGTCGATCTACTTTTTTAAACACAGGGAACATGACTGACGTCTTCCAACTTTCAGAAAATACATGCTGCCGTAATGAAATTTTGAAAAGTTTCACGACAGGGGAAATCAACTCTCCGCTGCATTTTTTTAAGGATACATGACAGTATGCCATCAGGACTGGATGCAGAGTCTTTCAATTTATTTATTACGTTTACTTGATGGGTCGTGATCTCAAAGCTATTTAGGAAGCACACGTCACTAGGAGTGTCTCTACAAGCGTCAGCAATTTGATGTATAGACGAAGGAGAATCAGAAAAAGCACGTCTGAAGTGAGTTGCACATAAATTGCACTTTTCCGATGCGGATGTGGCGACTTTGTAACCCAGAAACATCTCAACGGGCAATCCATTCTCCTTCCGTTTAGTGTTAACAAACTTCCAAAAATGTCGGCGAAGATTTTCCTGAGTGCGTATACAGTAGCGCTTATACAGGAAACGGTTATACGTGCGATAATTATTACTTGCACGTGCGAAATGATGCTTGGCGAAAGGGAAACGAGACTGACAGTAGGTTTTTAGTGCTTTCGATCATAGGCGTTTAAGCCGTCGTAAATGTACATACCCCCAAGGTGGCTTAGGAGACGGCCTACGCAGTGGCACAACATCAACCAAGTAAGTCTTCAACACGTTGGTGAAGTATTCCACAGCAACATCAATGTCTTCCGTGGTTTCAAGGATGTGCCAGTCAGTTTCACGGAGCGCTTCTAAAAATCCTTCAAAATCAGCACGATGGAAATCAAGCCCTCCGTCATCCAGAATGCCTCCAAATACAATTGGCTGTGAGAGAGTTGCCGTTACTACAAAAACGGGATGATTGGAATCAAGAAGAGAAGGCGGCTCTACAGCTTCTTCAATCTGGCATGCAGCAAGCGTTTTTTCATTCACCAGAGTGAAATCCAGGATTCGAGCGTTCTGATTGTAATTGTGGTTAACTTGAAACAGATCATGCAGACTAAATCCATCAAGTAACGAAGCGCAAGCAGCAGAGATATTTGACTACAATACATCTACGGAAGGACGATCATTACTAGGTGTGTTCCAAACAAGACCCGATTGATTATAGTCGCCAAGCAAAATAGCATGATCATTATTTCCCACACACTTCCAAAATGGCATGTAAATTTCTGTCCCCTGAGACCGACACATGCAAGCGTCCTTTAGCACACAAGAATGAGTTGAAATGGATGAGAAAATAAATGCGTAGGTGTCAGTTTCAGGTGACATAATTTTACACGAAATCTTTCTTTACGTTCCCCGACTTTTTACATACATGAATTACGTCTCGTGTAAAATTCATAATTTCTAAGTGTGCAGATTTGAATGAATTGCTCTCGATATGGTGATTCGCGCTTAGTAAATCATTCTTGCGATCGGGTGGTAGATAAATAACACCAATACTGATAGAACAGCGACGTATCATTAACCTTACCCACAGCTGTTCCAATAAAACATTCACTGGGGTGGGATCGACAAAGCCGTTGAAATTAGCTGAGATAGCGATCAACACTCCCCCTCCACATGATTCATGACTATTTGAATGGTTGCGATCCGTTCTGTACACGGTGTATGATTCTCCAAAAAGCTGGGCTGAGAATATTCTATCATCAAGCCACGTTTCCGTTAGAACTATGCCGTCATAGTGACAAGACGAAACAGCTACGAAAACTTCATCAATTTTTGTGGTTTAGCTGAATTTGAAAGATCATGCGACGAATCGATCTGAAAATTGGAGCTCATTGATTGACGTGCAGTAACATTCATGACTTCGGCTGGACGTATACTAATTTTAGCATTACCAGGACAAAAAGAAGTTGAATCTGGATTGAACACAGCGCGTAAATCTCTTGGTTCGCTGACAGGAACAGATATCATTTGGTCCCGCTGGATGGACCGGGGGTGACGTGCGTTCCGTTGTATGCATGTTTTGATGACCGGATTGGTGATGACTCGATGATTGCACTGATTCACTACTGGGAACGGGATGGAATTTACGAAGCGAAGAAGTGGAAATTTGATCGTACTTGCCTGGCATAGCAAGTTGGAAGACCCCCTCACCAGCTCCGAACACAGGAACTAAACGACTTGGAAGGCTAGAACAGTCAGCAGAAGAGCAGCGGATCTTGACTGTGTCGGGTGGCTTGGGGGCTTCCATCAAGCTGTGTGACGTGCGTTCCGTTGTCTGCATGTTTTGACGTCCGGATGGGTGACGACTCGATACTTTCATTGATGAGCCACCGTTGGAAACGGGATGAAATTCAGGAAGCGAAGATGTGAAAAGTTTATCGTACTTGCCTGAGACTGGTTGTTGGGAGACCCCTACACCAGACCCGACCGCAGGGCCAGAACGGCTCTGATGGCAGGAAACAGGGCGATGATGTTGGCGGAAAACAGTTGGCGCGAGTGGGACGAGCGGCTCGGGGTCCCTCATGGGGCGACAGGCAGTGCGTTCTGGCAAACTGGAGCAGAGTGTGTTGCGGCGCTGATTACTGTATGACATTCGCTTGGGGTTAATGAAGATCCATTTCAGAAACAGGCGTCGAAATTCTGTTTCATCTGTTTCGCGAGAAATCCGAGTGGTGTATTTGTTTGAGGCTGCCATAAGTTTTTTGAGGAATGATCCTCGAACTCCCGAAACATTAATCCTTTCGGCCAGGTTTCCGCATTCAATGCCATATCACCGAACTTGGAATCAATCCCAATTTTGTATGAAATAAAACTCATGCGAGTCATATCGGCCCCTCGTTTTACGAGCGGAACGGCTTTGATTGTGTACTTATAAACAATCTTTCACTAGTCTTTCGACCGCTTCCGGTTGGACACTCGGGTGGATACGAGAAAGATACACCCAAAACAGCTCTACAGGCTCAGGGACGGTTATCACGCCTGTGTCGGCCACGATCCTAGTACCGCCAAGAAGCGGCTTATTGATGGCCAGCTCTTCGTCACGGCGCCTTTTCGGAGTTGGTTGACTAGAAATCACGCTAGGTCCTCGGTGTTAGCGGTGTCATTCGTCTTGACAACTGGGCGATTTGTTGACCTTGTTCAGCCAGTTGCTTTTTGATTTCAGCATGCACGGACTCTTGTTTTTCGGTAATTGCTTTAATTGCTTCACCGAACGAAGAGACAGAAGTTTTGAATCGAGCCATCTTCATTAATTTCACGCACTCGTCGCACATCCACAAAAGGTTTGGGTCTTCATCCTCTCGGAGAATGCAGGTGACAGAATCCTCCTCACCTTTTATTGGCTTCGCACAGTGATCACAGGCAGAATTCGACATGATGCGGTGGAGAGCACGGTAGCACTCGGCCACGCAAAACATTCCAATTCAACTGTTGCGCGTCGTAGGCAATACCCTATTGCTTTAAATCGCCTATTAACGGGTTGTCGTTCAGGCGACGGAGGTGAAATAGCAGTGCGTGTAAATTGTGAGCGGTCCAGCACAGAACAAGATGTCCGAACCGAACGAAATTAGTTCCACTTCATTGAATTTCACAACGCGAGAAATACACATTAACGAAGGTTTCCACGGTAAACTTCACCAATTCCTGATCAACAACGCATTCATGCAAACGGGCATAATCGAAAAAATAGATTTACGATAACCCGTACACAAAAAACAGTTGATGAAAACGGCGCAAAAATCACAACAAACAAACATCGACAATGAAAGAAAAAATTATAACAAGTTGTTTCGCTTGGGGCCAGTCATTTACCAACCTATTCAATAAAAATTTACAGGATGTAAACAATGCAGAACCAAAAATACACAAAGTTTCAAACATTTAACCTTAAATCAAGAAAGGTAGCTATTTGCGTGTGATGCAGTTTAATGGTAGGCAACCTTTATTATGTTCTATATGCAATCGGATAGTTGATCATGGCTGGCACACAATTGATTCGTAGCGATTGCGAACAGTTTTCCAATTGGTTGTCTGTCAAATTTACTTAAATGGAACGCAAACATACCTATTGTGGGCCAGCCATCAGATACCTTGTTCTTCCGTTCGGGTTCATATTGGCCATTCAGTGACCTAGAAGAAGTTTCCTTCAATCACAAAAGTCCATATTTTGTTATGTTTCAACAATTAAATTTGCATAAAAACAACATAAGGAACCTTTTTTAAGCTCTCATGATTTCAATGACTACTATATCTGAAAAAACAAATCCCACAAAAAACTGCAAACTTAAATGTGAGAAAGAGTAACGGAACCGTAAATCAGATTCACCCGTCAATAATTTATCTATCCTCTGACTGCGGCATGAGTTCAACAAAAAAACGTTAGTCATTCAACCGTGCCTCTTGAACGCGCTGAACGATTACATGACTCACAAGCCTTTTCAAATATTGATAACTTCCACAGACGAGTTTTACTCGCTCAAAAGAATACCATTAGGCCGCTGCACCATCATTGAAACTTGAAACCTCCCGAAAATCACCCCAACGGGAGTGAATCCCACCTCCCCCAAATCTCACTCATATATTTTGCAGCAGCAAAGTGAAAGAAAGAGAGAGGGAAAGTTTTCCACCTTCCATCATTTTACGGCCGCACTTTGCATTTCCCACTCCTATCACATCCACCAGCTGCCCCATTTCCCCTCGTCCAGGTGTGTTCTGCAGTAACGCATGAGGAAAGCGGGAATGAGGGTCCTTTGTACACATAGGACTTCAAGGTACCTATATTACGGCAATATTTTAGCCGTGCCGTCTTCCCCCACGTTGACTGGCTGCTGGCGTGCCCCTTTCGGAAAAGCCTTCGGAATTTTTTATGACCTCTCATTTCTCATACGACACAACGCCCCAACCAGTCGGGCATGGCTGGTAAAGTAACAGTCCTCGCCCCTTTACACTCTTCACTACTGAGGATAGGGATTTCAAGCGGTAGCGTTATGAACCAGAACGTGCCTGAAAACTAGTACCCGGTGGGTTTTGGACGTTATCGGGGTAAAACCGGCACAAGAGGATCGCTGAATGGTTCAAGTGCTGCTACGGTAGGGTCGATGAATGGGCGTGTGTAAAAAGTGATGAAAAATGGGGTTTCTTTAGGGCACTCATGTACGAAGCTTTTTCACGGTGAGCTTTTATTTCTAGCTTCTGTTTTGGGGATTGGTTTTGGTTAGGTGGAATCGAGAGTCTTCCGATCGATGTGTGAAACATTGCACCTTGAATTCAAAGCTCGTAGCTTTAAGGTTTTTCGTCATTTATTTTAGTTTTAGGGAATAGTTATTTGAAATTGATTCGAACCAAATGATAATGATTGCATCAATTCTTAACAAACAACACTGTAGAGAAACTTAACGAAATACAAATTCCTCCAGCGGTGCCATCATGAGCTGACTTTCAAACTTTTACTGTAATGGGCTGAATTTATACTTCCACCCTCTAACGATCTAGCATCGGGTTACACTAACAACCAACGGCAGGAGGTTTTTCCTTGGAATTCATTAAAAATTGTTTGCTACAGCAAATGATTACTCGTGAACTTGAAACGAACGAAACTGCGAAATGTTTCAGTAGAACTTTTTTGTTTTCTTCGTCTGATTTGTGTCTCTGCATTTTGAAGTTGCCTTTCGCTGGTTTGTTATGTAGCATCACACACATACATCTATTTAAAATATAACTGCGGTATCTTCCCGCCAATCTGGACCCTGTTAAATCGACCATTTGATTATCCGTTAACATTGTCTCTTATGGAACTTAATTCACTGTCTAGATAATAAGCACTGATTGTATGAATTTAGCAGTCAGTTTTTCGTCAGTTGTGTTTTTGTTGTTCTGTGATGCATCGAATGCTAACGCAACCATTGCACACGCGACAGAATTTCACAAAAATTTCTTGATTTACTTTTTCAAAATAAACTTATGCAAATAACAAAACATTTATAAATTTACGGAAAAAAAATACAGCGAAGGAAAACACGTTCACTCGTAAACAGTGACTACACAGAAAAAAATAATTAAATTTAACAAGCGCGTAAAATTTTCCCTTGTTTAATTCTATGCCAAAGGAGGTGTAAACAACGAAATTGTTTGAAATCTTCCATGTGCCATACAACAATGTTTGCAATCTTTCATATAACAGGCTAGATTCATGCGGTATCTGGCTTATATTTACGTGAAATATCCCATTATTTTATGCCAAATCTACCATTCCCTTTATGTGCATTAGATAACGCAGAAAATTAAATGTTTATTTTTATCTGTGTACTACCGTTTTTATCGTAAATTTAAGTCTGCTTGGATGCACGTAATAGAACCGTCCCATTTGATATACACTAATGTCGGTGATTAAAATTAGGCAACAATTAAAATTTTACAAAATAAACAATTTACACACCATTCATAAAATTTAAATATGAAGCATACAATTATTTTCAGGTGCTTCAATCGTACAGGCGTGTAAAATTTTCCCTCGTTTAATTTCAAGCGAAAGGAGGCGTAAACAACGAAATTATCTCATTCATTCATGCGCCATACAACAATGTTTGCAATCTTTCATACAAAAGGCTAGATTCAGGCGTTATCGGGCGTAATTTACATGAAATATCCCATTATTTTCTGCCAAAACAAGCATTCCCTTTATGTGCATTGGATAACGCAGAAAATTCAATGTTTCTTTTTATCTGTGTGGACTAAATGCTTTGAATGACGCTGAAGTCGTAGGCAACGATTAACTATGTAAATCTACTTCTTTTGCAACACAAAATTTTGTCTTTGATCTTTTTAAACCACTTTATGAACTTAATTAACCAACAACTTGTTATAAATTTGGGCACTGAATATTAAATAAAGCCCTATAAAAAAGTATGGACTATCACTGCGAATTGAAAGAAACATTTACATGTTAAATTTCAGGCATTGGATAAATGTGTTGTAAATTTTCAATTGTAAAAATTTCTAAATAGGTTACGTTATAGGTTAAGTTTCTCTTTTTCCTTTGTGTATTTGGTTTGTTTGCTTTGCTGAGTGTATGTATGAACGAGAGCGTGAAAGATGAGCGTGAATGAAGAGCGTGTACATGTGTTTCTAAACCCGAGTAGGCCGCGGGTGATCGGTTCCCAACAGCTAATATTAGATTTTAAGTTAGTTTTAAGGAAGACGGAAACGGTAAAAAGTATTGAGGTAGAAACCTTTAAATTGTAAATGAAATTTTCTCGATGTGAATTGTTAAATGTTAAATGTGAATTGAGTAAATGAAAATGAACAAAAAAAAATGGCAAAACTCGTTCCAATCGAACAAAATGAAAGCAACAATAGAATAGGACCTTACAACATTTGTAAACAAAGCAACTTTCCGCAAAGTGGCTGGGGTTAGAGAGTCTAAATTCAAGAATGTCAGTTTTTTCGAAATATCCAAATTGAAATTTTCGATTTTTCCGGACATCGTATTTTTTAAAAATCCGTTACTCAAGAACGGAGCATCGTAGAAAATAAGTGGTCATATCTTGCCCTAGTGGCAACCTATCGAAAAACCAGCCAAACAAGCATTTGAAAAACCAATAGACCAGAAAACGAATGTTTCCGAGAGCAAAATAAAGAATCCGAAAATTTTCACTACCAACCTTTAGAATTGACGAAAGAAAAATTAGAAGTTAAAAAAATAATGAGACTACTGATTTAAAACATAAATGATATTTTTTTTGGGGGTTTGCTGGCGCCAGGCCTGTGATGATATCGTTGCGTAAATCCTTTAGAATCATTTTGCTAGCCGTACACGGAAAACACGTTCACGACGACGCTGTCGAAAATGACTCGGAAGGAGCTACGTTTGAGAATTTTGAGTCCTTTCGTCTGTTTCTTCAATTGTCTTTTTGTTATTTTGTTAGTCAGTGTTTCGTTTACAAGTTTAATACGGCGTTTTGTGATTTCATCAGTCATGTGTAGTTCAGTACGCGAAGAGTGTCATTTATGTGCTATGAGAAGCAGTTTTCTCGAACCAAAAGTAAGAAGCTATTGTATAGTTCTTTTTGCGTTAGAATGATAGAACTTAACTCATTTTGAAGCATTTCACCAGCCGTGCAAGGATCATGTCGTCCATAGTGACGCTGTTGACACTGCCTAAAAAGGTGTTACATTTTCAAGCTTGCTTCCTCTTTCTCTCAGTCACGTTTTGTATGGTGTTTCCGTCTTTTTGCTATTTAGTTTGTCAGTGTTTTTTTTCAGTCTTTTGTTGTTTAGTTTGTCATTCATGTGCTGTGAGAGTCTGTTTGAACAGTTTTCTCGAATCAAAAATATAGTTGATCGCATCGTCGAGATATTTGAATTCTACCAGTTTTAGTAATGTCTGATGTTACATGTATAATTTTTATGATTTACTGATGGGACTCATGAGAGAGAAGTTTTCTTTAAAAAGAGTTTGGGAAATCGTTGCGTCTCTTAATGTTATTTAATTAGTCGGTCAGTGTTACATTTATAAATTCAAGAGGGCATTCCGTAACTTCTTCAGTCGTTTATAATTTAGTTAATGGATGTCTAGTTCTTATGTGCTTTGAAAGTCATCGATGCATACCTCGTCTTACCAAGATTAATGCACCTATCATTTAGTCCGCCTTAGTCAGTTCTTGTCTTCTACGTCATTCAGTTAAGTTCTATAGTTCTGATGTAGAAAAGTTTACGTTTACTTGTCTGTTCATTGCCTTTTTTTTATTTTTCTAATACTTATCTCTAAGTCGTATAATCGCATCAAAGTCTGACATGCATGTGCAATCTAACAATAATTTTTTGAGTTTTGGTCAGCTATAACATTCACTTTTGGTGGCAAAAGAAAGGTACATCACGAGCTATTCCCTATCTATTATTATAAAATTAGGAGAATGAGAATGAAGCCGTTATAAGATTGTTTGTATACCATTGTTATAATGTATGGTCTTTTTATAATAGCTCTTTGAAATGAGAAATAACAAAATAAGAATGGCACCACGTTCCTAGTTTTAATAAAACTTCTACTCAGTGAATCAAACAGTCGGTTCCCTACGAGTGTCAATAATATTGAACCCATTGTCTATCAATATATACCTGTCTAGCTAGATTTATATTGAAGCGCGGCTAAGGCTCATCATCTCGAGGAACGCATAAGAAAGGTGTTGCTGCCAAGAAGACATCTCACATCATTATAAATGAAAAAAGAGCCCTACCAGACTGCATCAGCATTCAAGGCTCCCAGACTGGATGTCCGTTGGATCACATCTGTAAAATCAGTGCATCAATGCCAGATATGTGACGCGGCATTAAATCAAAATATTCAAGATGTGATACCACCACGTCTGCATATGTCTTTGGTTGCCATCTCACTGCTGATGGCGTAGGCCCACCCATCGCGACCAGATCACATGTCCAAGGGGAGGGCCTCAAAAAAAATGGATAATTAATTTATTAGTTTTATAATTCAGTTTGTATTACTGATTTTGATTGCTTGAACCTATTCCATATCTGAAGAATGTCCATCTTCATTTCTGCAAACATAAAAGTAAGATTTTTCATTTATAGGAGAATATGGACCACCCTAACTTTCCTAAACACCAATATAAGATCAAGACTATTAAGAGCTGCACAACTTTACTCAAAAACTTCAAACTTATCTTTCCGTCTGAATTTCCATTCCCAACCAGGTGCACCGTGAATATTTTGGTTTTAATTATTTCGATTTCCAAACGAATTTTTTCTACGATGCTCTGTTTTGTTAAGAAAAAATCAAGTATTATTTTCCTACAAAAACTAGCCTGATTTTTTTTTAAATATCTTTTTGGTTTTTATTTTGATCATATAACTATTGTGGACAAAAAAAGGGGTGTCCTTCGGCCTATTGTGTACAATAGAAAAAACAAACCAATGCCAGCTTATGTGTGCCAACCAAATAATTCCTCTGACGACATTATCGCTGGCATTGAAAAAAAAGATGATTACATGATTACAAAAATGATTCCACTCCCTGTCGAAGTGACTTTAGAGCTATTGGCCGGAACTTTGACTATAGCCGTCGGAAAGAAAAATGTTGGCATATTCTTCAACTTACTAGCCTAGTTGATCAGTGCATTTTCGGTTTTCGCCACAAAATTGTTCGAATAGCTCTTCCGCTTCAAGTTCGCCCAGAAATTTTTAATTGGGCACAGCAAGGGCATGTGTGGGAGTTTGGCGTTCTAAGAGTACGACTGGGATCTTCAAACGCTCTATCTCCTCCAGCCACCGCTTCTAGTAATTGACCGAGCCCAGAACCGGTCAGAACACAACATAATCCTTAGGGTGGTGTTTCTTAATGTAGGCCACAACGTCCGGTATGCACTTCGTGTGTACACTTTCCCGTTGACCACATGTCCCGAAGAAAAGAAAAGTGGCTTTGGCATCCCCTTCACACTGATTGTACAAGAGAACCTTCTTCAGGAACTTTGAGTAGGAGATGTACTGCTTATGATCACAACCATGTTGCGCTTTGTAGGGAAGACATCCTTGACGAGCACCTTCGGCCGCTGCTTTTGGATGGTCGCTTACGCTTCCGACACGGTTTCCTGCTTGCTCATGACGATATCCATGTCTAGATACATTTTAACCGTGTGGCCGGTCGCACCGAAAACCAGGCCCAAGGCGCGGAAGGATTTCGCCATCTTGCCACCCGTCTTTTGCTTCAGCGTTTGCTGCACCCTTCCGGTCACGCAAAACCTTCTTGTGCTCGATGCTCACGCTTTTCTCCAAGAGCACCAGGATCTGGTATATGGCGGCTCGGCTGTCTCCGGTCGAAACAAAGTGAAGCACAAGGACGGACTTCTTCGCTCCGGAGTGGAGCCGACGGTAATTACAAACCATCGAACATTGAACATTCATTGCTATAATTTTTTTCTGTAATAAAGCCTTATTATCTTTATTGAAAACTCACCGGTAGACTCACAACCAGGTGGCAGTATAATCACATGAAATATCAAGGAGCTTTGTCTCTTTTCTTTTTAATGCAAGCGTTACTGCATGTTTCACTGAAGACCGCTAATCGACTTTTAAATAAGCAATATCTCAAATTTCGGCTGCAATCCACCATCCACCATCCTCGAGATTATGCTTGTTACATACACTCGGGGGTTGGTGTTGAAAGGAGGCTTAATTGTGAAAATGTTTGTCATAAAGGCAGTTATGAATTCAAAAATTGAGGTGGTGCCATTCGTACAGGGGTAATTTCTTAAGATTCTACATCGGTATTCATTGAAAATTAAACATGTATTCAACCGCTTTCGAACTGAACACTATGGTCGAATCACTACACAGATTGAGAGTCGATGAATACCAATGAAGAATTTATAAATGCATTAAAACAATAGCCTAATTTATGACGGCAATGAAAAAAAATACTACAAAAGATAAATCAATGTTCTTTAAATCCTTCGTTTACTAAGCTTTCTCCAGAAATGCTTCGAGGGGCGGCCTTACGGCAATTGGCCAGAAGTTCAACCATTCCCGATGAAAAAATGGATGTTGGTTGAATAACATCTCTTGCGTAGCCTTGGAAATCTGCTATTCTTCCGTTTGGCCGTGAAATTGTTTGAGTAGCTCCTCCATTTGAGGTTCGCTCAAAAATAAAATATCAGTCACAACTGAGGGACATTGGGTGGACTGGTAGTCTTCGGCAGACCGTTAATCTTCAGCCGGTCTATATCCTCCAGGCAGTTCTGGCCAAAAGAACTCATCCTTTTCAGCGTAATATTTCTTGATGAAGGTGGCAACTTCCGGCAGGCACTTTGTGCTGTATATCTCCCCGTTCATCGCAAATACGAAGAAAAGAGCAGCGGCATCGACATTCCCTTCTCGCTAATTGTCAGCTACAGAAGGACCTGCTTTTGGAACTTGTTGTGAGAAATATATGAGACGTCAACGCCTACCTCCTTGGTGGGAATAATATACCTGGTCCCCGCAAGTCTTTGCCGTTCTATATCAAATAGGTCTTATTATCCATTATTACCATGAAGTCTTGCTTTTCCGGAAGGATGTTTTTCATCAGCGTCTTCAGCCACTTCTTCTGGGTGCTTCAGCTCCTCTGAATCGGCTGGCCTTGTCTGATGCTCTCACAAAACAAATATGCAAAAAAAGTATGATCCCTTAACATAACATACGGTTTCAATAAATTTATTCAATGCCAACATTAAGAAAGGTAATAAACCAAACCCCACAATACTAACACTTATTACAAGTTTTCCATCCTGTCGTTCAACTCACTCGGTGGAAGTGTGAGTGGGTGCTCGTAAAATTCCGGATATTATAGCCCTCGAGCACGACGCCAAAATAGAAAACTCACGCTTCACCAACTGATTTATAACGGAAAGTTATCAGCAAATAATCAAAAGTTTAGTGTAAGTCAAGCATTCACCGCTCGCATTTGTCGTCTGAGGAGAACGACTTCGATTTCCGGCACACAGTCCTCTCCCCCAGACGCAGAACTAGAATATTGAGTTCTTCGTGGGGTTAGGGGGAAGGCAAGGCAATTTACTTACTTCCAGTCGTATGAACAATTGATTTCCAGCAAGGAAAAACAATTTATGGAGAGCAATATCGTTTACAAATCGAAGACCAGTGGAGAACCAGTCGCAGTCGTATTTTTTTTTCTTCCCTCACGGAAAGAAAACCTCACTTCTATTCCTGCCCAGTCATCCATAATCGTCGTCGTCGTCGTCGTCGTCATTTTCCTTTTCCTTCCCATACCGTCATCAACCTGTCCCGGGGATGGTTTTCTTTTCAGCTTTCGGTTCCGCTCGTTTCGTTTATACGAGTCCCATATTCTCATAGCTGTTCGGTGGTACCTACTAGAATGATGATGATGGCAATGGGTCGGTTTTTCGGCGCGCATTCGCTTCGTGGAACATTTCCGTTATTTTACGACAGCGTGATAAGACACCATAATGCGATTTCCGTTTCTGGCTTGCCTCTGCCGCCAGGGCAACATTTGAAACACTTTTTGGCGCCCATTCAAAGGCATTACCAGAAAAGTTTTGATAAGCGAATCGATATTGCCCTGACAAATCTTCCGATTGACGCCGGACGGGGGGTGTTAGGTGGGTGACATTTTTTCTGCTTAGGTTTGTCCGCAACGCCATAAAAGGTTTCACGGATAAGGAATGTAATTTATGATGTTCAGTGGTTTCCTACAATCACTGGCAGTTGTTCTGTATTTTTACATCATACAGTTAGTGCTTTTTGTATACATAGGTTAACATTAAGTATTCATCATTAGCATCAATTGGAATACGAATGAAGTGAAGATCCGTATGTGTAATCGTGTAATTTCTATCAATACGAGTATGAACAATAGTCAAAAGCATATGAAAAAAAAAACAGATTTCTTAAATATGCTGTGTGCTGAGAAATAACAGTTATTACATCTTCTTCTACTTAGCTTTACACGGTGCTTTTTTTGCCGCTCAAATTAATGTCGTTTGCATCAAATCCACAGTTATTATTGCGATTCCAAAGCTTCTTACCGATAAAAGAATGGATCTGTAACAACGACTGGCTCTTGAGTCTTAAGGTCGCGGTTTGTCTCAGAGCTCTGAAATTAAACAGTTGAACAGTTTGTACAGCTAAAAATTTGATGGCAAAAAATAAGCCACACCAACATTGAAATTTTTACTATTAGATTTTGAATTTTTTTTAATGATTTGGAAAAATAATTGTTTTCGATCCACAGAGCGCATTTTAGAATAAACAAAGTCATTTATGTGTGTGCGAGGAGTGACTGGCTGCACACAGATTAATCGCAAACAAATGCATATGCCTTCATCGCTGTACCACGTTGTAGAAGGCAGTAGAAGCATCTGTAGGGTCTTTATTCCATTATTTTCAACTTTTTTAAGAATACTGAGCAGTTTTCATAGAGATTGATTTTTTCATAGAGATTGATTTTTTTAAACTTCAGCCAAGATTGGACTCCAATCTCACAATCACACTGCACCACCTCACACATTGAATTTTTCGAAGTGATTTTTTGTTTTATTTTGTGTGTATAGATTGTACTCCAAAAAAAATGCAACACGTTCTTTTGTATATAACTTTAAATTGCATTGATAAAATATGAAATTTTGAATAAAACTAGTTAAGAGTATGAAAAAGATATGAGCGCGGTCGTGGAGAATCCAGCCAAGCCAAGCAGATCCCCGACCAGAAGTTTTCGTCGGCAAGTCCCGCTTGGGTGTTCCGGAGAAGTTCGACAGGTTTGCCAAGAAGTAAGGTGCTCGAAAGGGTACTTGGTGTGGCAGGCGATCTGTAGGTGCGGCAAATTCAGCAAGCCGTACATAACGACCGGCACCATCAGCGGCCAAATATATAAAGAAGAATGCCTCGGGAAGTGCCTGCTGCCCTTTCTCCGGTCCCATGAAGGTGGCACTCTGTTTTGGCAGGATCTGGCATCGTGCCATTACGAAAAACCGGTGATGGAGTGGTACAAAGCCATCGATGATTTTTTTGTGCCGAAGGAGGCAAATCCGAAGAAAAAACTCGCCAGAGCTTCACCCAATAGAAAAATTCTGGGCGATTATGAAGGGCAAGCTTCAGCAAACAGGAAAGGATTTGAAAAAAGAGTGGATGAAAGTGTGTAATAAAGATGGCGCAAGTGTTGCGCAGGATTTGATTGGCAGCGTTAAATCCAAGGTGCGGGCATTTAGCCTATGCCAGAAGGTTGAATGAACCATTTTCGCAAAAACATAGCTTATATGTGTTTATTTTTTCCATGAGACTTTCAAAAATATCCGACTTAAAATGAATTTTTGGTGATCATCTTTGTCTTCTGCATTTTTTTTCGAGTACAATCTTTAAAAGCTAATACTACCACACATTTCCAACGTTAAACGTTAAAATTGCATGCTGTGTTCTATAGGTTCGACGATTGTAAAAATGTGCAAAGCATGAAAATATCGCAATTAAAATTCTGAGCAATCGAGATTATCGAAAATAATTTGAAGATACCAACAATGGTTGAACTATAAAAAAAAAAAATTCTTCTTGATCAAACTCACCAAATCGAAAACGATTGCGGGGGAAATGGGTTCACACGCTTTGAATATGAACTATGCTACTTTTACACCCCCTACTCAATTGACTCGAGTGGTCTCTGATCACTGGATCTACCATACAACAACGGAGAGTTCCCCGACGTTGGAACATCTAATGTGACCGACAACCCGCTACTCCACTCAACCACCCATTTCTTGATTCTCCCAACCTTTTCGCTGTAGAGCCGACATGATTTGCGTAATAGCTCCATCCCTTGCATTCCCGGCATTATCGTTACGACATATTCTAAAGACGACGTTAAATGGTCTGGCATCTGACCCGCCGGGCAAGCATTTTGCTTTGCATGGATCCAAATCGTGGGCAGTCAAAGACCACGTGCTCTGCTGTCGCTTGGACGTCTGCGCATTCCTGACAGAACGGTGACGCTGCGTGTCCGAATCGAGGCATATTGCCTGAAGCAACTATGATCAGACAGCAATTGCGTAAGGTAGAAAATTACCGCTCCGTGCTTCCTGTTTATCCAGATCGCCAGGTTTGGTATGAGCAGGTACTTCCATCGACCGTCCTCCCCCGTGTCTCATTCTCCACTCTCCACTCTCCACTCTCACCAGCTTCCAAACTTCTCTTATATTTCTACGCTGATATCACTCAGTGTCCTCCGCCAGAGTGATGCCAATCGTGATCATTCCAGGAATGACACATACGCCCTCCGATGAAATAGTTCTGTACGCACTCACAACTCACTTGGCCATTAGCCTGAACGTACGTTTAACTTCGCCTGGTTTCGGTTGATTTTCAGCGCTGCGAACCAGGCTGGACCTCCGTATCTCAGTACCGATGATAATATATTAGCCAGTGAATCGCATTGATGGCCTTCACCACCTTCCTACAGGCATAATCTACGTGGCACTTGAAGTTTAGCCGGTCGTCGATCATCACATACAGATACTTTAGCACGCGCTTCGTGGCTATGACAAACCCTCCAATAACGATTTCTGCTCGCTTTACCGCTTTGCAGTTGCTGACCAACAGCAACTCCGTTTTGTGGTGGGCTATCTCCAGCTTCGACGTCTGCATCCAGTTTTCGATTTTGCTTATTGCTTCGGTTGCCAGCATTTCCACTTCTTCCAGTGTTTCACCTGTCACTGACAGTACGATGTCGTCCGCAAATCCAATGATCATTACGACTTTGGGAAGTTTCAGCGTTGTACATCCCGTTCCAAATTGTTGTGCCTAGGATGGAACCTTGTAGAACGCTCACCGTGATGTTCACTGATTTCCGCTCCACGTAGGTCTCGTAAATCAGCACCCGGTTCTGAAAGTAACTCTTCAGATTTCTGCACAGGTAAACAGGGACCCTCATTCTATGCAGCGTCTCGGCAATGCCTCCCAGTTGGCGCTACTGAAGGCGTTCATAACTTTGATCGTTACAATAACACAATATCGATCGCCTCTCCGCTTCTGCTTGGTTCCCTTTACGGCTGTCTCGACCACTATCCGAATGGTACCGAGTTTCTCGAGTGTATCCAACAGGCATTAACCTTCAGTTGTGCTGGACATAGCTCTGCAGCCGTTGTTGAGCCTTTGATCTCCACCATGGCAATACGGTACCCGTAGCCCAAGGGGTTAGCATCAGCGGCCCGGCACAGTTCCTTGTAGCAGTTCGTCTTGCTCAGTCTTATCTCTAGTTTTAATTCGGCACAGACCACACGGGATGCCACCCCCCTCACCTCTCGGTCTGCTGCGATTTTAGCTCTCTGAACACGTCTTCAACTAGCGTGTAGGATGCTGAGTTGCTTATTCCACCAGTAAGCTCGGTTGCGTCGCTTGCCATTACTAATGTATTCGTCAGCTCGTCCACGATTCGGTTCGAGAATTCGTTGTCGAACCGAAGTGCCTCAAAAACCTTCGTCTCCCACTTCCACTCGCAAATATTTGTCCTTCGTATTGCGGCAAGATCTCGCTAGCCGATGCTTTACCGGATCGCCAGATGGTCACTATGGGTATGCTCCTCACACACTCTCCGGTTCATATTTGTCGTCAGAGATGGACTACAGAATGTAACATCAATGACGGATTCACGACCGTTTCGGCGAGAAGTGCTGGCGGAACCTAAGTTTGATAGTGTAATTTCCCACTGTGCTAGAGCTTCTTGCAGACTGCACCCTCTAGCGCTGGTACATCTGCTGCCCCACTCCAGAGCCCAAGTATTGAAGTCACCTCCGATGACGAGCGGTCTTCTTCCGATCAGCTTCTCGGTCAGTGCATCCAGTACCAACTGGAAACTGGTGGAACTGTGCATACAAGATTCCATTTGTTTTGGCGATCACGAACCGTATGAACTGGACAATTTCAACTGGATGGGGAATCTGCCCATCACTTGTATCACTCTATCTGCCACCCAGCTCCATTATCGGGAGGAACACGATACGGTTCCGCAATGTTTCTGTTGTTGACTGCCACCACAGTTGCTGTGCTATGTCACAATGATTGAGATTAATTTTGGTTGCCTCTATTATTGCCGACCTGCTGTCGCCTTTTTATATACTGAGCATCTGAAGTCCTCCGTCATGTGATCGTTTCCGTCCTCCGTTTTGCAAAGCATGCATCTCGATTGAGTTCTGCAGTCTCTTGCAAAATGACCCATCTCCTCGCATTTCTTGCACAGATCAAATCTGTCAGCACCTTTGCAGTTCTTCGCCTCGGTGAAAATGGGTGTAGAGAACGAATTGACTGGTACAAGAAGTGGAAGTGGAATTGGATAAATCAAGTGGAAACTAACCTGTGAACCCTCCACAGACAGCGAGCCTGACTGTAAGTAAAGAATTGAAGTATCAATGCCGTCTTCCTTTTCGAGTGTGCTCGCCTTTGACGGATGAAAACTCTTACTTCGTCTACTATTATGTCATTTTTAGTTGAGAACAAATACTCCTTAAATGAAAGAACGTTTCGAAGCTTTACGTGTGTATACTCTTTAGAAATAACTAGTTTTCAGTAAACAGATACCTACCTACTTCTAGTTGGACAAACAAAAATTTAAAGAGCGATGTTCCAATGTTCCAAACCCAATCAAAATAATCACTTCAATCTTCAATCTTTGTTGAATGTGATTAATGTTCTTTAAGGTTAAATAAGGTAGTGGAAGTGGGGTAGTGTGAATTCAAAGGATTGAAGCAAGTTACTCCCAAGCAAAGGATTAAAGAAAAATATATCCAACACAGCATTGCCTTTAGCTCCATTGCAATCCTGATCGGAACAAGAACTTGCACCATACGTTCTCCGCTTCACCATCTTTCGTGCTCAATGAGTTCAACAACTGATTCGAAGAAACACGAGTATGGGACCAATAAAGAATTTTATTGCCTCTGTTCCGAGAGCTGCAGGATCCAGGCGTATGCCTTCCTCCTCCCGCATGTTGGGAAATCGTTTGGAACTTTGCATGCCGCATGCAATCTCGAGATTTGTTGTTCGTTGTTATTTTCGCAAAAAAAAAATACAGAAAACGTTTGAACTGTGCCAGCAAAGAAAATATAGACGTAAAAATAACCAGACAACCAGATTTATGCTGCTCAATATGGCGATTGGAGGAAGACTCAGCGAACGAATATTTCGGGCAATAAAACTTTTGATCGATTTAATATTAAAACCAGTGGATTTGCTTTGCTCTCGATGGAGCATTCCGGATTCGTCGGACAGAATATGCAAATAAACTTTTTTCCCCATCGAAATTGAGGGTACTTGCGATTCCTGCTCACATTACGTAGGCTTTCGTTCATCAAGTTTTAAATGGTGAAACCAATCGGATTTCAATCTGTTTCACCATTGGGCTTAATAAGTTACTGTGAGTAAATTGAATTAAACAGAATAAAAGTCAGTTTTATCAATTGTTCCAAAAGGGTGACCAAAAATTGTTTTACAAATAGTCTTGGCGTCTAAGCTTAAATAATTTCAAGCAATTTATTTTAACCGAATTTATTGAAGAAATAGCTCTTTGAAAACTTAACAAATTACTAGACTACGAAGAACGATTATGATATCGTTAGCACAGTTTTGTTCCTGCCAACAAACGACCTCATCGGAATGTCTCAAATCACAATGAATGCAATTCCTGACACCCACATTCGCAATAATCGCCAGCTTTCATCTTGACAACAGCATTTTTTATTGAGCAAATTGATACATAAAAGAACATCATAAAGATTACAATCGACGCCAGAAAACGGCCCGTCAGCATGCTCTTGTCATTGTGGTGTAGGGTTCTACACGAAAAAAATCGGAAAGGAACCGAGAATTCAACCAACATTCCTTACATCACACATTCTCTTTATTCTTTTAGGATCACATAACTGGCATCGTAACGTCATTTTAACACACTCCTCCCTCATTGCGACACGTCTCAATCGAAAAAGCTGGCATCCTTTTTCGCACCCACATCGTCGTCGACGGGAAAACACAGATCGGATTCGAAGTTCATCTGACTGAATTCCCTTTTGTTACCGAGATTCTACTGTCGGAAAATGAACTCTCGCACCCTTCCTCGCATCTAGCCCGTCCAGTGAACGGATTCCATGCGCTGATGATTGCATCGTTTGGAGATAGCAGCATAACTATACTTAGTGACTGACTGAGACTGGTGTATTTTTTTTTGTCTCATTCCTATGCAGACAATCAACACATATCGGGAGTTCTTTCTTCGCAGCTTTATCTTGCTTTACTCTGGAAATAGCAGGAGGGTGTGAGAAATGTGTCAGTCCCTTCGGGGAATCCAACCATAGCCTTCGTATGATGATATCTTAAGTGTGTTGAACCCATGTCCGATATCCATTCTTTTTTTTTTTTTTTGTCATCAACTTTATGGCTCGGATATTTAGCACAATTATCAGTACAAGTAAACTCTTAAACATACTGTCGGATGCCATTGCATATAATTTTGAAGTATCATTTTACTGCATGTAACTCATGGCCTAGGCAAGATGAATATACACTAAGGTTATATTTTACACGAGGGATACGTTCCACTCTGAACCCGTGTAAAAAAAGACTAAATAAAGTTGATAAATTCACATGCATAAACATTTAAAATTGCTTCAATTTTGTTTGTATGTGGTGTATGAATATCCATGCAGTGGTCAAAATACAGCAAAGCAAATAAATATTATTTTCTTACCATAAAAGTAGTTTTGTGACTGTTCATGATAATTCGATAGAGATTTTGTTGTTGTTGAAAGATCATTCACGCACACAGAAACTAACGATGAACTAAAACAGACGCATTACATTCTCGCGATGACAACAAAATTGTTTGCAATCTTTCATACAACAGACCCGATGTACTCTTAGATGATATCTGGGTTAGAGGGTCGCGTTTCCCGGACTAGAAAAAATCCCATATTTATTTTTCCGTCGTCCGTCCGTCGGGATACCCCGGGATCCAGGAATCAAAATAAAAATACTTGCAAATTTCAATTTCATGTATTTATTGAATTTATGTTTATGCAAATATGTGTTTCAGTTCAATTAAGGCTAGAATTCTCACTTGTATACACGTTTGAAATATGATTTAAGAAATGTTAGTTTAGCTTGAATCCGACAATGAAGACCTCTTCTTAGTGCAGATATTGCCAGAATCAGAGAAAATCCACTCGCTGTCAATCGAAGTGGGCTTGGTTTAAAGCCATGAAAACCTTCTCCAGACTCGATGTTAGCTCTCCAGTTACCTCAAACAGAGCCAGCTCCTTATTGATAACATTATCCAGGCTGGTGGTTTCCGTTGTTGGGCACTGGGCGTCTCAGCCTGTTTCTGGATCATAGCTTCCAACTCTTCTTGGAGAAATGGTTTCTAATTTCCGTCGATTCCGCAGTTGAGATTGTTGAGTGGAAGGGTATCCAATGCAATATTGTAAAGCCGTCCGCACTCCCCCTTCATATTTAACACCGTAGCTCAGCAGAATTCGTGAATGAACTTCCTCCACTCTGAAGCCATCTCATAAGCGGGACAAGCTTGATGTTTCGGCGCTCATTTACCCGTTTCAAAACTGCCGCGTGCAATTTCGAAGCGAGGGGATTTTGCTGGCTGTTAAATTTGGATAGTAAAAAGCCTAGACTAGCTTCAGTCGTCTACAGCGTTGCGTCACAACGCCCCAGTGCTTCCTCTGGCTCTGGTTTTGCCCAGGATTTTTTGCTTCTTATAAGTCTTCAAATTGCCAGCGTCGGTGGTGTAGTGATAAGCGTGACTGCTACTTGGCACCCCAGTAGGTCTGGGTTCAATCCCAGTCGGTGGTTTTTCTGAGGCTGGTCACGTCTTCCTTCGGAAGGGAAGTAAAGCCGTTGGTCCCGGCTCATATTCATGAGTCGTTAGGTTGGGTCCAGGTGGTGGAGTCGTCTTCCTGGCGTCGGTGATTGTCACCATGTGACGAAATAGGCCAACGGAAAATTAAAACAATAAAAATAATAAGTCTTCAAATTGTTGTGCTGCTTGATTTTTTGCTCCATACCGACGGAGGTTCCAGCCCAGATCTGTTTTGAAGCATTAGGTTGATTACCTTCCGATACAATTGTGAGTCCGCTGGACCTTGTTTTCTTCCTCTTCTTAGCAGCTCATCGAACGAGTAGTGTTGCCGAGCTTGTTATTGATAGATTTTACGCTGTCGTGATTAATTCCGAAACGTTTCTTTCTTTCTTTTCGAGTTTAGCAAGGCAATAATAAAAGTAAAAGTAAAACAAACATAGATATTAAGAATTTAATGTAATCAAAATGGTCTACTGCTGATTGACTACAATAAACAACAATTTCGGTCAACGAGACATCCATTTCACAAAGCCAAGTGTCCACCACTTGAATTTTAACACTCTGTTCGATTCGCGGCATCTCGAAAACGATCACTGTTTACCGGAAGTTAAGGAGCTGATCAAGTTGTTGACAGATGAACAGCTCACACCGATAGTCTTACGCGTGTTTGTGTGAGCGCATCATAAGCGTTGCCAGTTTATTTTTTGCGAGCTCAGCAATGGAAGGAGACGTTTTTTGTGGGCATTTCGTTATGCAAAGCTTGTCCACGTTAAATTTTGGAAACGAACATAATGCAGCAAAAAAGATTTACACATAATTCAACAAAACAGATTGATAAAATTATATCTACCACTTGGTTTGACGCAATTTTACTGCATGTAACAAGAATGTAAACATTTTATACCACGAAATAAAGTGGAGAGTTTCAGCTGTCATATAAGTGAAACGTTTCAGCGATCAGTGAAATAGTTCAAAATCTAAACTGAAATAAAAGTGTCCGAAATTTAACGTGGACAGGCTCTATATTCGACCATTCATGATTGATGTCGACACTAATGGAACACTTCGCTTCCCGCGCGTACTTGCGTGCCCGTGATTTTGCTGCTGGTCGTTACGATTTGGCGCCCTGTGGACGTTTGACGTGCGTAGTTCTGCCTGATTTTCGAACAATGCACAAAACTTTTGGTCAAATTAAGCTTTTTTGCAGTATCCCGAACAGAAGTGTTTTGTTTGTACCTGAAAGCTTCAACTACTCTCCTATCCTCTTGCGAGCTCCTGCGAGGATGTTTTTGTCCGCTTCCTTTTATCCGATCGGTGGTCAGACATTTTCTGTGAAATGTTCGTCCAGGGAAAGAGTAAAGCGCCACCTTGTAACGGACCGAATCAAACAACTACGGCTGGAGCGCTCGAAACGTTTGGCGTCAGCATTACAAAAGAAGCATATTCTCCGATGCGGAAATTTTCACCATCGATCCCGAATTTAACACACGTACAGACAAGTTTATTTCGCCGAAGAAGATTGAAGATGTTTCAGAGAACGTGAAATTAAAGTTTACATCCAAACATCCGGCTGGAGTCATGGTTTTCGGGGCAGTTGCGTCCAATGGCTTGAAAATGCCTCCAATATTTATCAAAGCTGAATTAAAAGTTAATACCGAGGTTTACATGAACATTTTGAAGGACCACGTTCTGCCATGGATGAAAGCCAGCTTTGGAGCACACCAACACGTCATTTTCCAACAGGACGGAGCACCGTGTCATTCTCAACAAGAACTCAAGCGTGGCTGAAAGAAAACATGGAATTTTGGCCAGAAGATATTTGGCCTCCTATCAGCCCGGACTTGAATCCTTTGGATTAGTCAATATGGACAGATGTTCAGGCTAAGGCCTGTGAACGTTCTCACCCTTGTGTTGGTGCCCTGAAAGCTTCCATTTCCAAGGCATGGAACTCGATCAATCCCCGGCAATCAAAAGGTTCTATAAATCCAAGCGCTTGTTATAATATAAGTGACTTAAACTTCGAAAAATGATCTGCGTTTTTACACTGGCTTAATAACTGGCCATTTTCCTAGTAAAAACCACCTCTAGCGCATCGGAAAGCTGCACGAAGAGAAATATCGCTTTTGTAACCTGAAGGGTGAGCTCTCTGAATTCTTGCTGGGTGACTGCGTCGCACTATTTCATAAAAGCTGCAGATTTCATTAAAAAGCCCTAGTGGAGCCATGGGAATCCTGAGCTGTAAGCCCCAATAGGATTATAAATTTAATAAGGAATGTATTACCTGAAGGCTAGATCATTAAGAAGTGGGGCACTTTCAAATGCGTGTGTTTCTGAAATTTTTCTTGCATTTGAAAAACTTTCTACGATGGAAACGCAAGGAATTTTTTTTGTATTCCATAAAAATAACTCAAACAAATCATTCATCGTTATTTCGAAGAAATTTCCGCACTTTTCTGTTGATGCCACTTTCAGCTGGCGCACACCTTCATAAGTCATGATATTCTCTAGCTGATTTCACCAATTTTTCATCTGTACAATGTCACTGGTAACAGCTTCCTTCATCTTCAGTGTCCGCTTAGTTGTCGCCCAATACTTCTCTATTGGACGGAACTAGAGACAATTTGGTGGATTCAGTTCTTTTGGGTTGAACTGGATTCCATTATCGTTGTCCTATTGTAGCACTTCCTTGCTGTAATGACAGCTGGCTACATCTGGCTAAAACTTTGGACCAGCGTGGGACTTAACGAAGGGTAAAATCTGTTTGTTGAGACACTCCAAATTTATCAGCCACAAAAACGCTGGTTTTCTTGCCACAGGAATAAATAACATCATGCTTTTTTTTCACGAGTTTATCCACGAAAATAAATTGAAATCTGCCAGGAACCTTGCCGTAAGCAGGAGCCTTGTAGAACTAGAGCTCCGGGATTTGTTTGAAATCTGCTTCAGCATATGTTTCATCATCGATCATGAGACATACACCGAGTTTCGTCAGAACTTGGTCGTGCAACTTACGGGCCCTAGTTCTGTCCACTGTTTGTTGTTTGGGTTTTCTACTTGCTGGATTACATTTATAACTGCTTCGGCTGGGTTGTTTACTTGCTCGATAATAGTTATAACATTTTCGGAGACGGATTCACCGCACAGTACAACGGCCGGCATTCAATATGTTCGCCAAATTGTAATCCGAAATGTTGGGATAAGTTTTGATTTTCCAAACTACCCTCACCCGCACTTGACGATCGACGCCCAACAAACATCGGTGTTGAATTAGAGCTTGTTCAAGCAAATTTGGAGAAGCTATTCAGCTGTTTGTTTGAACAAGCTCTAATTCAACACCGATGTTTGTTGGGCGCTTCCACTCCTAGGCTTGATTTGCACTTTTTGGGTAGTTCTTAAGGTGAATTGCTGCTCCAAGTATTTTTTCCTATCTTTTATCTCTCTCTCTCTCTCTCTCTCTCTCTCTCTCTCTCTCTCTCTCTCTCTCTCTCTTGCAAACTTACCTCGCTATTTCAAATTGATAAATCTCGATTGTTAGTGAATGAACATCGAATGGAACTCCATCAGATTGCTCACAGCAAATAAGCGTACAAACTGATGTGATGAAATATTCAATATCTAGTAATATCTATAGTAATATCTATAGTAATATCTATAGTAATATCTATAGTAATATCTATAGTAATATCTATAGTAATATCTATAGTAATATCTATAGTAATATCTATAGTAATATCAATATCTAAGTCTGAGTGTGCATAATTGTGTATGTTTCTCAATACCCACAAACGCCAAACAGATTGTGAATTGGTCCCATTGAATGCTAATGAATGTATTTCGCAAAAGTTCACCGATTCCGCATTTTAATTTAAAAAAAAAAGTTGTTCATGGCCTTAATAACAATGAACCCATCATGCGACGATTCAAGAAAGAAGGATAAAAAGCCAGTAAAAATATTAATAGCAGACACTTTTACTGTTCAAACCCTAATAGGCCTCACCCATGCGTGCTCCGGGTACACCACGGAAAATGGCCAATTTCTCACATAAAACCAAACCCACCATGTGGAAACCACATAAGGATTCAAAAGGAAGGGCATTGGTGGTTATATCGAGAATCCAGCAGCACCTTGGATTTCATCAGAAGTGGTCAGTTTGGGATTTGTATCAAAACCCTGCAACTTTAAATCATTTAAGAATTTGAAGCAATGGATGGTAAATCAAGTGCCTATGACCACATTGAACACATCCGAACATGTTCCAAAGCATCCCAGTGGGAATTTGAAACCATTATGAAATCCAAAATTGCCACCACCTTTGTTAGATAAATATGTTAAATATTTCAACAGTATGGGCATTTTTGTAGCAACATGGACATGGGGTTGTTGTGAAGATTTCAAAAAATTCTATCCGTCGCCATTTTGGATTTCAAAATGGTACCCCTCGGCTATGAAAAGTCGATAAAATAATACCCAATATGACCATTTGTTTGGCATATGGATCTTTGGCATATGGATGTTTGGTCGAATAGACGTTTGGCCGAATGGACGTTTGGCCGAAAATTGTCTATTACCATAAATGTATTGCAGAGATAAGGAAATAAGAATCTAAAAACGTATTTTTAACCGCATTATATCTAAAGAAGGAAATAAGGAACCAAAAAAAACATTCTCGAACGCATTAGATAGCATCCCGATATTCTAGACTTATTACACTTAGAGTTTATCAATATGTGTGCGCATTCTCAGTAATAAGCATTCTTATTAAGTTTCAACTATATCAATTCACTACAAACGCAATTTTTATGCTCAAAAATGCAAAACATTGTGTTCGGCCATTTGCCCATATATATGAGAAGTATGAATATGTTTTGATAAAATCGTTAGTTTAATAAAATCTACTCCGGATTTCAGGCGGAAATATGTTTAATGTTAAACAGCAATACAGAATGGGTTATTATTTTTTATAATCTTGATGAAATATGCAGTTCCTCTGAAAGATACCTTCTTTTGATTCTTTGCACATAGGCCGTCTATGACGATACATATTCCTGTATTCGAAAGCAAACTACCGGTTTATTACTCTTAGTGAGATTTTTCCTTCTTTCAAACATGAGCATTTTTTTGGAGTTTCATTGATCAAACAAATGTAATTCTCATGATTTCATGCATTTCAATTTGAGAAATTTTCAGTCGACTGGTGAATTATGTGAGAAACGAATATTTGATAATTTTGAGCTTTAATAAAATTGCTTTTTTCTTATTATACTTTTGAGACGTTGCACAGTGGGCAAAAATGGATCCAAAATCCCATTAATATAGACGGCGCAGGGTAGAGTCCTGAAAATAGCTTATTTTATGGGAAAAAAAACGGGAAATCGAATGGTGTTGGTTTCATTTAGGATTGAATACAGTAAGTGTCTTATTTTGCCCATTTCTCTCCTCATTTTGGATGCAAACTAGAATTATTATCCAAAAACTAAACTTGGTGCTACTATATTGAACTAATAATATTACTCTCAACTGCACTGTACTTATGTAAAACCGTCCAGAGAATCGAATGGTGAAGGTTTCGTTTAGGGTTGACCTCAGAGAAAGGCCCATTTTACTCGATTCTCCTCTCATACTTGAAAAATCTCAAATACCATGCAGTTCTGAACATTGGCGATAGTAATATTACTCTCACTTGCACTGTACTTATGTAAAAACGTCCGGAAAATTGAACTGTGATGGTTTTGTTTAGGGTTTAGGGGCCCTTTCCTGAGGTCAACCCTAAACGAAACCATCATCATTCGATTTTTCGAAAGTTTTTACATAAAAACAGTGCAAATGAGAGTAATATTACTAGCGCCGATCCTCAAAACCGCATGGTATTTGAGATTTTTCAAGTATGAGAGGAGAATTGGGTAAAGTGGACCACTTCCTGGCATCCGATCAAAGTAAAATTGATTCCATTTAGTTTTTCAGCTTTTCCTGCAAATTCATAGTACATTTGAGTTCAATATAGTAGCACCAAGTTTAGTTTTTGGGTAATAATTCTAGTTTGCATCCAAAATGAGGCGCCGTCTAAATTAATGGGATTTTGGATCAATTTTTTCCCACTGTGCGTTGTTTGGAATCAAATGTTTAAAAGATGTTTGGCTAAATGGCTTCGAACCCTAAAATTACCTGGCATGGCATTTCACAGTAGAATCTGATTTTAAATTTCGACTTTTCTCAAATGAGTTATTCGTCCTTCTGAACAATAGTTACAATAAACTTTCTCAGAAAAATCTAGCCTCAAAATAACTGACAATTATCAAATCATGGTGAGCGATAAAATGATCAAATTTAAGCAAAACAAATAGGACAAGTATATGAAAATTTCACACAGAATACACATCAATATACATTGACCTATTTTATTTCAATATTACGATCAGATCCATCTTAAAACTCATGCCTGTCATGCATTAGACAAAACGAGAAATATCCATACGGCCAAACGTCCATTCGACCAAACGTATTTATGTCAAACGTCAATTCCGCCAAACATCCTTTATGTCTTTATGCCAAAGGGGCTATGCATAATCCACGTAGACTTTTTGGGGGGAGGAGGGGATTTGACCAAAGTCTACCCTCCATACAAAATTTGACAAAATTGTATTGTCTACGAGCGGGAGAGGGGGTCTGAGATTTTCAAAAATGAGTCTACGTGGTTTATGAACCGGCCCAATCGGGGTATCATCATAGTGCTCATATCCAAGATCCGTTTTTCCTCATCACTACCCTGGTGGAAATGGCCAGTTTTAGATTTGGTCCAAAAACCCAGAATGCGATACCTCAAATTAAAGCAAAAAATTCCTAAGACACCTGACCGGGGAGTATATTTATTCCCTAGCTAAATAACCATACAAATAGGTACAAGATAAAGACAAGTGTATTGTTAGTTCACACGTCTCCCCTTACAATGAATTAGCCTACACCATTCCTTGGCATATTTTAAATAACTCCTAAGTGACAGGGCAAAAATAGACAACCACATTTCCCGCTTATAAAAGCTGGTTTGAGTAATAAAAATAATTTCTCGACCGGTGTATAATTCTGGTGACATCGAACCCCCACTTCGTGGATCGTTTCGCTTGACAATGTTTAGTAAGCAATTTGGTTAATTGATACACCAGCTGTTTTCGGGTAATTAGCTTCACTTGGTGACGGAGCCGGATTTGTATCACTACTTTAAGACAGTACGATAAATTAGACAAGCTGTTGTTAGAAAAAACAATGTTGCATGTTGGAAACAATGAAAGTCTTTATTCCGACTTCTAGGAAAATGATCTTGCATCAAAGTTTAATCACTGATCTTGCATCAAAGTTTTATTAATGATTTATACACATGACGTGTGTAAGAGCAGTCAGTGGGTATTACACTTTGCTTTTGCGTCATTGGGATTACTGTAGTCTAAAAAAATCATCTGCTTTTCTTCGGCAATTTATACTAGCTGAAAGATCCATGTCAAGCTAATGCTCCGCTTCCATTGTCACCTAGGATCAAATCGAATTAAGTAAAACATTTAAACCAACAAAACTCCTTTACTCGTCTACCCCGTTCAGCAGAGCTCATAATGCCACACCGTGTGCGTTGAGTACAAGGAAAACAAATTGTCCAAGCATTATTTCAGCAATGATATACGACCTCAGCTTGTTTCGCTTGTCTGTTTTCTTGCGACGCGATCTGAGGTGGATGGATACAAAACGGCAGAGGTGAGAATTTTTCTAATTTTAGAAAATGATCTCCTAAGTGGGATGAAGCACGAAAACAAGCGACTGCTTTATATCGCTGCAGAAGACACCACAAAAGACCGACTCTTACTGGCGTCTTGGTATGCTTTTGTTTTTCATCTCTCCTGTCCTCTTCGCAGTTCATTTTCACATGATTTGGTTTTCCTCATCCCGCTGGGTTAAATAATATTAAGAGGTGTCAGGGGTGGAGAAAATCATATGAATTTCGAAATTTCGGTCAAATTTGATCTCCAGAAATCGTCAGTTCGTCTCTACCTTATCATGGAGACACACGGTGTAAATCACGAAAATCGTAAAAAATGATCATCCCAACCTTGCCCTGCTGCTTACCCGCTCTCGGTTATGATGATGATGATGATGAAAAATACCCCTCAGGAGTCCCACCGAGAATCAACCGTAACGGTCATGGAGTAGACACTCCATGAAAAGCGGCAACCAAGGCGCATAGCAAGCCAGTAAACGCATTGGCCAAACAAGAAACAGCTGAAATTTCTACAAAAAAAAATTAAACAAATATAAATCTTGTCTCTGACTGGCAGGATTTGATGTGGAATTCAGCGAATCTGCTTTGCCGTATTTTCGGGGGCATTTTCATTGTCTAACATTGGTACGATTTTGCACACCCCGCCCGGTGGGTGATGGGATGACCAACCGGTGAACAATTCCACGGTCATCCTTGCCGATGATCCGCGAAGAAGTGAGTGAAAGATAAGAACCAAAGTGTGGCGCAAAAGTATCAAATCTGAAGTATCTGTGTGTGTATGAGTGGGTCTTACCGTTTGAAGCTGTAAACGAGAAGCCAATCTCGCTAATGAGATACAGTGAATGATTGACAGCGGAAAATTGGATTGGACATGAGCTGCCGTCCACTGAACACTGACTGGCTAACGACGTGCTCAGTACGAAACGTGTTTCAAACGAGACGTGAGAAATTTCAATTCTGAGGAATCCGTTACTTGCTCGGATTGTGATTCTGTCTTTGGGATATTGATGCGAACATTGAGTGGAGGAAATGAGGTCAACACGTGTAGGTTCTACTCACACGATTATTTTCCCCAGAGAAATTTGCTTGAACGAGACGGAATCGAACAAATTAACAACGATTTGGAGGTCAAAGCAAAACTAAGAGGCCCATTATTTAGATTTGAAGGTTAGTTATAATTAATTTTTTACTCCTACGATTTTTGAAAAAATAACGCATCTTGTTTGACTTATATCTAATTTAAAAACCTATTTTTTTTTTCTAAGAATTTAATAAGCTATATTAATTGCTTACAGCGAAAAATATTTGGATGAAATTGAACATTTCTTGGGTCTGAGAGAAGATTTTTTTCGTCGACGTAGCGCGGTCCTTGCGCCACGCCAGACTGATTTTGCAAAAGGCTCTATGTGACTTTTTATTTTCCTTCAAATTATCAGGAACAATACAGTTGCTTCCCAGTGAGATGTGGTGGTTCGTCTGTTATGGTTAGGTTGTTAGTATTCGGTTGAATAGATTAGTAATTGACCAGTCAACGGTCGTTATTATTTTTCAATCAGCATCATCATCATCATCATCATCATCGGAACTCTGGGGTAGTTCTTTCGTTCGTTATGAGTTTACTGTGGGTAAGCATATATTTATTGTTTTTTGAATGGTGAGAAATAAACAGTGAACATTTATTCAAGGACCGTATTTTGATGCTCGTGTGAAAGAATGCTTGTGAGTATTGATAATGCTGATGAAGACAACCATCTGCACCATAATTAATTTATGTTATTGGAATATATTCGTTGGAATCGATCCAAATCGGTTCTCAAACTTTATAAAAAAAAATGCTTTTGTTTTCCTGAAAAAAAAAACTACGATCACACATTGTTAGTGGCCCCAGCAACATCTTTGTTACTATATATCAGATCCTATTTGGGCTGATAGTACCGACTCCTTTTTTCAGATCTAGTACTACGGTACTGGAAGCATTAGTACCGATAATGCCAGTACCAGTACATGAATACATGCGATGGATGTAAAGTATCATTAATAAACAACAACAACAACGACAGTACCAGTACCGGTTCCCGAGAATTTTTCAAGATACACAGGGTGTCTCACAATAGGTGTCACTAAAACAAAATGGGATCACAGCAAAACAAATCAACATAATCATAGTATTTATTTTTCATTTGAAAGATACATATTATAGAAATAAACCACATTTATTCAATTCGAATCTCTCGCCCTTTTTATTGATAACTTTGCGCAAACTATTTGCAACCCCATCGCAGCTGGCACACACGATGTACTGAGGAATTTGTTCCCAAAAATCAACTAAATGTTTCTTCAATCGATCTAGAGTAAGCCCTTTCGTAGGGCCTATATGTGGAAGCATATACAGTGACCGGCGAAAAAAAAGATCCATCGAGCCGTATACTAATCAGGCATAGATATCTTTACAACTTCGTTTCAATAGCAACTTTCTTACCCGTACTGTACATACATGAATGAGGCTTAGCGTAAAAGTTTGAATATACATATTCATTTCAGCCAACTGCATGTGAAAAACGAAATAAGCTTGTGTTTACGGTATGTCAATAAAAAAGATCCACTAGGAAAAAAATACTTTCCGTGTACATCCACTTGGCTTACCTCTTGTTGATCATGCTTTTGACATTCCTTTATTTACATCCATCACAGATAATTGCTACAGTTGTGAGAAATAAGTGAGTTTAGCCCAAGTGACGAGTTTTTTAAGAATCGATCATGAGAGGAAAGAAAATAACAGTTCAAGTTCGAAATCTTATCGTGCGCGATTGCTCAAAAAACGAATCTCAGCGCAAAGTTGCCGAAAAGTATGGTGTAAGCCGTGGTGCAGTGCAGAAAATAGTTTTAAAACACCAAAAGCTTGGAAGTGTCGCAGATCGAACAGGACGTGGACGCAATCGCAAGTCTGATCACCGTGAAGACACTAGAATCATCCGAGAAATTAAAAAGGATCCGTTTGTTACCATCCGTGCGCTCAGAGAAAAGCTAAGCCTTTCGATATCCGATCGTACAGTTCGGCGACGCATTGCTGAGCACGGTTTGAAAAGTCATTTTGCTCGGAAACGGCCGTTCATAAGTAGGGTGAATAAAGAGAAGTGATTGCGGTTTGCAAGAAACCATATAAATAAGCCACTGGAGTTCTGGAAACGGGTTGTTTGGTCAGACGAATCAAAGTTTGAGCTGTTCAACAGAAAACGACGACTGCGAGTTTGGCGGAAAAGCGATGAAGGGCTGAAGGATAAACATCTTCAAGGGACCATGAAGCACGGCGGTGGAAATATCATGGTCTGGAGCTGTTTCTCATGGTTTGGAGTGGGGAATCTGGTTTTAATCAGTGGTATTATGACGGCAGATGGGTATATAGATATTCTGAACGAGAATATGGAAGAATCTTTGCTGAAAATAGGTCTGGAAGATAATTACATCTTTCAGCAAGACAACGACCCAAAGCATACGGCCAAGAAAACAAAAGCTTTTTTCCGTGCCTGTCGGATTAAACCCTTGGAATGGCCTCCCCAGAGCCCGGATTTAAACCCAATTGGAAATCTCTGGGCAATTCTCGACAATAGAGTCGAAAAAACCCACGTAACAAACAAGCAAACATATTTTGCGGCACTGGAGCAGGCCTGGAATGAGTTGGATCCACAACACCTCAGAAACCTAGTCGAAAGAATCCCGAAACGATTGCAGTCCATCATTGAAGCGAAGGGAGGTCATATTGACTATTGAAGAGTTGATTCCAACTCTTTCGATTATTTTTTTTATTCATACATGTCATACGTGTTTTACTAAACTCCAATAATTTTGTTTTTTATTTTATGCAAGGAATAAAAATGATCGTTATTTTTGTACTGAAATGGTTCGTCTATGTTTATTTTTCAGAAACATGTATTGAAATACCATACTTTTTCAAAAATACGTGTTTTTTTCTCAACAATAATACATTGATCAAAGGTGGATCTTTATTTTTGCCGGTCACTGTAAACCCCAACAAAGTAGTCAAGGGGGTTGAGATCCGGTAATATGCATGCCATTCTTCGCTTGTGATGAAATCGGGCAAATTTCCCGTGCACCACGCTTGTGTCTTCTTTGCCTTGTGAGCTGGAACTGAGTCCTGTTGGAAACGATATGGTGTATTCCCATACAGCGTTAAAGCATGAGGAAGCAGGTGGTTCTTCAAAACCTGCTCGATGCAATATTCAGTGTTGATTTTTACGTTGGGTTCTATGAAAAGAAGAAGAAGTTTTCCTTTTCGTGAAACGGCGCCCCATACCATTATTTTCGATACATTCTGATAGCGTTCTACAGCTAGTTTATCTCTTAGAATATTGGCAAGACTTTTATCATACACACAATCATTTTGTTGATAATGACTGTCCTGAAGGAGGAAGAGTTTCTCGTCCGAAAATAAAATCTCACAGTCACCGTGACGAACCAATAGATTTCTGCTTCTTTGGACTCTGGCTTGCTTTTGACGCCCCGTCAACCCGTAAACCCGTTGTTTCTTGTACGGCTTGCATTCCAGATCATGTCTGAGGAAATTTTTTGCTCAATTTACGGCCAGATACGGCCGGATTTCGTCTTATTCGCTCCCTCACACATTTGATCTTTTTCTTCGTTCTGGCAGTTCGACTGGCACCTCCTTTGTGTTGAATGTGGACATTTCCAGTTTCTTTGAACCATTTCAAGGTACAAAAAACAAAACGCTTACTCACTCTGCTGCTTAAGGCTATTGAATATCTGAAACGGTCTAAGTTTTTTCAAATGTAATTTTTAAACATGCTCCCGTATGGCTTCCATGATAGCTGATAAATATAAAACAAACATAATCGCTTATTTATCTTCAGCGATAATCTGTCAAAAGAATACACTCAAAACGGAAATAATCAATTCCGCTGTTAAAATTACCCAGCTGAAATACACCAAGACTGAAAAAAGGTGACACCTATTGTGAGACACACTGTATTTTATTTCTTAATTGGACAAGAAAAAACTCAAATTCTAGGGGAAAAAAACCAACAACCACTTTTTTATTTAGGAACGCTCTTATTTTTACTCTTAACATAGTCATTGGTTACAGAAGTAAGCCATCAGAATCCATTTAGTTAAGTGAATTTTAGTAGCAAACTTGCCAGACACTGAAAATGCTATCTGGCAATTAACGCCAGCGCAAACAGTACTCAGTGCTTCAAAACGCATAATCAAATACTTGCCCTCTAATCTTTCAGTTTTAAAATATCAATCGAGCTCGTTGAAGCAGGAGCTGCCTTATGCTGCTTTTTTCGAGTTTCTCCTTCATGGTCAGATTATCGTCGTTATCTTCTTGTGTATAATCATCGTTTGGCGGTGTCTCATCAACCGTTTCCTTGATCTCGTTCCAAGCGTCCATCGTTTGATCAAGTCATCCGCCTACTATATAAAACCACTCCGCGCAGTTTTGGAAAATGTTCCAAAACTATTACTCATCGTCGTTTTTGCGGCCAGACTGGCCTTAAATGCGAAAATAACGGCGTATTCGAACCGTGTTTGTTTAATCCACTCTTTCAATGCCTTGAAACTTTTGTTGGCAATATCGATGTTTTGGGAAGAAAGCTGTTCGAGCATGAAATGAAGAGTAATGTCTGCTTCATATACTATGCAGTGTTGTTTGCACAACTGTTCTTCGGCTGCGTTTACAGGGTCCAAATCATGTCTCTAACAAATTCCATCTCATCGTCTGTCAAGAAGCTCACCTTCACTGTTCCTTCAAGGTAAATCATCGCTTTTTGCATTGCAGTCTTGATCTCATAAAACCTCTTAAGCATAGCAGGCAGACTATTCGATCTAGTCTTGCAGTCAGAGATCAGACTCAGTTCCTTGCCATTATACTCTCGAACATACTGCTGAAGAACACCGTCGTTTTTAATTGAAGATGGACTTAAAACCCGAACAACGTAGCGAACCTTCTTTACGGTAGAGAAATATTGAGGCTTCATTCGCTACCAGATCCAAGGTCAACCACAAACTGATCCGCATGTTTGTCGAGGACGAGGACCCATGCAGCACACTACGATCATAATTAGTTGCAGCAACTTGATCATGACTAACCAAGTAACATTTATGTTTTCTCAACCGAATGGAAACATTTGTGCTACAATGCATCGAAATCTGAATCTTGAAGTGAAAATGCGTTAGTAATGTTTTCTAGAAGACTGAAAAGTTACATAAATATTTCTTCATCAGAATCAATAAGATTGTCTGTATTTGAAGACGGTTTCTGGTGCAGAAATTTGTTACTGCAAGGCAAATACCATGGGCCAGGCACACTTGATGATCTGCAGATGTCAGTCTTTCCACTTTTTCCATGATAAATAATCAATCTGTCGGTTGCCTTGATATCTTTGGAAAGCACCAAACCAAATTCTTACAACTTCTGCTCCAATAATATTCAGCACTGTTCAGCATTAATCGATCCTCGAATTCGCACGCGCCCCGAATTCCACATGCGATTTGAATCATAGACGTTCACGTTCATATAAAGACGGTTTTTCACGGAATTGCTTCCGATATTCCTTGATATCGATAATTTGCAGTCTGCTTTCACCTTCAGCTCAAACGTTTGCATTTAAAAAAATGGACAAAAATTGCGAATTTTCCTTGGGTTTACCTTCACTCGCACTGACAAAACTACCCATGCAGCATCAATCATAGTAACCCATGAGTCAGCAGACAAAATTTGACAGCTCTATCAGTCGAACTCTAACCGTGATGGCAACAACAGTGAAGCAACTCCGTTCAGAAGTGTGCGCGTTCAAAGAACGGCACCCCGCCGCGTCAAAAACGGACATCGTGCGGCACTTTGTGGACGCCGGATACACCCGTTCCGGCATCTACAACATCTTGGCACTATTAGACAACAATCAGAGCATCGAAAGAAAGCCCGGTTCCGGACGGCCGATGACCCTGAGCGACAAGAAGCTCCAAAGGATGCTGAAGAGGAAGACCGAGGGAAGAGTGGCTACATCGCTGCGTGCGGGGCCGGGAGGTCGGTTCAACCGGCCAAACAGTGAAAAAGTACCTGGCGAACATGAACATACATGTCAGGAAGCGGAATTCAAGTCCACTGGTTTCGGAGCTGCAGGCAATGACGCAGCGGCAGCGGCTGAATAAGATGGTCAACACGATTTTCCCGGCGAATCGCGACGTGGCGGTGGTGATGGACGACGAGACCTATCTCACCCTGGATGGCAACGACTGGCAGAACACTTCGTATTTTTCTTACCCCAGCGAGTTCCGAGGTGAATTTCATTTCACACACCAAGTTCCCCAGGTGCTGCTGTAGCTGACAATCAGCGAGGAGGGGATGTCAAAGCCGCTCTTCTTTCGCTCCGGACTGGCCGAGAACGGGGAAATTTATAGTACAAAATGCCTGCCGGAAGTTGCATCGTTCTTCAAGAAATACCATAAGGGCGAAGACGCGGTGTTCTGGCCGGATCTGGCGTCGGCCCACTACTCGAAGCGATCGTTGAAGGAGATGGAGCGGCTGAATATCGATGTGGTACCCTAATCGGTGAGTCCACCCAACGTCTCTCAGCTGCGTCCCATCGAGAATTTCTGGGCCAACCTGAAGCGTAAGATCTACTCCAACAATTTTTTCGCGAACACTGAGGAGGAATTGATAAATAAAACGAAGAAAGAACTCAAAAACATGCTTACACGCATGTTTTCGTCCACCTCGGCGAATGTTCCGGTTAACTGCCAAAAAGCTCCTCGCAAGGGCGTAGAATTTTTTTGCGAGTAAGCTTAAATAATTACCATCTATTGGAAGCTTGACCACGAAGCTCACATGTAGTTTTCCTGAGGATGCTTGAATGCTTACGGCCCGGATGATTCCATCAAGACCTGGATACACTTTGATTATTCTGGGTGTGGGCCAAGACATTGGTGAAGTGTTTCCTAAAGCAACTAGTGGAGTGGAGTCTTCAAGGACGAAGTTGGCCTTTCTTGATGACACCTGGAGGATTGCACCACTTCGTGCGTGGCTGGAGTGTGCATAAATATTCCAGATACCACCGCTTCAATATCTGTTGGAACATTTTCTGTACTTGCTGATATTGCCTCAGATGGTTGAACGGGAATTTGGTAAAGCGGGTGTCAGGAACGGCTTTTAGTGTGGCCTGACAAGGAAGTGACTGGGCATGAGTAGCTCAAAATCTGACATGTCATCGCTGAGAGGAATTAGAGGCCGGAGTAGAGGCAGCATTCGATTTGTACCAGTAAAGTCTCCATGTCGTCAGAAGCCCGAGTGTTCGAAGAAAATGTTTTTGAGCTGTCCGGCTGGCCACCTCCTAGAGACCACCAAAGTGCGATGCCAACCGATTCCATTTTTTGCACACCCTTCAAAGATGAATTGGTCATTAGCTTTGATGCAGACCAAGCTGCATATTTCATTAGATGCTCCGATGAAATTGCGACCGTTGTCGCTGTACGAGGACTGTATGATAAGTACCTTTGTTCAGCGACTGATGGCATTACTGGCGCCTGTGACGACTGTGTATGGCATCATTTAACGCCATATTCAAAATAATAGCTGTCAAATTTTCAGACAGATTTATCGAGTAGTTTTGTTGTGATAGATGTTGAAAGCTGTTAAGTTCGCTTTTCTTTGCAACCATGAAGAGAGAGCAAAATCGATCAGTGATTCGCCTTCCTTTTTTGGATGAGAAGACGTGTGAGGAAATCAAAGTGAATTTGAATGCCGTTTATAAGTACCATGCACCTTCGATGACTTCCATCAGATATTGGTTTAATGAATTCAAGCGAGGCCGAACATCCGTTTTTGATGAAGAGCGCCCAGGTCGTCCGATTGACGGAGGATATGGTTAACAAAATATCGATATCGATGATATCGTGTTAGCAGATCGTCAGATAAAGATCAGAGAGATTGCTGACATCGCAGACATCTCAATTGAACGCATACAAAATATCCTTCACGAAAAATTCGGAATGAGAAAGCTATCGGCGAGATGGGTACCGCGTTTGCTCACAGAAAAGTAAAAACGGAATCGCATGACAACTTCAGAGCACTGGAAATGTTTAAGCGCAATGCGAAAGAGTTTCTACGGCGATTCGTTACTGTTGACGAAACATGGATCCATCACTACACGTCTGAAATGACAGAACAGTCAAAACTGTGGACTCCCGGCAAACCTGCTCCATAGAAGGCGAAAACGGTTCCGTCGGTTGGAAAAGTCATGGGCACCGTTTTATAGGATTCGCGGGGTATCATCTTTACCGACTATTTGGAGAAGGGAAGGACAGTCACGGGGCAGTAATATACTGATTTATTGGACCGATTCAATGCTGAATTGAAGAAAAAACGATCCCATTTGGCGAAGAAAAAGTGTTTGCCACTGCAACTGACGAATTAGAATCGATACTGCTGCGTTCATTTCATTACCTAGGGATGTAGGTTGTTCGTTTGCGGATTACTTTTGTGTTTCGTGGCAATAATTCTGGATGAAGCGTCGGTAGTATACGGTTACCCTGAGCATGCGGTTGAAATCGGAACATTTCGATACAAATTTGAACAAGTTGTAGCCATTTTGGACCCTCAGCGTTGATTGTCGAGATGGATGTTTAACGTGATTCCGCGTGAAAATAGATCAACTGGATGTTTTGAGTTGATACGTGATCCAGTATTGAGTAGCCTGTTATACTTTTAAGTCCCTGGTTGGCTACAAAAGAAGCCCATGTTGACGATGTAGCTTTGATCCAGCTGAGAACTGTTGTTGAATCGAACTAAAACAATGCTGACCCAGGAAGTTCAAGTAATGTCGAGACCGTTTGGTACAACTAGGCAACTAGGAGTGCTCCACATAATTTGAGGCGAGGAATACTCAGTTTTTTTAGTGGGGAAACTTTAGATTTGGCTGTAAGTAGGGCAACTTTATACGATTCAATGGTACCTGCTGTTCAAAAATAGAATCAAGCACTATATGCGGTTTGAGAGGCGTCCAAAAAAAGTGATATTGGTAAAAAACAGGGTTGGCTGAAGAAATGTACCGGTTGATTCGTAGGTTGTTGAGCAGCAGCAGTTCTGTTATGTAAGTTTGTCAGCGTTTCTCCATTTGTCATGGTAGTTCCTAATCTCAGACCTAGGTTTTACCATGGTTGTTTATTGCGCTTGCATAAATAATTTGGCGATAAAGGGCGATACGGTCAAAATTTGGTCAATACCAACTTGACGTATTTCTTTCAATTTTGCATTTAAAAAACCTGAACACCCCTCATTTTGAAGGTGTGTGTGTGTGTAGAATGTTGCTCCTATTTTGATTTTGGAATTCACTCTTCAGTTGTCAAAATGCCGTCCAAGCAAGAAGAGCAGCGTATCAAAATTTTGCTCGCGCATCGCGAAAATCCGAGCTACTCGCACGCAAAGTTGGCAAAATCGCTAAAAGTTGCCAAATCAACCGTTACAAATGTAATTAAAATGTTTGGGGAACGTTTGTCGACAGCCAGGAAGTCTGGATCGGGGGGAAATCGAAAACCGGAAGCCGCTGAGACGACAAAGAGAGTTGCCGGTAGTTTCAAGCGAAACCCTAACCTATCTCTCCGAGATGCCGCAAATAAGCTGGGTGTATCGTCTACAACCGTGCATCGAGCCAAAAAACGAGCCGGACTATCGACTTACAAGAAGGTAGTGACTCCAAATCGCGATGATAAACAAAATACGACGGCCAAAGCGCGATCCCGGAGGCTGTACACGACGATGCTGACGAAGTTTGACTGCGTGGTAATGGACGACGAAACCTACGTCAAAGCCGACTACAAGCAGCTTCCGGGACAGGAGTTTTATACGGCAAAAGGAAGGGGAAAGGTAGCAGATATTTTCAAGCACACGAAACTGTCAAAGTTCGCAAAGAAATATCTGGTTTGGCAAGCCATCTGTACCTGTGGCTTGAAAAGCAGCATTTTCATAGCTTCCGGGACTGTCAACCAAGAAATTTACGTGAAAGAGTGTTTGAATAAACGTCTGCTGCCTTTCCTGAAGAAACACGGTTGTTCCGTACTGTTTTGGCCGGATTTGGCATCTTGCCATTACGGTAAAAAGGCCATGGAGTGGTACGCCGCCAACAACGTGCAGGTGGTTCCCAAGGACAAGAACCCTCCCAACACGCCAGAGCTCCGCCCAATTGAGAAATACTGGGCTATTGTCAAGCGGAACCTAAAGAAGACCAAAAAAACTGCTAAGGACGAGCAGCAGTTCAAGGCAAAATGGCTTTCTGCGGCGAAGAAGGTGGACAAATTGGCTGTACAAAATCTGATGGCAGGGTTCAAGCGTAAGGCCCGGCAATTCGGATTTGGAAAAGCGGAAGCCTAACTGAATATTTTTCCTGAATTTTATACTAATTGAACTTGAAAAAGACATTTAATTTGATTTTTAAATAAACGATTTCACCGATTTACACGCGTTTTCCCTTGACCAAATTTTGACCGTATCACCCTTTAATGATGACCGGATCTTGCAAACCGAGAGGACCGAAGAGACGTGCAATCTGCAACAGGGCGATCCATTTTGTCAATGAAGTTTCAGGCGAGTCGATAGGTATCTGGATTTTGTATTTAAGTTGGTCAGATGCAGGTTCCCAGTGCAGACCAAGCAATTTGATTGTCTAATTGCGGTCGAGATCAAGTGATGTTTGAAGAGCATGGTGTTCAGCTGGTATTTTCAGCTGTTGGCTACGTTGCTACGTTGGAAGCTCACTTGCGGAGCTGAAAACCACCCTTAATGAGAAGTGCTTCAAGTTGTTGTCAGAGTGCAGTGGCTTCTTCGACGGTGCTTGCTCCTGAAAATAGATCATCTACGTAAGAGTCTTTACCTGTGCTGCCGCTGCTCTTGTTCATCGCCTGCTAGTTGCAAAAGAACGCGGGTGGCAAGAAAATGAGCACTTGCCATACCGTAAGTGGCCGTCAGCAGTTCGTACTTGCTAAGAGAAAAACCCGGTGATTGTCTCCAGACGATTCGTTGAAGCGTCAACGAGAACTTGCCGAACTTGCGCGAGTGCATAATGATGGATTGGACGTCCATGAATGCGTTATTGTGCGATGGTCCATCTACTTTCTTGCAAGACGCATCAAATACGACTCGCTGCTTCGTGGTAGTGCTTTTTTCTCGGATGACAGCGTAATGAGGCAACAGGTAATAGGGCGATGGAGGAGATTAATAATCGTACTCTTATTTCATGTGGCCCATGGAAAGGTACACATCGATGAATGCCAAATTTTCCCACTAAGACGAAAGATAGCAGTGCGACGTTTATCGCCGAGTTAGATCATGTCGTCATACTTTATAGATGAGCGAACAATGTATGTAATAATCGTCCTTCGAAGTTACGCTTGACGTTGCGACCAAAGTAATCCTCAAAAGCTGCCTCTTCGATGGAGCAGTTTTGAGCACTGCCACCTTCTGAAATTTTCCAGAATCTTTTAATAAAGTGGTGATCGTTGCGACATTTGCAAAGATTGAAGACTTCGGAGTTCCATGCGATGCATTTCCGGAGACTACCCAGCCGAGAGCAGAATTAACCAAAGCGAATGTGACCAGGCACCTTGAAAAGATCGAAGAAATGTTTTGCGTCGATCATCATGATGGTCAGTTTTGCTTCGTGGAATGGTGGGTCGGCGAGTTGTATTTCATGAGAAACGCGCCAAGTGGAGACAGCGAATGAAACAGACGGACGCTCGATGGTGACCTTGGGCAGAGCCAAACATTCGGTAGTGATAGAGAAGTTTCTGATTCTGGAGCGGATTGAAACGACAACCTTGTATCGTGCATACGTTGACAACTGCTCAATACCAGAAATCGGAACGGAGATTTTCTTGCGCTGTGCCCTGATAAGTTGTGAGAGGGACTCAGTGATGAAGAAGCATTCACTTCCGGAATCTAGAAGTTCCCTCACAGCATGCGTGGAACCAGTTTATCAACATCGATAACCAGATATACGCTGGAAAAGGTTTCATGCGATACGTTATACCAGCTACTAGCAGTGTATGAATAAAACTTTTATAGAACTGCAGATCTTATAATAGTTTGTGTTGTGTAATTTCATGTTCCTCTATTATTAATTGTCACTACATATCTCTTGCCTATCAGGTTGTATTGAATGCAATAAAACAAGGCCAACAGGAGATAACATGGGTTTACAGTGTTCTCCATGTGATAATCAGATATATGTGCTCGTAATCGTAAGCTTAATCATTGAGTTTTAACAAACGCTATAACTTTAATAAAACCAAAAATGTTACTTGGGAACGGTACTACAAACCGAGCGAAGCACTGTTTTACAAAGATATTCCTTTCAGGAAATCTTAATCACACCGGGTCACAAGTAACAATGTTTGCCATATTTCAATGTTTCAACTCCATACAATGATATAAAAATTCCTGAAACTTGAAAATTTTGTTTTATTGACTAGATTTGAGAAGCAGAATGCTCCAGAAAACCTGCAAGTCTTGTTTTGTATTACCAGATCCCATGTAAATGTCAACACATTCACAAATATCAGCCCGTTCCAAATGGTATTTAAGATAACTCAACAAGCAAACCCCGTAAAATAACGGCGGCTGCTCCACGTCTCAATCTGAAACCGAAATTCTCCCCAGAACATAATTCAGCCTTTTGGCACGCGTTTTCCTTCAATTTATCTATCCCGCTGACTCACGTTGAAATTACCTTCAAGCCTCATTCGGACTGCCATCGACGTGAAATATTACCCATCTTATTGCCGTACTTCTTCTCTATCGCCTAATATTAGGCGGACCACGCCATATCACTTGCATATGATGTCACCCAGAAAAGAGCGCCAAGACGACGCAAAGAAACCCGAAACAAACGAGCATCGAATGAGTTGCGAATACTTGTCATACTCTGCTAGTTGTAACGAGGCCAAAAACAGAACCGCGCCGCATTGACACATCACCGCCCGGGGTTTTCTCGGAGGAATGTCATCAACTGCCAGTTTGAAGATTATAGATCAGCAGCACATGATAGGAAGTAGTCTGCCCTTAGCATTATCACAAAGTGACGTGCTTGAAGATTAAATTTTCGCCATTTGCTCGGGATCTATAGGTTGGGAGGTCGTGACTACCGCGGTACGGTTCATTACGAAATCGCTCACATGATTCGTGAAACAGACAAGCGCATTAATTTTAATTAGGCGTCTCTCTGTTTTGAACTTTTGAGATAAACCGAATTCAAGCCACGCGAAGATGAAATAAGAAAAAGTGCATCGAGCCGTCTTAATTCTAAGGATATGTTGCGTAAAAATAGCAGAGTGAGAGCAAACCATTCAAAGAGCGATTGTTTTGATGCGATACGACGACTACAACGGCGGCGGTTGCAAGTTGACGACGGCTGACGTCTGTTGTTGCTGTCCGTCGTCTGGTAGTGATCTAAATTTTATTGTCCCTGTCCTGTTAGCAGGGAGGAATTTTTGAAAGCTATTTTCAAAATTTAAAGTGTTTCATTTCTTTTTTCTTTCTCCTTTTTCTCTCTTTTGGCAGACGTCAACATGGTAGCTGAACCGAAACCACATCAAACGGGCAGGAAGCGACAGAACAAATCCAAAACCGGAAACGATTGGTGAGTTCATTTGATTTTTAATCGACCGGCACAATGATCTAACGGAGATTTTCTTTTTTTTTTTGCAGGGATTACTACTATGACAGGTGAGTTATTAAACATGGATGAGACATGATTTGTTTATTATTCGGTAAAATTTTATAAGTCTTCATTAATTCTCAAACATGTTGTTAGTGAATCTATATACCTTGTTTTAAACTGTAAGAGTTTTGTTCGTAAAAATAAGGCGGGTCTTGTGAAAAAAAAGAAGTCAATGTAAATTGTTCTCGATATTAGCAGTTTAATATTTTCTTTATTGTGAATAGCACAAAAAAAAATCAATTTTAAGAGGCACGTAAAATTTCCCGTCGTTTAAATCCAAGCCAAAGGAGGCGTAAACAACGAAATTGTTTGCAATCTTTCATGCGCCATGCAACAATGTTTGCAATATTTCATACAACAGGCTAGATTCAGGTGTTATCTGGCTTAATTACCATGAAATATCCCATTATTTTCTGCATTCCCTTTAAGTGCATTAGATAACGCAGAAAATTAAATGTTTCTTTTTATCTGTGAAGGTAATCCGATCCTAATCCATGTTAGCTGCCTGTCTTTTGTTTTGCTAGCATTTTAAAAGTAACTAGAAAATAAGAAGAATGATTAGTAATTTCCATTTAATTCCAACTACCTTTATTGCTTATCTTGACAGATACGCGTATTTCGTCTACAATGTGCAGACTTCTTCAGTGTCGTGTACTAATACTACTTCCCTAATATTAGTACCTGACACTGAAGAAGTCTTCACATTGTAGACGAAATACGCATCTGTCAAGATAAGCAATAAAGGTAGTTGGAATTAAATGGAAATTACTAATCATTCTTCTTATTTTCTAGTTACAGGTATTCCACTAAACAGCTCACACTCTCCATAATTCATTTTAAAAGTATCTTAATTTGACATAAGGTCTGCATCCACATTTTTTTCCGATATTCTTGAGATTTTCAGCCTAGGGCAGGTTCATCTCTCCTATCGTAGACACTTAAAAAAAACTTTTGGATATTTATTGTGACTTATCCGGGGGGTAAGATTTGTTCTCGTGACATTGCGTGAAGGTGATGACACCTTCGAATCGCTGTAACTTTTGAGATTTTGTCTGTAGGACTGAAAAATTTCGCTGAGGTGTAGCTGGGAGTCTTTGATGAAAAATACTTTAATTAGTGTTTAGTTTACATTCCATCCCAAGTAACACGAAGAACTAATAAAAATACTGAAGAAATGGGACGAGAGTGAACTCCCAGTAGACTGGAAGCGCTTCCTTCTTGTTCCCATATCGAAGATACCTAACCCAAAAACCCCGGGACCTGAAGACAAACTTTGTAAATGAGCAACGGATACAAAATCCACGCAGCTTGGATTCTTCAGAAGGCCCTTTAAAAACAAACGCCCCCTAGCGGATCCCATCAAGCAGCATTCCTCGATGGCAGATCAACGGTAGACCATTTCTTGCCAAAAAAAAGTTTCAGAAAAAAAATGGAACGCCGGAGATGACCTACACCGTGTCCAATATATTCTCATACAAAATAAAACTCTATTTATTTCAAATCGATAATCCAGATTTTATTGATAACTTTACCCAATATATTGCAATATAATACTGACCAACTGCATCATATGTTTCGGAATAACACCGCCTTTAACCTTCTTGAGTAGCTCCAGACGTTTTTCGAAACCGTGACAGGCGGCACGCACGACTTCCATCGGCATTTCATCCCAAATTCGTTTGATACGGTTTTGAATTGGTTCATATTAGATTCCCTGTGGTCATTTACCTTCGCCAGCATGTTTGACCATACGAAATAATCCAAGGGATTCAGATCTGGTGAACTGGGAGGCCATTCATTCTTGTCCAAAAAGTCGGTCAAATTTTCTCGGCATCAGCCCTGAACGAGATTTGCAGTATGCGGTGGCACTTCGTCCTGCTGAAACACATAGTGATCATCTCCAAACACCTCTTGTACATATTGCTTGACAACTTTCTCCAAAACTTCCGTTTTATAATACACGGCATTCACTTTAACGCTTTTTTCGATGAAAACCAGGGGTAACATGCCTCGCTTGCAAATTCCTCCCCAAACCATCACTGACGCAGCACTTTGGAACCGTGGAATATTCCTATCACTCTCTGGAACAGTTCTCGAAGAGAGAGCCCACAATGCTGTCGTTCTGGACATTGTGGGATTGTTGCAAGACGAATAAATTTTCGTCGGAAAAGATAAATTCTTCCCCACCGTGCCGCGACAAAAGCAGACTTGCTCTTTCGAGTCGTTTCTGCTTGGAAGGTTCCGAAACTCCGTGAAACTTGCGCTTCATGAAAGCTTGGAATCTGAGGTCATTTTGCAGTATGTTGTGCATATTGACGATCTTGAAACATTCAGATGCTGCGGCCATTTTACGTACAGAGCGCTGTGATTTTTCGTCTAATCCGTTCCCTGACCACTTTAGCAACTCGTGCAGTCCGCTCACAGTACTAGTACGACCGGATCTCTTCCGGTCATCCAACGAGCAGGTGTCACGGTACTTCGGATGGTTTGGTTCACAAAATCCCGCTGTACTCGGAGGTTTTTCAAATTTCTGAAAATAGCGCCCGGGCGCTCACCTTCAAAAACTTCTTTATCACCACAGCACGAAACTCCTTCATCGCTGGTAAAAGATAAACACCGAATGAAAACAATCGGACATAAACTTAAAGCGTTTGTATAAACATAGTGCAAAACTACACTAACACATACGTGAAGCATGTTGAGTAGTTGCACAACACCAATGCAAGGAAAAGGTGTATGAAAATATATTGGACACGGTTTACATGTCATGACTCTTGATATGAGCAAGGCCTTCGATAACGTATCTCTGAAAAGTCTGCCCACAAATGCTGATATCTCGCATTATAGAATGCATTAGAGAAGATTCATATCAGACACTCTGGGAGGGTTAAAAAACAGCCTGGGAAAATAGAAAAATGGGCATCAAGCAAGAGCTGTCCTTTTTCTCCATACTTGTTCGATATTATTTCTGATAATGTGCTAAACAAAGAAGAAAGGAGTTAGTAGATCTCTTTGTATTGGACCAAGCATACCAAGAATCAATTCCACAATAATATTAGTTTACGCGGATGATATCATAATAATCGCAAAATCAAAGGAGCAATTGGAAACTATTTTGCCAGTTCTCCAAAAACATTTAGAAACTGTAAACCTAATATTAAACCATTCCAAATCTAAACTTCTTATTAGAACACCCTTAGCATGTCTTAAACAAATAATTTTAAATAATGTAGTATATGAAATCTCCTCGGGATTAACATACCTTGGTGTTACTATCACACATAGACTGTCTAGACCAAAGACGGCAAAAGCCAGGTGTAGTAAAGCTGTTAAAGCATCAAAAGCAATGCAAAGTTTTATCAAAAAAGACAGTTTCATCAAAGAAAAAAATTCTATAAGATACCATCGTTGCCCCAGCGATGTTGTACAGAACAAAAGTATCAACACTTACAAAATAATCAAGAATCTCATTGAGGAAATATGAACGTCAAATCGTAAACGATCTCAGATCCAGTTGTACGAGAGTGAGGAAAATATCCAAAAAAAATGGAGACATCACTAGAAAAGAATATGGCTTTGAGAGAGAGAAGAGGAATTTAAAACCATCCTGGGGGAAGAAAAAAAAAAAAGAAAGAAAAAAGAAAAATAAGAGCCCCTCACTTGAGGTATTGAACTCACATCTTAGGAATGGACGATACACACCTACTAAAATTAGCAGCTAATTATGAGAAAAAAACTGTAAAAAAAGAGGACGACCTGCCTTTACGTTTATCGAATTAATATACAACAAAACACGAATAAATGTGAAGAGATGAGCTTTCAAGATTGGGAAAGGCTTGCAATAGATAAGAAAACAGTAAAAATAAAAAAAGAAGAAATTTACGAAAAAGAAGAATCCATCGATTCAGATAGCGAAAACTAAAAATAAGTAACCACAAATAAACTTGTACATTAAAATAATGCAATGGTTGCTGCAACCAAAAATTTTATACGTTTTCTCTTATATTCTCCAATTCTCGAATATTCTCAGACATTCAACTCTTTCCCGACATTCTTCTCTTTTCAGAGAGCGAGTAATGGCGCTATAACCATAAGCCATAAAGGGGGCTAGGACTTTTTTAGTTAATGGAAAAGTTCCAACCAACCGAATATAAATGGAGCATCACTTAACCCTCTAAGACTAGATGCTCCCAACGACCATTTAAAATAAAATTTAAAAAAAATGTTCTGTACACCAAGCAGGACAGTCTGTTGAACTATTGTCTCCAACTATTCATTTACTTTTCTTTTGATATCTACTGAAAGCTATAGCACTCCTCACGGCTTTGTTGATAAAACTACATTCATAACTGATTTGTCTACCAATACCTCCTCTATGCTAACAAAACGCGACTCTATGCTTCTTTAAAGCCGAAATTTGTACAAAGTGACCCACTCTATAGACGGTTCTCAGAACAAGTTAATAAAACCATTATAAGACCAATAAGATTTTGAAAATGTTCTTGTGAAAGATGATATGACCCCATAATAATAAGCCTTCATAAAACCTATTGACTGCCATGAAAACCAGCATACGGCCAAATGGCCACTTTTTCTAATCAAACTCAATGACATCGTGGTTGGTATATGTTGTTCTTCTTTGTTCGATTCTTTGCTCTTCTGATTCGTTTTAGCAGTAAATAAATATTGGAGAAAAAAGCTCATCTCTCCCCCCCCCCCCCCCCCCCCCCCCCCCCAATTTTGATGGAAATTTTGTTTGACAGCAAAATATCCCCAACAAGCGCATCATGCTCTAAATCATATGCGCATTTAACTTTACGATAAGTTACGGCACGGTAAGAGCCGAACATTAATGCGCCTAGTATATTATGAGAGTTAACAACAGCCCAAACATAATTTGAATAAACGCATTCGAACAATCAATCAGGAATTTCCTCAAAATTGATGGCATTCAATAAGGATATCTAGAAGCATGCCAAAATTGGTCTCTGATCTACAGTATATTTGCATTACAATTCAAATTTGGTGCATTTAATTTTTCCAAAAAATTACATATCAAGTGACCGAAGATATGCATCGACCCTCTTCGTTTCGAACCAAAATTGGCTGATATACTTGTTCTAGGGTATTGATAAAAAATACAAAGCTTAAGGCCAATCGGTGAACCCCTCGTCCCATGGGCTGCCCCCATTTTTTTGAGATTTATGAAAAGTCTATATTTGTGTTTTGAATATCTCGATGCACATAAAGGGTGTATTCGATAAAAATGGCACACAGAAAATCTTCTGTAACTTTTGAATCGTATGAGCAAAAAACTCAGAAATTTGAGTAGATCTTATCCATAGTGTATTATTTACATCTGTCAAGTTTCATAGTTATACATTCAGTAGTTCCAGTCATGTCGTCGAAACAAGAAATTGTCCGTGAGAAAATTTTGTGCACTCACAATCAAAATCCAGGGGCGTCCCCACCGGTGGATTGCTAAAAGGCTTGGAATTGCAAATACAACTGTGTCTCGTGTAATAAAAACCTTCAAGGAGCGTCTGAGTGTCCAAAGGGAGAAGAAGAAGGGAGGGTCGTAAAAGTGGTCCAATGGACAGTAAAATGGCCAGGGAAAGTCGTGTACAACAATTCAAGAAACCGTCCAAACATGTCAATTCGAGATGTCGCTAAAAAGTCTAAGGTGTCAGTCGGTTTTGTGCAGAAAACCATGAAACGTGCTGGGTTACATGTTTACAAAGTGCAAAAAGCCCCAAACCGGAATGAAAAACAAAACATCACTGCGAAAACCCGCGCCCGGAAACTTTACACGAAGCTGCTCACCAAATCCGGTTGCATCGTGATGGATGACGAAACATACGTCAAGGCCGACTTCCGTCAACTTCCTGGGCAAGAATATTTCGTTGCCAAGTCGAAGTTCGATGTTCCGGAGGATGTTCGAAAGAAGAAACTATCGAAATTTGCAAAGAAGTTTCTAATCTGGCAGGCGATTTGCGGATGTGGTGAAATAAGTGCTCCCTTCATCACTTCCGGAACAATAAACGGTGCGATTTACACGGAAGAGTGCCTTAAGAAGCGTCTCTTGCCATTCATTAAGAAGCACAAAGGATCAACTCTGTTTTGGCCTGATCTAGCATCCTGCCACTACGCTCGAAACGTATTGGAGTGGTACCGAGCCAACGGAGTCAATTTTGTGCCAAAGGATATGAACCCACCAAATTCACCGGAACTTCGTCCAATTGAAAAATTCTGGGCAATTATGAAAACGGAACTTCGCAAACATCCCAAAACTATAAAAACAGAGCTAGAATTGAAGAAAATTTGGGTAAAAACAACAAAAACACTGGGAAAATCGGTTGTACAAAATTTGATGGGTGGAGTGAAAAGGAAGGTGCGGGCATTCGGGATGGGAGACGAAATTGAATAAAACAAATGTTGTAAATCAAAACTCATTAGTAGTTCTTCATTCCCTGAAAATTTCAAGAAAATCCGATAATCAGTTTAATTTTGATGAGTATATATGTGTGTGCCATTTTTATCGAATACACCCTTTACGGTTACCAGTTCAAGTTCAACTAGAATGTGGCTTTTACTCCCAGAGAGGGTGATAGGCCCGTAGAACGGCGCTGGTGGTAGAAGATTTTTCCATGGAGTCGTGTTGCTTGATAGTGCAGCACAAAGTGGGAGGTAAACTCCTTCTAAAGCTAAATATCACCACGAGACCGATAGCGAACAAGTACCGTGAGGGAAAGTTGAAAAGCACTCTGAATAGAGAGTCAAAAAGTACGTGAAACTGCCTAGGGATCAAGCCCGTTGAATTCGATTATCCGAGCGGAGACATTCACCTGCGGCCGTGGACTTTGCCGCCCACGCTGCAGGGCACTTGTCTCCTGCGCTACACGAGGACATTGCGATCCATTGCGAAACAGCTTCTGCGTCGCAAGACGCAAGGTCGCCCGACAGTTGCCCCTTGGTGCCGGTTGCTTGCCGCACCGCAGCGACGCTCAGTTCCGAAGGCCTGTGCCGCGAGCTGGGGCTTACTGCACGTGGTGTTTGCAGTCGGGCACGTGATGGATTCCAGCGTACACCGTCGGCCTTCCCGCAACGGGCCGGCGGACTGTCGATTGGCAATGATAAAATCGAGGTACCTCCGGGACCCGTCTTGAAACACGGACCAAGAAGTCTATCTTGCGCGCGAGCCAATGGTTGTCCCTCCGGAACACCAAAGGCGCAAAAAACATAACTTGAGTTGTGTTGGATTACGGGCGCGGGTCTCCGCAGCGTCCCTCCATCCCCGGGTGTTATATCCGGCATGCGGTGGTGGCTCTCTCGGGGGCCCGCCACCGTGCCACAACATACCGTGAGTGTGCAGGATGTGACCCGAAAGATGGTGAACTATGCCTGATCTGATTGAAGTCAGGGGAAACCCTGATGGAGGACCGAAGGAGTTCTGACGTGCAAATCGATTGTCAGAATTGGGCATTGGGGCGAAAACCAATCGAACCATCTAGTAGCTAGCTCCCTCCGAAGTTTCCCTCAGGATAGCTGGAGCACGCAACGTTTCGAACTCTATTCTTATCTGGTAAAGCGAATGATTAGAGGCCTTAAGTTCGAAATGATCTTAACCTATTCTCAAACTATAAATGGGTACGTACCATAGCATTCTTGCATGATGTTATTGCAACGTTGACGCCGGGCCGCCCCCTGTCAGGGCGCGCCATCGAAGCGGCGTAGAAGATATCTGTGTGCTTAGTGGGCCAAGTTTTGGTAAGCAGAACTGGTGCTGTGGGATAAACCAAACGTAATGTTACGGCGCCTAAATAAACTACGCATCATAGATACCATGTAAGGTGTTGATTGCTACAGACAGCAGGACGGTGTACATGGAAGTCGTCATCCGCTAAGGAGTGTGTAAAAAAAACCGCAAATCCACCAAATTGTCCAAAGTTACGACCGATCGAGAGATATTGGGCTCTGATGAAGTGGAAATTTTAGGAAAGAAACAAGGAATCAAAGATATCAAACACTTCCAAAAAAATTGGACAAACACGGCCACCACGCTGAGTTTGAACAAACTCTAATGGATGGAGCTTGCGCAAAGCTCGAAAATTTTTTATGCAAATGCCGAATAGCATGTTTTGACTTTGTGGAATTGTTAAATCATATGCCATGAATCTGAAAGAAACTTAAATGACTTAAATTGACTAAGCTTGACTGACTACACATCACCAGCCACGTCCTTGTAGTCAGGTGGGAATATGCAAGGACCTTTGCTGTTTAGGGACCGTGTTTACCGCTGCATCCTCACGAAGGTCACGAGTAAGGAGTTTTTTTTTGTTAGTAGGGTAGGGCTCGATGGTTAGGATTAACCTTGATTAATGATGTGATCATATTAATGATGCATAATCGTTGAGTAAATTCGCGCATCCGAGCAACATATAACCGAAATAATACGCAACGACCCATGCTCAATAACAAAACAGTGTGCAACAGAGCATCGACAGAACTATTCACAGCCTATGATCGAAGCAAACTATTTTTTCGTAAACTTTCAATTGTTACAACCGGACTCTACCATCCACCTCAATACTGTACTAAAATCTGTATCAATCAAGTAGAAGCTTCCAAAGAACAATCCACGCCCATTCATCCAAAACTAACGATTCGGGACCAGGTAGAAATAAGAGTTAGTGTATACATTTCGTGCCTTACGGCAACTTTGCACTTGCTTACTTCATCGAGCAAGAAAATGATGACGTAGATTTTCTCCTAAATTTCATCGACTTTCTCGTCATGACAGCATGTTGCAGTAAAGTGGTAGGTCATCGCTATTACAAACGCATTTAGTGATTTTATTGCTAGTTTCATCGCAAAACTTTAAATAAAATTTTCACCCTATCAATTACACATAATTGCTCGACTAATTTCTCGAATTGGGGAAACAAAACTGAAGGAGCAAAAATCTCATCACAGCATGATGGTTTGACTAGAAGGATCATGATAATTCGTTTCTTCTTGTGATATGAGATGGCCTGTTTTTTCCTTTTTT